>CM035423.1:106542763-106605263 GCA_020310875.1 Ceratopteris richardii
AGTGTGTAGCATACATCAACATATACAACAATGATCAGAAGTACATCATATGCACACTTAACATATAAGGTGCTCTTCGCTGTAATGTTCTCAAAACCATGTGCTAGCAAGTAGGCTTGTATCTTCTTATACCAAGCCCGTGGTGTGTGCTTCAAACCATATAATGCCTCTTTTAACCTACACGCTTTGTTTTCATGCCTTTTCTGCACAAAACCAAAAGACTGAAATACATACACTTTTTTATGTAAATCACCATCAGAAAATTCAATTTTAGTATCCAACTATGTACATTCCAACCATGATAATGTAGATTCCAGCCATGATAAGTTGCAAGTGCACAAATGCTATGAACGGTGGTCATTCAGCATGTGGGAGCAAAGGCTTCATCAAAATCAATGCCTCTCTCTTAAGCATAACCTTTGGCAACAAGCCTAACCTTATACCTATCAAATGTTCCATCAGGCTTTCATTTCAGCTTGTATATCCATTTAGTGCCAATAACCTTTTTGCTCGAGGCAAATCACATAAAGACCAAGTACCATTCTTCATAATAGCATCATATTCTGATTGCATGGTAGAAATTCAATTTTCTGAATTTTGTGCTTCATCAAATTAAACAGGCTCATTCTCATCACAAAAACTAGAGACCTCCATTGCATAACAATCTTATGCAAAGGAAGCACTACCTCAACGAGTACAATATGACAAAGACGCATCTAATTTGCTCTCTCTCAAAGTCTTCACCAGCCATTTATGCATAGTTTTTGAATCTTCTATGTAGGCCCTCTCATTAACAAGTGCATCGTGTAAATGTGCATCAGAAATGGAATGATCTACATCATCATTTGATATATGTAAAGGCTGAGACACTGCCTCATTTGAACCAATGGTTGACTATCCACCTATATAAAGAGGTAGCAAAGTGTCACACACATCCTTTGAACCGAACGATGTCTCCTTGGTATATGAAGGTGAGGGTTGAATTGCATTTTCCACGAAAACAACATTATGGCTAACTAGAATGTGTTTCACAAGTGGATAATAGAGACAATAGCCTTTGCTTTCAAAATCGCACCCAACAAAAATATATTTCACTGCCTTATCATCCAATTTTCTGCATTGTCATTCAAGCACTAATGCATATGCAAGACAACCAAAAACACATAGATCAATGACAGATGGCTTGCAACCATGCCAAGCATCATATGGAGTGATATACTGCCATGCCTTGGTCAGTCATATGTTAAGTACATGTACTGCATATATATACCGTTACGTACATATACTGCATATATAGCTCGCTCAAGCCAAAAGCTATATGGTAAAGCCTGAATTTTGACCATACACCTCTCCATTTCCATGAGAGACCTCTTCCTTTCAACAACTCCATTTTGTTGAGGTGTATATGGCACTATATGCTAATGTTTTATCCCTCGCTTAGCCAAAAATGCATTGAACTCAAAAGACATATATTCCCTCTCCCAATAAGAATGAAGGTTCCCATTTTACATGCTAACAAATATTCAACTATACCCAAGAACTGTTTAGCACATAAACACCTCGAACTTTGCTTTCAATGGATAAACCAATGCATACCTGAAAAAATTATCGATGAAAGTCATGACGAATAGGTAATTCCCAAATGAAGGTGTTTGCATGAGACCAAAGACATCACTATCATCAAGTTGCAATTTATGAGGAGCTCTAACTGAACCATCTTTTGAGAAGGAAGAACACTACATTTTGCCCCATATACGACCTTCACGGGCATGTTTAGAAGGTGCCTCAAAATTTGACAAAGACGACACCATTTCAAATGTTCCAAATATTTGTAGGCGATGCAAACTAGCGAAATTCAGATGACCAAAGCGTGAATGCCAAAGCTTTTTATCTCAGATAGCGTGAGAATCATGAGCTGCACATGCTAAATCATTCATAGATCTTCGCATAATCTATGAGCTTATACAGCCCATGACAAAATATGTCTAAAGCAATAATAACATCGCCATCCGAGAGATCATGAATCGTACATCTATCATCAATAAATTTGAGAGACAGATCAATCTTGCCTAAAGTTGAAAGTGATAACAAATTTTTCTTCATGCCTCGCACATAAAATGCATCTGACAATATGAAAGAACTTCCATCAACAATAGTTAGAATGATCTTTCAAACTCCCATTACAGAATAAGAGGAATTGTTGGCACATGTGACCGTATTTTCTCAAGAGGCAAGCTCAAGTGAAGTAAGAAACTCTATTGCAAAGTAATATGTTTGGTTGCACCACTATCAAAGTATCAAACATTCGAGTCTACTAGAGACTTACTCTGCTCATGAGAAGAGGTTCATAGTTGCAATTTCATTCTTCATTCTCAACAAGATTAGCATACTCTATTTTAAGTGTAGAGGCCTCTGCAACAACCATTCTACCCTCTTTCTTCTTTGCCTCCTTTGCAACCAATTTAGAGCAACTCTTTATGACATGATTACTTACAAGAATATATATATATATATATATATATATATATATACATATATACATACATACATACATACATACAGACATACATACATACATATATATATATATATATATATACATATATATATATATATATATATATATATATATACATATATATATATATATATATATATATATATATATATATATATATATATATATATATATATATATATATATGTGTGTGTGTGTGTGTGTACACACACATACATACATACCTATTACATAAATACATATCAAAAAATCATACTCTATTTGAAAGTTTGGACTTATAACTTACAAACTAACTACAACAATACAAGAATTGAAGTAGAAGAACTTGCAATCTTCGATCTACATCTTCCACTATGTTCAAAAGTTGTTTAGCAACAAGAACATCCTTCATCATGTAAGACCACATTGGATAGTTGGCCAATCAAGCTTATCTTAGCTTGAAGCATGCCAAACAAGTCGTTGCTGCCCACCATTTCACTAAAGAACAAGAATGTGACAAAATCTTTACTTAAACAATAGCTGAAATGAATGCTGAAATTTCAGCTTACAAACCATCACTCTGATGGCGATTCTGACTGCATTAATGGTTTCGAAATGAGGTTAAAACCCAAGTGCAAGTGCCATTGCTCGAAATGTTTCTTGGCTGCTGAATTCATTGCGCTATGCTTCGAAGTTGATTTACACTGTTAAAAGTGCACGCGTACCGCGACGCAAAAAACCGAAACTTGAGAAGGAACTAAACTCGCTCTTGATACCACTGTTGGGTGTGTGTAGAAGTGAGAGAGACACAAAAGAAGCACACACAAGGAGCACAAATGCAGCAAGACACACGGAGAAGATGGTGTAGATCAATTTCTTGATCTATATGCTCGATGTGGTGTGTCCTCTTAAGTATTGGGTTGCAATTTGATCCCTCAGTAGGGAAGGAAGAATAGCATATACAATGACACAGTGAAATAAGAGAAAGAAGCTCAAATTTTGAGTACAAACAGCTCAAAAGAGGATTATACAAACTTTGGGCGATTGGTAGGAGACATAAGCATACACCTTCATTCTAAGTGCTGGACTTCGGTTCCCTAAACATACATGCTCAAAATCAAGTTTACCAATAGCTGCTCAAGAGAAGATTGGTCAATCACTGCTTGCCCACTACTCACTCAGAGTGCCAGGTTAGCTGATTCCAAATCTACCAAGTGGAGCACTAGTGGTAAGGTAAGAGCTCTAAACACAAAGAGAAGGCAAAGCTGCAGGAGTGCATTTCTTCCTCGAGTCTCTCTCTCTGAGCTTCTCTTCTTCCTTTGTTGATGAAGAGATCTACTTATATAGTTTTTTTGAAAGTGAAGGATAGCAAAAGGGGACAAAATTAGTTTTTTCTTTGGCAAGCTCTCTGACACTTTTGACAATTTTGGTACTCTCGAAGCTTCCTTCTTGGTCCACTTCTCCTGCGCCATCACTATCTTCCAAATTCTGGTATTCAACGCCGTCCACCATCCATGAGTTCTCGGCATGCAAGTGGCTGAAAATTTAGACTATATGGAGATCTGGAAAATTTAGTCGCTTTTTTCAAGTGAAAAAGTAGACTAAATCAAAAGTACACCCTTTTCTTAAAAATTAGACTACTTTTGAAGTGAGTAGACTAACTTCATAAAATTGGTGGACTTTTGAGTAAGTCGACTAACTTGTAAAATTTGACTAAAAAAATCGACTAATTGGTCAACTTAAGAAAATTAGACAACTTAGAGATTTGGTGAGCTGGGAGAATTAGACGACTTATGAAAATAGGTGAAATGGGGAATTAGGCAACTTGGGAAAATAGGTGAGATGGGAATTTAGTCAACTTAGGAAAATAGGTGAAATGGGAATTTAGACAACTTGGGGAAATAGGTGAAATGGAAAAATAGGCAACTTGGGAAAAGAGGTGAAATGGGAATTAGGGAACTTGGAAAAATAGGTGAAATGGGAAATTTGGCCTTCTTCATGAGTTGGATCCCCCTTCCACCATTTTCTTGTTCTTCGCTTCTTCTCCTTCTCCTTTTGTTCGAAATCGAGGTAACTTGCCTTGTGCTTGGCTTCTGCATCTTGAAAAGCAAAACAAAAAAAACATTATTTTAAGGGTGTATCAAAGTACCCCGCTACAGGTTTCCCACCACTTATACATTCTCCGTCCTCGGAGAAAAATAATACTTTTTTTTCATCTTTCTTTCTTTTTTTTTTTCTTTTCCCTTTTTCTTTCTCTTTCTCTCTTCTTTTTTGTTTTTTTTTTCCTCTTCTTCTTCTTCTTTTTCTTCTCTTCTTTTTTTTAAAAAAAAATAATATAAGTGAGAGATAATATGAGAAAAAAATGAGACATTTGCAAGTAAAATGCAATACATGCTTCTTACAAAAGGAAGTAACTAGACAAAAAGATGGCCGACACAAAGTAAAAAGAAACATCTGATGCTATCCACCACCATTCCTAACTAGGGTGCGTTTTGTGCCGCCATAAAGAGAGTTTTTGCCTTGTCGTGGATGTCTTTATAGAACGTTGCTTCCTTCCGTAACTTCTCGTTTTCTTCTTTGAGATCCTGGTTGTTCTGCTCTAGATGCTTGTTGCGGTCTTCTAAGTCTGCGATCCGTCTGTGAAGCTGAAGTACTTGTTGGTTAGCCTCCCCCACAAATGAGGAGATCCCTTTGTGATAGTCATGGAGTAATGAGAGAGATTTTAACGTGTTTTTTGCATGAAGATTTGGTATATGGATGTTTTCTAATGCGGGGAGTGCATAAGTGGAAGAACAAGGTGCGAGTGGAGGTGTGCTAGAATGCATGGGTTGGGTGGAGGTGGAGTGCATATGTGAACTTGAAGGGGTAACTAAGATGGTGGGGGAAGGTGAACTTGGTGATGGCATAGGAGGTATGGGAGGTATGGGGATAGGTGGGACATGGATAGGTGTATGATGAGGTTGAATCGAAGGTGACATACGTGGTGAAGGAATGTGGATAGGAGGTGATGCATGTGGGATGGAAATAGTAGGAGGAGATGGTGGTGGTGTGGGTGGATTATATGAAGCACTATGGTGAGAGCGAACCTGAGGATTGGGAACCCTCTTCCGCGTATATGTACGTGAAGATGAAGGGGGATGAGTACCTTTTGCTGCAGCATAACCTTGATCACCAATTGGAAGGGCACGGATGTCTTCTAATGTTTCATCTTTTACTCGTGCTCGTTTTACCGGGAGCTTCTTTCTTACAAGAGTGGATGTATTGTGCTTCATGGAAGATGGTTGACCCACATTCTTCGGTATTTCCGTAAGCCTCAATGGTAAATTCTTTAACCACAAGAGTATTATAGAAGAGTATATGTGAAATTTCTTTGCGTCTTTTTGTACCTGTACCGCATGCCTTTTCCTTTTTTCCATGATAGACGCCCATATTAGATAATGGAAGGGATATGGACGCACCAGAGAAGACATAAAAGCGCATCGCAGGCAGCCATATTGTTGAATGGAAACTTGGATTCGACCCTTCTTAAGAAGATAAAATACTGGCATGCACATAAGATATGATAGTACCTTTCTGAGAGGTCGTTGGCGGTGAACAACTTCACACATTCCTCACATACCTTGCTTGCGTCGAGTCCTAAGTATGATCTCCCTGGCATAAGCCGTTCTAACTCTTTCATTCCCACAACCCTGTTTAGCATTTTCTTGGTAAGAGTTCCTGCTGTAAAGTGAGAAAAGGACTCGAAGAAGTCAATCACCTTGTCTGTTGCAATATTTTTGGTAAGTAGTACTTTGGCCATCTCCGTGAGATGCATAGTATGGATCTCATCCGCTGTGAAGATTTCTTGCAAAGATGCGGGAGGGAGAGAATCGTGGGCGATCAATGCGAGTGAATCTTCCCCTTCACTCGATGACTGGGCTGAACCGGAATCTTGCTGATATGGTTGATCATCGGAGTCATTGCTGCCCATTGAATTCCTTAAAGACGATGATTGGGACATGTTACTTTGTTGACAGTTGGTTGCTCTTATCTTCTCGTTAAATGCCCACCTTATCCGGCAAGTTCCTAGATTTTTCACTTGTATCAGCTGATGCTTTTTTCAAGAAGCACGAACAACAAACACCAACGAACTTTTGCTCCTGCCCAAGGTCAATTTTCAGCAGTTCTTGCGCTTCATCTCATCAATTTCGGTGCTTCATCTGAACAGCGATCAACATTGAGCAGTGAGCACATTGACTGTGAGCAGATCAGCAAGGCGAGGGATCTGAGGGGCAGATCGGCAGCAAGGCGAGGAGCAGATGGAGAGGCGACTGGATGAGCAGCAGCGCAAGAAAAATCGACTTATGAGCAGCAAAAAGGAAAATCGACTTACGAGCAGCAAAAAGAAAAATCGACTTATGAGCAGCAAAAAGAGAAATCCAATTATGAGCAGCAAAATCGACTTATGACCCGAAAGAGAAGAAAAAAATCGACTTACGACCCAAAATGACTTACACCCAAAAATCGACTTGAAAAAGAAATCGCTTATTGACCAAAAATCAAATTGAAAACAAATCGACTTTTTTTCCACAAAAATCAACCTTTCTTTTTCTTTAAAAAAATCATCCTAAAAAATCGACTTTTGTTTTTTTTGGGAAAAATAATCGACTTTTTTTTTTTTATTTGACTTTTTTTTTTTTTTTTTTAATCAACCTAAACCATAAAAAATCGACCCCTTTTTTTTTAAATCATCCTAAACTATTAAAAAATCAACCCAAACCATTAAAAAAAACGACCTTTTCTTTTAAAAAAAAAAAAAATCAACCCACCAACTTAAAAAAAAATCGACCTTTTCAACTAAAATCGACTTTTTCTTGAAAAACAATCGACCTATTCACTAAAAAATCGACATCTGCCAAAAAATTGCCTCCAATTACTCAATGTCAAAAAGACTTATGCATGTGGTTGAGAGGTATAGTGGATAGAGATGATGGGTTTTATTGATGGGGACTTACAGTAAATCTAATAGAGCATAAGGAGGGGACATGGTATGTACAGAGTTCCGATAGTAGTGATTCATATCTCATTCTCATTCTTGGTAGGGTTTGCAGGGTGAACGGTTCACCAAAGGAATTTGGGTTCCTTCAAGAGTGGAGAGACGTACCGCACCTTGGGAAAGGACCTCTGTTACCTTGTAAGGACCTGTCCATCCGGTGGATAACTTCTTTTCTTTCTTGTTGTACAAGCTTGTCGATGTGCTGTTATGTGACCTGGATAATGGCATGAAGCTGTTCCTCCATGGGCTTCTTCTAGTATTTGTTGTACTTCATGTGGTAGGACGCATCTCCTGTAGATTCCATCATATCCTACTCGGAAAAGAGTATTTTGAATGATTGTAAAATTCTTACTTTTTAGGAGCAATCTTCTTCGTTCGAGTGGTGTGAGATTAGGTGGGCAGGTTCCCGTGGTTAACAAATGATGAACATCCTCGTACCAAGTAGGGTAAGTGCTTACTTGAAATAAAGATTGATCTGGGAGGTTGTCTTCATGCCCCTAACTGGTTCTGGATGTCCTTTAATTCTTGAAAGGTGATCTTCCATCACATGGTGCTTTCCAAGTCGTTGAACTAGTTCGAAGTTGAATTCTTGGAATAAGAGTAACCACCTCCACACTCTTCCATAGATGTTCGGCTTGTTTAGCAAATATTTGATTGCCTGATGATCGGTGATGACTGTGAAGTGAATTCCCAACAAATAATGACGGAACTTCTTGAGGGTGAAAACAATAGCGAGTGCTTCTCTTTCAGTAGTACTATAGTTGCGCTATGCTTTGGTTAAGATTCTGCTAGCATAGTAAATGGGTCGGTCAAGTTTATGTTCTTTGCTAGGTTGCGTTAGTATGGCTCCAACCGCTATAGAACTTGCATCCACATGAACGTGGAAGGTAGCATTCCAATCTGGTGCTACTAAAATAGGTGCACTGATAAGTTTGGTTTTTAGAAGGGTGAATGCATTGTCTTCTACTTCAGTCCACTGAAAGGGTACCATTTTGCTAACGAGCCTAGAGAGGGGCTTGGTTATCTCAGCATACATTTTTACGAACTTGCGATGATAGCCGATATGTCCTAAGAAACTCTGGATTTCTTTTGCATTAATTGGTTTGGGCATATGAAGTATTGCTTTGATTTTGTCAGGATCGGGAGCCATACCTTTTGCTGAGACTATGTGACCAAGAGGGTCCCTTCAATCACCAAAAAGTGACATTTGTTTAGATTGGGTTTCAATTTGGCTTCTCTGCAAGCACTAAAAACCTGTTCCAATTGACAAAGATGATCAGTGAAGTTTTCTATTGGAGTAGAACATCCAGTGCCTGAAAAGGTGGAGAAGTTGTCCATAAAGATTCTCAAGAATTTTGGAAGCAATGCTCGGAAGATTGAGTAAACCACTCGATTGAAAGAGGCAGGGGCATTGCATAATCCAAAAGCCATCTTAGTATATACATATGTACCCCAAGGAGTTACAAATGCAGTTTTTGCTTGGTCCTTTGGATGGATGAACACTTGGTTGTATCCGCTAAATCCATCCATGAAACTGTATAAAACATGACCAGCCACATCTTCCAAAACTTGTTCTGAAAATGGGCTGGAAACCCATTGGGAATTGTAACCTTGTTGAGAGCTTGAAAATCGACACAAACGCGTATCTTGTTGGATTTCTTCTTTTGGACTATTACCATCGATGATAACCATTCAGAATGCTCCACTAGGACAATGATCCTCACATCCTCTAGCTTTTCTATTTCTTTTTTGACCGCTTGTGCATACTTTGGATTAAGTCGATAAATCCTTCCTCTTACTGGCTTAGCATCATGAATCAATGGAATAGAATGCTCTCCAAGATGAACAGGAATTCCTTCTAAGTCATGGTAACTCCATGCAAACACATCCTTGAAGTTTTGCATGAAAGTGGTTACCTGATGGAGCAAGGACGGATGATCCCAAAGCCATGTTGTGAGTGTTCCTCATTTCCAAGATTGACTTGCCTTACAGGTTGAGATGACATGGCTGATTGTTCGTTTTGATCTTCAAAAATGCATTGTGGATAGGCCGGCGATTCCTCTATGTTGATTTTTGATTCCTTTTCTTGCATCCATGAAGGTGAAAGCTCTTTCATCCACGGTATGACGGATGGTATCGGTAAGTCGTCTATTGCAGCTCTTTTCTCCTTTCCTTGGGTCATTCGAGACTCCTTTCTTTCCTCTCCTCAAGTCCATGACGGGTTCTCCAAGCCCAAGAGTTTCTACCTGTTCAGAGTCTCCTTCACAAATAGATATGCCATAACATGGAAAGGCTTCCATCCATTCCAAAAGATCTTGGTCATCGTTTATTTCAATTTCATTACATGCTTCCGCGATAGGAATGTGTTGTTCTTCGAGAATAGTGAAAGAATGAGCATTACCTCCTTGAGATCCTTTTGGATCTAAGTGTACTTGTTTCTGTACTTTCCCTGGCAGGTTAACAAAAACAGTATCATTTCCCCAATCATGCATGGCTTGGATGTGCCTTAGCCATGGCCTCCCTATGAGTAAAGGAGAGCCTCCATTGACCTGTGGTAAATTTAACACCACAAAATGTAGAAAGAATGTCAGCCCGTCCATCTCTACCGGTACCTTCTCTACAATACCAAGAGGTTTAACTCGACTCTAGTCAGCAAAGGTTATTGTGAACTTTGCTTCACCTGAAAGTTGGAGTCCAAGTGATTTGAGGGTAAAATCTGGCATGAGATTTATGCATGAACCTCCATCGATTATTACGCCATTTATAGTTATTCCATATATAGTGACTGATAGACATGGACTCCTGAAGTCGGTTAGAGAGTTGGTTGATACCTTTGTGAAGTTCTCGGAAATTGAAGCTTTCATCAGGTTTGTTGGAGTGTGTCCACCACTTATTGCAAGCATTGTCGGAGGAGACAATGTCTCTATGATCCCTATAACTTCACTTCTAAACCTTTCATCCAGTCTTAATAGATCATACAATGATACCTGCTGGAAGGTGTTCTTTACTATTTCCTCCGTCTTGATGATGGATGGTACTGGCGAAGGTAGAGGAGGCTTGTTACATGAATGGAGTTCCCTCATCGTTTCTTCAAAAACTTTGTCTATTTCCTGCAAAACTTCAGAATTTCTCGTACCTGAGTCTTTTTCTTGGAGGACCCTTGCTTCTGCTTTCTTTTTTTGGGCTCTTGTTTGAACCCCTTGTTCTTGATCCATTTCTTGCAACGCCACCACTCTAGCTTTTGGACTTGAGCTGAAGGATGGGCTTGCATTGAGTTCTTGATTTCCTTCTTCTCTCTGTTGTGAATCAGGATTTAACTATGGAGCATAGCTTGGGGTTTCTTTTTCTGGTCCATGATTGTGCAGGGAAACATCTCCATGAAGTTGATCAAGATCACTTAGTGAAGTGGCATGAATCTGGGCAAAAGAGTCAATTTCAAAAAATAGCCTATTTTCCTGAATTGAGTCATCCTGGGAAAATAAGTCGACTTCAAAAATTTGACCTTTTTTAAGTAGACTATTTTTAAAAGTTTGGGCAACTTCAAGTTGACCATTTTCCAAAAATTGGTCTACTTAGTGAGCGTGGTCATATTTACAAAATTGGTCAAATTTTTTAGTCACTTGCTCCTCTTTTAAGTCGACTTGCTCAACTTGACTATTTTTAGGTGAACTTCTTTAGGTGAAAGAATTCGTCCAAATTGCCCCGGGGCATCACACACATTCGGGTCCTCTTTCTCAGATAAGTGCCACTGTGAGTGTACAAGAGAAAATTGGGTACCTGGATATTTAAGAGTGTTGCTCTCTTCTCTCTTACTTGAATGAATTGTTGGTTGCTTTCCCTTATTGACAGAGATAACATTGACTTGGTAGGATGGAGCTGATCCGCTTGTAGAAGCTTTCTTCTTCAGGCAGTCCTTCGAATAATGATCCATTGTATCCGGGCAAACCTGCAAGGTGGAGACCCTTCTGGGAGGGAGCATTTTCCTTGAAAAAGCCCGTATTCGCCACATCTATAGCACATGATAGGACGAGCAGGTCTTCTAAATGGAGGTTTTCTTTCGTTCGAGGAGTTTACCTAACGAGTGGTATACATGCTTTCGACTTGAAATCTTGGAGTTGCTAATAGGGGCTGATGTACGGATACACTTGGTAACGCCCAATTTGCTTGCATCCCCTTGAGAAAATAGCAATCCATTGCTTCATGGCCTGGTTTGCCACAAAATTGAAACACCAACCTCTCCGGACAATCTTGAGAAGAATATCCTGATTTCTTACATAAGGTGCACCAAATCGATGTTTTTACCTCTTTTTGCGTTCTAAGCTCCTCCAATTCTTGTCGTAGCAGAGCTAGCGCTTCATCCCTTCCTTGCCATGCAGCTTTTTCCTCTTGCAAGGTCTTTTGTAACTTCAAGGCTTCTAACTCTCTTCTTAGTTGTGCAAGAGGATCACTTGTGAATTCATCCGTACCTTCATGTTCTTTGAACTGGACTCTTGCTGCTTCGATCCTTGAGGCTGCAGCTTCGAATTCCTCCAATGATGCATCAGCTGTAGCAACTCTTTAAGCTTTTGCCGAGAAGTTTTTGGTAAAGCCTTCTCTACCCATTTCTTGACTAGAAAATCCCCAAGATTATGAGGAAGACGAGAAACTAACAACTTCACTCTGGTCATTAATTCAGAGAATGCCTCTCCTTTTTGTAGTTTAAGATTTTCCAATTGATCAAGAATGCGTTCTGTGGAGTTACCTGGGGTAAATGTAGTTGTGAAGGCGGTTTTGAGGGCATCCCAGGTGGTGAAGTGTGCTTCATCGTGTTGATTGTACCATCGATCCGCGAGCCCTTCAAGAGTGGCCGGAAACAAGGCAAGGCATCTTCTCTAATGTAAACCCTTACTCTTACATAGGGAAAGAAACCTCCTGAGGTGATCATCCGCATCCTCATGAGGGGCTGCCTTGAAGGAAGGAAACTTGATGTTGATCAGAGAGAGCAAGTTAGTCAAATCATCCCCCATCACTGTCGCTTGTGGTCTTTGGTTGTCTTCCATGTCCGTCGAAGGAGGCATTGAGTGCCGATCCAAGATGCCTCGAGATGATGATGGGTCGGGAAATGGAAATGGAAGTGGTGGAGCTCTAGGAGGGACGTAGTTTAATCTTTTGCGTTGATAACTCTTTATGGGAGTCTTTACGGGACTAAGGGATCCTTCCTTATGGCTGGAGCGAGTATGAGTCATAGACTATCGCTCTAACGCTCTTCATCAACTCGGTTCTTCTAAGGGCTGAACTTCTAACAAGTTCAAATTGCAACCAAGGTCCCATCACGCGTGCCAAAATGAGCACCTGTAGATCAATTTCTTGATCTATATGCTCGATGTGGTTTGTCCTCTTAAGTGCAATATGCACTGTGGGTTGAAATTTGATGACTCAGTAGGGAAGGAAGAATAGCATATACAATGATACAGTGAAATAAGAGAAAGAAGCTCAAATTATGAGTACAAACAGCTCAAAAGAGGATTATACAAACTTTGGGCAATTGGTAGGAGACATAAGCATACACCTTCATTCTAAGTGCTGGACTTAGGTTCCCTAAACATACATGCTCAAAATCTAGTTTACAGCTGCTCAAGAGAAGATTGGCCAATCACTACTTGCCCACTATTCACTCAGAGTGCCAAGCTAGCTGATTCCAAATCTACCAAGTGGAGCACTAGTGGTAAGCTAAGAGCTCTACACACACAAAGAGAAGGCAAAGCTGCAGGAGTGCATTCCTTCCTCGAGTCTCTCTCTCTGAGCTTCTCTTCTTCCTTTTGTTGATGAAGAGGTCTACTTATATAGTTTTTCTGAAAGTGAAGGATAGCAAAAGGGACAAAATTAGTTTCTTCTTTGGCAGGCTCTCCGACACTTTTGACAACTTTGGTACTCTGGAAGCTTCCTTCTTGGTCCACTTCTCCTGCACCATCACTATCTTCCGAATTCTCGTATTCCGTGCCGTCCACCGTCCATGAGTTCTCCGCATGCAAGTGGCTGAAAATTCAGACTATATGGAGATCTGGAAAATTTCGTCGCTTTTTTCAAGTGAAAAAGTAGACTAAATCAGAAGTACACCCTTTTCTTAAAAATTAGACTACTTTTGAAGTGAGTAGACTAACTTCATAAAATTGGTGAACTTTTGAGTAAGTCAACTAACTTGTAAAATTTGACTAAAAAAATCGACTAATTGGTCAACTTAGGAAAATTAGACAACTTAGAGATTTGGTGAGCCGGGAGAATTAGACATCTTATGAAAATAGGTGAAATGGGAAATTAGGCAAATTGGGAAAATAGATGAGATGGGCATTTAGACAACTTGGGAAAATAGGTGAAATGGGAATTTAGACAACTTGTGGAAATAGGTGAAATGGGAAAATAGGCAACTTGGGAAAAGAGGTGAAATGGGAATTAGGGAACTTGGGAAAATAGGTGAAATGGGAAATTTGTTCTTCTTCATGAGTTGGATCCCCCTTCCACCATTTTCTAGCTCTTCGCTTATCGAGGTAACTTGCCTTGTGCTTGGCTTCTGCATCTTGACAAGCAAAACAAGAAAAACATTATTTTAAGGGTGTATCAAAGTACCCCGCTACATACGGATGGCTGAAATAACTCTCTCTATTGACGATGAACTGAACTGAAGTAAGAGGTGAATAATATCCCTAAGTACAAAGTACCATCACATATGAATGTACCAAGTATGTGGTAACATAGGGAAAAAATATCTAGCCAGCACTAGAGTAAAAAGAGCCCATGTATAGTGAAAAGGTTAACATCAAAGCTACTCGAGGAACACATACGTGGAACAATATTTTAGAATTTATTGAATATATGTGGAGCTTTGCTCCTTCATTTCTCTATGACTTTGTCTATTCTCTCTCGTGTCTCTACTTCATTTTTGTATCTACATTGATTGTGGACCTTAAAAACCATCATAAAGTACAATATCCATGTCAAAATAATCGAGCATCATTTCCTGGTTATGTGGAGCGAAGTTAGCTTCATGTGGAGGAGAGGCAAAGTAGCCAAATTGAAATTTGCTTTGCTTGCCACGTATAAGAGCCCTCTTGTGAGACATTGTTGTGAATCCATCCTTATCAATATTCCTCTTTGAAGGTTCTCCTCCTACTCCTATAACAAGATCTTTACTGTATTAGTCCCTTCAGTATTTAACCAAGTAGTTTTATTACTTTTTAATTGGAGTAATGGTGTTGCAAACCCTTATTTCAAGAAAACCCTAATTTTCAAATATGGTCAAGATTGGTCAAAGACGGATTAAAAATTCAATTGCATAGTTGCAAATTCCTCTTCAAGAGCTTCCTATTGATATATAACACTTATCTATTGATGACCTAAAAAGTTCTCAATATTTGAACCCTAATTTCTACACATGCACATGTTCTTATTAAAAATGGATCAGGGATGTGATTTAATCTGTATAGAACATATGAGATCAATGATCTATATTAACGCCAAGTAAAAGTAAACTTTTCAAACAAAATCAGAAATTAAAAAGCCTTCATAGCGATTTCTCCTAAAACATGCTGTGATTTACGAAAGCTGACTTTTTATGCATTTTGGCAGATTTTTTGTGGGCTGAGCTATAAACTATATAAGGAGCAGGTCTTTGGTACATCAATTATCAATCTTCCAAGCTTCTAGGGTGAAGAGCTGTTATGGAGTGTTTCTAACCGCTGATCTTTTATATTTGTTGGAGTTTACAGCCGCTTTGTTGATGCTGATCACTTCCTTTAGCTATATGCTCATTGCTACTGCTGCCCATCATCTCCTTTATACACACAATCCAGCTCGAGTTTGTAATATTGCTGCTATTATTTAGGTTATCTTCAGGTCTAGCTACTGCACCAGGTCTTTTGCCTTACCACTTCAAGAGTTGAACTCTTGGCTTCTGATGCTGCATATATTTCCTGCTCTTTGACTGGAGTCAATTCTAATTCATATTCAGCTCCTCACTTCTCTTATTACTCCTAGGCGTTCTTCTTCTAATTTATATACCTAGAACGCTCTACATTCAGCCTCTTCAGCTTATGTATTATATATGCACATTCTAGAAACATTATTCGATCTAGTTTAACATTTTTAAGCAGCCTTCTCACTGCTTGTGTACCTAAGTCACAAAGCCTTAGGGACTTGTGCCAAAGAGATTAAATCTCGTTTGCCACACAAGTGCATATAGTGGTGGATTGACACACGCTTAATTATCAATCCGAAGAACTGACCTAACCAAACATATGAGGAAGTGTGCACACGTGATGGAAATTGAAGTAGTTCAGCTCACATGTATGAGAAAAGACTAATCTACCTCTCTAACTCACTTAACTGTTGGAAGTGCCTGCCGCGATACCTCTTACAGCAGTTTTCACTAAACCGAAGATATCTCACATCTCAGAACTCCAAATATGGCCAATAGCTAGTTTCGAAGCTCTCGACGAGACTCTTCTATTGGAAGTGGCGATTCTGACAACTGTGCTTCAAGTTATGACAGAAATAGTGAATGGCGGGAAACACACACACTCACTCCACAACTCGTACTTGCTCACACACACACTACAACAGCTCAAAAGTGTTGGGGAGGGGTAGACAACAGTCTTACATACACATTCCAAGCTTCACACACACATAATAAGTCATGGAGAAGATGAAAATCTACAGAAAAGAAGCAAATTCGAAATTCGGGAGCTCTCCTTCTTCACAATGGCAAAAAGTCTTTACAAAGAGTCACAAAATGACTTTTATACATGTGCCCTAAAAATGGTCCTTTCACACAAGTGACCGGCACTTTATTAACTAACCTCTATTTTCCTACTATTTTACAAAAAATGTATTACAATGATTTGGTATTATGCATATAGAGGACTCCTCTTGTGCATTTACATGGCTTCAGGGACTTTCCTAAGACTTTGAAGAAGAAAAATATGCTCATTAATTTGAAAAATTTTGGGGGCTCCTCTTTTGTGCCTCTTTGCTCTGCAACACTCTCCCCCTCTTTGTCTCTGCCGTCCCTTGACAGGCTTTTGCTTTTCATTTGTAGCTCGTCCAAGACTTCTGAATACACGCACCCAGTGGTCGAAGAAGCGATAAGGACTGTCAGGCAATTTGTTACTTTATCCGAGGTATGTCCTTTGTTTCTGTTTGCCCCTTGGTATTTCTTATATCACATATCTGGGTTGCTGTATTAAGTCGGGCAGTCTCACACGCTATCAGTGGAAGGATTATTGCCTGTCAATTATCTTCTTGCATTTCTTCATGGATACTTCTTGGCCTTAATCCGCCCTTGTTACTCACAGACCTTCCCCTGTTGTATTTCGCTGAGCCTGTTTGCCTTCTACCACCGCACGCCTCAATTTGCTGATCTCTACTCTCTTTTAAGAGAGCATTACGTTTTAGAGGTCCTATTTCTGAATCTTCTTTGTCATTCTTCAGGACCTATTCCATTTCTTCTCACCGCACGCATCCAGTGGACGAGGAGACACGTAGAACCTTCAGACAATTGGTTATCTTATCCGATGAAGCATCCTTTGTGTTCTGTCTCTCTCCTCGACTTGTTTCGCTTCACCGCCAGCTCCTAGTGGATGATGAAGTTGTGTGCAACCTCCCATGAAATGTCTTGGTTGTTATCTTTCTTTAATTCCACTCCTCAGGACCTCAGCCTTTGGCCTTGTTGCCTGATGCGTTCCCCTGCGGGGCTTTGGGAAGAGAGTTGTTCTTTGTCTTGGTGATCTTCATTCCTCGTTGAGTAACTTTATTCTTTGATTTTCTTCTTCTTCTCTTCTTGCTTGATTCCCCTTCCACACGTCCCTCCTCCTGAACTCTGTCGTCCCCGACACGCTTTTTGTGGAGACGTGAGTACGTTTGTATTGGCGCTTTCTCTCGTTGATTAAGCAGATTTGCGTGACATATCATGAACTCTTTCCATTGGCCAGATTTCACTCCATCATCTGGTTCCTGTATGTGATCTGCAAAGAAGCTTGTTTCATAGGCCACCATTCTTGCATTAAGGTTGGAAGTCATTTTTACAAAAATTTCTGAATCAATTTCAAAAAAGCCGGTGAAAAAGGCTTCTTCAAAAGTATGCATGTATGTGCTTGGCAAGAACATAAGCCGTGAGTACATAGCCATAAGTGTTAATCGGCTCGGGATCGTCGAGAGATCAAAAACAAGTGCTTCGGATCCCTGAGTAATGTCGATGAAGTTCAAAAAAAGTGTATTTGGCATGTTGGAAAACTTTGATAACTGTAAGTAGGATGCTTAGAATCTTATTAGTCATTTTTACTGCCAAATCAGGTACAGTGGCGTAGCGAGCAATCCAAAATTCCATGGTTTTAACCATGTATTCTTCCATTGGTAGATAGTTATGCGGTGGACTTGGTAACAGTGGGTAGTTGAGCCACTGGTTATTTATGCTACCCTGGCGCTGTCCTTCCCAAAAATGCGTCAAGGAGCGTCTGCGGGATACTGGATAAAAAAACGGATTTACCTGAAGTGCATATGGCAATGATTCCCATTGTACGCGCAGTGTAGGGTTTTTTTCCAGAAGTTTTCTCCTCCATACAGATAAGCTCTTTCAAATTCCTCTTGAGTATAGTTGAATGTATGATTGCTGAACTGGAGGTTGTTGTCGGGCTCGTTATTTGTCGTGGTCTTTATATATTGGCGTGTTTGCTCTTTAAGGAGTCCATATGGTACATTAAATGGTTTTAATATCTGTTCTAAATTTTTGCTTTCAATATGTGCTTCCTTCATGACTTTGATGATTTGATCTTCAAATTCGGCAGTAAACTGGGACATCAGTAGTGCCCTCTCATTTCGGCTTAGTTGTGCAATATCCCATGAGTACGTTCAGAGTGGATCTTTGTTTCCTCCCTTATCGGCGAATGATGTAAGGGGGGAGAGAGAGCACGTACCTCAATCTCCTCAGTAGCCGTTGTGGAATGTGGAACTACTGGTGTCCCCTCTCTTGCCTTCTGTGCGAGCTGATCTTGTAGTTGCTTTATCATCTCATCTTTTTGCTTAATCTCTTCGTTGGCCTTCAAAATCGTTTCCTTGTTTTTTTGGATTTCTTCTACTACGACAGCGAGTTGATCAGTCTTCTTTACATTGCGTCATATATCTATTTTCGGCTGATTTCCATTTTGTCCTTAGAACCGCGGTATCATCCATATACCTCTTCTCCCATTCTGCAATGATGGCCTGCTCCTGCTTGAGCTCATCTTCATACCTAACTATCTTTTCCTCCATTGCCTTTATGTCTTTTCTTGGCACTTCCTGAGCTTCTATAGGTTGATTGCATAGAAGAGCTTTCATCATCTCCTTGTTTCTGTTCCTTAAGTTCTCTGCCTCATCCATGTATATTTTTATTTGTGATTCCATTATCTTGCTTCTTGCGTTCATCCGTGTCTTCTCGGCCTCGCTAGCATCATATTTCTTCTGTAACTCCTTTAGTTTCTCTTTCAATTTCTCATTTTCTGTCTCGAGGGTTTTACATTGCTGCTTCGCCTCTTGGACTTCATTCTCTTTATCTATTACGTTCTTTTGAACTTGAATCAATTCGGCAAAGAGATTCCTATCCATTTCATGAAGTTTATGCTTTTCCTGCATTGCTACGTCATAGTCAGCATCAACCTCAAGCATTAATTGTTGCGTATCCATAGCAGTCTTGATCATATGTTGAACCACTGGCTTGAGCTTAGCGAGGTCTACATTCAACCACATTTTTGGGATGCTTGGAGCTTCCCCTGTTTGTACATCCTTTCCGTGTTCCACATGGATAGTCTCGTTATGTGGTTGTCTGATTCGTAGTTGTACTTCCGATGCCTTTTTCTTCTAGATTGATAATCTTCGTGGCACTCCCTTGAAATGTAACATCCATAGGGGAGGGTTCTGCCACTACCCTTATTGGTGTGAAGGGTTCCGACTCTTCGACCGTAGTGTCTTTTGGTTCTTCTTTGGGATTCTTGAATGATCCCTCTCCTGCAAGCAAAGTCTGTTGTATTTGAACGTTGGAAGCCTCATTTAATTTAATGTTGTGTACTCTTTCTTGTGAGGCCTCCTTTCCTGTGGTGTCTTGTTTGTGGTTGATAGAAGTTTGATTTGCCCTCTTCCTCTGCATTGTAGTTCACTTCATTCGATTCCTCCCATTGTCCATCATCTTTTGACTCACTTCGAATGTCCATATTCACAAAGGAGGTGTCTAGTTCCTCTTGTGCATCTGAAGATGAGCTTGAATTTACTAACCCTAGTTCTTTGTACCGATGCACCTTGGTGAGCCTCTTTTTTACTTTAATATCTTGTTGGGCTTGCTGGTAATGGTTCCCTTGCACTGGTAGATTCACTTGACCTTCAGTGTATTGATGTGTGTCTTCCAGGGCTCTTGTTAATTCCTCTTCGGTAATTGGTCGATGCTCTTCAATTCTTGTCTTCGAGAGCACATGTGCCCTTTTTGTGGCTGGGACTTCTGCTTCTACTTGCATTACTTCTCTTAGTCGTTTTGTACCTCTCATTTTAGGTTGGGAGCTAGTTTCTGCCTCCTCAACGATTTTGACACCTTTTTTCTTTCTCTGGACTGTAACGACCTTTGCATATTTCGCCATGGCTTCCGATGATGGCATTTCTTGCAAATGTTCTCTAATGCCCAAGGCATGATATATCAATATGGTCAAGGCCACACTTCCGTTCAAGAATTTCTTGTGATTCCACTACTTCTTTGCCTCGAATAGCCTCTCTTGAATATACGGAGTCATATTGATTTGATTCCCAATTTATTTAATAGCATGAGACAGCATCTGTACTATGATTTTCTAAGGAGCAATGTATCTATGCATGTTAGGAAAACAAAAATGATGATGAATGAGTCTTACTTCTTCTTCAATATCAATGCGATTAATGTCAGTAAATGTCCTGATCTTTGCCCCTCGACTTTCTTCTTTTAATACCGTATTGCCATCCTTCTCCCATCCAAAACCTTCTTTGATTAAATCATCTGTAAATTGGATTATGACCCATTCACCTACTGCATCCATGACTCTTGCCTCTGGCACCAATGCATCCATGACTCTTGCCTCTGGCACCAATGGATCGTGTAGCGTTGGCTGTAACGTATTCATAACTTGCGTGCACCTTTGAAAGTCGGGTTTATAGATTGGCAATTCAAAGTATTTGTGAATGCCCGCTTTCTTCATGATGTCAATGGTCGATGGGAGCTCATGTACCACTTTAAAATCTTGGGACATCACCGGGAACTGATGATCCGTGTCCATGAACTTGAATGGTCACTAGGAATAGATAATCCCCAGCTGGTTGATCCTCTCTAAACCAGTGTCCTTTTGCTTTAGTCATGCTTTGTAGAGGGAATTCTATCACTTCCTCCTGAATGGTTGCTTCAGAATCTTCCGAGGCCATCTGCACTTGTAATGAATAGAGCATTAGCTGCTATACAAGATATGGCATTAGTGTTGTGTGTTGTAGTAGCTTTCGTTCTTTACGTTGCTCCGTCTCCTTTTAGTGTATGAGTTAGATCCCTTACCGCATATATTTTTTTCATTTTATCCTGAAAGAAGCAAGAATTAGCATGGTCGAAGCATTTATTTATTTACATAGTAGGTCCATTCCTAAGAAGTAGAGGCTATGACCTATTCCCCATGGGAGAATGTGCACCACTAATTCTCTTAAGTACATCATGTGCCAAATGCCTAGCCTTGTATTATGGCCCTATCATGCATACTTTAGGTGCATTGGAAGCTTCATGTGTGCAACAGAAATCTTCTTGGTTATGGTGTTCCATTCCTTGCTGTTGCTTGGGTTTCTAGATCCCTTTCATAGTAGAGGTATTGAACCTTGTTTTTTGCTCATTGCGCCATGCTGCATGTGTATCTCTTCTCTTTTTGGTTATCGGAGGTGTGGGGTTCCTTCTCTCGCTAGTCCTTATGGTACTGTTGTGTTTATATAATGTTTCCTCGTGCTTGTCTATCTCTTTAATGGCCGCTTGTCTGACCTTGTTGGGAATCCACATTTGTTGCCGTGTTTTTTGAGCTTCAATCAAAGGCCTAGGAAGCCATACTTGCAAGAGTCGTTTTGGTTCGGATTGCGGTGAAGAAGAATTCTTGCCCACCTTTTCCTCCTTATGAGCTCGTGTTGCGATCTCTGAGTCCTTCACTCGATCTTTGCGAACCCATTTGAAGTTAATGTTTCCTGGTTGCGAGTAGTTGATGGTGGATTTCCAAGTTGGTGATCGTTCTTTTGCATGAGAAATTTTAAGAGTATTGATCTCCCCGGTTTCCTTCTGTTCATCAATCAAGTAAGATGAATCTACCTTCTCCCTCGATACATTAGGGTTTGACATTTCTTCTCCTTTCGGACCCTCTTCTGAGTGATTTGTGCTGGAATCATTATCTACATGCTCTTCTATGACTTGTTCCGCACTTTCGATGACTTCCAGTTTGTGTGAGGGTTTATCCCCTAATAGACTAAAGATTTCCTTGTTCCCTATCTTGACTGAAATGTATCATTGCGCCAGGTGGATGCTTACCTCGTTCTCAATGATCCAGTCTTGTCCTAGGATCAAGTTCTCTATTAGGTCTTCATCTCTGAACACTAGAACTCTTTGTTCCATAGTTGAATTTCCTAGGTGGAGGGATACCTTGGCTTCCCCAATGCATGTTATAGCTCGACCTCCAACCCCTATCATATGTGCTTTTGTGGGTGTCATAATCATTTGAAGATCTCGGGTGACCGTATTTCGTATGCAACTAAGTCCTGCTCCTGAGTCTATCAAAGCCTCTATCAGTCGGTACTCCGTTGTTCCAATTCCTAGGTTTAAGTAAGGCTGGGACATGTTGACATCAATCGTGTCAGACTTATGAACCTGGTAATTAGCCATGGGAATATGCTCTTCTCCTTGTAGATACCGTTCATCTCTTTGTCTTATCCACTCTTTCCGTTTCTTAATACGCTCTAAGGCTTCTCGCCGTGCCTCCTCTCTAATCTGTTCTTCCTCCTCCTTCCTATTTTGCGCCCCTACGAGGCGTGCTAGCATTTCATCCGTCAATGGCTCCATATATCGTTTTACTCGGCATCCACTTATGTAGTTAGGAGGGACATCTCCGTCTAGAGTAGCTAGATTAACTGCTCCACTCGTGGAAATCCTATTGATGATTAGAGGTCCATATCCACGTTTTTGTAATTTCTTGGCATGTTGCTTCAAGGTATAGACCAGGACCAAGTCTCCTTCTTTTAGTCCCTTGTCTTTTATGTGTGCATCATAATATGCCTTTTGTCTTCTCTTGGCCGCATAAATCCCTGCAACTGCTTGTATTCTAATCTCATGCTACTTCTCAATTTGGTCTAGTTGCTTGGATAATTCATGTCCTGTCCATTCATACTACTGGGCTACTCTCAAAGTAGATACTAAAAAATCGATTGGTAGAATTGCATTCTGTCCGTATACTAGATTTAATGGGGTAGTTCCAATGGCAGTCTTGTAAGCAACTCGAAAGGCCCAAATTGCATGATGCAATTGTTTGTTCTAGTCAGACCTCCCATTATTGACTATTTTAGTCAATACTGTGCATAACACTTTATTGGAACTTTCCACTTGACCATTGGCTTGAGGGTGGTATGGGGCTGATTTTTTATGGATCACTAAGAACTCATTTATTAAAGACTCTATTACTTCATTAATGAAATACGTTCCTCGGTCAATCACAATCTCGATTGGTAATCTGAAACAAGTAAATATATGCTCAAAAAGAAACTTAGCAGTGGTTTGAGCATCGTTCCTTCTAGTGGCCTTTGCCTCTACCCATTTTGTCAAATAATTTGTGGCTACTATGATATATTCGGCATGAAAACCTTTGGCAGGTGGATTAATGGGTCCTATGAAATCTATACCCCATTTGGAAAATGCTTTAGCGCAGATCATAGGTCTCAATGGCATGTCATCTCTCCGAATGGGATATTTGGCTCTTTGACATGTTTCGCAACTTCGTACGTAAGTGTCTGCATCCATATGTAGAGTTGCCCACCACAAGCCCGCAAAGAGGATCATTTTTATAGTTCTCTCGGCTGAGAAATGACCTCCTGCCGCACCTGCGTGTGCCATCTCTAATAATCCTTGCTCATTTCCTCTAGGGATCGCTTCCTTGCCAAGCTAATTCCCTCCTCATGTTCTCTTGTCTTTAGGAATTTCACTAGTGTTTCACTCCATTTGGGTGCTATTGTAGAGAAAGGTAAGGATGTATGATCCTCAGGAATGGTCTCCTCGCATTCTGCGCAATTACTAACATAATCATGGAGAGCCTTAGGCATATCAAGCCAGTATACTCCTAATCCTTTCAATTCTCTTAGAGTTCCATGAATTCCTTTGTGTGTCCTCCATTTGTTTACATGAGCTTGTTCAATCAACTTCACTTGCTCGTCTTCCTCAACACATCTAGATAGTACACCGTTGGGTTCCTTATGGTACACACTTCCCGCAATAATGTGCAAATTCCTTGACTGCAAAATTTCCTTTTTACTCTCTTTATTCATTGAGTGTTGAGGGCCATGAGTATCGGAATTAGTTTTCACTAGTGGTGATACCCATTCAGTATGTTCTATCTCATAGATGAATCTAGCCGCTAATAGCTTGTCTATTTCTTCTTTAATTTTTGCAACATAGACCTCATTGGATTTGTAAGGGCGTTGTTTACATGGTTTTGCCTCTGCTGTCATTGGTATTCTATGGGAACAAACGAAGGGTTCCACACCCTTGAGATCTTTGTATGTCCAGGCGAATACGTCTTGATATTCCCGAATCAACTGTATCAATTCTTCTTCCTCATTTGGGGACACATCTTTTCCTATGTAGGTACATCGTTCTTCCCATCTTCTACTGTCACTATGATTTTTTTTGTTTGTTCTTTGTTGTCGTACGCTTCTCCTTATTTAGCCTCGCTCTTAGGCATTTGAATGGCTATCTTTCTCTCTTCTACTTCGTACTTTTTAAAATGCTCCGGAACCTCAAAAAGGTCAGGATTTGGTTCGATCTTACTTACTCTTTCTTCCTGCTTTGGTACTATGGGGGCTGCTTCTATCGCTAAGACCTTGGTCATTTCCTGCTTATCTTCCGTTCGAATGGTTTCTAGGTAGCTTTCTTTTGAATCAAATTCTGGTTCCATTTCTATACTCTCATATTCCTCTTTCCACTCCTTTTCTAAGAGTTCTCCTGCTTCTACCTCTTGAAGGACAACCATGTACAAATTTACGTCATAGCCTTCTTCGTCTACACATTCATTCATCGTCAGAACTTCCTCATTCACACATACATCCAAGGTTGCTAAGATTTCCATCCATCCATGCGGTTCAAATGTTTCATCCGAAAAGATTTGAGGCATATACATTGGGTCCTCTACCGGTTGGTAGTTAGGATGTCCTATTGGCCACAGCTTCCTTTTATTATCCTCTTTCTTGACTTCTTTACACATCCATAATTGGGCATCCTCGTGCATCCATGATTGATCACTTGATCCAACACTATGGATAGACGAATCGTCCTCTTCCTTGCGTACAGGGTTCCATTGTAGTGGGGGTACATCTCGGTATGTAAATGTATGAAAATTTATTTTGGTGGTGTTTCCTTGATGTTGAAGGTACAAAGAGTCTCTTCCCCAATCTTGTACTACCCTAAGCTGTCTCATGAAGGGTCGTCCTAATATCATCTCATAGTTACTTGCTTTTCCAAATTGACAGACAGCTAGCGTATGTTCAAATTCCACTCCACAAGTGGTTAGCTTGATCTTTTCTAATATCCCTAATGGTTTTTCAACATGACCATTTGCTAATCGGAGCTTGATGCGAGTGCATCCTAAAGCAGGTTTCCCCATTTCTCCCAAATCTCCTTGGTGGCAATCCCTACTCTTGCTCCTGTATATAGTATAGCTTTGGTCATATAGCCATTGTAAGTGACGGGTAAACATGTGTTACCTTCGTCTCCTTCGCTAAATTCTCCAACCTTATCCACTGGGATTTGTACCTTAGATGGGTTTTCTTTTCCCTTCTTTTCGTCCTTCTCCTTCCCTAGTTCTAGTTGACCTGCTAATTGTTTCCATAGTTGTGGTTTAGCCCAGAGTAGTTCTTCCACAGTCAGTTGGCATTGTACTTTTGTCTTCTTAAGTTTTGTTAGATTGTGTGAATTCTTATCTGAGTTTCCCTTTCCTTTTCCTCATATATTGGGTGCTCGAAATATCATGGATTCCTTTTCGTACTCTCCCATGTAATTTGGTAGGGTCGAAATGCTCTGAGCTTCTTCTCTATTTCGGTCTAGTCTCGATACTTCCTCATATACTTCTTCCATGTTGGGACTTGGCTGATAAACTTCCACGTCTAATTCCTCAAAGGGAGGTCTAGTCACTCCATTCCTCTTCCATTGTTCTTCTCGGATTCTATTCCATAATTCTTTTGACTAGTCCGCCTCTAAATCAAGTATTGTTGACATAGGTTCGTCCTTGGTTTTCACTAGCTCACATTTATCATCCTTCTCCTTAGGTTCTTTGTCCTTGGCCTTAACACAATCCTTGTATTGATCCTCTGCTATCCTTGTCTCGGGGAGGGCTGGGATGGTCTTTTCTAGGGTTGCTTGTGCTACCTCTATGAGTTTTCTACATATGGCAAACCTCTCTTTTTCTAACTCTCCTTGCGGGTAAAGCTTTTCGTGTTGTTCCACATTCGATCCCATCTTAATTCTAGCTTGGTACGCTTTCAACCACATGTCCAAATCATCCGGTTTTGGGTCAGCTAGAATTGATCCAGGTTTCTCTGATCATCGGATAGGCGGTGGAATGGGAACTTCTTCCAGAATTTCTGGTTCTTTATGCTTCTTAGTGCTTCTCGTGTGTTTCTTATTTTCTTGACTTTTGTTTTTCATCCATTTTTCTTTGAGCTTCTCTCTTCTTTCCTTCCATTTTTGTGCTTTCATGTTTTGGGTATTCTCACGTGGGTCCTCTGAATCTTCCACTATTTGAATTTTGGGGTTTAAGGTTCTATTGTTTGCTTGATCCAGATTTGGTTGTTTTCCTTCTCGTTCCTTCGTTTGTGCTCCTGTAATGGCCTTTAATGGTACGGTGTATTCCTTATCACTTCCCGATGCTTCTAACACTTCGATTACATTAATAGGTGCAGTGTCTTGCGCCTTGTTAGGATTCTTAGGACAATCTCTGAAGAGATGTTCTTTCCCACATTCACTACAATATCCTTCCCAAGTCCTAGGAGGTGGGTTGTAAGGCCGAGTGCATTCTGTGATAAAATGGTCTCCTCCGCATCTATAACAAGGTCCTCTAGGCATAGCTGGTCTGAGGGGTGGTCTTACGGGTGGCTGTGCTTTAGGTGCGGTGTACATTAATGTTGCCACTTCTGGTCCATAGGAATAGTCAAATCCTTCGTATCCGTAGTAGTGTGGATCATAAGTTTGTTCATACTCAGACATGTTAGCGTCATAGGGATAGTACTCCCCTTGAGATGGCTTGTAACCTGGGTTTGTCGACTCCACGCTGGTCATAGGTGATGCTCGTACCATGGCTCTTTCTAAGTTTTCCTCTCGTTGAGCATACTTAACCGGTACCACATGTTGGGGCTGTGACAGTTGTGGTTCTAACTCTGGTTTAGGTTGTGGATATTTTGCTTGCTCGTATGGCCTCGGTGCTCCTCGTGGAGTTGGGTAGGGATTGTACCTGGGCATATCTCTGCCATGCTCTCTAGGTGGATATCTATATGGCCAATACTGAGGTGGTTGTAGAGGCCATGTTTGCCTATTGAACGGGCAATTTTCTGTGGTGTGATTGGTGTATTTTTGTTCTATGTGACAATACAAGGATGTTCCTTGATGGGGCTGTCTATTGTAAGGATATGTCTTCGGTACACCTATTCCTCCTCGAACGCACATGTGAGTGGGGTGATCACCTCCACATGAGCTACATCTCCTCAACATGGGTACTCTTAGAGGTAGGTGTTGATAATTTCTCTGTCCTTGGACTCCCAATTTCTTCGCTACCAGCTCTGCTAATTCCTCTACATTACTGGAGTTGGATGTTACTGTGCTTCGAGTGTCTTCTCATTTAGTAGGGCTGGTTGTACTTTTGAGATCATCCGCTAGGTTGTCCTCTAAGTCGATACATTCTTGCAGAGATTCATTCAACGTCTGTAGTCTCTTCACGTAGACTAATGTTCTCAGAGTTCCGTTTGTTAATCTGCCCAAAAATAATGATACCATTTTCTGTTGCGTAGGTCTTTCTGCTATCGGACATCTATCCACGTATTGATTAAATCTTCGGGCAGCTGTTTTCACGGTTTCATTAGGGTTCTGCTTAAAACTATGGATTAAAGACGCAGAATTGTGTTTAATCCCTCTCTTCGTGAATTCCCCTATGAATTCTTGAAAGAATTGTTCCATATTTCCAAATTGGTTGGGGTCTAATGGCTAGAACCAAGTCAGAGCCGTTCCTGTGAGGGTGAGTCTGAAAGACTCATACTGCACAAAGAAGTCGTCTACTTGTTCAGCTCTTAAAACTTGCTTAAATTCGGCAATGTGGTAGTAAGGTTCTCCCGATCCGTCATAATGATTCCTCACGCATTTGGCCACCTGAATAGGTCTCAATCTTCTCACTGGCTCTGGTTGTCTAGGCATTACGGGAAAGGCGGGAATCGCTGGTCTAACTGGGGGTATTCCAGGCTGTACTACTATTGGTGGTCATGGCCTTACTGGTGGTCGGCATTGGTTTACTATTCCAGGGTGGGTCTGATTGTGTGTTTGCACTCCGGGTGTTGTGAATTGCACGTGATTTCGGTTCGGAACACTCCGTTGGCTTGTTTGTCCGGACATTGTGTGCTCTGCCTCTTGTTGAGTTCCGAAGGGGTTCTGAGAGGTGGTTGCTTGTTCTCTCTCTGAGGAAATATAGGCAACTCCATGTACTTTAGTCGAGATCTGTCTATGGCGTCTACCAACCAATACCTTCTTTGGTTCTTGTCTAGGTATGTTACTCTAGACTCGTCTTCCGGATCCTTTAACTCATAAAACGTCATCGTACTTTCTTCTCTTCCTTGAGTCTGTGAGTCAGTTTGAAGTAGCAAGTCTGATCCATGGATCAAATAGACTTCCAGTAAGTAGTCGTCTTGAGGTATGAAGTCCCCTCTCAAGACTCGCGTTACTATTGACTTGCCTCTAGGGGTAGTCACTAACTCCTCAGGGTTTGGTCTCCCTGAGTTTTCTTGTTCCACTAACTCTCCCCTCTCATTGATCACATCAGGATATTCAGTCACTATGTAGATGTGACCCAACTTGTCCATGTATGCTCCACCTTCATACTTGTCAGCAGGTCTGGGCACAACTGTTGCATCTAGGGAAGTCACCATCCTAGCCACAGATCTGTTTAAACCGTCCAGGTAGATGGGGATCTCCTGGGCATTAGTGGAAACGTACTGTAGGAGGTGCGGTATTCTCCTTCTACAGCGGTCATGAAGTTTCTCCCGGGAGCAGGACCCTGCATGTCTTCCGAGGCCATGGGCATTTCCTCCTCTGAGTCACTAGAGGTATCTGAATAGACAGAGCAGTGACTGACCTGAGCAGTACTTCCTATGGATGATATGAATTTTCTCCGGCTACTCAGAACTCGTCCTGAACTCAAGTTCATTCACCCTCCTGGGGCTCTCTTGACCTTTAAAACTCTCTTTAAGTTGCTCCTCAAATGCCTCAAAATCACCCTTGAAAATGCTCAAAGTGTTTTGGACGATACTACTTTGGCAATATTGCACTAGGTGATACTAGGCTATCGACGATACGATACCACTTCACGACACGATACGATATTAGTCTTCGTCGCGATACGATATCAAGTATGCTCACGATACGATATTAGTCTTTGTCACGATACGATATCAAGTATGCTCACGATACGATACTTGAGGAATTCACGATACGATACCAGAAGACTAGACTATGCGATACTATGGGCAACAGACGATACGATACCTCTACAAAACGCGATACGATACCGCGAATTCTAACGATACGATACCAAAATCAGTCGCGATACGATACTGAAATTTGACACAATACGATACCGCTAGGTCAATGATACAATACTGTGACCAAGACGATACGATACCAAAGTGGACCGCGATACGATACCACTTGGCCAATTGCGATCGCGATACCAACTAGGCGATACGATACCAAAAATGGTATCGTGATACCACAGCTGGCAACCGGCGATACGATACTTCGGCAAGTATCGCGATACAAGAGAATTTTTGGTATCACGATACCAAAAACTCAACCGATCGTGATACTCAAGCCAAATCACCTCCAAAATCAAAAACTTTTTCACCCCCTAGCTCTTCTCTCACCCCTCTTCACTCGTAGCCTATCGTCTAACTCAAAGGACTTCTAGAAACACTTTGTCCCACCCCGCGATACCAAATGCACTTTCAATCACGTGTTAGTGCACTTCTATTGTGTTTTTGCTATTGAAATCTTAAGGTAGCTTACCTCTGTGATGTCCTGCTTGTGTCTCCAGTTCACTAGCTAGCTTTGAAGGCCTGGAGTGCACGATACTAAGCGGCCGATACCGATCGCTTCCTGGAGACGATACCACTTTTTGAGCAAACGAGAAATGAGCTAAAAATTTTTTGGTTTTTATACTTTTTGAGAACTAAGGCTTATCCTACACTATCTTGACAATTTTTTGGGATTTTCTTGGTACTTTTCCACTTACTTCTCCTCCAAATCTCTTCCTAACCTAACCCTAACTCTTTTTCCTCTCTCTCTTTAAACCCTAAACCTAAAAACTCATTACACACACCTCCGGGATGTGAAGTAACAAGTGTTGAAACGTTGGACTACTTGCCACTGAGCGAATTCACTCCTACAAGTACGATTTCGTCACTCTAGAGCTATAACCATCACAAAGGCACCTTGGTCGAGTGTGTTCCCCGGCAATGGCGCCAAAAACGTGTGTACCTAAGTCACAAAGCCTTAGAGACTTGTGCAAAAGAGACTAAATCTCGTTTGCCACACAAGTGCATATAGTGGTGGATTGACACACGCTTAATTATCAATCCGAAGAACCAACCTAACCAAACATATGAGGACGTGTGCACACGTGATGGAAAGTGAAGTGGTTCAGCTCACATGTATGAGAAAAGACTAATCTACCTCTCTAGCTAACTTAACTGTTGGAAGTGCCTGCCGCGATACCTCTTACAACAGTTTTCACTAAATCCAGGATATCTCCCAACTCAAAACTCCGAATATGGCCAATAGCGGGTTCATTTCGAAGCTCTCGACGAGACGCTTCTATTAGACGTGGCATCACTCGATTCTGACAACTGTGCTTCAAGTTATGACAGAAATAGTGAATGGCGGGAAACACACACACTCACTCCACAACTCGTACTTGCTCACACACACACTACAGCAACTCAAAAGTGTTGGGGAGGGGTAGACAATAGTCTTACACACACATTCCAAGCTTCACACACACATAATAAGTCATGGAGAAGATGAAAATCTGCAAGAAAAAAGCAAATTCGAAATTCAGGAGGTCTCCTTCTTCACAATGGCAAAAAGTCTTTACAAAAAGTCACAAAATGACTTATATACATGTGCCCTAAAAATGGTCCTTTCACACAAGTGACCGGCACTTTATTGGCTAACCTCTATTTTCCTACTATTTTACAAGAAATATATTACAATGATTTGAGATTATGCATCTAGAAGACTCCTCTAGTGCATTTAAATGGCTTGAGAGAATTTTCTAAGACTTTGAAGAAGAAAAATATGCTCATTAATTTGAAAAATTTTGGAGGCTCCTCTTTTGTGCCTCTTTGCTCTTTAACACTGCTGCTTTACATACTTGTCTGTGGTCTACTTTTGAGTCATTCATCTCTATATTTGGTTCAAGGGGTGTGTGTGTGTGTTAAGGTTCACACTGTAGGAAAGATTTTGTGGTTTATGTTGGGCTTACCTCACTTCCAACATTTGGTTCAGAGGCTTTTACACATACATAACTTGTCCCTAAGATGTAGAGATAGGTTGGAACAAGATAATCTTGATGGAATGTCCAATCATCCAACGTGGAGCTTCATGATTATGAATTTGCTAGTTTTCAAGGACTTGTGGAATATTGTCATTGACAAGTATCCAAGGCCAAGACAAGCTACAAAACATGTAGACTCTTCTTCCAAGAAACCTGCTGCCCCAATTTTTGCCCAGAAGACTGAAAAATTGTTTCAAAATCCTCTGACAAAGGGAAGCAAATTCAACAATATGAAGAGTCTAGATAGGATTCTAGAGATGCTCAAGCCCCCTCACTTATTGCTATGGGTGTTAAGGGTCATATTATTCCTCAAATCAGGTCTTACAAAACCTCACATCAAGCTTGGCTGGAGTTAGAGAATCTCTATCGAAGCAGAAATCCTGCTAGAAAGGCTCATCTAAGGAGGCAGTTCGCCAACACATGCATGAAAGTTGGTGAGTACAAACTCATATTTTGAGGCTTAAGGACATTCGTGAACAACGTCTTAATGTTGAAGTGAGCATTTCTGATGAAGAGATGGTAAACACACTTATCAATTCATTTCCGACTACATATCATTCTTTCGCTACTGCTCTCTCTATATGAGAGAGAGAGAGAGAGAGAGAATTATCATTTGAAGAATTGCGGATCCTACTGTTTCAAGATAAAGATCAGCAAAAGAGTATGGAAGAGAATGATGAAGCTATAGTATCATCATCCAAAGGCAAGAAGAAAAAGAAGACTACCAAGAAGGAGAAGAAGAATCAACAAAACAAGAAAGAGAGCAAGTCATCCGCTTCTAAGTCTTCCACTACATTTCTTCAACCCCTACTTCAACAACTTCTACCACACCTGAGGAGAAATCTACTTCATCCACATCTACACCTAAGAAGGATTCACGTCATTATTGCAAGAAACCAAGCTATCATATTGCATAATGGGAAAAGAGGTTTTTCAATGAAAAGAAAAGAACATCAGGTAACAATGTTAAAGAGGTATAACTAATCTTTTTCAAGTGAAGAATCTTTTGCATTTGTTAGTATAAAAGAGGTGTCTTTTGATCACGCAATATTGAATGCAATATCAAAAAGTCGTGGGATTTTTTTTATTCTAGAGCTACAATTACAAGACGATTTGCAAGAAGTTGTTTTCTTCTCTTATTAACTCTACATGTAGAAGGAATAGCATATCCTAATGGTTTGGAATCTGGATGTAGTTGGCATTGGACAAGTCACTCTAAAGTCAAGGGAAGGTGGTAAATTCACTATTTCCACTGTTTTGTATGTATCAGAACTGAAAAAGAATTTTCTTTCTATCTCTTCTTTCTTATCAGATGGTTATAAAGTGATTTTTAAGAGGGATTTATGTCAAATCCTTACACCTAATGCAATATCGAAAGGTCATGGGATTTTTTTTATTCTAGAGCTACAAGTACAAGACGATTTGCAAGAAGTTGTTTTCTTCTCTTATTAACTCTACATGTAGAAGGAATAGCATATCCTAATGGTTTGGAATCTGGATGTAGTTGGCATTGGAGAAGTCACTCTAAAGTCAAGGGCAGGTGGTAAATTCACTATTTCCAATGTTTTGTATGTATCAGAAATGAAAAAGAATTTTTTTTCTATCTCTTCTTTCTTATCAGATGGTTATAAAGTGATTTTTAAGAGGGATTTATGTCAAATGCTTACACCTAATGAAGAGCATTGTTTGTTACAAGGTGGAGACAGAAATAGTATGTCTTCTTGTCAAAACCAACCTTGCTAATTTTTACTAGGTCGCCAAAGAAGAATATAAAGTTATGGCATGCAAGATTTGGCCACATAAGCTACACAACTCTCAAATGTATGAAGGACAAAAATATGGTTGAGAATTTACGTACTTCTGATTTACCAGATGATGCAGAACTTGTGAGGGATGTCTTGATGGAAAGCTTCATAAGCTTCCATTCAAGGATCATAGTTTTATTACTTCCAAAATGAAATTGCAAATCATTCATTTAAATGTTAATGGATCCATGAGAGCATATTCTATCCATGGACATGGGTACTTTGTCACTTTTATTGATGATTATTCTAGTTATTCTTGGGTATTTGGATAAAAGACCAAGTCAAAAGTTTTTGCTATCTTCAAGAAGTTTGTATCTGAATGAAATGAGTCCGAAATTTAGATTTTTGAAAAGTGATAGAGAAGCAAAGTACATGTCTAATGACTTAAGTCATACTTAAAAGACAAAGGTATCTCTTATCACTTCATTATTGCTTACATTCCAAAATAGAATTGCATTGCAAAGAGAAAAAATAGGACACTTATTGAAATGGACCCTAGTATAATGACTTCAAAGAAGCTTTCACCAAAGTTTTGGTATAATGCTATTCACTTAGCTATCACATTCTAAATAAGTTTTCAATAAAAGCTTTGAAAATGATTATACCTTATGAAGCCTAGTATGGTAAGCATCATGGAAGCACTAGATTATGCCCCCTGATTAGACTCGACAAGATTCTGAAACTATACTTCTGATTACAAGATCACCCACGCAAGAGAAATAATAAACAAGATATCGGGATTACAAGAACTTCCTTGAGGGAGATGAGTTAGATACAAGCAATAATTGGATGAGATCTCTCCTACTACGTGATTAAAAGACGATAAGACTATGTGTTGAGAAACTAGACTAGACAAGACTAGGACGAGGAGCACAACAAGAATGGAAGCCAAGCCCTCCTTATATAGGTGTTGAAGAGCGGTTACGAACTAATGATATCATCATGTCATGAAATCAAAAAAGGACATTCAGATGTAAGAATCAAGCAAATAGACAATAGTTCTAAAGGTTTTGGCACATTTTGAACGAGATGGTGCTATTAGATTCTTCAAATTGTTGACCAATCATGAGATATAGTAAAGCCATATATAATCTAGGTTGTCTCTTCATGTGTCTCCATGACAATAAGAAGCCCAATGTGAATTATTTCAAAGATTTTTGTTCCCTCTCTTATGTTCGCATTGAAAAGAAAGATCATGGTATGCTTGATGAGAAAGCTATCAAAGCCACTACTCTCATGCAATGCATATTTATGGGGAAAAATGGCCTAATCTTAAGCATTTTGATAGACAAGATACAAAAACAGGACTTTTGCGTGTAAAATGATAGGAAAGGATAGCTTGCATGAATATAAACTAATGGCTCATGGCAGATGGAAAAAGAAATTCATCAATTCATTCAAGTAACATTAAATACCTGAGGAATATTGGCATTTTCAAGTAAAAATGTATTCCATGCCTCTACGTCAACACACATCAGAAGGTCTTGCATGACAGAAACTGCATTATACCCATCTATCCTCATGTCATTCAAACGAACCAGAGCATCATGAAATCTCTTTGCCTGTAAGCAAGATAGAACTAGAGCTTCATAAAAACGTAGTTGAGGTGACTCTCCACACTGTCTGATGTGCTGAAGCATATCATTGGCTATCTCAATCTGCATCATACAGACATTGATCAACAAATATAATTTAAAATAAGTGTTCCATAATTAAGCTATGTTTAGGACAAGCTTGTTTTGGTTGTTCCTCTAGTGGCTTTCAGGCTTGATGTATTGATATTGCGAAGAGAATATCAAAAATCATGAGTGCTCAAAACCAACTGAATTTCACATTGTGAGATAGATGTTTAAATCCTATGATTGAGTAAATCCAGGATTAAATGCAGATTAACAGTCAGAAACTTTGAAACGATTGATCTCATACAAAATAGAGAATTTCTGTGTGAAGTATGAATCAAGATCAAGGAACATTACAGTAACGTAACCTTTTCAAAGCAAAAGGAAAGTTGAGCATCCTCGAGAAAAGTACCATCAATTGAAGGATGCATAGAACAGTAGATGAATCACCTTCTTGCACCGTGCAGCTTTCAGAAATAACCACTGGTTCATTTCCCCACGCAAATAATACCCATGTGAGATCATGTCCCAATAAATTTCATCAAAATAAGCCCACTGGTCTGAGATGGCAGCTGCCTTTAACATCAACTCATATGTGAAAGAATCACACGAAAGGCTTGTCGCATCATTGAAAACCAGACAAGATTCCAGTTTCCCCTTTCTAATACCCTCAAAAACTTTTTTTGCCTCTTGAAACATGTTGTTCCACCCATAAACCTTTATCATTTCATTACATGTACGCACATTTGGAGCACAGGTATGCTGCATATGCTTGAACAGAAAGATAGCATCCTGGATTCTCCCTGCTTTGTGACATGCTCGAATCAATCCAGTGTAAGTTATGGTTTCTGACTTTTTTGATGGCATGTCATTAATTTTCCTTACCTGCAAAATACAATTTAAGGCACATAAGATTTCATACCATATAAGAGGAAGGGAACATAGAGCTCCCAATAGTGATAGTAGGCATGAAGACTCCCTTGTGGATGGAGAACCTTGGAAATACGTTGAATGGACTTGTGAAATTACTAATTAAACCCAGTTTGAGCTCTTATATAGCAAGGATCATACTACATAGCAAAGTTTATGAAGCATAAAACCATAAGCAATCCAACAAGAAACAGGTTAGTTCCAAACAGTAACATGAATGGAGCATCCAGAGAAAGAAGAATTCTTTCAAAACAGATCAGAGAAGAGATCTTTGAATTGAATGCACAAATGGCATACAAATGACATGGTAAAGCTTATAAAAATCATGAATATTACATTTGTAAAATCCACAGGGAAACAGTTACAGGTCCCAAAAGGTAACATAAGTGGAACCACCCTTTGATATAACATACTCAAAAAGAGATTACAAGATCTTTGAATAATACGTAAACATCAGAAAAACACAGAATCCTTGATACCTTTTCACTCAGCCCTTAACTCTGAAATGCTCCAAGAAGTTATTATAAAAAGAAAAAAGAAAAAAAAACAGGTCCCAACCCAAGAAAAGTAGCAGCTTCATTGTGACTGCAGCTGATGATATTGTGCTGGTTTCAGAGTCTGCAGAAGGTCTACAGCACCACCTACACAGCCTAGACAACTTCTGCATACATAGAGGGCTAACTGTGAACCTTGGTAAAAACCAAGGTTATGATATTTCATACATCAGCACAGGTGAGGAGACACAGTCCATTCACACGAGCAGGCCGACCCATCGAGGTAGTCGGATCATATATCTACTTGGGAGTGACATTCACACGAGTCTGTGGGGTTTTTTCCATGTCTTGGGCCCATGATCGCATCACACGTGGGTACGCAGCACTAGCTTTGATGGAGAGACAGTGCCACCAAGCATATTTTCAGGAGCCCCGCACAAAGGGGTGGCTCTTTGACACTTTGGTTACACCAGCGCTCATGTATGGAGCAGCCATATGGAGGCCAGGATTAGCTATATGAGCATGGACAGCACTGGAGAAGCCACAGATTCTCATGATTGCAAGACTCTTCCATAGCAAGCCTTCAGTACCACATCATATCATCATAACACAGCTCCCTGCACCACCGATGCAAGTAGAGGCACCACCGATGCAAGTAGAGGCACCACCGATGCAAGTAAAGGCACTGTTCTAGACAGTATGCCTGATACACAAGATCCGGAGCATGGACACAGAACGCATCACTTATTGAGGTTTTCACGCATCACGCGACATGGCATTAGCAAGAGACACCTCCTCGTGGTATGCACAGACATGGGATTGGCTGGCCCATCATGGGTTTGACATAGACATTCTACCACCATTGCAATACGACTTACAGGCTCCCACCTATTTGCTCTCCCACCAGGAGGGGAATAGGGTCATTCGTCAAGAAATATGGCATACATACATATAAAGGACATGGATTAGCCCTAGGGATACATTACCACCGAAAATGCTCCACTACCGTGAGCATTTTCTACATATCTCAGACCAAGGCTTCATTGAACCTCCGTGCTACATGCAAACATACCTACCACACCACCTTCCAATCGTCATTGGGCAGCTTCAAGTTTCATCACATCAGCTACAGATCCAAGGGGGTCGGATCAGGGGAGTTTCTCGAGAGGAAAGGTGGTGCCTAGTATACCATACAGAGATAGAGAGTGAGGAGCCCTTTGTGAGAAGATACCCAGCATTATCAGACTTACACACACAGTTCAAGATCGAGGAGTCACTACACTTGTGCATGACCACTAAAGACAAGCGGAGGTTGGGACTCTTCCTCAAGGCAGCATATGAGAGTCGAGAGCAATCGCTAGAGCCCACGCATCAGACATAGATGAGTACCCAGCAGACCATTACTCAGTTCTTTCCGCATCATGGGCTACCTCAGACGGGCCCACCTTCCACAGGCATCGGGCTCACGCTCCAGTAGGCAACGGTACACAGAGCGCGACGCAAACCACATATAATTATGCCAAGAGGATATCTCACGCATCATGATAGCCCATGACCAGATGGTGGAGCACAAGTGCACCACCATCACGAAAGGTGCACCACCACCACCTCGGTAGCCTTCCTTCATGCGGCACTCCGACTACCACCGAATTACCACATACTCCACCCACCTCCACCCATCACGAGTACTTAGGATATACATACTCACTCCTGCCATGGATCCCCCATGTATTAGGTGGCCATTATCTACAGAGTCAGAGCCACGTCTCCCCACGCATCACTACATTATCCCCACTACTCCTCCATCACCCAGTACACTATCCTTTGGTTGTTTCAAACCTTTTTCAACCTACACAATTTTGTGTAGCGAGTACTTTTCCTTTTTATTTCTACACAGGGGTTACTACAGTTGCACATGGTTTTGTCTCATAGCCAAGTTTGGCCTTCGAAAGATGATAATCTCTCTCTCTCTCTCTCTCTCTCTCTCTCTCTCTCTCTCTCTCTCTCTCTCTCTCTCTCTCTCTCTCTCTCTCTCTCTCTCTCTCTCTCTCTCTCTCTCTCTCTCTCTCTCTCTCTCTCTCTCTCTCTCTCTCTCTCTCTCTCTCTCTCTCTCTCTCTCTCTCTCTCTCTCTCTCTCTCTCTCTCTCTCTCTCTCTCTCTCCCCCCCACTAGTACAGGATGGAGCTAGTTAGTCGCTCAGATGCATTATCATGCTTGTACTACCCTTTTGCATATAGGCTATAGATATAGCACTCCATTCACCATCCCCCCCTCCCACTTTCATGGGTATCTCTACATGCATACTACACAGATCTATATCAGCCTTTCCGGTTTCTTTTTCCATTACTTTTATCTTTTTCCGATTGACAGAAGATACACCCATGTACATTGATTTGTCTCATAGGCCGAGTTCGGCCTCCTAATAGACGTAAAAATACTCTCTCTCTCTCTCTCTCTCTCTCTCTCTCTCTCTCTCTCTCTCTCTCTCTCTCTCTCTCTCTCTCTCTCTCTCTCTCTCTCTCTCTCTCTCTCTCTCTCTCTCTCTCCCCCCCCCCTCCCCCCACCCTCCCCCCCCCTCTCTCTCTCTCTCTCTCTCTCTCTCTCTCTCTCTCTCTCTCTCTCTCTCTCTCTCTCTCTCTTCTCTCTCTCTCTCTCTCTCTCTCTCTCTCTCTCTCTCTCTCTCTCTCTCTCTCTCTCTCTCTCTCTCTCTCTCTCTCTCTCTCTCTCTCTCTCTCTCTCTCTCTCTCTCTCTCTCTCTCTCTCTGTGTCTCTCTCTCTCTCTCTCTCTCTCTCTCTCTCTCTCTCTCTCTCTCTCTCTCTCTCTCTCTCTCTCTCTCTCTCTCTCTCTCTCTCTCTCTCTCTCTCTCTCTCTCTCTCTCTCTCTCTCTCTCTCTCTCTCTCTCTCTCTCTCTCTCTCTCTCTCTCTCTCTCTCTCTCTGACTCATGGACTGAGCACACCATAGTGCCCATTCATAAGTCAAGAGATACTATGGATCCAGCTACATACCGGACGATCATGATTGGCCCTATATTGGCCAAGTTATGCGGTACTAGAGACAAAGTTGAGTACTCTCGCTGAGAGGAAGAGCATCAGGGCTCCACAACAGGCAGGTTTCAGACCTGATTACTCTACCATTGACCACATCTTCACTATGAGATGCCTGATTGACCAAGGAACGACTCTTCAGACGACTACTTGATATCCGAGCTCCGGAGGAGATGATATGGGGGATCTATGCCTTATACGAGAGAGTATCTGGTAGAGTCAGATGTCCGGGGGGCTTATCTCATCCACTTGCTAGCACTATCGGGGTGGAGCAGGGATGCCCTCTTTCACCCACTCTATTTGGTCTCTACATTGATGAGATCGTGGACTACATACAGCAGCACGAGGGTGATGGCATTGAGGTACACAGGTCCACTGCCCATATTCTTTTATATGCTCATGATATTGTACTCGTTTCAGAGTCTGCAGAAGGTCTCCAGCATCATCTACATGGCCTAGATGACTTTTGCAGACTCAGAGGGTTATGTGTGAACCTTGGTAAAACCAAGGTCATGATCTTTCATAGATCAGCACAGGTACGCAGACATAGTTTGGTTCACAGCAGCAAGTGGACCGATTGATGCGGTCGGATCATATGTTTACTTGGGAGTGACATTTAGAGCAGCATCAGGGGTCTTCTCTATGTCTCAGGCAGCCCGTGACCGCATCACACGTGGGTATGCAGCACTAGCTTTGATGGAGCGACACTGCCACCAGGCATATTTTCAGGAGCCCCACACAAAGGGGTGGCTCTTGGACACTTTGGTTACGCCAGCGGTTATGTATGCGGTAGCCATATGGGGACCAAGATTAGCTACATCAGTATGGACAGCATTAGAGAGGCCACAGATCCTCATGATTGCCAGACTTATCCGCAACAAGCCTTCAGTACCACATGATATCATTAGAGCATAGCTCGCTGCACCACCGATGCTATTTGAGGCACTATTCCAGACAGTATGCCTATTACACAGATTCCGGAGCATGGATACAGAGCGCATTGCTTATCGTGCTTTCCAGGCATCATGTGATATGGCATTAGCAGGAGACACCTCCTCATGCTATGCACAGACACGAGACTCGCTGGCCCACCATGGCTTTGATATAGACAGGCTACCACCACTACAGTACGACTCACATGCACCCACCTACTCGCTCTCTCATCAAGAGAGGAATAGGGTCATTCGTCAAGAGATATGGCATACATACATACAGAGGACATGGGTGCTCCCTAGGGATACATTGCCACCGAAAATGCTCTATTACCGTGAGCATTTTCTACATTTATCGGACGAGGGCTTCATCGAGATTCCGAGATACATGGAGACATACCTACCCCACCGCCTTCGAGTCGTCATCGGGCAGCTCAGGGTTTCGTCACATCAGCTCAAGATTGAGAGGGGTCGGTCCAGGGGAGTCCCCCGTCAGGAGAGGTGGTGCCCAGTATGCGAGACAGAGGTAAAGAGTGAGGAGCATTTTGTTATCAGATGCCCAGCATACTTAGACCTACGAGCACAGTTCCAGATAGAGGAGTCACTCCAGTTGTGCATGACTATGGGAGACCAGGGACGCTTGGGACGCTTCCTCACAGCAGCATACGAGAGGCGAGAGCGGTCACTACAGCCCACACATCAGCCACGGGTGAGTACCCAGCACACCATTACCTAGTTCTTTCAGCGAGCTGAGCTACATCAGAGAGGTCCATCTATAGGGCTCACGCTCCACCAGGCGGGAGCACAGAGAGCACGGCGACAACCACACATGAGCAGATATCATCGACCACGACTATATCAGGAGGATATCTCACGCATCAGGACAGCCTACGACCACATGATAGAGCATAGGCGTACCATCACCCCGTGGGTTGTCTTCCTTCAGGAGGCACTCAAACCACCACCGATGTACCACATACTACACCCACCTCCACCCATCACCAGTAGCTAGGGTGTTTTACAGTGGATGATGGTGCAAAAGAGCTGATCGCCTAGGTAAGTATTATAAAGTGAACTTGTGCCATTCTTTGCCTAAGAAGTTGCATAAGGAGGATAAGGGAGGAGAATCCCTATGTGATAAGGGGTAGAGGAAGTGAGTAGCATAATGCCTATGAGTATCAGAGGAAAATGGTAATGGTGGTAGTAGTAGTGGAAAGTGGGGTGGAAAGAGAAGGATATAGATGGGAAACGAGAAGGACATAGACGAAAAAATCCACTAGCTAATAAGGAAAGGAGATAAGCTAATAGGAAAAGACATAAGAGGTATATACATTATATACAAGGGCAAGTTCCTGCTTTCCTATCATTCCACATAGGGTTTTAGCTTAGATTCGTTGACTAAGGGTAATATCGTCCCAGTCAATGTGGAGTCAATGTGGAGATTTGTACTGCACCTTTTGGAAGTGTGCATATGACCCTAAAAGGTCCGTTCCATCTCGTCATCAACTTCGTACTAGCTTTTTTATCAAAGAGTTGCGGGTGGTACAAAAAAACTAAGCTTCCTTCCTTGATCTTTGATTTCCAAAGGTTTGCATCATGATACTGTTTCCTTTTTTCCTCCACTGCCACCAGATTCTCATTGCCGATCTTTCTCTTTTCTTCAAGAATTTGTGGCCTCACAATGTTGGTTGAGAGTGCTCCAGTAAACCCAGGAATTTGATTGGTTCCAACGCGGATGGAGCCATGCAAGAACTCAAAAGGAGCAATTGCTTGTATTCCATAGACTATCTCAAATGGAGTATGACCTGTTGTGGCCTTGAATGAAGTTTTGTAGGCCCAGAATATTCCAAGATATGCCTGTCCCCATGTATTAGGAAACTGTAAGCATGTTTTTCTCAGTAGGAGCATGAGAACCTTATTTGTGCTCTCTGCTTGACCATTTGTCCTTAGGTAGTATGCACAGGACTTCTTATGGAATATTTGATACTTCTCAAAAATTAAAGTCAGTACCTTGTTGACGAAATGGGATCCTTGATCTATTGTTACCTCTATTGGACATCCATATCTGCAAAATATGTAATCATACAAGAAGGTGCCTACCGTTTCAAGAGTAGATTCCTTACTGGCTATTATTTCAGCCCACTTAGTGGCATAATCCGTCGCCACTAGAAGATATTTTGCACCTGAATCTCGTGCTACGGGAAAAATTGGGCCGATAAAGTCTATTCCCCAATGCTCAGCGGGTTGCCAAGCTACGGAGATATTAAGTGGCTGGTTCCTTTTTCATGTCCGTTTGGGCACACATCGCTGACAAACATCACATGCCTTTGTAAATTTAGTGGCATCTCTGAACAGATATGGCCACCATAGGCCACTTTGGAGTATCCTGAGTGATATGTCCAGGAAAATGACCACAAGACTTACCCTCATGTGCCAATTGAAGAACAGTTGCTGTTTCATGTGGTTGAAGACACTTTCTGTACATCCCATCAAGACCAACCTTATAGAGGATCTCTTTCGCCATTATGAAATTCTTACTTTTCAAGAGGAGTCTACGCCTTTCCAATGGAGTAGACCTGGTACGGAATTCACCTTTTCCTAGGAGCAAGAGTCAAATCATCATACCATATAGGTGCTACATTTACCTTGTATATTTGGTTGTCTGGGAAATCATCTTCTACTCCCTTTGTTGGGTGTCTGATGCGAGAGAGGTGGTCTGCAATGACATGTTGCCTATCGCTTCTCTGTACAATTTCAAAATCGAATTCTTGAAAGAGAAGCAACCATCTCCATACTCTTCCTACGACTTGTGGCTTATTCAACAAACATTGTAAAGCTTGATGATCAGTAATCACTGTGAATGTAGTGCCTAATAAATAGTGCCTGAATTTCTTGAGGGCAAATACAATAGCCAATGCTTCCCTTTCTGTAGTGCTATAGTTCTTCTCGGCTTTTGATAGGAGCCTACTCTCTTAATGAATGGGCTGGTCTAATTTATGTGTTTTGCTTGGTTGAGTCAGTATGGCTCCTATTGCATACAAGCTTGCATCTACATGCAAGTGAAATGTCTTAAACCAATCTGGTGAGATAAGTGTAGGTGCAGATGCCAACCTCTGTTTTAATAAGTGAATGCAGATTCTTCTTCTTACACACACACATATGGCGCTTGCAGGAGAGACCTCCTCATGGTACACACAAACACGGGATTGGCTGGCCCACCATGGATTTGACATAGACAGACTACCACCTGTACAATATGACTAGCATGCCCCCACCTATTCGCTTTCCCACCAAGAGAGGAATAGGATCATTCGCATACATATAGAGAACATGGATAAGCCCCAGGGATGGATACATTGCCACCGAAAATACGCCACTACTATGAGCATTTTCTACCGATCTCAGACCAAGGCTTCATTGAGGTTGCGCCCTACATGCAGGCATACCTACGACGCCACCTTCACGTTGTCAAGCTTCAAGTTTCATCACCTCAGCTCGAGATCAAGAGGGGTCAGGCCAAGGGAGTCCCTCTAGAGGAGAGGTGGTGCCCTGCATGCCATAGAGAGAGAGAGTGAGAAAGCACTTGGTTACCGGATGCTCAGCATACTCCGACCTACAAGCACAGTTCCAGATAGAGGAGTCACTCAAGCAATTGTGCATGACAACAAGAGACCAATGGAGGCTCAAACGCTTCCTCACGCTGGCATATGAGAGACGAGAGCAGACGCTACAGCCCACATATCAAACATGGGTGAGTATCAAGCATACTATTACTCGGTTCTTCTTTTAGCAAGCCGGGCCACATCCGACAGACCCACCTCCCAGGGGAATAGGGCTCACGCTCGAGCAAGCAACGGCACATAGAGTGCGACACCGACTGCATATGGTTGGGTACCGACGACCACAACTGCACCAAGAGGGATATCTCACACATCATGTTAGCCTACCACTACATGATGGAGCAAATGGGCACCACTTGGGCAGCCTTCTTTTAGGAGGTACTCTGACCGCCGCCGATGTACCACATACTCCGCCCACCTCCACCCATCATCAACAGTTAGGGTATACACATTCACTACCCCATGGGTCCCCTCTTTATTAAGTGGCCATTATATGCAGAGTCAGAGCCACGCTCCCCCACGCACCACTACATTATCCCCACTACCCCCTCATAACCAAGTACACCATCCTTTTGTTGTTTTCAGCCTTTTTCAGCCTACATAGTTTTGTGTAGCGAGTATTCTTCCTTTTCATTTCTACACGGAGATTACTAGAGCTGTACATGGTTTTGTCTCATAGGTCAAGTTTGGCCTTTCGAAGGTGTTAATATAACTTTCTTTCTTTCTCCCTACCCCTCCCACCCTCCTTGTAGAGCCCTTTTATTTTTATTTCTTTTGGTGGGGATAGGTTAACATTGCCTTGTGGCATTGTTGAGCATCTGGAACATTTTACATTGCAACATACCTAAGAATAAGCTAACAAGATTTGTTTATTGAAGCTCTGCTCATATAGCTTGTATCTTACTCTTTACCAGATATTGACGCAAAAATATAGTTATTCATCATCAAAACTCGTGAATATTTTCACAAAGCTGATGTAACCAATTCAAAAACAGGGGACTCTTATAACAGTTCAACATAAGGAAGACTGCAAAGACCAGACGGAGAAAAATGTTAAATCCAAGATGTACTGATCAAGAAATAAAACAAGCACAGAAAACAGTGACAAGTGACCGCTGTTTCTGAATCAAACGAGGGCATTGGTGGAAATAAAGCTACATCATCCAAATGATCATGGAATATCTTGAACAATAAGCTCTCTGAAAGTGTCATGGATGGCAGAAATGACCCCTGCTCATGTCAGAAGAACTGCCCTCTTAACACATGACAAAATGCGAGTAGCAATTATAACTGTAGATTTAAACACCTCAAATCAAGCTTGAAGGAATTATAAACTTGAGCATACATGCACCCTTTCGAGGAAGCGTGGAAAGCCCTGAATATAAGAAACCAAGTAATAAAGAGGACTGTGAACTTGCCTGAACAAGAGCTTCCTTTATTTTGCCTGCTGCACAGAGATTACATGCCAAAGAAAAATATACAGCTGCAGATCCAACGATCCCTGATCTCTCCATCTCCTTGACTAGTTCTATCGACTCTTGCAGCAAGTTTTCTTTACCAAATGCCTGAACTAAACCTACAGTTTGAAATAGATACACATATTAGACCAAAAAACCCTTCACAACCAAGGTCCAGCACCAAAATATCACCTCACTTTTGTATGTCTGTGCATTCGGGGGGAAGCCTGCCCGTTCCATTCTCCTATAAAAACGGGCCACCTGATTGAACTGATTTGCCTTAGCCATACCCTGCCAGTCTAACACATCTTAAAATACATAGTATGTACTTGATTATATGATAAACTCGACCAGATGCAAAACATCAGAACATACTTAGAGGGAAGCACACCTCAATGGTCAAACCAAATGTGGCACCATTTGGCTTTATGGCCATCTCCTCGATTTGTTGCCAGACCCAAGTAATTCCTTTCCAATCTCCAGTGGATATGCAAGCAGTTATAACCTTTTCCAAAACATTCTCATTAGCTTATTAAACAAAAACGAATAGAGGCACTCAACTATAGACTGGATTCCCAATATTTAACATGCTCGCCATGAGATTTCTAAACATAATTAGAACTCCCTAACTGTTGACTTTCTACTTTATTTTTCTCAAGGTCAACACCCTCTCCTCACTGTATACCTGTCTACATACAAAAATCTCATTTAATTATTATATCAATCAAAGGCTCTCACTACATGTATGTCCAACCTCTCCGCTCTTTAATAGTGCTGGCCTTGGCATCTTCATGTCCATGCACACACACTCTCCATAAGACATAGAAGAGCTATGCAGCAACAATCTCTAGTAACATGATATTTGATTCTGGATAAAGCTTTAAGTGCCTACAAAAAGTTTTGAAAATACAATCAAGAAGAGTGTATGTACCTTGATATGCTCCAATCCCCAACTTCATTTACAGTAACAAATTTATTTTACACATGCTGTCTATACTTCTATAGACCATCAGATAGATTGGGACACATTTCATGTGACTCGTCTTTTAGCTTATCTCTTGGCATCCAAAGTTACTATCCAACTCACTGCCTCAATCTTTGCTTTCATTATTGATACTTTGGGCCCTTTAGCAGCCATGGTTTATGAGTTGTTGGGGATACATACGTGTGTGTGTGTGTGTGTGTGTGTGTGTGTGTGTGTGTGTGTGTGTGTGTGTGTGTGTGTGTGTGTGTGTGTATGTATGTATGTATGTATGTATGTATATATATATATATATATATGTATATGTATATAATATACATATGTATATATGTATATATGTATATGTACATCTATATGTATACGTGTACGTGTATACGCATACGTATACGTATACGTATACGTATACGTATACGTATACGCATAGTTGGAAACGGACTCGTCCGAAACGTTTTGCCGGACTCCATTCCGGACTTATCGGGCGTCCGAGTCCGAAACGCATTTCGGACTTGACTTTTTCAGGTGTGCCTTGGAGGGCCAAAAAAAACTGATTTAGGCTCATTTTAGACAATATCTCCAATGTTTTTTTTTGTCGTCTCTAACTCCTGAACTCCAAGGCTACCACAAGGGAGAGTTTTTCTTCTCTTGAGCTACCAAGTGGGGGTTCTGTGGTTATTGAACTACCCTTGGATGTTATTGCATTCCTTTAGGGGGTCATTATGAGGAGTGAGCATATACTTAAAGAGTTGATTTGAGCTTTGCTAAAAGGAATGATGAAGATGATAGCTGATCATGTATGATTATGCATATATTTTCTCATCAGTTTGCACTCTTATTTACATATTTTTTATTTTCCTTATCATGTCATATGAGTTCGTTCTCTAATTTCAGCTTCATACTCTGTGTTTATTGAATTGTTATGCTTAATTATCGTTAATTTATGTTTCTAATCTCATTTAGAGTGTCTACCATAATTTGTGTAATATTTTCTTACAAAAAAAATTAGTCACGTCCGAAACGTTTTATCGTTCTTGTTTCGGGCTTTCCAACCCGTCCGAGTCTGAAGTCCGATTCCCGTCTGAATCAACTATGTGTATACGTATACGTAGACATATACGTATACGTAGACATGTATACATATGCATATACGTATAATATATATATATATATATATATATATATATATATATATATATATATATATATATATATATATATATATATATATATATATATATATATATATATATATATGTATATATATATATATATATATATATGTGTGTGTGTGTGTGTGTGTACGTGTGTATGTGTGTATATCTATATATATGTATATATGTATATATGTACGTATATAATGTATATATGTATATATATATATTATATGTATATATGTATATGTATATCTATATGTATACGTGTATGTATACGTATATGTATACGTATACGTATAAGTATACGTATACGTGTATTCATATACATATATGTATAGTATAGGATACGTATATGTATATGTATATGTATATGTATATGTATATGTATATGTATATGTATATGTATATGTATATGTATATGTATATGTATATGTAAATGTATATGTATATGCATAGTTGTTTCTGACGGGTTTCTGACTTCTGACTTCTGACGTTTACCCGACGAATGACGGGTAAGGAAAAACGTTTCTGACGTTATCTGACGCCGCCTAATTTTTTCACAAAAAAGTTAAAAAAAAAAACAATAATAAAAAGGGATTTCATTACCAATACCAAAATCATGCTACATATGCTGAATAGAATAGAAAATACCAAAACCATGCTAATATGATGTCCAGTGTACCGTGCACTGTGTACATATTCGCATATAAGATATGCATAATGTCATAGGAAAGTCAAAAATCATGAGAATGTCTGTAGTGATGAATCTATCATCAATGATCCTCATCATCCTCATCATCATCTTCATCATCATCATCATCATCATCTCCATCATCATCACCATCATCAATAGCAATATCCTCCTGGTCAACAATATCCTCAAGTGCATGGCTCTCCACACTAGTGTAAGAAGATGAAGAAGGGATCTCACCATCATGTTCTTCTTGCAATGCAAGAAGTCTACGATCATCCTCTTCTTTCTCTATCATTTCTAATGTCACTTCCATTTTCTGAAATCCTCTTTCTTTGATTTTGCATACAAGACGCAAATTCGTATGAATATACACCAGCTTTTCAACATTTTTGGGCTGCAATTTATTTCTCCTCTTTGTATGTATCAAAGAAAAGGTACTCCAATTCCTTTCACAAGGGGAAGCACAAGACCCTTGAGAAAGCACACGAAGAGCTAATTTTTGCAAATTGGGTACACTTGCCCCAAATGTTTCCCACCATTTCACAGCATTATGCATTCTGCTTTCATCTTTTGCAATAGGCCGTGCAAATAAACCTTCCATAGACTTATACACATCCATTTCATCAATTAAGACTCCTTGCTTTTTTATATCACCACATGTATATCTTTCAATGAGATCAATCCAACCTGCATGCACCTCTGGATCGAGTTGTGGAGATTTACTCTTCCGAATAGGATGAAGCATAAATGCTTCTGCATGAAGAGGTGAATGTAACATATTCCACCTTTCAACATATAAATTTTTAACTTCTTCAAGTCTTGCTGAATCAATGCTCTCTATGGAAGAAATACTCTCAATCATTCTATCTGTAAGTTCATAAATGAGACCCATAGTGGCCCCTTCCCTATCAGCCAAGCGAAAGACTTTCAAAATAGGAGCACATATTTTAACAATATCCCTTGCTTGTCTCCAAAAAAATGCACTAAGGATAATAGAAGATACATCCTCCGCCTTTTTGGTTCTAGCAACTTTTTTCCTTGTGTACTCTTGGCTAACCATCAAAGATCTCAAGCCATTGTACACTCTCTCATCAAGCAAGTTTGACAGCATAATAAACATGTATGCCAATCTAGTTTGTGCTGGCTTTACCAAATCTTTGGTGCTATGTTTCCTAAATAAAGGAAGCACACTAGGCTTCATTGTGACAAATACCACAACTTTCACAGCATTATCCAAAATAGGTTTCACCCATTCCAAACGGCCAATATCTTCAAACAACAAATCCAAGCAATGGCACGAACATCGTGTATAAAAGATATGTGGCCATTGTTGCTCAACTAGATAGCCAGCTCTTACACAATTAGATGCATTGTCCATGCATATCTGGACTACATTCTCTGGCCCCACATTCATTATGGCATCCTTCAAAATCTCAAATATGTATTCACCTGATTTAACTTCACATGAGGTATCCACATACTTCAAAAACATAGTGCCAAAAATGCAACTGACCATAATATTGATGATTGGCCGATTTCTGGTATCAGACCAACCATCACATACAATGCTACATCCAAATGTTTTCCATTTCTCACGTATTTCCAACAAGTCATCCTCTATGCATCTCACTTCTGCATTTAGCTCTTTTGCCCTCAATTGCTGGTACGAGGGAGGCTTATAACTTTGTCCTACTCTTCCAACTGCATTAAGCATTTGGATGAAATAGGGACTTCTAACTTTCCAAAAGGGAACATCTTCTGCAAAAAAGAAGCGTCGGACAGCTTTATCAGCCTCTTTTCTAGCTTGCATATCCCAAGCTTTATCCAATGCTCCCTTTCCACCTTTTGGTCTCTTGCATACCTGCCCACTTGATGAATCATCAAGTACAATTTCATCATCAAATGATGCTCCTATTTTTTCCACATTTTCACATACATGTGAGGATTGAGATGGCATATCCATGTAACTCCCACTTTGTGAGCCCTTTGCATGTAACTTTCTACATGCATCTCTTACATGCTGAGGTGCATGTTCACATTTCCCTACACCATATCCTGTTAAGCCAAGGATATGTGCTCTTACTCTATTTGCACCACCATCCCAAGAATGTGGACAGAATTTACATTTCACTGTCCAATTTCCTTTAGGCAAGGCCTTTATTTTCTCAACAAAGTCCCACTCTCCTCCTGCTTTGCGTGGCATCTACACAAGAGTCAAAAACAAAAATTAGATCCAAATCATTACAAATCAAATTTAAAAATTGACCATGGTCCATGATAGATGCATGATGCATCATGCACTCATGCTGCATGATGCACAGTTATAAGTTACTGTGCTTGAATTAAATGTTATTGAATTTACTGTGCTTGAATTTAATGTACTACATAGTGCAGCCTGCAGCCTGCAGCTTGCATCAGATGCTATGGGCCATGGCACATTATTATTGGAAGCATACTGCACAAATCTGGCCATTCACTATTTAATAAAATTATAAAGGGCCAAGGAATGGATACTGTGCTGCTGCCTGCATGCATTGTGTACAAATTACAATTTACAATCACTGTTCAGTGTTCACACTGCACAGTAAGCCATGAAGTGTTGCATAAAGTCCTCAATCTAGTCTAGAGTCTAGACAGTCTCTGTAAGAGGCCGAGCATAATACTATTACTGTACTCTGTAGGCAGAATGTACCTTGAAACCTGATGCGTAGAAGCTCTCACTGTCAATCGACCTGAAGAATGGAGCCTGAGTGTCGAGACTACTGTAGCTGGCTTGAGCGGGCTCTCAACTATAGCCTGGAGGCTCTCAGCTGTAGGCAATAGGGGGCTGTAGTGTCACTGTAGTGCCTCAGACCCTCCCGTAAGCTCTGTCCGTGAACGCTCTGCAAATGAGCAAAGTGGCAAACCAGACCCGCGTTGGGAATTTGGGGCAAAAAAAAATCTCTGCAAAGGGCCCGTCGGCTACACGTCAGGAATCCGGCAGTCAGGATCAAACGTAGGTGACGTCAGCATGGTGTTCCTGACGCGTCAGGAAACAACCATGTGTATATGTATATGTATATGTATATGTATATGTATATGTATATATATATGTAAGATATGTGTACATATACGTACATGTATATTCTACTATGATGTTTCATCAGAGGTGAATATTGTTATTTTTCACAGCTAGAATTCCCTCAGTATACAGAGTGGCCGAGGCAATTGATGATGGGTATGGAGATGTGGTAGTGGACAAAATCATACATGTAGACAATGGATATGTATATGTGTTTGTGTATGCACATAATGCATGCATGATGTGTTTGCATGTGCTTCATATGTCTCTGTGTGTGTGTGTGTGTGTGTGTGTGTGTGTGTGTGTGTGTGTGTGTGTGTGTGTGTGTGTGTGTGTGTGTGTGTGTGTGTGTGTGTGTGTGCGCGCGTGTGCGCATGCATGTGCTCTGTGTGTGTGTGTGTGTGTGTGTGTGTGTGTGTGTGTGTGTGTGTGTGTGTGTGTGTGTGTGTGTGTGTGTGTGTGTGTGTGTGTGTGCACGCACACTGCATGTGCATGTATTTGTGTTGGCATGTGTGTGTGAATGTGTGTCTGCATGCACCTGTGCATGTGCATGGATGTGCCATGTGGATGTGCATGTGTATGTTTTTATCTGTTTCCCAAGTATGAACATGAGGATGTTTCCTTTTTGTGTGGGTATATGTTTAGGGGTCCCCTTTTTTTGTTTTGGAGTGTGTGTGTGTGTGTGTGTGTGTGTGTGTGTGTGTGTGTGTGTGTGTGTGTGTGTGTGTGTGTGTGTGTGTATGTGTGTGTGTGTGTGTGTGTGTCTGTGCGCGTGCATGCGCGCATTTGTAAAAATTAATATGTATATGCAAATGTAAATGTCCATGTATATGTAGATGCATGTGTGTACATGTGTGTGTGTGTATTTTTTCCTTTTTTTATCTGGTTATTTAAGGAAGATCATTCTATTGCTCCAGAGAAAAAATGTACAGAAAGCCCTCAGGCCGAGGATTTACAGAGTTCTCTGGAGTCCAGTGTATGCTAAGTATGGTGTAATGGCTAAGCCAATTGTGTGTTATGATGGACATCATCGGTTCAAGCCAGCTCAACTGGACTGATACTCATGACAGGTTTCCCAGCCTGGAAATATAGAAGGCTTCAGGCCAGCTATGGAACATGCATTCGACTTTTGGGTTACCAACCTTTAGAAGGGACCTCATGCTGCAAAAACTAGTGGGCTTCACAAGCCATAAAGCAGTTGGCCCTACGGCTATAAACGAGTTAAGACTTTGAGCTGTGGCAGCTGTTATATGCCACTACTATGTTGGATATAAGAGGGCGATAGTTACTAAGCTCATTCACAATGTAAGTTAGTTTCAATGATTAGGTTCAGAAACATACATCTAAGGCCAAGGTCCATTTTAAAAGGGTTTCGCTTGGTCAAAAACCTATCATTTTTCAGAAAGAAATTGCCTACAATATATTAAATCATTTCAAATTTTGGACATGTTTTGCAGAGGAGATGATGCATTAGATTCAGGAACGGTCAATACACAAGATATTTTAACAATGATTGACCAGTATACTATCCAAAACATTTTAATGATTCAAATCGTTTGGAGAAAACATAAAGATTGTGATTTTCTTGTCCAATTGTGATTTAAAGCTTTCTTATGTATATGACCTATGTACATTGCATGGGTACATATTACATACATTCCATATACAAGGTACATTCATACATAAACAATCTATAAAATGCATCGTAAGTGGATCTATACCAGTAACAAAAAGAGATCCACAATTAAAACATTCAAGGCAACACTGTAAACAAAAATGGAAGTTTTTTCGTAGCATGTTCCTTGAAAAGAAAAGTTCAATCTAAAATCCTTGAAAACCTTGCGTTCTTATTGATAGCTCAGCTGGATCGTGATTTTTGGTGGATAAACAATGCACTCTCGAAACACAATACTTTGCGACTAAGAAGCACTAAACTAAAAATTTGCTCCAGAATTCTGTGGAAGCTTAAAATGCAGCAATTGCATTATTTCAATATTTACACCCTTGCTGCAAGGCTTGACTGTTAAACTCACAGAATTGTAAACAATAATGTCGGGGTACAGAGATGGATCCCAATTTATCAATGGTATAAACTTTATTGGCTTTGGCGGACCAACTTTTAGAGATTCTATCAGATCAAGCAATTCTTTTAACTGGCCTGATTGACCCAGAAGGCATGCAATTGTATGATATGCAGCCATATCAGGATACGAATCAAATTTTTCCTGAAAACAAAGCACAGATTTCTGATAAGTAAACAGAACAGCAAAAGTTGCAAATCATGTGGGACAAAGGAAAAAAGAGATACACGCATGATGTTGAAAACATTCAAAGCCTCCACAGGCCTTCGTGCCTGGCCAAGTACTGAAAGCAAAGTAGTGAGTATGAACCTGCACGATTCCAATCAATTAATGCTTTACATAGCTGCATAACTAACAAGCGCGTAGTTGTCATACAGATTGATAAAAGACCCATGATGAAGTTCAGTATCAAGAAAGGCCTTCAGATTCTTTCAACCAAGGGTAGAAAAATTATACTTAATTATGATAATAATAGTGGTGATTAAAGTAAAATATGCCTCTCACATCAGATAGTAAGCATTACATCATATAGAACTACCAGTGGTTACTTCGGGACTTTGCAGCTTGAAAGCTAGAGTTTGCAGACTCTAACAAGCAGAAATGTTTTATCCTTCCAAAACCAAAACAAAAAACCTCTAATAGAATTGACAGAATCCATGGAGGAGATAGAGAGAGAGAGAGGGTCGAAAAGGGGGGGAGGGGGGGGGGAGAGAGAGAGAGAGAGAGAGAGAGAGAGAGAGAGAAGAGAGAAAGTCATATTAACATTACCAAAAGGCCAAACTTGGCCTATGAGACAAAAACATGTACAACTGTGGTCATCTCTATGTATCGATGAAAAGAAAACCACTCACTACAAAAAAGAACTATGTAGGCTGAAAACAGCAAGATGATGGTGTACCTAGCAATGATAGAGTAGTGGAGATAAAGTAGTGGTGCATGGGGGAGAGTGGCTCTGACTCCGCAGATAATGGCCACCTACTACATGGGGACATATGTGGGAGTGAATATGTATACCCTAACTAGCACAAATGGGTGGAGGGTGGAGTATCTGGTACATCGGCAGTGGACTCAATACCTCGTGCAAGAGGGAGACCCAAGTGGTGGTGGTGTGTCGATGCTCCATCATGTGGTCGTGGGCTATCCTGATGGGAGAGATGTCCTCATCATGACGTCGTGGTCGTCGGTACCAAGTCGTACGTGGCCTACATCGCACTCTCTGTGTCGCTGCTTGCTCGAACATCAGCCCTATGCCTCTAGAAGGCTGGTCTGTCTGATGTGGCTCAAGTCACGGAAAGAACTGAGTAATAGTCTGCTGGGTGTCTGTCTGTCTCTGATGTGTGCATTGTAGAATCTGCTCTCGTCTCTCATATGCTCCCGTGATGAAGAGACCCATCCTCCACTCGTCTTCGATGGTCATGCACAACTGGAGTGACTCCTCGATATGGAATTGTGCTCGTAGGCCTGAGCATGTTGGGCATCTTGTAATCAAGTGCTCCTCACTCTCTATCTCTCTATGGCACACTGGGCACCAGCTCTCCTCTCGGGGGACTCCTCTGGCCCGACCTCTCTCGATCTTGAGCTTCTGTGATGAAACTCAAAGCTTCCCAATGATGACGCTGAAGTGGTGTGGTAGGTATATCTGCATGTAACGTGGGGTCTCAATGAAGCCTTGATCTGAGATCTGTAGGAAACGCTCACAATAGTAGAGCATTTTCGGTGGCAATGGATCCCTCAGGCTGATCCATGTCCTTTGTATGTATGTATGCCATATCTCCTAACGGATGATCCTATTCCTCTCCTGATGGGAGAGCGAGTAGGTGGGGGCGTGGGAATCATACCGTACTGGTGGTAGTCTGTCTATGTCAAGTCCATGGTGGGCCAGCCAATCTCGTGTCTCTGCATACCATGAGGAGGTGTCTCCTGCTAGCGCCATGTCGCATGATGCCTCAAAAGCTTTGTAAGCGATGCGCTCTTTATCCCTGCTCTGAATCCTATGTAATAAGCATATTGTCTAGAAGAGTGCCTCTACTAGCATCGGTGGTGTAGCAAGTTGGGCCGTATGATATCATGGGGTATCCGCGGTTTGCTACGGATGAGCCTAGCAATCATGAGAACCAGTGGTCTCTCCACCGCTGTACATACTAATGTTGATAACCCTGGCCCCCATATGGCTGCTCCATACATGAGAGCTGGGGTAACCAAAGTGTCAAAAAGCCACCCCTTTGTGTGGGGCTCCTCAAAGTAGGCCTGGTGGCACTGTCTCTCCATCAAAGCTAATGCTGCATACCCTCGTGTGATGCGATCTTGAGCTGCCTGAGACATAGAGAAAGCCCCGGAGGCTGCTGTGAATGTCACGCCTAGGTATACATATGAGCTGCGAAAGAACTTTGTCTCCTCACCTTCACTGATGTATGAAAGATTAGAACCTTGGTTTTACCCAAGTTCACTGATAGCCCTATATGTGTGCAAAAATCGTCTAGGCCATGTAAATGATGTTGTAGACCCTCCGAAGACTCTGAAACCAAGACAATATCATCAGCATATAAAAGAATGTGGATCGCGGTCCCTCGTACCTCAACGGCATCTCCATGCTGTTGTATGAAGTCCACTATCTCATCAATGTATAACCCAAAAAGTGCAGGCGAGAGACTCGGAGAGAGGACATCCTTGCTTCACCCCGATGGTGCTAGCAAGCGAATCTTATAGGCCACCCAGACATCTCACTCTACCTAATACTCTCTCATATAGGGCATAGATCCCCCATATCATCTCCACTGGAGCCCCGATATCGAGTAGACATCTAAAGAGCCCCTCCTTGAGAACTGTGTCGAAGGCTTTGCGGAAGTCCACAAGGCAGCAGTATAATCTCCTCTTCCTCACTCTAGCCTGGTCGATCAGGCATCTCAAAGTGAAGATGTGGTCAATGGTAGAGTAATCTCGTCTGAATCCAGCCTGTCCTGGAGCCCTGATACCCTTCCTCTCGACGAGGCTGCTCAACTGTCTCTAGTACTGCTCCATATAACTTGGCCAATGTGGGGCCAATCATGATCATCCAATATGTGGCTAGATCGATAACATCACGTGACTTATGAATGGGCACAATGGTGTGCTCAATCCATGAGTCAGGGAACCCTTCAACTAGTGCACGGTTGAAGAGGTGGGCAATGAGTGGTGCTAGAGTCATGCGTCCATATATGAGGTGCTCTGCCTATAAACCAAACTGATCATGGGCCCTGCCATGCTGTAGATGAGCAATGGCTCGGCTCACCATAGAGGGTGTGAAGAAGTAAGAGGTAGTGGAGAGTGAGCTTTGTGGCCTTGGAATAGGTGGTTGGTCTCGGATCTTGTACACGCTCTGTGCACAACTATGCCAAGTACTCGGGTCTCAAATGGATGTCTGTTGTTTCCGCTCTCTCTGAGACATCTCCACGCCACTGCACTGTCCCGACTCATGAGCAAGTGGTAGATATCCCAATACTGTCTCTCCTCCCATTCTCGCCACTTGTGACAAGTAAGGCTCCGCATGCAGCGCTCAGCCTGCGTGTGTGTAATATCCCCTCTATGCTCTAATATCCATGGATGCTTCCTTAGCTCCCGACAATCTGCAACATACCAACCATTCTCGAGCATGGATCCTGTGTGTGGAGGGTGAGTATATGTGCGATGTGGAATGTTGTGTAGAGCTGAGTCATGGAGGATGGTGGTGATATGTGACCTGAGTGTGTCCAAAGGTGGCAATGGGTCAAGGGAGAGTAGGAGAGTTTGTAAGTGGTGTACATAAACATGTCAGAGCTCATGTGTGAAATGTATCGTGGTGTGTGGCAAAGTGTTTTCACGCATATTAGGAGGCCGAACGCGACCTACGAGACAAATCAATATAGATGGGTGTCTTCTATCAATCGAAAAAGATAAAAGTGTTGAAAAAATTGGTAAAGCCAATATAAATCTTCATATTACGCATGTGGAGATGCCATTAAAGTGGGAAGGGGGGGGGGGAGGGGGGGAGGAGGGGTGTATGGACTACTATATCTATGATAGTCTATATGCAAAAGGGTAGTGAGAATGCATCTGAGCAACTAGCCTATGAGACAAAACCATGTACAAGTGTGGTAATATCTGTGTAGAGATTGTCTAGAGATGGAAAGGAAAAATACTCGCTACACAAAACTATGCAGGCTGAAAACAACAAAAAGGATGGTGTACCTACTAATGAGGGGGTAGTGGGGATAATGTAGTGGTGTGTGGGGGAAGCATGGCTCTGACTCTCCAGATAATGGCCATCTAATGCAAAAAGAGAGAGAGAGAGAGAGAGAGAGAGAGATAGAGAGATCAGAGGACAGCGTCAAAGAAAAGAAGCTAGCACATACATCAATAAAGAATGTCATTGATCAAGAGATTACAAAAAGAATATGAATAGTCTCTTTAAAGCAAGAGCATGGAATGAATAGAAAAAACCATGGGAAGAGGAAAGGGAATGAGGACTTGAAAACCCGCATTGAGCACCTTAGACCTTTTCCCTCACCCCTGAGGAAGAAGAGACAAAGAAGAACTCAAAGAGGCCCTCAAAGAAGAAATAACTACAGCCCTTGATGTAAGTAAGGAGAACAAATTGGAGGCCACAAAGGATGGGTGGAGATGGTCAAGAAAAATATTGAAAAAGAAGTTAAGAAGGATGAACCTGTCCTTATACATACCATCATTGAAAAAGAGAAGATGAGACAAGCCCATCGTTTCAATATGTGAATGACACGGCTAAGAAGGATGAACCTCTCATTATACATACCATCATTGCAAAAGAAAAGATGAGACAAGCCCATCATCTCAAGAGGCGAGTGACACGACTCAAGGTAGATCTCATAAAGAAAATGCATCAAAGGATTATGAGAAACACAAGAAAATTTTAGAAATTCGGATATGAGAATTCTGTGGGATTTTCTAAGACTTTAATCCTCATAAGAAAAAATTTATATGATATATAGAAGTTTAAAGAGGACTCTTTTGTTATATTTGTCAAATATTTTGAAAGAAAAAGACCCCTCTTGCATGATTCTATTCGACAAAAATTAATCTTCTTTTAAAATCACTGAACTTTAGAGATTGATCATTCAAAGAGCTAACCAAAAGATCATTAGCAGAAGATGATGGGAAATCCTTAACCATAGAGTCTAAACTATAACATGAACCAAGGAACCTATGGGAAGGAGAAACAAAAACATTAATATTATAATTTAGAACCCAAATTCTTGTATGTCGAGAAGACAAAGCCTTTAGGAAAGAAGGTATGCAAAGTTCGCATCCAAAATAATTCCCTAGGCAAAATTGCCTTGTAAAACTCTTTAGAGTTTCTAAAAATTGCACTCATGTGTTCAATGGGAAAACAACGAAACGATTCAAAACCATATTTTGCAATGGATGCCTAAAGAGGTTTTACATTTTCAATCAAAATTCTTTTGGAATGAAATTATTCTACCTTCTCTAACATGCGCTTGAAAACAAATAAATGAAGTCCTAAAAGTTTGATCAACATACCAAGGTAGTTAGGTTTGTAAGGTTCGTATGGTTCGATACGGGTAAGGTACGTGAACTGACTCTTATCTCTAGGGTAAGGTTCATAAGGTACATTAGTGTGTTTGTGTGTGTGTGTGTGTATATATATATATATATATATATATATATATATATATATATATATATATATATATATATATATATATATATATATATATATATATATATATATATATATATATGGGTTTCAAATACCTGCGTTTATGGTTTCCATTTGCTGCATTTAGGGTTTTTAACAGCTGCGCTTAGGGTTTTCTTCAACAGCGCCTAGGGTTTCCATCACGTGCGCCTAGGGTTTCCATCAGCTGCACTTTTTTTGTCCTGTTCACAGTTCAGATCGGCTGCTGTTGTTCCTTTCTGCTGTGTTTTAGGGCTCAATTTAAGGTTGAGAACAGGCTGGGCAGTGCTATACTTGATTAGCACTTGGGCTTAAAGCTACACCTTAGGGTTCAGCATGCTGCTTGACGAAGTGCGTCAGTTTCTTGGAGAAATTCAGAGCATCTCTTTGTTGAGTTTGGACTTGACATATTTAAACAAGGTTTGCAATATGGCAGCTTCAGCGAATTTTGAAAACATTCAAGAAACTGTACTAGTTTTTAATGAATCTTTGCAACATGACTCTGAGTGTGCTAAGGTGATTCCTCAAACTCCAGCATCAAATGAGGTGAATTTCAATAAATTAAAATGTATGATGGGTGAGGCTCTTACTCATGATGAAAATGTACATGCTGATCTGAAAGTTGATATGGACCCCTCTTCGATTTGGGACTCAGCTCTCATGTTTCATGAACAAGGGTTGATGCTCTTCTTTACCACATGCATTCCCTTGGCAGTAGATGTGGCATTTGCTATTAATGTGAATGTGGATAAAGAGGTGGTTGACAAAGTGTTTTAATCTGGACATGGCCTGTTCGAGGTGGTTTTTAATGATAAAAATAATAAGTCACAGTTCTTGGAGCAGCAGACTGTATTCTTATGTGGATTAATGGCTCATGTATTTCCTTGGAAGCTGCTTAAAGCCATGAAAGAGGAGCTCCTTATAAATGTCCTTTGTGGGTGGAGTTAGTTGATTTACCATCGTTCTTGTGCGCCAGTATTGGACATATAGCGAAAGTTTTAGGTTAAGGTACTTTATACCCCATCTATTTCTGCTCCAAATAAGAATAGAATATGTGTTTTATGGAATACTAGGCCCTTCCCTAAAACTCTGGACATTAATGTCCCCAATGTTGGCAGAATTGTGCTTTACTTGAAGTGGGAAAACGTGGTTGGAACATGTTTCCATTATGGTAACCTAGGGCATTATTCGAAAAATTACCCTTCTTTAAAGTTTGAAGGAGTTATCCTTGTTCCTACTTGCCCACGTAGTAAGATTTTGGTTCATGAGGAGCAGATATTTGGCAAGCAGAAAGCGTCTTCTTTCACTATTACTCCTGCTAGAAATTTAGTTGCACCTAAACCTCCGATGGTTCAAGGTCCTAGTGGTAAAAGGAAAAGAAATTATGGCTGACAAACAATTGCACCCTGCAGCCCCTGTAACCCCGGTAAAGCTCAATGTCTATAAGAGAAGAGAGGGTGAAGGAACGAGCAAAGATACACCTGTGGGAAGAGGGGGTGAAGCAGGGAAGAGAGTCGTTGATAGTGATGGATTTACTCCAGTCACTTACAAAAAAGCGCTGCTTCGTGGCAAGCGAAGCAAGTTTCAATCACGATATTCGACCTCCCCTTCACACGTGGCTAATTTTGCTCCTCACGCTAATGAGAATGAGTATTATGAGAATATGGATATTGTGTTGCAAGATTTAGCTCCAAGGTTGGCACATGCTGACTTTTCTCATGTCTCTCTGCCAATCTCATGAAGCTAACAACATGGAATATTCAAGGTCTTGGTCAGTATGGAAAGTGAACAAGATTGTGGAGATGGATAGTTAGACATCAATTAGACCTAGAGGCGATTCAAGAGCATAAAAAGCATGATCATGCTACAATGCTTCTTTATACAAAAGATTTTAAACTTCGGTATAATGGTATTAAAAACAATTATTCAGGTTGTCTCTTCATTGTAAGAAAGGATATTCAATTTACGGTGATGTTTCAGGATCCTCATGGCAGATTTATTGCACTTCATCTTATGATGCATGGTGTCTCATTTATATGTATCAATGTTTATGCTCCTAACTTCCTGGCAGAACGAATTAGGACTTGGCTTACAATCTATTCACCAGTGTATGTATCTTGAAGTGTGGAGAGATGCTCAAGTTTTACTGTGTGGGGATTTCAATATGGCGGATACCCAAGATGATTGTACAACTATGTCGTCTCTGCTCTCTTTGCAAGAAAAAGAAACATGGCAGGATCTTTTGGATGTGCTAAATTGTAAGGATTTGTGGGGTTTCATTGGAGGACATACAATCCGATATACGTTTCACTCAAGCTCATATAAGGCTGCTATGAGAAGGCTGGAGAGATATTACTACTCTCATGCATATACCTAAAATGTTGCGTCCACAATGTGGATTGATGCTACAATGCTTCTCTCTGATCATAATCCTCTCTTGATTAATCTTCGTAATTTACATTGGGAGTCGAATATCAGCCTGAATCATGCTTGGCTCCAAACTTTGTTATTTAAATCTAAAGTTGACATTTTGATCCAGCGATTTCTCTCGTGGGATGTCTCAGCATGTATGAAATGGGAAGCCCTTGTAGTGGACATGCAAGGCATGATTAGAGACTATGGCAAGTATTTCACTTTCATTCTTACTAAAGCAAAGGTTGAAGCGGAAAGGTTGATACTTCTCGTGCCTGAAAAGGTAGACTCCAGGAAGTTGCTTTCCATCCTTTGCAGGTTGGATTTATTCACCGCAGATCCATCTATGATAACATTCTCCTCACACAAATCTTGATGGAGCATGCCGCCTCATCTAATCAGGAAGCAGTGGGTATGCAAATTGACTTTGAGAAAGCTTTTGATCGAATTCGATGGGATTTTATTGCCATTGTCCTTCAAAAACTTGGTTTTGGCACTAAATTCTGTCGACTGATTTATATCTTAGCCCAAGATAGTGCATCTCATGTCGAGATAAATGGTAGGCTTTCGAATCCTTTTCCTATAGATCGGTCGGTGCGCTAGGGATGTCCATTAAGCCCTTTCTTTTACGCTCTGGCTTCCTCACCAATGTTTTACTTGTTCGAGGCTAAAATGAATTCTTCTTCTATTCACAGTATTTCGATATTTGGAACTCGGCAAATCGTTGTTGGTTTTGTTGATGATACTTTCATCTTTGCAAAAGCAGATCAGGAAAATGTTCAAAATATTATTACGTGTTTGAAACCTTTTTCCACTGCATCTGCTTTGCATATCAATATGAGAAAATCAGCACTTATTGATATCTCTGCACAACACTTTCATTCCTTAAGTGGGAAG
>CM035423.1:106610263-106625263 GCA_020310875.1 Ceratopteris richardii
ATCGCTCAAGGTTCTTGTGGCTATATAAACACCTCTAGGGCTCATACAAAAGAGCCTAAATATAAAACTCCATATGAAGCATTTATGATGAAAAGCCTAATGTTGATTATAAGAGAGCTTTTGGATGTCTTGCATATACAAGTGGAGTGGATAGTGAATTGAGAGGAAAACTTGATCAAAAAGCAATGAAATGCATCTTTGTTGGCAATGATAGCAAGGGCTATAGACTAGTTGATCGTAAGACCAACAAAACATATGCCAGTAGCGATGTGATTTGATGTGATTTTTCTTGAAGATAAGTGATTTGATGATAATGTAAAGTTTCATTTGAACATGTTATCTCAAACCTGTGTTTACTTATAAATGGTAAAGAGATTGTCAATGGCAAAGAGGTTGTGAGAAGTGAATTATCTAGTTCACCATCTCCACTAGCTCAGAGTAGTCATCAATCATCCTCAAGTTCTAGGGCCTTGACTGAGCCTTTGTCTATGCCATCTCCAGTTGTCCCTTCGAGTCAAGAACCGTCAAAATCTCAATTGATTCAGAAGCTTCTCATGAAATTCCAAAATGGCTTTTGCCAACCCTTTACGAATTCCGCCTAAAAAGGTCTCCCAAGTATTGAACTCGAAAAGAAGCTAGACTTTCAGAGAGCACAAGGGAGGATCATGTTTCTGATGCTTGTGTTAATGACTTTATTTTGATCCTTGCAGATAAAGTAGAACTAGAAAATACAAGTGAAGCATTGAAAGACAAAAGATGGGTTGCAACCATAGAACAAGAGTTTTAAAAACGAGTTTTAAAAATGGGTTTTAAAAGTACGCGGAGTATTGAAAAAATGGAAAAAAAAAACGAGTATTATATTTTTTTCTCAACATTTTCTTAATCTTTTAGATAATCAATGGTTACAATGCATATTTAGCACTCCTTTCTCTATTTAGTTCTAAGAATACATTAAAAACTTGATCTACTACCTTATAAAAGAAACATCTTCAACATCAAGAGCCTCATTACTTTGAATGCTCTCAGTATGAGATGACGTAGGCATAGGCATAATAGCCACCCCTTGACTCAATTGGAGTTTGGTAGTCAATTTGTGCATGATCCTTTGAGGGATTGTTGAGCATTTTGCGATGTCTCTACCTCTCAACCCAAAGAGATAGCATTCATGCAAGATGTCGAACCACCGTAAATACCATTGCAATAGTTGGATTTCCAAGAGGTAGGGCTATGAATTTCACATGGGATTAGATATGGAGCTCTACCCATAATGAAAGCTAATGGAGGATTAAGGTCAATGGATAGTGAAAATAGACTAATCTCTCTCTCTCTCTCTCTCTCTCTCTCTCTCTCTCTCTCTCTCTCTCTCTCTCTCTCTCTCTCTCTCTCTCTCTCTCTCTCTCTCTCTCTCTCTCTCTCTCTCTCTCTCTCTCTCTCTCTCTCTCTCTCTCTCTCTCTCTCTCTCTCTCTCTCTCTCTCTCTCTCTCTCTCTCTCTCTCTCTCTCTCTCTCTCTCTCTCTCTCTCGAGCGGGGTGACTCTTCAGCAGGCTCAGATATCTCGAGCTAGGAGACGACCCCGTGATATAGGATATCGGGCCCCGAGACTTCACCGACACCAGATTGCGAAGATCCAGGCTTGTGACCATCGCGCCATGGAGGAGAGACGATCCCAGATGATGGCCGATCCCGTTGCAGCCATCAGGGTGGCCCTGACTCCACCTCCACCTATGTATCACATATTACATCCCACCCACTAGCACAGGATGGAGCTAGTTAGTCGTTTTAGATGCATTCTCATGGTTGTTGTACTACCCTTTTGCATATAGACTATCATAGATATCGCACTCCATACACCCCCCACCACTTTCATGGGTATCCCCACATGCACACTACGGAGATCTATATCAGCTTAACCAGTTTCTTTTCAGCACTTTTATCTTTTTTGATTGACAGAAGATACACCCATGTACATCGATTTGTCTCATAGGCCGAGTTCGGCCTCCTAATAGACGTAAAAACACTTTCTTTCTTTCTTTCTCTCTCTCTCTCTCTCTCTCTCTCTCTCTCTCTCTCTCTCTCTCTCTCTCTCTCTCTCTCTCTCTCTCTCTCTCTCTCTCTCTCTCTCTCTCTCTCTCTCTCTCTCTCTCTCTCTCTCTCTCTCTCTCTCTCTCTCTCTCTCTCTCTCTCTCTCTCTCTCTCTCTCTCTCCATAGGCTACAGCATGGCCGTTCAGCAGACCACACGGGGCTACAGGGAGAGCACTTTATATACGCAGCAGATGTAGTTTCCCACTTGATCGCCCATCTCTTCAACCGTGCTTTGGTTGAGGGATTACCCGACTCATGGACTATGCATACCATTACGCCTATCCATAAGTCCGGCGATATGATGGACCCAGGGAACTACAGGACTATTATGATAGGCCATATCCTGGCCAAGATCTATGGGGCAGTACTAGAGGCAGAGCTCAGTACACACGCTGAGGCAGCGGGGATCAGAGCACCCGGCCAGGCAGGCTTCCGCCGCACTTTCTCCACCATCGACCACATCTTCGTGCTTCGTTGCTTGATTGAGAGCGCGAAGGCAAGGAAGCAGAGACTATACTGTTGCTTTGTGGATTTCCGCAAAGCCTTCAACATGGTCCCTCGAGAGAGACTACTACGGAGGCTCAAGGAGTTACAGCTTCCATCAGACATGCTATGGGCCATCCACGCTTTGTATGCACGAGTCACAGGCAGGGTACGCTGCCCCGGCGGTCTATCAGACAGCCTTGTTAGCACCATTGGTGTGAAACAAGGTTGCCCCCTCTCACCCACTCTCTTCAGTCTCTACATCGACGAGATCACGGAGTATATACAGCGAGCAAGAGGGAGAGGAGGAGACATCGGAGGTACGCCACTACATATCCTATTATATGCTGATGACATTGTCCTGCTCTCAGAGTCACAGGAGGGGTTGCAGTCACATTTACAGGCGCTCGATACCTTTTGCATGGAGAGAGGACTCACAGTGAACCTTGGCAAGACCAAGGTCATGATCTTCCATACCTCCAGGACAGTACGCCATCGCGCCTCTTTCACAGAGGCTGGAGGACAGATAGAGGTAGTGGACTCCTACGTCTACCTAGGTATCACCTTCTCGGGCAGCACAGGGGTATTCTCCATGGCACAAGCTGCGAGAGATAGATTGACGCGAGGTTATGCGGCACTTGCAGGATTGGAGAGACGCTACTTTCAGACACATTTTCAGGAGCCTCGGACTAAGGGGTGGCTCTTTGACACTCTAGTGACACCCGCATTGATGTACGCAGCAGCAGTATGGGCACCAGGGATCACAGAGGCGATGTGGACGCAGATTGAGAGGCCCCAGATCACCATGATATCACGCTTGCTGCGCAGCAAGCCCTCCGTTCCACATGACATTATACGAGCTGAGCTTGGCACACCACCGATGCTAGTGGAGGCCCTCTTCCAGTTGGTGACCTTTATTCTGAGAGTCAGAGAGCTCCCCACTAGCCGACTCACCAGGCTTGCATTTGAGAGCTCTAGACATTTGGCAGAGACAAGGCATGAGAGAGTATGGTATGCACAGACTTACCGATGGTTAGCAGACCATGGCATGAGCATTACGGATCTCCCCCCTTTTCAGTATGACCTCTCTTCCCCCCACATTACCCTCTCTCGTTCGGAGAGGAATAGGATCATCCGTCAGGACCTACTACAGATACACGTCAGGGAGACATGGATAGCACCACGGGAGCCTCTTCCCACAAAGAGGCAACACTACAGAGAGCACTTCCTAACTGTGACAGCGGATGGTTTCATTCAGAGACCACGATACATGGATACATATATGGCACCAGCTGAGAGAGTGGCCATTGGGCAGCTCCGAGTATCATCACACCAGCTCGAGATTGAGATTGGGCGAGCCACACATACCCCCAGGGATGAGCGATTATGCAGGATATGTAGAGAGGAGGTGGAGGACGAGGAGCACTACACATGTAGATGCCAGGCATATGAGGACATCAGAGACCGCTACCCACAGCTCTTCAGGGGGCCTAGAGAGATCAGGGCTTTATTGGGGACAGAGGACCAGCGCCCTCTAGGTCGTTTCCTAGTAGAGCTCAAGCACCACCGCGCATCACTCCTCCAGCAGCAGATGGAGATACACCTGGCCCCCCCCCCTCAGACTCATATTACAGATTTTTTCAGACCCACATACACTCGAGGGCCCAGCTCGATGCGGGGTGTCACATTACACAGAGCAGAGGAGCTTAGACGACAGCGTCGACGACCGAGACCCCTTGTCCGGAGAGCTCGTCCACATCAGAGATAGATTCAGGCGATTCACGCACGCCATGACATGGAGATACAGAGACGTCAGCAGCGCACCCCTATCGATTTGGACGCCCAGAGCATTTTGAGGATCGCCATGATGCCTTACCCACCGATGCATTATATCCTACACCCACTCCAGGCATTTAGGGGGTTGTGACACCATCGAGCCTCCCCTCCCTATGCATATCATGTTTGTATCTCACCCATTGAGCATATAGAGTGCATACCCATAGCACCCCACACCCTTGATGCCAGCTACTATCCCTCCTTTTATACCCGTTTGTAGTACTCACTTTATTTTCGTTTTGGATCACAGTGGATTGGATCATACTGATGTATATGTTTTGTCTCATAGGCCGATTTTGGCCTCTAACAGACGTTAAAAAGTCTTCTTTCTTTCTTTCTTTCTCTCTCTCTCTCTCTCTCTCTCTCTCTCTCTCTCTCTCTCTCTCTCTCTCTCTCTCTCTCTCTCTCTCTCTCTCTCTCTCTCTCTCTCTCTCTCTCTCTCTCTCTCTCTCTCTCTCTCTCTCTCTCTCTCTCTCTCTCTCTCTCTCTCTCTCTCTCTCTCTCTCTCTCTCTCTCTCTCTCTCCCCTCGTGGTATGCACAGACACGAGACTGGCTGGCCCACCATGGTTTTGATATAGACAGGCTACCACCACTACAGTACGACTTACATGCACCCACCTATTCTCTCTCCCATCAGGAAAGGTTTAGGGTCATTCGTCAGGAGATATGGCATACATACATACAGAGGACATGGGTGTGCCCTAGAGATACATTGCCTCCGAAAATGCTCTATTACCGTGAGCATTTTCTACATATATCGGGCGAGGGCTTCATTGAGATTCCGCGATACATGCAGACATACCTACCCCACCACCTTCGAGTTGTCATCGGGCAGCTCCTGGTGTCATCACATCAGCTCGAGATTGAGAGGGGTCGGTCTAGGGGAGTCCCCCGAGAGGAGAGGTGGTGCCCAGTATGCCAGACAGAGCTAGAGAGTGAGGAGCATTTTGTTGTCAGATGCCCAGCATACTTAGACCTACGTGCACAATTCCAGATAGAGGAGTCGCTCCAATTGTGCATGATTATGGGAGACCAGCGGCGGTTGGGACGCTTCCTCATAGCGGCATATGAGAGGCGAGAGCAGTCACTACAGCCGACACATCAGACACAGAGCAGTATCCAGCAGACCATTACTCAGTTCTTTCAGCAAGCTCAGTTACACCAAAGAGGTCCATCTAGAGGGCTTACGCTCCACCAGGCAGCAACACAGAGAGCACGACGTCGACCACGCATGGTTGGATATCATCGACCACGACTTTATGGGGAGGATATCTCACGCATCAGGACAGCCTATGACCACATGATGGAGCAGAGGCGTACCACCACCACCTAGGTTGTCTTCCTTCGGGAGGCACTCAGACCAGCACCTGTACCACATACTACACCCACCTCCACCCATCACCAGTAGCTAGGGTATTTTACTCACTCACATTATGGGCCTTCCATGTATTAGGTGGCCATTATCTGCAGAGTCAGAGCCACCTCTTCCCAGCCTTTTCCAGCCCGATATAGCCTTTTCCAACCCGATATAGCTTTATGTAGTAAGTACTTTTTTCATTTCATTTTCTGCACAGGGTTACTACACTTGTACATGGTTTTGTCTCATAGGCCAAGTTTGGCCTCAAGTAGACGTTAATATGACTTTCTTTCTTTCTCTCTCTCTCTCTCTCTCTCTCTCTCTCTCTCTCTCTCTCTCTCTCTCTCTCTCTCTCTCTCTCTCTCTCTCTCTCTCTCTCTCTCTCTCTCTCTCTCTCTCTCTCTCTCTCTCTCTCTCTCTCTCTCTCTCTCTCTCTCTCTCTCTCTCTCTCTCTCTCTCTCTCTCTCTCTCTCTCTCTCTCTCTCCCCCTCTCTCTCTCCCCCCCCTCCCCCCCCATATGGGGGCCCGGATTAGTTACATCGACATGGACAGCATTGGAGAGGCCACAGATTCTCATGATTGCGAGACTCATCCGAAGCACGGTACCACATGATATTATCAAAACAGAGCTGGCAGCACCACCGATGCTAGTAGAGGGACTGTTCCAGACAGTATGCCTATTACACAGGATCCGGAGCATGGACACAGAGGGCATCACTTATCGAGCTTTCCAGGCGTCACCTGACATGGCATTAGCAGTCGACACCTCCTCATGGTATGCACAGACACGAGACTGGTTGGCCCATCATGGGTTTGACATAGACAGACTACCACCACTGCAGTACGACTTATAGGCTCCCACCTATTCTCTCTCCCACCAGGAGAGGAATTGGGTCATTCGACAGGAGATATGCCATACATACATACAGAGGACATGGATTAGCCCCAGGGATACATTGCCACCGAAAATGCTCCACTACCGCAAGCATTTTCTACAGATCTCAGACCATGGCTTCATTGAGACTCCACGATACATGAAGACATACCTACCACACCACCTCCGAGTCATCATTGGGAAGCTTCGAGTTTCGTCACATCGACTCGAGATCGAGAGTGGTCGGACCAGGGGAGTCCCTAGAGAGGAGAGGTGGTGCCCAGTATGCCATACAGAGATAGAGAGTGAGGAGCACTTTGTTACCAGATGCCGAGCATACTCAGATCTACTAGCACAGTTCCACATAGAGGAGTCACTACAGTTGTGCATGACCACGGGAGACCAGCGGAGGTTGGGACGTTTCCTCACTGCAGCATATGAGAGAGGAGAGCAGTCGATACAGCCCACACATCACACACGGATGAGTACCCAGCAGACCATTACTCAGTTCTTTCAGTGAGATGGGCTACATCAGAGGGGACCACCTTCTAGAGGCATAGGGCTCACTCTCAAGCAGGCAGCGGCACAGAGAGTGCGACGTCGACCACATAGGGCTGGATTCAGACGACCATGACTATACCAGGAGGATATCTCACGCATCATGATAGCCCATGACCACATGATGGAGCACAGGTGCACCATCACCACCTCGGTAGCCTTCCTTCAGGAGGCACTCACACCGTCACCGATGTACCACATACTCCACCCACCTCCACCCATTATCTGTAGTTAGGATATACATATTCACTCCTATCATAAGGCCCCCATGTATTAGGTGGCCATTATCTGCAGAGTCAGAGCAACATCTCCCCACACACCACTACATTATCCCCACAACCGCTCCATCACTCCATACAATATCTTGTGGTTATTTCGAGCCTTTTCAGCATACACAGTTTTGTGTAGCGAGTACTATTCCATTTTATATCTACACAAGAGTTACTACAGTTGTACATGGTTTTGTCTCATAGGCCAAGTTTGGCCTTCAAAAGACGTTAATCTCTCTCTCTCTCTCTCTCTCTCTCTCTCTCTCTCTCTCTCTCTCTCTCTCTCTCTCTCTCTCTCTCTCTCTCTCTCTCTCTCTCTCTCTCTCTCTCTCTCTCTCTCTCTCTCTCTCTCTCTCTCTCTCTCTCTCTCTCTCTCTCTCTCTCTCTCTCTCTCTCTCTCTCTCTCTCTCTCTCTCTCTCTCTCTCTCTCTCTGCCGCCTACCCTGTCTGCCCGTAGTCGATCTCCAGGAGACGCACGAACCCTAACCCTAGCAGAACCCCGCCTCCCCGCCATCAGCCTGACGCTTGCTCGACGCCCCCCCAAAAATACCTCCACCCCGATCTGCCCACCAACATTGCCAATCCCCCATGCCCAGTAACCCTTTTCAAAACCATACCCTAACTCGACATCATGATCCTATATCCATACGACCCTAACCCTAACCCTAGGATACCCAAAAAACCTAAACCTAACCCTAAATCTAACCTAACCCTAACCCTAACCTTAGCCTTGACCCTAACCCTAACTTGACCTGAAAACCCTAACCCTAACCCTAAGCTAAAGCCTAACCTGAAAATTTGAAACCCTAATCCTAATTTGCACTTAACCCTAGTTTGAACTTAGGTGGAAACCCTAACCCTAACCTTCTCTCTCTCTCTCTCTCTCTCTCTCTCTCTCTCTCTCTCTCTCTCTCTCTCTCTCTCTCTCTCTCTCTCTCTCTCTCTCTCTCTCTCTCTCTCTCTCTCTCTCTCTCTCTCTCTCTCTCTCTCTCTCTCTCTCTCTCTCTCTCTCTCTCTCTCTCTCTCTCTCTCTCTCTCTCTCTCTCTCTCTCTCTCTCTCTCTCTCTCATCCTAAACATTGAAATGGCTCCCATGGACCGGAAGGAAGTGGACGACCTTATCGCTAAAGCTCTCAAAGAGGCCAAAAAGGAAGCAGACCGCATCCTCAATATGGAGATACGAAAGATGATGGAAAAGTTCAAAGGACTCGAAGAACAAGTAATGAATAAAGTTAAAGGACGGGAAGAACAAGTGAAGACTCTCACAAAAGAACGAGACCACTGGAGGACAGCTTATGAGCACATGAAAGAAGAGGGGGAGATCTCCAACGTGGAGATACTCAAGGAAGAAATAAAGAAGGAAATCAAAACGGAGGTAGAATCTACCCGAGAGTCATGGGTGGAAGTAGTACACAGAAGAGTTAAGAAGGAAGTAAGGGAAGACGTGCACAAAGAAGAGCTCACACGAGTCCAGGATACACTTGAGGAGGAGAGGCTTCGACACACTCGAAGACTTCACATTCGGACTACAGGCCTACCCGAAGGGGTATCACCGGAGGCAGACGCCACTGACATTTGCCGTCGACTTGGATACGAGAGCATGCCCTACACAGACGCATGGAGGGTGGGGAGGGATACAACACGTTTGCGAGCACTCATCCTCAAGATGAGTTCCGAGGAGGCACGGACCGCCTTTTTTAGACGTCGATCAGTACTACGTGGACTACCTGGCGGCACCCTCTACATGGACGAGGACCTCACGCGTATGCAGGTGGCACACCGACGCGCTTGCATGCCACAGATACTCCAGGCACGTCGAGAGGGGAGGAAGGCCTTTTACCGTGATGGTAAGGTCTTCATAGATGGACGCCCTATCAAATAGGGCCATGAGGCCTATGAGACATCACTACACCAGGAGACACCACTCAGAGGAGCAGTGTGGAACTGCAACGGGGCACTCTGGACGCGACCAGACAGAGTCGAGGAGATCCTGGCATCACATGACTTTGCGTGCATCACAGAGACACACGAGAGTCTCATCTCCGATTCCATTAGACCCTCCCTCACCCACTGAGATACATACCACGATACACTTCACACACGAGCTCTCACATGTTTATGCACACCATTTACAGACCCGCCTACTCTCCCTTGATCCATTCTCACCTTTGGACACACTTACATCACATATCACCTCCATCCTACAGGACTCAGCTCTCCGCAGCTTCCCACACCGCACACATATGCACCCTCCACGCACAGGATCCATGCCCCAGAACCGCTGGTATGATGCAGATTGTCGTGAGCTGCGGAAGCACCTACGGATTTTAGAGCATAGAGGAGATATTACACACACACAGGCACAGCGTCGCATGCAGAGCCTTACTCGCCGCAAACGGCGGGATTGGGAGGAGAGACAGTATTGGGATATTTACCATTTGCTCATGAGTCGAGACAGTGCAGTGGCATGGCGACATTTGAGAGAGAGGAGACAGCAGACACCTATCTGAGACCCGAGCACTTGGCATAGCTATGCACGGGGCCTATACGAGATCCCAGGCCAGCCTCCCATTCCCAGACTGGAGAGCTCACGTCCTACTACCTCTGACTTCTTCACACCCACTATGGTGGGACGCGCTATTGCCCGGCTGCAGCATGGCAGGGCCCATGATCATTTCGGTTTACAGGCAGAGCACCTCATCTATGGAGGCACGACTCTCGCACCGCTCATTGCCCATCTCTTCAACCGTGCATTGGTTGAAGGGTTCCCAGACTCATGGACTGAGCACACCATAGTGCCCATTCATAAGTAAGGTGATACTATGGATCCAGGTACATACCGGACGATCATGATTGGCCCTATATTAGCCAAGTTACATGGGACGGTACTAGAGACAGAGTTGAGTACTCTCGCTGAGAGGAAGGGCATCAGGGCTCCAGGACAGGCAGGTTTCAGACGAGATTACTCTACCATTGACCACATCTTCACTCTGAGATGCCTGATCGACCAAGCCAGGGTGAGGAAGAGGAGATTATATTGTTGCTTTGTGGACTTTCGCAAAGCATTTGACACTGTTCCCAGGGATCGACTCTTCAGACGACTCCTTGACATCGGAGCTCCAGAGGAGATGATATGGGGGATCTACGCCTTATACGAGAGAGTATCTGGTAGAGTCAGATGTCCAGGGGGCTTATCTGATCCACTTGCTAGCACTATCGGGGTGAAGCAAGGATGCCCTCTCTCACCCACCCTCTTTGGTCACTACATTGATGAGATAGTGGATTTCATACAGCAGCAGGGGGGAGATGGCATTGAGGTACACGGGTCCACTGTCCATATTCTTTTATACGCTGATGATATTGTATTGGTTTCAGAGTCTGCAGAAGGTCTACAGCATCATCTACACGGCCTAGATGACTTTTCCAGACACAGAGGATTATCTGTGAACCTTGGTAAAACCAAGGTCCTGATCTTTCATACATCAGCACAGGTACGCAGACATAGTTTGTTCACAGCAGCAGGTGGACCGATCGAGGTGGTCGGATCATATGTTTACTTGGGGGTGACATTTACAGCAGCATCAGGGGTCTTCTCTATGGCTCATGCAGCCAGTGACCGCATCACACGTGGGTACGCAGCACTAGCTTTGATGGAGAGACAGTGCCACCAGGCATATTTTCAGGAGCCCCGCACAAAGGGGTGGCTCTTTGACACTTTGGTTACGCCAGCGCTCATGTATGGGGCAGCCATATGGGGACCAGGATTAGCTACATCAGTATGGACAGCATTAGAGAGGCCACATATCCTCATGATTGCCAGACTTATCCCCAGCAAGCCTTCAGTACCACATGATATCATTAGAGCAGAGCTCGCTGCACCACCGATGCTACTTGAGGCACTATTCCAGACGGTATGCCTATTACACAGACTTCGGGGCATGGATACAGAGCGCATTGCTTATCGTGCTTTCGAGGCATCACGTGATATGGCATTAGCAGGCGACACCTCCTCATGGTATGCACAGACACGAGACTGGCTTGCCCACCATGGCTTTGACATAGACAGGCTACCACCACTACAGTACGACTCTCATGCACCCACCTACTCGCTCTCTCATCAAGAGAGGAATAGGATCATTCGTCAGGAGATATGGCATACATACATACAGAGGACATGGGTGAGCCCTAGGGGTACATTGCCACCGAAAACGCTCTACTACCGCGAGCATTTTCTACATATATCGGGCACGGGCTTCATCGAGATTCCGAGATACATGCAGACCTACCTTCCCCACCACCTACGAGTCGTCATTGGGCAGCTCCGGGTTTCATCACATCAGCTCGAGATTGAGAGGGGTCGGTCCAGGGGAGTCCCCCGTGAGGAGAGGTGGTGCCCATTATGCCAGACAGAGGTAGAGAGTGAAGAGCATTTTGTTATCAGATGTCCAGCATACATAGACCTACGAGCACAGTTCCAGATCGAGGAGTCATTCCAGCTGTGCATGACTATGGGAGACCAGAGACGCTTGGGACGCTTTCTCACAGCAGCATACGAGAGGCGAGAGCAGTCACTACAGCCCATACATCAGACACGGGTGAGTACCCAGCTGACCATTACCCAGTTCTTTCAGCGAGTTGAGCTACATCAGAGAGGTCCATCTATAGGGCTCACGCTCCACCAGGCAGCAGCACAGAGAGCACGGCGCCGACCACGCATGGGCGGATATCGTCGACCACGACTATATCAGGAGGATATCTCACGCATCAGGATTGCCTACGACCACATGATGGAGCATAGGCGTACCACCACCCCCTGGGTTGTCTTCCTTCAGGAGGCACTCAGACCACCACCGATGTACCACATACTACACCCACCTCCACCCATCACCAGTAGCTAGGGCGTTTTACTCACATTTTGGACCCCCCCATGTATTAGGTGGCCACTATCTGCAGAGTCAGAGCCACATCTCCCCAGCCTTTTCCAGCCCTATATAGCTTTGTGTAGCGATATACTTTTTATTTCATTTTATCTTCTACACAGGGTTACTACACTTGTACATGGTTTTTGTCTCATAGGCCACGTTTGGCCTCCAAAAGACGTTAATATGACTTTCTTTCTTCTCTCTCTCTCTCTCTCTCTCTCTCTCTCTCTCTCTCTCTCTCTCTCTCTCTCTCTCTCTCTCTCTCTCTCTCTCTCTCTCTCTCTCTCTCTCTCTCTCTCTCTCTCTCTCTCTCTCTCTCTCTCTCTCTCTCTCTCTCTCTCTCTCTCTCTCTCTCCCCCCCCCCCTCTCTCTCCCTCCCCCTCCCTCTCTCCCTGCCTCCCTCCCTCCCTCCCTCCCTCCCTCCCTCCCTCCCTCCCTCCCTCCCTCCCTCCCTCCCTCCCTCCCTCTCTCTCTCTCTCTCTCTCTCTCTCTCTCTCTCCTCTCTCTCTCTCTCTCTCTCTCTCTCTCTCTCTCTCTCTCTCTCTCTCTCTCTCTCTCTCTCTCTCTCTCTCTCTCTCTCTCTCTCTCTCTCTCTCTCTCTCTCTCTACTTGGATACCGCGCGGATGAGCCTCTCCCTTTCACCAGAGCCTGGAGAGCAGGACGGGACACCACACGGATCAGAGCACTTATCAATCAGTTCTCGGATGAGGCCAGGAGGAGATACTTCCTCAGACGACGGGCGGTACTATGCACTACACCGAGCACCCCCATCTATTTAGATGACGATCTCACACGGATGCAGGTAGAGCACAGACGTGCATGCATGCCGCGTGTCCTCCAAGCCTGACGAGAGGGACATCGTGCCCTATACAGAGACGGTCGTGTCATCATTGATGGATGGCCCATTGACTAGGGATTTGCGGCCTATGAGAAAGCACAACAGGAGGTGCACATTGCAATCTGGAATTGCAATGGATCTTCGTGGACACATCAAGGACACGTTGAAGAGGTGATGGAGGAGAGAGACATGATCTTCTTGACAGAGACACACGAGAGCCAGGGGAGGAGCCTACTGAGGATTGAGGGGTATATGTGGGAGTAAGCTCACCGCCGATAGATGAGACAGCACACCTCCCTCCCTCCCTCCCTCCCTCCCTCCCTCCCTCCCTCCCTCCCTCTCTCTCTCTCTCTCTCTCTCTCTCTCTCTCTCTCTCTCTCTCTCTCTCTCTCTCTCTCTCTCTCTCTCTCTCTCTCTCTCTCTCTCTCTCTCTCTCTCTCTCTCTCTCTCTCTCTCTCTCTCTCTCTCTCCCCCTCCCCCCCCGACCATGAGCCCTCATCCTTCGTAAGAGCTCTGAGTATACACGTATCGCCTTCTTCCGACGATGACCAGTACTACGCGGACTACCTAGAGGAGCTTTATATATGGACGAGGATCTCACGAGGATGCAGATAGAGCACCGTCGTACATGTATGCCACATATTCTTCAGGCCCGACAAGAGGGAAAGAAGGCTTTCTACCGGGACGGTAAAGTCTTCACCGAAGTACTCCCTATTAAATAGGGGTACGTGGCCTATGAGGCAACACCATATAAGGAGTCACCACTCAGAGGAGAAGTGTGGAACTGCAATGGAGCACTTTGGACACGGCCAGACCGATTGGAAGAGATCCTAGACACTCATGACTTTGCTTGCATCACAGAGACCCACGAGAGCCCAGATAGAGGTCTACCTCGCACTGTAGGTTTTCATTGGGAATCTGCATTCAGGACCACGAAGAGACAGAGTACAGCACGAGGGTCGGGGGGTGTTTCCATCATATTTAGACACTAGATACAAAGCCGGATCCATATCATAGGAAGAGACAAGGAGGCACGATTCATGTGGGTCCGCATGGAGATAGGACCAAAGACTTGGGTTTACATTGCCATATGCTACTACCCACCTGGCGAATCCTGATACGCAGGACAGGACCTTGGGGGACTGACCAGAGAGAGAGACTCACCATACACAGCACTTTCAGATGAGATACTACATTACAGTACCCTAGGTGAAGTCTTCCTTATGGGGGACTTCAATGGCCGCACCCAGTCACGTCAGTGCGAGGCATATGACATGGACCATCCATAGCTCATGAGGGGCAGAGATCCGGATGAGACGAGCACTAGTAGTGTATCAGCAGATATGGGTCAGGACACCACCCGATATGGAAGACATCTCCTTGAGTTAGGAAGGAGACACCAACTCATTATATATAATGGGATGCATCGTTGGCCAGGCTCGGGCGGACTTACTTGCTTCCCTCACGGAGGGGGTGAAAGCACGGTCGACTACATTTTAGGTACCATCTCTGGTGCTTCACTTCTCCCCTCACTTAGTATTGGACGACGCCCACTTGGTGCTGACCATACATACATCACATTCACACTTTCACCTCCTATCCCATTAGACCCTCCCTCACTCATCGAGTCACACACCACAATACACTTCACACACGAGCTCTCACATGTTTACGCACACCACTTACACACCAGGCTACTCTCCCTCGATCCGCTCTCATCATTGGACACACTTACATTACAGATCACCACCATCCTTCATGACTGAGCTATCCACAGTT
>CM035423.1:106630263-106632763 GCA_020310875.1 Ceratopteris richardii
AGAAGAACGAGATGAATGGAAAGTTGAGACACACAAGCTTCAAGAAGAAATTATTCACATGAAGATTTCCAAGGAAGAAGGAGAGATCATAAAACTAGATGACCTAAAGGAGGAAATCAAGAACGATTGGAAGATGGGCAAGAACACATTAGAGCAAAAATGGAGGCAACACAAAATAGTTGGGTGGAACTAGTAAGTAAAATCATTAATTAAGAGGTCAAAGAAGAAATAATAAAAAATGAAGGAATGCTTTATACCATGATAGTAAAATCTTCATAGATGAGCACCCTTTCAAATAGGCCTATGTATCCTATGAGGCAACACCACACCAGGAGTCACCACTCAAAGGAGTCGTATGGAGTTGTAGCGGAGCACTTTGGACATGGCCAGACAAACTAGAGGAGGTCCTAGAGACTCATGACTTTGCTTGCATCACAATGACCCATGAGAGCCCAAAAACAGGGCTCCCTAGCATTGCAAGTTGATAGGGAATCTGCATTTAGGGCCACTACGAGACAGAGTATGGCACAAGGATCGGGGGGTGTCACCATCATATATGGACAAAAGATACAAAGTCGGATTCATATCATAGGTAGAGATGAGGCATGATACATGTGGTTTTGCATGGAGATAGCACCGAAGAGATCGGCTTACATTGCCAGATACTACTTCTCACGAGGTGGATCCCGATACACGGGACATGACCATGAGGAACCGACTTGGGACAAAGATTAACCATACACTTCACTTTCGGAGGAGATACTACATTACAGCACCTAGGTGAAGTCTTCCTCACGGGGGACTCCAATGGCCGCACCCAATCACATCACTGCGAGTCATATGACATGGAGCATCCACAAATCATGAGGGGCACTATGACGGGATGCACCACTGGCCAGGCTCGGATGGACTTACTTGCTTCCGCCATAGGGGGGGAGGGTTTTTTTTTTTTTGGGGGGGGGGGGGGTTTGGGGGGGGGGGGGGGGTGGGGGTTGGGGGGGGGGTTTGGGGGGGGGGATTAAGAGAGAGCACAATGAACTACATTCTGGGTACCATCTTTAGAGCTTACTTATTCCCTCACTTAGTATTGGACAACATCGACTCGGTGCTGACCATACGTTTATCACATTCACACTTTCATCTCCTATTCCATTAGACCCTCTCTCACTCATTGAGCTACACACCATGATACACTTCACACAAATCATAGATCACCACCATCTTACATGAATCAGCTCTACAAACCTTTCCACACCGCACACACACCCTCCATGTACCCCTCCAAGCACGAGATCCATGTCCCAAAACCATTGGTATGATATAGATTGTTGGGAGCTAAGGAAGAATTTGCGGATTTTGGAGCACAATGGGGAAATTACACACAGACAGGCGCAGCCACGCATGCAACTCATGCAGAGCCTTACTCGCCACAAGCGACGAGAATGGGAGGAGAGAGAGTATTGGGATATCTATCACTTGCTCATGTGAGAGGATAGTGCAATGGCATGGCTGCATCTGAGAGAGAGGAAACAGCAAACAAACTTATTCCCACCATTAGAGGAAGTAACAATAGTTTCCACTACTTTAATAAGAAAATCCTTCAAGATTTATCACCCAAGCATCAAAGAGTATCAATCTAACTGCCCAAAATGTCTTCTGATCAACAATTTCTATTGATGTTCCAAAACTTCCTTCCACCATTAGATGTGGTAACCTTCTTCTTCATGAGCATAGATTTTGATGCTTCAATGACTAGTATTAGGTTCCTATGGGCAGCCCATGATGTTGCTATTCAGCCATTGAGGATTGACAGCTGACAGGAGAAGCCCCATGCAATGATTGAGACGTTCCTTTTTTCTCCCACAGAGAGAGAGAAGGGTGTAAAATCTATGCACATCTATGGAGATCCAAATTGGTCCATGCGGTGTGCATGATTTTACATCATGATTGGAGTCCTATGAGAAGTGCACCACAAAATCTAATCCTCAAGACAGTAGCTACATGTCATCTAGTGGGCCAGAACCCAGGGTATCAAAGGCTGTTTGCATGCACTCTTTCTCTCTGCCTCTTCAAGAGTGAGTCAAGGCTTGTCTAGAGAGCTCTAATGTTCTCTCTTGCAGATTTTAAGAAAAGTATGTGACACTCTGTCCCCACTGAATGAGTTCTACAAATCTGATGCTATGAATAACTGAGAAAAGGACACAAGTATATCTCTCTGTCTGTCTCAGGTCTGTATGTACATAGGGAATCTGAGAGAGAGAGAGAGAGAGAGCAAGAAGAAGAAGAAGAAGAAGAAGAAGAAGAAGAAGAAGAAGAGGAAGAAAGAGAAGGGGCACACGAGAGATTTATCGAAGGCCATGATCAGCTTATAAGACTAATCAAGTACATAGTGATGGTAACTATGGTCCATTAAAGCCTAAATTGACCTCATAAGAAAATATATAGGATTGAAGCCTACATTTAGAAAGCATATGAGAGAAGTGAACAGGAGATTGTACGT
>CM035423.1:106647763-107055263 GCA_020310875.1 Ceratopteris richardii
CTGTCATGGTCCCTGCCAAATTCTGGCTATTTTCTTCCTCTGTAGAATCGAGCTTAGTTCCTTCCGGTTCCGAATTTTCAATGTCCCCAACAATTCCATCATTACTTAAATTGCTTTCATCATCAAGTCCAATTTGAGGTGGCCCCGGTTGCTCTGAATCCTTTAATCGAAAAGTTTGATGTTCCCGCAATTCTTCCAAAGATTCATACTTCGTATACGTAAGGTTGGGGCTGCAAACATAACCTGTTTCAGGTGCGAAATTCTCTTCTAATTCTATGTTTTCCGTGTCTAGAATGGAACTCGATATTACACATTCCGCCGCTGATGTCACATGGTGAATCAACGCCACTGATGCGTTAATGTCAGCCTGCTTATCAAATGCGCTGGAATGCTTTCTCATAGTGAAAAAATTACGTGTTCCGTTTCCTGGCTTTTTGCACTTCTTTCTACTTCCCTGCTGCAACATCTTCAAGCCTCTGCTCTTAGAGGAGGCTGCGGACCTTCTGGAAACGTTCACGACGTTCTCATTTACAACATGAGCAAAAACTCTTTCTGCGGGGTGTTCTTCATCTACTAGGTGTAAAAACTCGTCCACCTCATCTTCTCCAGACTCTGCAGACTGAAGCCTAATTCTCTCTGTTTCTGCCTGTTCATCTGGCCAGTCGTACCAAACAGGATGGACGACCCTCTCTGTTTTCTCCCTCTCTTTCCACTGTCTACGTCTGTTCTTCCAGACCTCCTTCTTCTTCAAGCGATGAAGAAGTTTAGGAGTTACATGGATCCCCTGATTCTCTAATCGATACGCAGATTTGGAAACTTCAAAGGGAAGTTTAGAGGCACATTTCACCTTCAGGATGAACGGAGAAGAATGAACGGAGTTAGGCCTAATGGTGCTCCCCAGAAAATGCTGCTCTTCTGCTTCAAGTATAGAACTCCAATGGAAGCTTGAAAATGGACCAGCGATTCGGTGGCAGAGACTCATGATTACCTCCGCTCGACTACGTCATTCAGCTACTCCTTCTGCATGGGCAGCTCCAATGCGATCGACTAGCGTAGTAGATTGAACGGCTCCAAAGGTACTCTCCCATCTTCAAGGATTTTACCTGGCAGTCGGGAGGATATTTTTGTGGCACATGTACCCGTCGATCGCAGTTGCCGAGTCTTGTTCACATGAAGTTGACGAGTACGACCCTCCGACCTACTCTTTCTATACACTACTTGAAAGAACAAACGCACACAGTCAACGAAATCTCTTTGTCGCCCACATTAGAAGTTAATGTCGAGGAGATGCTAATACTTGAATCGTGACCTTTGGCCAATCGTTCAAGAATATTACCACTACACCGTACTCCTTCACAACATATCATATTACAATGATTCACATTCAGTGAAAGTACTTTGATTTTTTTTACTTAGTCTCTTTAGTTTTGATTGATTACAAAAACAATCTTTCAAATGAATGAGTTTATTACCCATCCGATCTTATACATTTCACAAAACCAGTCAAAGGTCTTTACAAGGTAAAAGCAATCCGAAATTCATTTTGTTTGATGGTCCAAAAGTCGGCTGAAAAATGGTTAACAAATAGAACAATAATCACAAACATCATACATATGCTCATGCATGGAAACACATATATACATATAGCAATGGAAGAAGTGATGACTAATTTTAAACGAGTCCATCACCAACAAATAATGGAATCGGTTGTTCATGCCATCTCTGTCGGTTGGTATTTGTGTTTATATGCATGCATACATGTTTGTTGGTATGTATGTTTGTGTTTTGTTAGCCACTTGGTATTTGTGTTTATATGCATGCATACATGTTTGTTGGTATGTATGTTTGTGTTTTGCTAGCCACTGGACACCTTTGTAATATATCCCTGAAACGACTCACCGAAGAGGCAAAGGCACCCAAATGTAACTTTTCATTAATTAACATCAGCCTATCTTGAGTGTGTGGAGAGCATAGATGAAGTCAGAAGATAGGCACCAGATATGCCAGGCTATCATTGTTCTGCAACACCGAGATAGCTCTCTTTCACATATCACTGTACATTGAAGTCTTTGAAGTCATTCTCTATTGTCTGCTGAATTAAGTCAAATTGTTTGTATGGTACTAAGTGTAGCACTTAAGTAATTCGGTGAAGAATACAATCTATCCATTTGTTTGGTGTGCTTTCAGTGAAGTTACTGCAGTAGATTGTTGCTACGATGTTGATAATTTAGTGAATTTATTTGGTGAAGTAGTTTGGGAGAAACACAGGCATCCAATTATCACTAGATTCTGCCACCCCAAGTACCTTGTCAACCTGTCCTGTTCCTTAATCGCACTGGATAAACAGAGGTCGACACCAGAGATCCCCCTGGGGAGTGCTTGCTATCAACTACATGTCGATAACATGCTCTGGTGAGAGTTATCCAAAGTATCGAAGTGATAAACACCCCATTCTAGTAAATAGTGCATTAGGGAATATGCTACTATTTTTCATACCCACCTCAGACAGCTCCCACAAGCAAATGCTAATTTGTCGAACGATGTCATAACACAATGGTTCATAAATGGACTAAACCCACAATTGCAACAGGTAATGATCATCGGGTGTATCGGTGGAATGACACTGGATGCAATAATCAAAATGGCTCTATAGCTGGAGCATAAAGTAGGTGGATTCGCTGAAGACTTGGAATGGGTAAAGTCTGGTAAAAGCAAAATTGAAGATATATTAAAACAGTTTTTCTATGTAAAGTTCAAAAATATCGGTCATATAGTCGCAAATTGTGTTTTTAACAAGGTCTATTGTGCCATCTGCAAAAATGGGAGCCAAATTGATTTGTGTCGTACAATGCTAAGGCACAAAATAGACTTGCAGTGAACGTAGTTATACAGGAACCTCATGAACCTGCAATGAACTATGTTCCTCCTCATATGCCGAACACAAATTATTCCTCATACATAAATTTCAGAGCACCACAGACTGAAAATTACAATCCTCAACGTTGGAATCAAGGAGTTGCAAACAGGACTAATCAAGCATTCCAGCCCACATGTCATTTTTGTGGTGAAGTAGGTCACATCTGAAGGCATTGCAAAGATGCTCAAGATCATGACAAGCAAAAGAAGGATTGCCAAAATCCACAATGAATATGGTAGTGATTTCACCTCTTGAGATGCAAACAACTACCACTCAAACCCGTTCTAGTAAGATCTTGCAATCAGCTGCTAGAATATTTGAACCAGGATTCAAGGAGAAGCACAAAACATTTTTCAAGGCATCCAAATGGGCATAAGCCTAAGCTCTAGTCTATCTTGACCCAGTACTAGCTACTCTTCAGCAAGCAAAATATTATGTGCCAAAAGTACCCAAACTTGAAGTAGTGGATTTACCTCAATCATCCAAAACATCACTAAAAGGGCCATAATCAGAACAATGCCTAAGATATATTGTCCAAAGCACCAATTACACTACCCTTATGGAAACTATTATCTCTTGTCCTTGACATTAGGCAACAATTTCAAAAGCAAATTGACGTGGATTCAATTCAAGCACCAACTACAGCCACGATCCACCCAGAATCAGATACCACTATGGACCATGTGGTCCCCTTAATCACAATATGGTATAAGAATCATAAAATTATACAAGTACTTATTGATGGTGTTTCGGCGTTAATATTGCCACTACAGCTCTCTGCAAGAAATCGAGCTAGAACAAGATTGAACCCATTAAATTCTTTGCCAGAATGGCCGATCAGTCTAAAGTCCACCTGGTGGGATTAGTAAAAAAATATTTTGATTATAATATAGGGTGTAGTTTTCCATATGACGTTTGTTGTCTTGGACTTGCCTGAGTTGAGCTTAGACTATAACTTATTATTTGGCCATTCATGGTTAAAGCAGGCCAAAGTCCTATAAGATTGCTCGTCTCATGAATTAATTTTTAAATATAATCACAATAAATATATTGTGACTCTTGATGAGATCAAACCATGTGAACTCCATGCCAGGACTTACATTGTCGAACCAGTCCGTATGTTGGACGGCCTGTCAGATGATGAGGAAATTGCTTTCCTCTCTGCTAATCAAGATTTACTTTCCTTAGCCATAGTTGATCTAAAGCATGTAGTGGATCAATGGTCCCCAGCTTCTTGCATGTGCAACCAGCTAAGGAAGAGACGGAGATGTTACTGGACGACTTAAAGAACCTAAGATACCTACCGAAATATATGCATCAAGGAATGGATAATACTTTTAGCTCACAAACTTATGTTCTCAAAAATCAACTCATCACTTGCAATTTAGGAGATGATGTAAACCCACAACCTGTTAAGATTAAATTAGGGTTGGAAGAATCTTTCAAAAGGGATCTACTAACATTACTAATTGATTTCATTGATGTATTTTCCTAGGACTATAAAGATATGAAAGGCCTAGATCCTAGGATCTATGAACACCAAGTGGTCTTGAAACCAAATGCTTACCTAGCTAAACAGTAGAGTTATCACATGGAACACTATGCTAAGCAAGTCAAAGAGGAATTAGATCATTTGCTTCGGGTTGGGTTCATCATTCTAGTGGACTATGCAGAGTGGATACCTCTAATTGTTATCATCCCCAAAAAGCATAAACAACTGTGCATCTGTGTAGACTACCAAAAATTGAACATTGCTACTATACTTGATCCCCTTTCTTTGACATTCTTAGACAATATGCTTGATGAAGTCATTGGATGGGAAATGAACTCTTTTCTAGATGGGTATAGTGGTTACAATCACGTTCAGATGGCTGAGCTAGATATCCCTAAGATAGCTTTTATTACCAATTGAGGAGTATATGCATGCATGGTCATGTGGTTCAGGCTTTCAAATGCCCTCAGCACCTTTCAATGCTACATGTAAGAGATTTTTATCTCCCTACCTTACTAGTTTTATGTGAGTCTACTTGGATGATTTCTCTGTCTCTGGTGCTACAAATGCACATTTGCTGCATCTTTGATTATGTTTCCTTAAGTGCAAACTTTATCATCTGTGCCTAAATCCCAATAAATCTATCTTTGATATCTCTTGCGATAAACTTTTGTGCCATATTATCTCGTGACAAAGCATTCATGTCAATCTTGATAAATTACAAGTTATCTTACATGCCCCATCTCCAAAATCACCCAAAGATGTTTTACGATTCCTCAGGCAAATTAGGTGGCATGGTTGCCATTTATGGTGGTTGGCTCATTTAATCATTCCCCTTATATGTTTGACTATAGTGGCTCCTTGTGATTTCCAATGGACCACTAAATGTTAGGAAAGTTTTGTCTCACTTAGAAGACTACTTACGCAGGCCCCAATCGTGCAAGCCCCAAATTGGGACTTCCCCTTTCATGTTTTTGTGGATGCATCTGACATTGCTATGGGGAGTGTCCTCATGCAACTTCAAAATAACTGGTATCTTCCAGTCTATTATGTTGGTCGACCATTAGCTCTTGCTGAATGAAATTACTCTATTATGAAGCACAAATTTTTGGGTCTCATTTACTCTGTGAAAAAATTCTGGCATTACCTGTTGGGTCGTAAATTTACCTTTCATGTGGACCACTCTACTTTAACATATTTGGTTCGCCAATAGAATATGAGTAGCAGACTTGCAAGATGGGTCCTTCTTCTGCTGGAATTTGACTACGATGTGGTGCATTGTCGGGGATCTTCCCATGCGATTGCCAACTTCTTATCCCAGTTAGATTTTGATGAAGATCCGATGGGCATAGATGATTCCTCTTTGGCTATTTACATGACTGAACCTATCTCTTTGCTGGTTCAATGGAATCTTGCTAACTCCTATTACGATACCCTTATGGCCTTTTTTACGACTGGTTGTCCATCGAAATCCATGTCTGTAACAACACTACAGAAACTCGCTTTGTATAGTAGGTGGTTTTGTATCATCGTCGGCCAACTATACCATGCCGGCCCCTCAAGAGCTTGGCTCCAATGTGTCCCAATGCATGAAGTACCGTTTGTTTTGGCCTTGGATCACTTTTCACTTTCAGATGGTCATTTTTCGGTGGACTTAACGCACAAAAAAATCCTACAAAGTGGTCTATGGTGGCAAACCATGCAATGAGATGTGCATGCGTATGTTTGGCAGTGTAATCCCTGCCAATGAACTGGTCAACCCCTACCATGACATTACTTCCCTCTACAGTCTATTCTTCATTTGGAACCATTTCAAAAATGGGGCTTGGATTTCATTCGTGCAATTACTCCCCCGACTACTGTCACTCCTAATCGTTATATTTTGACCTGCACCAACTATACTAGGTTCTCGGCTCCGCCACCCCAAGAACCATGTCAACCTGTCATGCTCTTAATTGAACAGGATAAACAGAGGTTAACAATTTGTATGCATGTATACATACATGTTTGTTGGTATGTTTGTTTGTGTAACACTTCAAACAATCACAATCCCACACGGAATAATAGAATTCGGCACAACAAGATAAGGAAGCAAAATAGAGTATAATAGAGTATGTGCAGAACAAGAAGAGAGAGAGAGAGACAGAGAGAACTTTATGATCTGTCTAGATTTACAAGCAGTTGTGATCTACTTTAAAAAATTTATCAAATAGCTTCAATGTGAAGCCTCATCCATCCATACACCCCCGAGTTGATCTCAATCCCAATCACAATCACAATTGCAATCTCAATCACACAAAAAGAAAATGATCGTAATCAATGCACGACCATAATCTCTATCCCTAGCTCTCATTCTTCATCTTTAGATCTCTCCTTCTACCACTGCACGACTAATCATGCCTTCCTAGACATGCACTCCTAGAATCACTATGCTCTAAGATAACATCTTTTTGCATGTCTCATGCAAGACTTCCAAACCACCCATGCATCTACTTTTCATGTCCACCTCAAGAATCATACCTACAAAAATCGAGGCAATCATGCAACGCACTCACACACACATCAGTCACCTAAAAATAACACACATATCAATGCGCATTTTCTGAATCTACATCCATGAATAAGATGAATCAAGGATTCTCTTCCTTTTTTGAAGTACCTAAAAACGGCACTTTTCCAAGTCCTATATCTCAAAAATAGTCAAGAATTAGCTTAAGCTTGTGAGACACAAAAATGTTCAGCTCATTGATATGCATAATAGTGTTAGAGACACCCTAGGTCCCAATCCGCTTCCAAATACCACTTTTGAGCCGTAAAAAATCATAAATTATAGAGAGAGATGAAAAACATGAAAAATCTCTTCATTAACCTATCTTCACTCAATCAAATGAGACATAAAAAAGAAGAACTACAACACTCAATTAGGTAAAGTTTTTCTACTAAGAGCATTTTGCCTTTCTTTCATACAACACTTTTTGTAATTCCAACATCTTCATGCTCAAATTTGACATGCAAATTTCATGCGATAACTTTCTAGAGAGAGAATGTAAAAACTTATTGCTGTAAAATTTTGAAGGCATGATCAAAATATCCTAAACATGAAATTTCATTATTACTTACATGTCTTTTTTTAATGGAAAAATTAATATGGTATATTTTGTCCTCGTAATTGGAAAGAAGGGCAATGTTCCATAAACCCATCTAAACCAACCCATGTTGAGTCTTCAATAGGATATGCAAACCACTTGACTAAAATCTCAACAATTCCACTATTCCTAAGATGTCTAATTCTCCTATCCACTATTACTTCTGGTTCAAGATCAAAAGTGCCATCTCCCTTCAACTTAGATTTGTCCTGCAACACGTGATCAACATTACGAACATACTTTTTAAGTAATCCAACATGAAAAAATGTATGAATTTTCAAGGTGTTAGGAAGATCAAGTAAATATGCAGCAGAATTGACTTTCTTTAAGATTTTAAAAGGATCATCATAAGGTGGAGACAATCCATGATCTTTTCCTAAAACCAGATTTGATTTAGAAGGATTTCTTTCAAAAAAACTAGATCATCTATTTTGAACTCCATGGGTTTCTTTTTGAGATCATAATATAACTTTTGATTTTTTTGTGCATCTTTAATGTTCTTCTTTACCTTATTCCAAATCCATATTTTCAAGCATCTATTTAGATACCTCAGTCCTATTTTGTGAATTAAAAAGTGAATGTGGTACCGAACAATTATAGCCATACATTGCTTCCAAAGGTGTCATCTTAATAGACGAATGCCATGTACTATTAAATGCATACTCGATCACAAGCAAATACTCAGTCCAATTGTTTTGTTTGTCATTTACATACATATGTAACATATTCTCAAGCACCATGTTAACCATCTCACTCTCACCATCGGTTTGAGTATGAAATGCAGTACTCATGCATAATTATGTTCCTATGGATTGAAATGTCGCTTTCCAAAAATTAGACGTAGACCTTGCATCCCTATCAAAAATTATGCTTTTAGGTATATCATGTAACCTAAAAATTTCTTTTATGAAAAGTTTAGCAACATTCATAGCTGTATTATTTTTCCGCATGGGAATAAAATGCACCATCTTTGTAAGACAGTCCACAACAACAAAGATGGTATCATGTCCACTTCTGGTCACATGCAACTTTAGTATGAAATCCACAGAGATGGGTTTCCATTTTTTGCCAGGCACATCTAATGGTTGTAACATACCAGGCCTCCTTTTAAATTCAGCCTTAACATGTTGACATTTCAGAGCCAATAATATATTTTCCTAACGGGCTACTTATCTTTGTACATTCTAGTGGTAATACATTTTAGTATTGTGTGTTGTGCTCCAAGCTTCTTCTTCTTCCTTGTGCTATTGGTGTGCTTCCACAGACCTCAAATTCTAACAATTGGTATCAGAGCAGGTCACCGCTTCATCTAGGGCATCATCGCCACCCCTCTGTCCACAGTCTTAGAACCACACAAAATTTGGTGAGCATACTCAGGCTGATTGAAGGAGTTTGAAACAACTCCAAGTGCAGCAGAAAGCTAGATGAACCTCACATGTTATTCTCTGAAAATTTGGTGAGACAAATAGAGAACCTCTCTAGCTTGCAGAAGCCATAACTCCAAAAATATAAAGATTATTTTCAAACTCTTTAAGATGAAGATACTAGATACTAGTAATTTCCCAATGAGCTATAGGTCATCCTAAATGGACATTTGAGCACTCAGATATGACTCTTGGAAGATACAAGTATGAGGGACATCTCTAATAGGTGCTGCAGAGAAAACATGCTTTGTTGCAGAGATCATAAACATGAAATTATACCTCTAATGATCATGAAATTTACACCATGCATAGTAGACACATAGGGCTTTTCAATGAATGTAAGAACACAAGATTTGGTTCAGTATTAAAGGAGAAACATAGATGCAAACAGAGCACAAAAGTCTAGATACACTAATTTGATAGTTTATAGCAACATGTAGTATTTTGATCATAGTGCACAAACGGCTGCACCAAATGAAATGAAACTTAACAAATCTGAAGTAGACTGTCCAAGCTACCTATAGAAAGTTTCATTGAAACTGACTTTGGATAAATACACAGGGAGAATCAAGCAAAACAAGTTGACGGATTTTCACATATAGAGCTGTGGCACAGGTAGAAGATACAAAACTCTTCAAGAATGACTTGTATTGAGTACAAAAATAATGTACAGAGGTTGAGCAAGCTTCTCCATGCCTTCTATATCAAATTCCATGCTTTGGATGTTTATAAAACACATGTAAAGCCTCAAATTTGTGAATCTCTAACTATCTCTTTACATGCATCCTAAAAATAACTCTCCTTAGCTTTTGAACAACTTTTCCTACTTTGAACAACTTTTCCTACTTTAAGTGAGCAACACATATAAGACACAAATTCTAAAGCTTCTAAAATAGTGATCCATGTACAAGACCATCCAACATTAGTCTAAACTCATTAATTCATATAAAAGTTGTGTTTGCTTGCTTCAACATCTCCCCCTCAAACTCAACTTCCTATGCATCTTGAGGTAGTGGTTTAACTCCAGCGATATCCTTGAATTTGTTGAGCTTAACTCCATCAACTGATTTAGTCATTAGATATGCAATTTGATGATCCGTTGGAGTAAAAGAAGTTTCAATCTCTTTATCCAAGACTTTCTCCCTGATAAAATGATGATGTATCTCAATGTGCTTCGTTCTTGCATGATAAATTGGATTGGCTGCAAGATGTAGAGAGCTCATGTTATCTCCAAAGATCATTGGTACTCCTTGAAAAATGTCCAAGCTTCTAAACAGTGTTTTCATCCATAAAACCTCTTTTGCAGCTTCTACTAAACGTTTGTATTCAGCCTCTATTGAAGAAAGTGCTACTGTAACTTGCTTTTTACTACTCCAAGAAAGTAGTTTTTCTCTTGCAAAACACATGTAACCTGATGTTGATCGCCTATCATCCTTGTTATCTGTCCAATTAGCATCTGAAAAAAATCTTAAGCTCAAATCAGAAGAATAAGAGTAATAAAGTCCTTCATTCACTTATTTAAGTACTCTTTTGGCCGCATGCCAATGTCGTACTCTAGGTGCTTGCATATATTGTGAGAGAAATCCAACCGAGTAACTCAAATCTGTTCTGGTTAAAGTAGCATAAATTAAACTTCCAATTCACATCATCAAATAATTCACCTTCATGACGAGAAAGTTTATGATTCAACTCCATAGGAGTCCTTGCACCTTTGCAATTCTCCATTTGAAACTTCTTTAGTAGATCCTTTATGTATTTCCTCTGAGTAAGATACATACCATTTTCTACATAAAGAATTTGCATGCCAAGAAAATAAGTTAATTTGCCAAGATCTGAAATTTTGAATTCCTGCTCTAACAAATCTTTGACTCTCTTTACGCCTTCAAAGTAATCACCTGTAACAATGATATGATCCACATATATGCAAAGATAAATGGATCCTTCATCTGTATTCTTGATTAGCAAAGAAGGATCAGCTTTACTTACTTAAAAGCCTTTATCAATAAGATATTGAACCAACCTATAATTCCAAGCTCTTGGTGCCTGTTTAAGTCCATATAAAGCTCTTCTCAGCTTACACACATAATCTGGATACTTTAGATGTTTGAAACGTGTAGGTTTCTCCATATACACCTCATCATTAATATAGCCATTCAAGAAAGCATTCTTGATGTCTAATTGATACAAAGGCCAATTCTTTAAAACAACAACAACAAGTAGAGTCCATATGGTTGACATCTTTGCTATTGGACTAAATGTTTCATTATATCAAGTCCATAAGTTTGAGCATACCCTTTCATGATGAGCCTTGCTTTATATCTTGAAATCGATCCATCTGCATGTCTTTTGATCCTGTACACCCATTTGTTTCCTATGACCTTATGCGTATCCATCCTTGGTATCAGCTCCCATGTATTATTGTCCTCCAAAGCTTCAAATTCTTCAACCATGGCTTGTTCCCATTGAGGCTTTCCTTTAGCTTCATCATAAGATTGAAGCTCTACCTATTCATCCTCTTCTTTTGCTAAGTATGCATAATACTTACTTGTGGTAGCAGAAAGTGATGTATCATATCCATATCTATCTGGCTTCTTTCTTTCTCTTTGAGATCTCCTTAAAGCTTGAGGTGAAAACTCAATAGACTGATATTCACGAGCTTTCTGTTTACCTTTTGATTGGGGACCAATCTGCATGCTTATTGGTGAACCATGCTCTTCTTCAATATCACTATCTTGTTCTTGAATTTGCACATTGCTTTTAGGCAAAAGAGGAAATTCAGCATCATAATCATATGAGAGAGGAACTTTACCTTTATCCTGATACCATGACTATTGTTCATCAAATGTAACATCTCTTGACACTGTGAATAATTTTGTTGAAGGATTGTAAAACCTATAACCTTTCTGAGCCAGATCATATCCAATAAATACACACTTCTCTGCCTTTGGTTCTAATTTGCCTCTCAACTCTGATGGTATATAAACATAAGCAAGACAACCAAAGATTCGGCAATGATCCAAATTTGGTCTCCTACCATGTCACACTTCATAAGGTGTTACACCATGTAAAGCTCTTGATGGTAACCTGTTTATTAAATATGTAGCTGTACTAACTGCTTCTGCCCAAAGATAAAGTGGAAGGCTTTTCTCATTCAACATACTCCTGGCACACTCAACAAGTGTCATGTTCCTTCTTTCAGCTACTCCATTCTGCTCTGGTGTGTACCTACAAGTAATCTCTCTTTTGATACCTTGTTCCTATATATATTCTTCAAACTCTTGAGAGAAATACTCTCCTCCTCCATCTGATCTAAGTCGCTTCAACACTTTACCTGTTTGCTTCTCAACAAAGTCATGATACTTCTTGAACACTTGAAAAACTTCACTTCTATGTTTGAGAAAGTATAAAACACTCCACCTTGAGCAGTCATCAATAAAAGATACAAAATACCTTGATCCTGAAAGTGATGGCTCCTTGGAAGGTCCCCATACATCAGTATGTACAAGCTCCAAAAGATCTTCATGCATGTATCCTTGTTTCACAAAAGGTTGTTTATGTGACTTTCCAAACTGACAAGCTTCACATTTGAAAATCATATGCTATTTTGAAATATCTGGAACTCCCAACACAGATTGATGTCTTGACGTATCTTTCAAGATACGTTCATTAACATGTCCTAATCTCTTGTGCCATAGATCAAGCTGTAAGAGAGTCTGAGAACCATAAGCAAAAAGAGCTGACTCATTAACACCTAGAACTTCCAAAGTAAATAACCTTCCTTTCCTTTCTCCTTTCACAAGTTTTTTAAAACCTTGACTAGGATCCTCCACATAAGCTCCATACTTGTTAAATATGACTTGAAGAACCTTCTTGGCAATCTGTCCAACATTTATGAGGTTTTTGGTGATGGATGGTACATAAAGCACATTGGAGAGAAGGTTCTTATCACCATGTGAAGATTTCACATTTCCAACTTGCTCAACAATATGCTTTCTATCATCTCCTGTCGGAACAATATGTTTTTCTTTCGATAAATCCAAATCTGAAAGTAAAGATATATTACATGAGATATGATTGGAGCATCCAGAGTCAATATAGAAGACATTGTTATCAGTACTAGGATCACTTGTACTCAAGTTCATCAACAAAAGTGATTCTCGCTCTTCTTGCTGATCTTCTACATAGTTGTTGTATTGTCTTCTTCCTCCATAGTTTCTGCCATAACCTTGTTGGAGTTAGACGCTGCTGAAGCACGCGAACAACAGAAGGAAGAAGAAGAAGCTTGGAGCACAACACACAAGACTGAATGAATTACTAGAGAATGTACAAAGATAAGTAGCCCATTAGGGCAATAGGCATATATACAAGCCGGGGGAAAAAAAACTCCTAAAGAGGGAAAAAGTGCCCCGGCGGTCCTAGAGTGTTCACACACATCACTACCTAAATATATCAACAAATCCCCCCTTGGAGTGATGCGGTGAACAAGTAGCTGGCACTCATGTATAAGGAAGTGCCAAGCTATGTGGAAATCACTCCACAAAAGGAAGTAAGCCCAAAGCTTTGCGGAAAGCTTCAAACTTCTCCCTAGGCAGAGCCTTTGTGAAAAGGTCTGCAATGTTCTCCTGCGTGGGCACATATGCCAAGCTCATCTCCCCAGCAGAGAACCTCTCCCTGACATAGTGATAATGCACCTCAATGTGCTTAGTGCGAGCATGAAACACAGGGTTCCTCGCAACTGCCAATGCGCTCTGACTGTCAGTGAAGATAGTGGTGGCAGAATTCTGACCAACACCCAAATCAGCCATAAGGCGTCTGAGCCACACACACTCAACAGTCGCTATGAAAGTTGCCCTATACTCAGCCTCACAAGTAGAAGTGGCCATAGTAGGCTGCTTCTTGCTCAACCAAGATATACATGAGCTACCAAGCATGAAGCAAAAACCACTGGTGGACACACGAGTGTCATAGCAACCAGCCCAATCTGAGTCAGAAAAAGCATGCAAATCTGGCGATAGTGATCCCCCCTTGGGATAAAACAACCCAAGTAGCCGAGTACCACTCAAGTAGCAAAAGATGCGCTTAACTGCCTTCCAATGCGTGACTCTTGGGCAATGCATAAACCTGCTCATCTGTGAGACAGCAAATTGAATATCTGGTCGAGTAATGCATAAATAAATCAAGCATCCAACAACCTGTTGATAGAGAACAACATCAAATGCATCTCCAGCATCATGAAGACTCAATCGTAAACCTGTCTCCATAGGAGTGGCAATAGGCTTACAGTCTTCAAGGCCAAAACGCTGCAATAATGAGTCAATATATTTCGTTTGACACAAAGCCATTCCACCATCAACTTGCATAAACTGAATGCCCAAATAGTGATGCAAATGCCCCAAATTTGACATCTCAAATGAGGCATGCAAATCAGCCTTGAAATCAGCAATATGCTTCTCAATAGGACCAGTGAGCAGCATGTCATCAACATAGACAACAAGGAACAGAAGCACATCATTAGCACGCTTAACATATAAGGTGCTTTGAGTTGGATTGTTCTCAAAACCATGTGCAACCAGATAGGCATGTATCTTCTCATACCAAGCATGTGGTGCTTGCTTTAAACCATATAATGCCTTCTTTAACCTGCACACCTAGTTTTCATGCCCTTTCTGCACAAAGCCACGGGGCTGAAAAACATACACTTCTTCATGCAAGTCACCATTCAAAAATGCTATTTTAATGTCCAACTGATGTACATTCCAACCATGATGGGCTGCAAGTGCACAAATGCTCCGAACAGTAGTCATACGGCATGTAGATGCAAAGGTCTCATCAAAATCAATGCCTCTTTCCTGCGCATAACCCTTTGCAACAAGCCTAGCCTTATACCTTTCAACTGTACCATCAGGTTTACGCTTCAGCTTGTATACCCACTTAGTGCCAATGGCCTTCTTGCCAGGAGGCAAGTCACATAAAGACCATGTACCATTCTTCATTATAGCATCATATTCAGATTGCATAGCAACCATCCAATTTTTTGAATTTTGTGCTTCATCGAAAGAAAAAGGTTCATTCTCATCACAGAGACTAGACGAAGCCATAACATAGCACTCTGATGCAAAGGAGGCACTATGAGAGCCTGAACGAGTATGATATGACAAAGGTGCATCTAATTTCACGCAAAGTCTGCACCAGCCATTTTGGCATAGTTTTTGCCTGCTCAATATCAGCTCTCTCATCAACAAGTGCATCATGTAAATCTGCATCAGAAATGGAATGATCTGCATCATCATATGAAACCTGCAAAGGCTGAGAAGTTGTCTCATTAGGACCAGCACTAGACTGTCCACCTGTAAAAAGAGGCATCAAAGTATCATACATGTCTTTGGAGCTAACAGATGTCTCCTTAGTACATGAAAGCAATGGCTGAATAGCATCTTCCACAAATACAACATCACGGCTAACCAGGATGCGTTTAATATGTGGATGATACAGATGATAGCCTTTACTTTCATAACTGTATCCAACAAAAATACATTTTACTACTTTATCATCCAATTTTCTGCGATGTTGTTCAGGCAGTAATGCATATGCCAAACAACCAAAAACACGCAGATGAGCAAGAGATGGCTTGCGGTCATGCCAAGCCTCATATGGAGTGATAGACTGCAGCGCTTTAGTGGGACACCTGTTAAGTACATATGCTGCACACATGACAACCTCAAGCCAGAAACTATGTGGTAAGGCCTGACTCTTGACTATACACCTCGCCATCTCCATGAGTGACCTATTCTTCCGTTCAACAACTCCATTCTGTTGAGGTGTATATGGCGTACACTGGTATTTTATCCCACGTTCAACCAGAAATGCATTAAAATCAGAAGACATATATTCCCCCCCTCGATCAGAACGGAGGGTGCCCATTTTACATGCTGACAGATTTTCAGCCAAAACCAAAAACTGTTTGAAGCACAAAAACACTTCGGACTTTGCCTTCAATGGATATACCCATGCATGCCTGGAAAAATCATCAATGAAAGTCACGAAGTAAAGATAGTTTCCAAAAGAAGGTGTCTGCATAGGACCACAAACATCACTATGTACAAGCTGCAATTTCTGCGTAGCCCGAACTGAACCATCTTTTGGAAAAGAGGAACGCTGCATTTTGCCCAAAATACAGCCTTCACGTACATGTTTTCCAGGTGCCTCAAGCTTGGGCAAAGAAGACACCATATCAGATTTCTGCAGGCGTAGCAAACTAGCAAAATTGAGATGACCAAAGCGTGCATGCCAAAGCTTTGCATCTGACATAGCCTGAGAATCATGAACTGCACATGCCAAATCATTCACAGATCTTTCATAGTCTATGAGCTTATACAACCCACGACATAAAATGCCAGAAGCAATAATAACATCGCCATTTGACAGATCATGAATTGTACATCTGTCATCAACAAATTTCACAACCAAGCCGATCTTGGCTAATGCAGAAACTGATAACAGATTCTTCTTGATCCCTGGCACAAATAAAGCATCTAACAAGGTGAAAGAACTACCATCAGCAGTAGTTAGAATGATCTTACCAACTCCCATAACAGGATAAGAGGAGTTGTTGGCGCATGTGACAGTATTCCCTGTAGGGGCAGGCTCGAGTGAAGAGAAGAAACTACGCTGCGAGGTAATATCTTTGGTCGCCCCACTGTCAAAGTACAAAACATCTGAGTCCACTGCAGACATGCACTGCTCATGAGAAGATGGGTCAAAACTGCAAACAGTAGTAAACGCCCATTCTTCTTCCTGCACAAGATTAGCAGACTCTGTTTTGGGTGTAGAGGCTTCTGGAACAACCATTCCAGCCTCCTTTTTCTTTGCCTCTTTTGCAGCCAATTTTGGACAGTTCTTTATGATATGATCATTCCCTTTACAGTACTTGCAAAACAATTTCTGCTTTTCTGATTTCTTCTCATCTTTATACTGGTTCTTCGAATGTGCAACATTTGCAGATTTCTGCTTACTAGTAGAAGAACTCCATTTTCCTTTGCCCTTCTGACTAGCCAGGAAAGCTTGATCTGCAACACGCATAATGGACCTGTTCTGTCTGGACTGATCTTCCTGCAATAGAACAGAAACTAACTCCTCAAATGATAAGGCATTCGGATTGCCTTTCATCATCAACCGAAGAGTAGAAGCAAAACTCTGATATGAATCAGGAAGACCATTCAGAACGGTCTACACAAGTGAGCTATCTGGTATAACCTCATCAGCAGAAATCAACTGTTCCTTCAAATCCTTGATCTTCATTAGGAAATTATCCATAGAATCACCTTCATTCATGTGCTCACTCTCCAACTGTTTTCGGAGGTAAGCAACACGAGCCTCATTCCTAGCTTGGTACAATGTGGTAAGTGTATCCCAAGCATCCTTAGCTGTTATGCAAGAGCGAATATGAGGAATAATGGCACGTTTGACAGACAAAGCTATCAATGCATGTGCCTGGGCATCTCTGCCATCCCAACAAATCTGCTCTGTAGTAGGTGCAGCAGAAACAGCAGCACGAACAGGAATCTGCACAATATCATCTTCGACACCATCTTCATCAGCTCGAGTACCTGTATTTGCAGTACTTGTTGTTACAGGTGTAACAGGACGTCTTTCAACACCCTGCGCAATGTTCCACAATCCTTTTGCAACCAATACATGTCGCATCATATAAGCCCACAATGGGTAGTTGGTACCATCCAACTTATCCTCAACAGCCAACATACGGAATACATCACTGCTTTCAGCCATGGCCAGTGACTAAAATACCTTGATGCAGAAAATTGACTGTATCTCAAAAAGTTGAACACAACTGCCCAGATGAGTTCCGCTAGACCTGTAGCAGACTTCGAGACGCTTAAACTGGCGAATAAAAACTGGTATATACCTTTGGCACAAAAAGACCAAATAGCCTGCACAAGCGCTTCGATAGTGCGTTCGGAAGTCGAAACTAGCTCAGATCGCGATTTTGGCACTACACAACAAAGCTGTTTTGATCTTGGAAACACGCTGAGTATGCTCACCAAAATTTGTATGATTCTGAGACTGTAAACAGAGGAGTGTTGACGGTGCCCTAGATGAAGCGACGACCTGCTCTGATACCACTTGTTGGAGTTAGATGTCTGCGAAAGCACGCGAACAGCACAAGGAAGAAGAAGAAGCTTGGAGCACAACACACAAGACTGAATGAATTACTAGAGAATGTAGAAAGATAAGTAGCCCATTAGGGCAATAGGCGTATATACAAGCCAGGGGAAAAAAACCTCCTAAAGAGGGAAAAAAGTGCCCCGGCGGTCCTAGAGTGTTCACACACATCACTACCTAAATATATCAACAAACCTGTTGCTCTTTGTCCTCTGTTGAACCTTCCTTTTCCTCTAGTATTTTGATAATTGTGCAAACAATCTTGTGTAAAGTGATTCTCTGATCCACATACAAAACAAGTAGGTGGGTTAGAAGATCTACCTCTTCCTTGCCTTGCTCTGCCTCTTCCTCTTTGATTACCTCTATTGAATCGGCCACCTCTCGTTGCAAAATTTGCTTATGAACTTGAAGTGCCTTCGTCATCCTTCTTGTTTTTTCCTTTGTCTTCCTTGCCTTTAGTCTTTGACGAATAAACAGCTGAAGATTCATTTCCCTTATCATTAAAATCTTTCAGATCAAATTCAAAAGTCAACATATGTCTTAACAATTGATTTATATCAGGCACATGATGATCAAGACTAAACTCTGCATTCAACACAAAAGCTTTCCATCTCTCATCTCCTCGAAGTCCTGTAGGAATTTGTCTTATTATCTACACCTCCTCTATTTCAACTCCTATGCTTCCAAGCTGGTCTTCTATGTCCTTCAGTTTAGTTACAAAATCTGATGCAGATTATTTTGGTTGCTTCTTCATCGTTGTAAATTCTGCCCAAATTTAAGCTTTCCTAGCTCTTTTCGAATAAGCAAAATGATCTTCAAAAGCACTCCAAATTTCAACAGCTGATTTTATGTGTAGAAGCAAAAAATCTACAATAGAGTTAAGAATAATAGATCTTGCAAGTGCATCTTTCTTGTTCCATTGCTTCATTGCTTCTGCCTCATCTCTGGTGGGCTTCCACACATCTGCTGGCTCCGGCTTTTCTTCATCACCTGTAATATAATCATAAAGATCTTTACCTTGTAAATGAGCTTCCATCCTCATCGACCATGCTGGATAATTTGTTCTAACGAGCTTATCAATAGAAGGATAGATATCTCCCATGTTGTGATGCTCTGATACCAATGAAAGGAGTTTGAAACAACTCCAAGTGCAGCAGAAAGCTAGATGAACCTCAGAGGTTATTCTCCAAAAATTTGGTGAGACAAATAGAGAACCTCTGTAGCTTGCAAACGCCATAACTCCAAAAATATAAACAATATTTCAACACTCTTTTACATGAAGATGCTAGACACTAATAGCTTTCCGATGAGCTATAGATCATCCTAAATGGACATTTGCACACTCAGATGTGACTCTTGGAAGATACAGGTATGAGGGACATCTCTAACAGGCACTGCAGAGAAAACATGCTTTGTTGCAGAGATCATAAATCTGAAATTATACCTCCAATGATCATGAAATTTACACTATGCATAGTAGACACACAGAGCTTTTCAATGAATTTAAGAACACAAGATTTGGTTTAGTAGTCAAGGAGAAACATAGATGCAAATAGAGCACAAAAGTCTAGATACACTAATTTGACAGTTTATAGCAGCATGTAGTATTTTGATCATAGTGCACAAACGGCTGCACCAAATGCAATGAAGCTTGACAGATCTGAAATAGACTGTCCAAGCTACCTATAGCAAGTTACGAAACTGACTTTGGATAAATACACAGGGAGAACCAAGCAAAAAAAGTTGACAGATTTTCACATATAGAGCTGCAACACAGGTAGAAGATACAAAACTCTTCAAGAATGACTTATATTGAGTACAAAACTCATGTACAGAGGTTGAGCAAGCTTCTCCACAGCTTCTATATCATATTCCATGCTTTGGGTGTTTATAAAACACATGTAAAGCCTCAAATTCGTGAATCTCTAACTGTCTCTTTACATGCATCCTAAAAATAACTCTCCTTAGCTTTTGAACAACTTTTCCTACTTTGAACAACTTTTCCTACTTTAAGTGAGTAATACATATAAGCCAAAAATTCTAAAGCTTCTAAAATAGTGATCCATGTACAAGACCATCCAACATTAGTCTAAACTCATCAATTCATATAAAAGTTGTGTTTGCTTGCTTCAACACTGATTAGGAGATCAAAACTACTTTGCTATGTGGTGCCGAAATAGCAATCTGAGCTTTCGACCTCCGAATGCACTATCATAGTGCTTGTGCAAGCTATTTCATCTTTTTGTGCCAAAGATATATACAGGTTTCAGTTCACCAGTATAAGTGTCTCGAAGTTTGCTACAAGTTTAATAAAACTCGACAGGGTAGTTGTGTTCATCTTTTTGAGATACAATCAATTTTCTGCATGAGGGTATTTTAGTCAGTGACCATGGTTGAAAGTAGTGATGTATTTGATATGTTGGTTCTTGAGGATAAGTTGGATGGTACCAATCACCCATTATGAGCTCATATGATGCGTCATGTATTGGTCGCAAAAGGGCTATGGAATATTGTGTAGGGTGTTGAAAAACGTCCTATTACACTTGTAAATACAGGTACTGAAGTTGATGCAGATGGCATCAAAGATGGTGATATTCTATAGATTCCTATTCATGCTTCAGCTTTTGTTTAACCTATTGTAGAGAAAATTCATTGGGATGGTAGAGATGCTCAGGTACATGCATTGATAGCCTTGTCTATCAAACGTTCCATTATTCCTCATATTCGCTCTTGAAGAACAACTAAGGATGCTTGGGATACACTTACCACTTTATACCAGGCAAGGAATGAGGCTTGTGTTGCTTACCTCCAAAAACAGTTGGAGAGTGAGTACATGAATGAAGGTGATTCATGGATACTTTTCTGACAAAGATCAAAGATTTGAAAGAACAGTTGATTTCTGTTGATGAAGTCTTGCCTGATAGTTCACTTGTGTAGACTATTCTAAATGGTCTTCTCGATTCCCATTGTGGGCTTATATTATGTGTCATGTATTGTTTGCAAAAGGACTGTGGAACATTGTGCAGGGTGTTGAAAAAAGTCCTATTACATCTAGAAACATAGGTACTGAAGCTGATGTAGATGGCATCAAAGATGATGATATTCTACAGATTCCTGTTCGTGCTGCGGTTCCTATTGCACCTACTAGAAAGCAAATTCATTGGGATGGCAGAGATGCTTAGGCACATGCATTGATAGTTTTGTCTATCAAACATTCCATTATTCCTCACATTCACTCTTGTAGAACAGCTTAGGATGCTTGGGATACACTTATCACATTGTACCAGGCTAGGAATGAGGCTCGTGTTGCTTACCTCTGAAAACAGTTGGAAAGTCAGCATATGAATGAAGGTGATTCTATCGATAGTTTTCTGACAAAGATCAAAGACTTGAAGGACCAATTGATTTTTGATGATGAAGTTATACCAGATAGTTCACTTGTGCAGAACGTTCTGAATGGTCTTCTTGATTCATATCTAAGTTTTTCTTCTGCTCTTCGTTTGATGATGAAAGGCAATCCAAATGCCTTAACATTTGAGGAGTTAGTCTTTGTTTTGTTGCAGGAACATCAGTCAAGGTAGAACATGTCCATTATATGTTTTTTTTTTTAAAGGAAGTTCGGCCTTAGCCTATGCTCCCACACTTTAATTTAAATAAAGAAGGAAAGTTACAAGTGAATGGGACTAGTGCCCATGGGACCCCCCAAATCCCACAATGCAGGGGAGGAGTATGTCAAGCTAGAGGGCATTACAAATGAGGCTGATAAATCTATCATCACCCTCATGAGGGACCCATTTGGGTTTCAACTTTTTGTTGGATAAGGTCTAGAGCCTGGAGAATGTGCCAATAATTGCACCTATATTCAGCTATCTTGGTTCTATTTCTCTTGAATTGCCAAAGCTTATTTCACCCTCAAGCCACAAATGTGCCTCACTTGGTTCACATTTCCAATCCTGTTAGATTATTCTTTGATCCTTTCCCATCCTTGATCTTGGTCCTATTGCCCACTTTGATACATGAAAGGTCTAGTATTAAGCCTTGTTTTATCACGCCCCTTCCCTTTTCTTCTTCCCTCTCATCCCTAACCCCCTTGTGTACTCCCCCTCATAATCTCACGTTCACCTCCTCACAAGCTCATCCAATCTCACCAAGCCATACACACTCTAGTACATTCCCTTCCTCTTCCTCTAACTAAGACACTCTCTCTCTATTTCCTTTTGTCCCTCTCTATACAGTGCACTCTTTCTCTTCTTCACTCTTACTCTTCTGCTCGCACTCACATAATAGCCAAGCACTAACACTCACAAGTAACCCCTTTTTAATGGGCTAGCACTTACACATGCACTCTTGCACTTACACACTAATGCTGGTTCACTCATGTATTCACCTGCACATCTACACACTTTCACACACTCTTTTCCTTCCCTTCCCACTCACTTTCCTAGACATACACACCTATACATGCTCTCACATATATGTCCTCGGCATACACATGCACTCTTGTTCCTCACACACTCCCACCCTTTTTTCTTCCTCTTATTCATGCAATCACTGTTCACTTTCCCACACCCTCACACTCACATATGCACTCATGCACACACACTCATACTCACATACACACAGATCTTCATGCCCACTCTCCTTCTCCTAGTCTTACGTTCTTGCACATGCACCTACTCAATTACACACACATACACACATACAAACTCACTTTTTACTACCCTCACTCTCTTTACATCACTCTGTTCACTTGATAATACACTCACGCCCCCCCCCCCCCCCTTTCATCCTCTATTCAAATCATTTCACACAAATAAAACGGCTGCAGAGATATTCCCCCATCCTTGAACTCTCAACAAATAATTATTATAGATTAATATTGACCTTTATGGTAGCCTTCGTGAATTTGAACGGTTAATAGTCAAGTCAATCAATGCGTACAACACTTGGGTTTAAAAACACACATCTCTGTTTCTCATAACATGTCATCTATGATGAGTCCAGATTATGAAATTACATCATTTCACACAATAAGAAAAATCAATAATCCATCCATTCAACTCAGCGAAACCGGTTTCTATTGATCGCTGCAATCATTAACTCAAAGGGATCACAAAAACCAACATATTAAACTTTCAAGTGCAAATGATCTCCTAAGCAAACAAGTAAATTCACTTATCTGCAGAGCGATAATACTGCGAAGTTTACAAGACTGATTAATAAGCACTCCTATTGTTGATCCATGTAGCAGTAAAAACCAACTTCTGAATCGGCAAGCATCATAGAGCCCTACAAGTCAAAGGACTTTGATAGCTTTGTGTAAAATCCAGAGGGCAGCTCAACCTCCATGTAATGCCCTCAAGTCAAGCCATCAGTGCAGCTCCTTCAGATCTTCAACACCAATTTAGTGAAGTTGGCAGCAGTTCCCTTTTTTCGTGGTGATCCAATTGATCGACAACGAGAGGATTTGTGCTTCCTTAGCATTATTGCTGATCTTTCTTCCTTCAACATCTTCGTCAAGAACTATTTAGCTTCAGTCCACCTGCCAATCACCAGCAATGAAGAAGGATTTTCTACCTTCACTTAGTCAAGACAAATAATCATATGCACTGTTTCCTTTATCATCTACTTCTGATGATCTGTTCCTTCAATATCGCAAGTGCTCCCACCTCTATCGGGCCTGAAAATCAAGAGCTCGTCATTCCAGAAAGGTTTGGAGTTTTCTGCTTCAACCCTTGGATGGAGGAGTTGAGAAGATAGAGTTTCATATGTGCTTCTTCTCTTTTGAATCCCTGATTCTGGATGCGAATCTTCTTAGAATGAGTACCCTTCTGCGTTAGAGAAAGCTTCTTCAAAACATCGACTGTATCCTCCTCATTGCACTTCACCCTCCGGTTCAACAGGAACTCCCCTTCCTCCCTTCATCACCTCTTATGCAATGTCCATTCTTTTTGCTGAATCTACGTTGGAATTAGTCATCATCTGTCTATATGACTCCATGCATTCTCCATGTCTCACACAATTACATTTCCCAAACCCCATTGTGGTTCAGGGCATACCGAAAGAAGATTTTGATGGTCTCCTAACAAAGTATGACAAGGGTAGAAGAAGACTCTGAAGGTCTCTCCCCTTTTTCTCACTGATCATATACACGTCCGATTTTTCAGACGATCTCGAGGGAATAGTCGCCCTCAAGGAACTGAGAGCATTAAGGTTTTCTAATTGTCCACCCAATACCTAGATCTGTTTTCTATGATTTTTTTCTGCTCTGCCATTAGCTGCTTAAAGACAAGAATAGTGGTATCCTGTTTTGAGCTTGCATTGTACTAGAAAGAGCTCTTCTCAACCTTCATTAGTGTCAGCACCGCATTTTGGATAGGCTCTGGCTTCTCAAGCTGGTCAAAGTGGTAAGGAATATCCTTTTTACCTATATGTCAATATACTCTGTGAGGGCGTCCACAGGAACAATCATTTTCCATTATCTTACTCTTTTGCCAAAGCCACGTACACAGATTAGCAACTCCTTTCTAGACATTGTGGCTGCTCGATTTCATAACAGATTCTTTCAAGTTGTCTCGAGCCTTCTTTGTTCTGAAAACGAACCTCGAGCTTCTTCTGGTAACTTCGATAGAGCAAGACACCTCTGCTCTTTCCTCTGATTAAGAGTTGCTCTCCTGCATGCACTTTAGCCCTCAAATATTTTTCGACGACTCCTCCAGCAGTGCTACTGCAGTTCAAGTCAAGGAAACGTGCAAAACGAATGACTCCTCGCCCTGTAGGACTTGCTATTCCATCCTCTCGCTTCCCACTATCGTCACCACCAAGGCTAAGGCCTTCTTGTTCAGTGCTATTCCCTTCCCCGTCCTCTCTTCATTACCTGCACAGGGAAAAACCCACCGTAGAACACAAAAAATGATCACTTCTTCCCCCCCGACTACTCAAAGAGAGAGTCCCCCAAGAAAAGCATGAGATCGCAGTAGAGGGTCTGAGAGAGAGAGTGACTAGGGAGGAGCATTCATGTTCCCCACTCACCCACTCCCCTTGACACCTCCATACCGCATATTTTCGTACCGAATGAGTTTCTGTTCGAGTATTTGGATTTTCTTCAGATGGTATAGGCAGAAATGTGTCAATAATGCTCTGACATTAGGTGGAGTGCATTCACATGTCCTTATCTTAGAGATCATGTCATGCCGCTAGTAGATGACAATTTCATTATGGGAATAAATGTTTTTTTTTTTATGCCTCTGCCAAGGGTTTGATCTAGAAAAAGTAACTGAAAGAAGCTTTGCATTCTAGCAAAAGCAGCCAAAGGGGGGCATATTGCCAATAATAGAAGCCTTTCTCAGACAATCTACCCCTGACATAATAAAGGTAATCTGTGTATAACCAATTTAAGCAAGCTAAGAATTTGTATCTTTCCATTCTCTCCCCATGTCTTCTTACTGCATGTTTCAAAATAAAAATGATTACATAAGCTCCAAGGGGCACTAGCATCCACAAGAGAATCCCATTTGGAGGCATCTCTAGAATCATCTTCTCTGTTAAATTTTTTGGCAAGCAGCTCCACATGATTTATATTTGTCTTTCTTCTTTAGACTCTTTTGTGTTGAAAACTTGCTCTTTGTAGCCTGCAATCTAGGCATTCCATGCCACCAACTCCCTTTCCTTTGGAAAATACCTAAAAGCAACCATAGAATTGACAAAAGAAGAAGCATGTTAATGCATAAAAAACATCATTTTGCTGGAGTAACATACTCCCCTTCACTTATTTGTGAAGTCATCCCCGATGAGTGATATGTGCTGCTCTCATAGTGCTGCAACAGAAAAACATTTTCATCATATGCACAAAAACTGATCTAATCAATCTTACGTTTGCCGACTTCCTTTCCACCTTCGAGTCACTATAGGGAATTTTGCTTGTAGGAAGAAATCGGTTGCTCAACAAAAATATCAGTAATACCAAAATATCAAAAAATCAAAAGCACATCAAGGATCACATCAAGCAACCAATGAAAGTAAACACACACTTCTATATTATATTCCCATTTTGATCCCTTTTGCATAATCAACCACTCCTTGATTCATCTCTCTTCTCTTTTCTGACTTGGTATCTCTCACATGTTTCCCACTCCCTTTCCACCTATATCTTTTTCTCTTGCTTTTTCTTTTTCTATGCTCTGCACTCTCTTTTTTCATCAATCAAATCCAACTTTTCAATCCTCACTAATTCATTCACTTCTCTCTCAAGATGTCCTGACCATTCACATGCATCGGCAAGAACTCTCAAGTCTAACCGGTGTTCACTTCAGCAAAACTACTCATCGTCGATGTGATTCAAGATTTCGCAAGTCGTTGCACAACCCAAGAGTCCAAGTGCACAACTCCCAAAAGGCTCGCAAACAAACAAGATAGCTAGTATGATTAGATATCTCAAGTCAAAGTCTTCTGTAGACACATAGCGAGCTAAATTTCAGCCAAGCCTGAGCTTTGATTTGACATGCTTCATCGGGAGTCCGCATCAGCCCATATCCCCACGACATATACACATTTTCACATCCGAGCATCATGCTCTCTCCTCTCTTCTATCCCCCCTCGAGAGAGGAATTTCTTTTTCTTTTTTCTTTTTAAATTTATTTATTTTATTTATGTGCGATGCACAATGCTAGCCCTATTCAAAACCGACATCAGCTCGTGGCTTTGACCACCCGGCCAAAGTGACTCCACCCGCCTATCGGCCCACATAGGCGCATAGCCACATACAGGTCGGGCCTACAATGAAACTAGCGTCAGCTCGTGGCCTTGATCACCTGATCAAGGTTGTTCCACCCGCCTACTAGCCCACTATAGTGCACCAACAACACACATATACACAATTATTTCTTTCTTGTTTTTTGTTTTCCTTTTCTTTTCCAATTCCAAAGTCTCAAGAATTAGGAGACAGAAGAAAGGCCTTCGTTTCCCAACCATCCCAACACATCACGTACATACATATAACCCCCCATGGACATCCTAATGAAGCATATCATCTCTCTGCTGCTACTCGAGCTAAAATCCAACCACTACACTCTATGGTCAACTCTTTCCCTTAAGACCTGCACATACTAACCATCTCATCAATTTGCAACCTCAAAAAGTGACACTTGGTCTCCCACATTTGTAACACAACTCGATCTATCTATCCTCACACCTCAGACTTGCAATTCTAATGAAGCGAACCCTGGTCAGACATAAGCTATCCTTGCCAATGGCATACCTAGTCAAACACATACTACCAGGAATCCACTTTTCTTTTTCTCTCAAGTTTTTCACTCAAACTTTTTCCAATTCTTAAGCTTCTCACTCTATAAATGAACTCTCCCCTCCTGGTTCCCGATTTTTCTATTTCTTTCTCTTCTTCTACTTTTTCACCTACTCTCATCTCTTTGACTCACATTTGACCTCCTCAATCATCACCTCATATTTTTTCTAGTGCCTTCATCGTTTCCATCAGCTTCCTCATTCATTTCTCCCAACAAGGCATTGGCTTGTAGACACTAGATAGGATCCCACCCCTTTCAAGCTTCATCTCCCACTTCGTCAGAAACCACCCCTTGCCCTAACTTCTCCTCAAATCCACCCCGTTGCAAACCTTCTTCAAAACCACCCCTAACAAAAGAATCATCACCTCACAAACTGCTCCATGCCTTACAAACTCAATCCGTCCTACTCTAGTGCTGCAACGTCAACATGCCACTAAGGAAAAAGCACACTCATCAATTTATTATCAATATCCTTCATCCTCTCTTTATTTTCACTCGACATTCTAACCTCTATATCACTTTACCTTCGCAAGCTCATAACTCCCTACAAATGCTTATCTTCTTCAAAATAATTGTCTTCTTCAAAGCATGGGTTCATACGACACAACCACATAGTTCCTGATGTCTTCTTTTCTAATTCGCTAGCCACATCATGTACATCATGAAACTTTTGCTCGCACTTTGTTACCTCCTTACGTTTTCTCTCTATCTTCTCATACAAAGCATTCACCCGTTTTACAAATTTATCTTCTTTCATGATATGTTGATATGTTGTGAAAGCGTCTCTTCCATCAATTTCTTCGTCACCTTTTCTCACACATTTATGCTCCCTGTGGTTTATTTCTTGAGCTTGAGTCCTGGAATTTCCTTTTCTTTTCTCTCTTCCATCACCTATTGTGTCCTTGCAACCTTTCCTAGAGTCTCTAGTTTCACTCTTTGTGAGGGTCCTCTTCACTATTGGTGTTGTCGTGCTTGCCTTGCTACTCTCTACTTTTGTGGTGGTTTTCTTTCCTGTCTCGATTCCATCCCCCTTTTCTCTTCGACTCCCACACACTCGATCTCCATTGACTTCTTCTCTAGATCTTGATTCTTTCTTAACCCTACATTCCTTCGAGTCAACATGTCGAGAACCCAATCTCTCTTCTTTTTCTTTCGATGTTCTTCTGTCTATTTTTGTCCTCTCCAAAGTTTGTAACCTTTCCATCAACGCTTCAACTTTTCTTTCTAATTCTTCACGTTTCTCTGTTTCACTCACTATTTTCTCTCTTTGGATTTTTCGATCAATTTCCCATCTCTTGATCAACTCTCGAAATCCTTCATTTTCCTGCACTAATTGATCTATTATTTTATTTTCCTTATCCCTTATGTCTTGTGTATCCTTGAACCCCTTGTGTGCCTCTCTTTCTATCTCTTTCACTTTCTCTTGTTGTTGTATCCTATTTGTCTTTTCTTGTGCCAATTCTCTCTCCAAATGGGAAACCACATCTTTTAGCTTCTTGAGCTCACATTCTAATTGTCGTACTTTGCATTGCAATCCAACATCTTTTACGGCTTCACATTCTAATTTTGCAACAATTTGAGAAGTTATTCTTGCATCATTCTTATGCCGATCTCTATCCCTTGCATGCATGGGTTCTTGCTCCTTGGGCTTCCCATCTCCACTTATCCTTCCTTTGCATCTACTTGTTTGAGCTCGAGGTACCACTCCTACCTCAGGAAGACCTTGGTTAACAATAATCTTTCTCCGTGGCTTCGATTGCACTTTAGTTCTACCTTCATCAAAAACTTCAACTTTCCTGAAGTTTGGACTAAGACAAGGGCTCATACATATATCTTCACTACGGGCTTCTCTCACCTTTGTGGTGTACTCATTCATTTTCTGTCCCCTTATCCCATCATGTCTAGTCCTCGGACTATCACTCCTCGATCCTCGGACACTTAGGCATTCTCTAGCCATATGTCCTCTTTGATTTTAACTCCAACAAACTAATCAAGGAAACCTGCAAAACGAACGACTCCTTGCCCTGTAGGACTTGCTATTTTATCCTCTCGCTTCCCACTATCATCACCACCAAGGCTAAGGCCCTCTTGTTCAGCGCTATTCCCTTCCCCATCCTCTCTTCATCACTTGCACAAGGAAAAACCCACCGTACAACACAAAAACGATCACTTCTTCCCCCCCGACTACTCAGAGAGAGAGTCCCCCAAGAAAACCAAGAGAGCATAGTAGAGGGCTCGAGAGAGAGAGAGAGTGACTAGGGAGGAGCATTCATGTTCCCCACTCACCCACTCCCCCTGACACCTCCATACCGCATATTTTCGTACCGAATGAGTTTCTGTTTGAGTGTTTGGATTTTCTTCAGATGGTATAGGCAGAAAGGTGTCAATAATGCTTTGACATTAGGTGGAGTGCATTCACATGTCCTTATCTCAGAGATCATGTCATGCCGCTAGTAGATGACAATTTCATTATGGGAATAAATGTTTTTTTTTTAATGCCTCTGCCAAGGGTTTGATCTAGAAAAAGTAACTGAAAGAAGCTTTGCATTCTAGCAAAAGCAGCCAAAGGGGGGCATATTGCCAATAATAGAAGCCTTTCTCAGACAATCTACCCCCGACATAATAAAGGTAATCTGTGTATAACGAATTTAAGCAAGCTAAGAATTTGTATCTTTCCATTCTCTCCCCATGTCTTCTTATTGCATGTTTCAAAATAAAAATGATTACATAAGCTCCAAGGGGCACTAGCATCCATAAGAGAATCCCATTTGGAGGCATCTCTAGAATCATCTTCTCTGTTATTTTTTGGCAAGCAACTCCACATGATTTATATTTGTCTTTCTTCTTTAGACTCTTTTGTGTTGAAAACCAGCTCTTTGTAGCCTGCAATCTAGGCATTCCATGCCACCAACTCCCTTTCCTTTGGAAAATACCTAAAAGCAACCATAGAATTGACAAAAGAAGAAGCATGTTAATGCATATAGAACATCATTTTGCTGGAGTAACAGTTGTTTTCGAGGAGATAAATATAGTGGTGTCTAAACGGTGGAGATCTCTTATCTCGGGAGACTCTTTTACCTAGAAGAAACAAGGATTTCTCGATCGACCATTGCTTAGGAGTTTGGCCAAAATTGATAGCACATCGCTCTCTCCATATCTTCCAAAGAGTCTCACCCCTGATGGCATTCCACAACCTCGATGAGCAGCCGACCACCTCACCCAACAACACCTGTTGCCAATTGATTTGGTTCATGAGTCTCAATATCCGGGTCACGTGACGCAAGATCACATGGGACTTGGGGCAATCGAATAATAGGTGAGCTAAATCTTCGATGCATTGATGGCAATGCTTGCACCATGGCGGTACACCACAGATTTTGTTAGCCCTTGCATTGGACCAGATACCTTTGTGCAAGATCTGCCACATGAGAATGGACTTTTTGATCTCAATTAGGTGGTGCCAAATAGACATGAACTTTAGTTGCCATCAAAATTTGGTCCAAGAAAGGCACCATCTCTTGTTTAGAGTGTGATGAACATCTAAGTTCTCTTTGAAGTTGGGGATTCTGGATAGTTTCTTCCCATTGCTCCATTTGAGACCCTCCAGGGAAGGAAGATCCTGACCGCAGAGAAGGCAGGTAGTTGAACGGTCCCAAGCTAAACACCTGCCTTGAAGAAGAGTCCATTCCTCTAGGGTAACTCTAAGTCTCGGGTCAAAGTCTTCGAACCTAATCCACTGGCTAGTCTCTTGTTTCTAGAGTTGTTTCCACTGTTTGAACCCCTTGTTCCATAACCGCTTTGCCGTTTGGAGGTTCCAAGACTCCACCCCCCTAATGCCACTTATCGGGAACTAGATAGAGTCATTTTGTCTTATCCTAGCCGCCCACTTCCACTCTTCACTGATTCTGATGAATTGTTTGGCCTTGTTCCGACTCTTCCATAAAGAACACACGAGGCTAGTGCCTTTACGGGACACCGGGTGAGGGGAGAACAAAAGCGTGAGAATCAATATGTCTTTCCAACCAGGATGGACAACTAAGGTAAGGTCTTCCATGTTTCTGAAGATCAATTTAGCCCACGAGGACTCAGTATTGCTCCAAGCCTTGATAAGCCACTTTGCCGCTAGCTTGTCAGCCAACCAAGCGATATCCAAAATTCCCAAGCCCCCTGAGTCCTTTGGGCTAATGCAAGTTTCCCATTTGATTTTGGGAATCCCCCTCCTGTTGGGGTCCCCAGTCCAAAGGAAGTTTCTGCAAATTCTTTCCATTTTGGCCAAGTCTTTCTCCTTGGGTCTCCAACATGAGATAAAGTAAATAGTTGTAGAAAGCATAAATGTGTTAACAACCATAGTATGCCCTGCCAAGTTGACTTGCATACCTTTCCAATGATTTAGTTTGCTATCCAGCTTGGATAGCACCCAGTTCCATCGTTGGTCCATGGAGATGTCGAATCCCATCGGAATGCCGAGGAGACAGAAGACTTGACCTCTAGGGATAACTTGACACCCCTGATCTAACAACAATTGGGGTGTAGGTCTGCTGATTGCTCTAAAAGAAATTTTAGCATGGTTGATTTTTGAACCTGATACCACACAAAAGGTGTCGAGGCACCACCAAAACACCTCAATGCTGTTAATATCATTATGCACAAAGGCATTCATGTCATCGGCAAAGAGTCTTGCAATCATTTGGAAAAGATCAATCAGGCAAGGCTGCCCCCTGGCTCTTCGTTATCGCCTCGAATGGACTCAGTCGCCTATTAAAGCATCATATGGACGCTGGCAATCTTAAGGGTCTTTCCCTTCCTCTATGTCCATTATATGTGTTGCAGATCAAGCTTTCTTGGCTAGTTAGAAGGGCAAAGGTAAATGGAGCTCCTCTACTAGTAAGCAAAAATCTACTAATTCTACACAAACAAAGAAGGATGACAGAGACAACAAGAAAACAAAAAAGCAGAAATTGTTTTGCAAGTACTGTAAATCAAATGATCATGTCATAAAAAATTGTCCAAAACTGGCTACAAATGAGTCAAAGAAAAAAGAGGTTAGAATGGTTGGTGTAGAGGCCTCTACACTGAAAACAGAGTCTGCTAATCTAGTGCAGAATGAAGAATGGGTGTTTACTATTGTTTGCAGTTTTGAACCATCTTCTCCTGAACAATGTATGTCTGTAGTAGACTCAGATGTTTGGTACTTTGATAGTAGGGCAACCAAACATATTACCTCGCAACGTAGTTTCTTCACTTCACTTGAGCCTGCCCCGACAGGGAATACTGTCACATGCGACAATAACTCCTCTTATCCTGTTATGGGAGTTGGTAAGATCATTCTGATTACTGTTGATGGTAGGTCTTTTACATTTTTGGATGCTTTATTTGTGCCAAGGATCAAGAAGAATCTGTTATCAGTTTCAGCTTTAACCAAGATTGGATTGGTTGTGAAATTTGTTGATGATAGATGTACAGTTCATGATCTATTAGATGGTGACATGATTATTACTTCTAGCATTTTATGTCGTGGGCTATATAAGCTCATAGACTATGAAAAATCTTTGAATGATTCATCATGTGTAGTACATGATTCTCAGGCTATGTCAAATGCAAAGCTTTGGCATGCATGCTTTGGTCATCTAAATTTTGCTAGTTTGCTACGTGCACAGAAATATGAAATGTTGTCCTCTTTGCCCAAACTTGAGGCACCCAATAAACATGCCTGTGAAGGCTATCTTTTGGGCAAAATGCTGTGTTCCTCCTTTCCAAAAGATGGTTTAGTTTGAGCTACTCAGAAACGGAAGCTTGTTCACAGTGATGTATGTGGTCCTATGCAAACACCCTCTTTTGGGAACTATCTTTACTTCGTGACTTTCACTGATGAGTTTTCCAGGCATGCATGGGTATATCCACTGAAAGCAAAGTCGGACGTGTTTATGTGCTTCAAATAGTTTTTGGTTGTGGCTAAAAATCTATCAGCATGTAAAATGGGCACCCTTCATTATGAACGAAGGGGGAATATTTGTCTTCATATTTTAATGCATTTCTAGCTGAACGTGGGATAAAACATCAGTGCATAGTGCTATATACACCTCAACATAATGGAGATGCTGAAAGGAAGAACATGTCACTCATGGAGATTGTGAGGTATATGGTCAAGAGTTAGGCTTTACCACATAGTTTCTGGCTTAAGGTTGTTATGTGTGCAACATATGTACTTATCAGGTGTCCCACTAAAGCATTGCAGTCTATCAATCCATATGAGGCTTGGCATGGTTGCAAGCCATTTGTTGCTCATCTCCATGTTTTTGGTTGTCTCGAATACGCTTTAGTGAGTGAACAACATCACATAAAATTGGATGATAAAGCAATGAAATCTATTTTTGTTGAGTACAGTTCTAAAAGCAAAAGCTATCGTCTGTATCACCCACTCACTAAATGCATTTTGGTTAGTCGTGATGTTGTTTTTTGTGGAAGATGTTATTCAACCACTTCTTTCATGTACTAAGGAGACATCTGTTAGGTCCAAAGACATGTATGATACTTTGCTTCCTCTTTTTATGGGTGGACAATCTAGTGTTGGTTTGAATGAGGCAACTTCTCAGCCTTTACAAGTTTCATATGATGATGCAAATCATTCCATTTTTTATGTAGATTTACATGATGCACTTTTTTGATGAGAGAGCTGATATTGAGGAGGCAAAAACTATGCCAAAATTGCTTGTGCAGACTTTGCATGATAGCAAATTAGATGCGTCTCTATCATATCATACTCCTTCAGGCTCTCATAGTGCCTCTTTTGCATTAGATTGCTATCTTGTGGTTGCTTCTAGTCTCTGCGATGAGAATGAGCCTGTTTCATTTGATGAAGCACAAAATTCACAAAATTGGATGGCTTATATGCAATTTGAATATGATGTTATAATGAAGAATGGTACCTCGTCTATGTGTGATTTGCCTCCTAGCAAGAAGGCCATCGGCACTAAGTGGGTATACAAGCTGAAGCGTAAGCGTGATGGAATAGTTGACAGGTATAAGGTTAGGCTTGTTGCAAAGGGTTATGCTTAGGAAAGAGGAATTGATTTTCATGAGACCTCTGCTCCTACTTGGTGAATGAGTACTATATAGTCTTTGTGCACTTGTAGGTCATCATGGTTGGAATGTACATCAGTTGGACATTAAAATTGCATTTCTGAATGGTGATTTGCATGAAGAAGTGTATGTTTTTCAGCCTCGTGGCTTTGTGCTAAAAGGGCATGAAAACTAGGTGTGCAAGTTAAAGAAGGCATTATATGGTTTAGAGCAAGCACCATGTGCTTGGTATGAAAAGATACATGCCTATCTGATTGCACATGGTTTTGAGAACAGTCCAGCTAAAAGCACCTTTATATGTTAAGTGTGCTAATGATGTGCTTCTGATCATTGTTGTGTATGTTGATGACATACTGCTCGCTGGTCCTCATGAGAAGCATATTGCTAATTTTAAGGCTAATCTGCATGCCTCATTTGAGATGTTTGATTTGGGGCATTTGCATCATTATTTGGGCATTCAATTTATGCAAGTTGATGGTGAAATAGCTTTGTCTCAAATGAAATATATTGACACATTATTGCATTGTTTTGGCCTTAAAGATTGTAAACCTATTTCCACTCCTCTGGAGACAGGTTTACGATTGAGTCTTCATGATGTTGGAGATGCATTTGATGTTGTTCTCTATCAGAAGGTTGTTGGATGCTTGATTTACTTATGCATTACACGATTAGATATTAAGTTTGTTGTCTCACTCTGCTAGAGAGATGAGCTTGGCATATGTGCCCATGCATGAGACCATTGTAGACCTTTTCATGAAGGCTCTGGCTAGGGAGAAGTTTGAAGCTTTCCACAAAGCTTTGGGCTTACTTCCTTTTGTTGATTGATTCCATATAGTTTGGCACTTCCTTATACATGAGTACCAAATCCTTGTTCACTACATCACTCCTAGCGGGGATTTGTTGATATATTTAAGTAGTGATGTGTGTGAACCACACTAGGACTACCGGGGCACTTTTTTCCCTCTTTAGGAGTTTTTTCCCCCTGGCTTGTATGTATGGTTATTGCCCTAACGGGCTACTTATCTTTGTAGATTCTAATGTTAATACCTTCTATATTGTGTGTGTGCTCCATGCTTCTTCTTCTTCTTCCTTGTGCTATTCTTGTGCTTCCGAAGACCTCAAACTCCAACACAATCTAGGCAAAACAGGTCCATTATGTGTGTTGCAGATCAAGCTTTGTTATCTAGTCAGAAGGGCAAAGGTAAATGGAGCTCTTCCACTAGTAAGCAGAAATTTGCTAATTCGCCACAATCAAAGAAGGATGATAGAGACGAGAAGGAAACAAGAACGCAAAAATTGTTTTGCAAATACTATAAAGCAAATGATCATGTCATAAAGAGTTGTCCAAAACTGGATGCTAAAGAGGCAAAGATGAAAGAGGTTAGAATGGTTATTGTAGAGGCCTCTACACCAAAAGTAGAGTCTGCTAATCTTGTACAGAATGAAGAATGGGTGTTTACTACTGTTTGCAGTTATGACCCATCTTCTCCTGAATAGTGTATGTCTGCAGTAGACTCAGATGTTTGGTACTTTGATAGTGGGGCAACCAAACTTATTACCTCGCAGTGGGGTTTCTTCACTTCACTCGAGCTTGCCCCTACAGAGAATACTATCACATGCACCAATAACTCCTCTTATCTTGTCATGGGAGTTGGTAAGAGCATTCTAACTACTACTGATGGTAGTTCTTTTACATTGTTGGATGCTTTAGTTGTGCCAGGGATCAAGAAGAATATGTTGGACGAAGTGTTTATGTGCTTCAAACAGTTTCTGATTTTGGCTAAAAATCGATCTGCATGTAAAATGGGAACCCTTTGTTTTGATCGAGGGGGGGAATATATGTCTTCTGACTTTAATGCATTTCTAGATGAACGTGGGATAAAACATCAATGTATACTGCCATATACACCTGAACAGAATGGAGTTGTTGAATGGAAAAACAGGTCACTCATAGAGATGGTGAGGTGTATGGTCAAGAATCTGGCTTTACCACATAGTTTCTGGCTTGAGGCTGATATGTGTGCAACATATGTACTTAACGAGTGTCCCACTAAAGCATTGCAATCTATCACTCCATATGAGGCTTTGCATGGTCGCAAGCCATCTATAGCTCACCTACAGGTTTTTGGTTGTCTAGAATATGCATTAGTGCCTAAACAACAACATAGAAAGTTGGACAATAAAGCAGTGAAATGTATTTTTGTTGGGTACAGTTCTAAAAGCAAAAGCTATCATCTATATCCTCCATAGACTAAACACATTTTGTTTAGCCGCGATGTTGTTTTTGTGGAAGATGTTATTCAACCATTACTTTCACGTACTAAGGAGACATCTGTTAGCTCCAAAGACATGTATGATACTTTGTTGCCTCTTTTTATAAGTGGATAGTCTAGTGCTGGTCCTAATGAAGCAACTTCCCCTTTACAAGTTTCATATTATGATGCATATCATTCCATTTTTGATGCAGATTTACATAATGCACTTATTGATGAGACAGCTGACATTGAGGACACAAAAACTATGCCAAAATGCCTAGTGCAAACTATGCATGACAACAAATTAGACGTACCTCTCTCATATTGTACTCATTCAAGCTCTCATAGTGCCTCTTTTGCATCAGATTGCTATGCTATGGATATTTCTAGTCTTTGTGATCAGAATGAACCTGTTTTCTTTGATGAAACACAAAATTCTAAGAATTGGATGGCTATTATGCAATCAGAATATGATGTTATCATGAAAAATGATACCTGGTCTTTATGTGACTTGTCTCCTAGCAAGAAGTCTACTAGCACTAAGTGGGTATACAAGTTGAAGCATAAGCTTGATGGTGCAATTGATAGGTGTAAAGGGAGGCTTGTTGCAAAGGGTTATGCTTAGGAAAGAGGCATTGATTTTGATGAGACCTTTGCTCCTAGTTGGCAAATGACTACTGTTCGTAGCATCTGTGCACTTGCAACTCATCATGGTTGGAATATACATCAGTTGGACATCTGTCTCCACCATCTTCATTGATAATTAGAGCACATTGGCAATTGCAAGGAACCTAGTGTTCCATGCTCGCACTAAGAACATTGAGGTGCATTATCATTATGTCAAGGAGAGGTTCTCTACTAGAGAGATCAATTTGGCCATGTGTGCCCAGCGAGGAGAACATTGGATTCCTTTTCACAGAGGCTCTCCCTAGGGAGAAGTTTGAAGCTTTCTGCATAGCTTTGGACTTACTTCCTTTTGTGGATTGATTCCACATAGCTTGGCACTTCCTTAGACATGAGTGCTAGCTCCTTGTTCACCGCATCACTCCTAGGGGGGATTTGTTGATATATTTACGTAGTGATGTGCGTGAACACACTAGGACCGTCGGGCCACTTTTTTCTCTCTTTAGGAGGTTTTTCCCCTCGACTTGTATATACGCCTATAGCCCTAATAGGTTACTTATCTTTGTACATTCTAGTCGTAATACATTCAATATTGTGTGTTGTGCTCCAAGCTTCTTCTTCTTCTTCCTTGTGCTATTTGCGTGCTTCCACAGACCTTGAACTCCAACAATTGGTATCAAAGCAGGTCATTGTTTCATCTAGGGCATCATTGTCACCCCTCCGATCACAGTCTCAAAATCGCATGAAATCATGATTTGAGCTCGTTTCGGTCTCCGAACGCACTATCGCAACACTTGTGCAGGCCACTTCGTCCTTTTGGCCAAAGATATATATAGGTTTCGGTTTGCTAGTATAAGCGTCTCAAATACTCTTCATTTGATGATGAAAGGCAATCCAAATAAACTAACATTTGAGGAGTTAGTCTCTGTTCTGTTGCAAGAAGATCAGTCTAGGTAGAACAGTTCCATCATGCATGTTGCAGATCAAGCTTTCTTGGCTAGTCAAAAGGTCAAAGGTAAATGGAGCTCTTCTACTAGTAAGCAGAAATCTGCTGATTCTGCACAATTGAAGAAGGAAGACAGATAAGAGAAGAAAACAGAAAAGCAAAAATTGTTTTGCAAATACTGTAAAGGAAATGATCATGTAATAAAGAGCTGTCCAAAACTAGCTGCTAAAGAGGCAAAGAAGAAAGAGGCTGAATGGTTGTTATAGAGGCCTCTACACCCAAAACAGAGTCTGTTAATCTTGTGCAGAATGAAGAATGGGCATTTACCACTGTTTGCAGTTATGAACCATCTTCTCATGAATAGTGTATGTCTGCAATAGACTCATATGTTTGGTACTTTGATAGTGGGGTGGCCAAACATATTACCTCGCAACGCAGTTTCTTCACTTCGGTGGAGACTGTCCTTATAGGGAATACTATCACATGCGGCAACAACTCATCTTATCTTGTTATGGGAGTTGGTAAGATCATTCTCACTACTGTTTATGGTAGCTCTTTTACATGGTTAGATGCTTTATTTGTGCTAGGGATTAAGAAGTATCTATTATCAGTTTCAGCATTAGCCAAGATTGGCTTGGTTGTGAAATTTGTTGATCACATATGTACAGTTCATGATCTATCAAATGGTGATGTCATTATTGCATCTAGCATTTTATGTCATGGACTGTATAAGCTCATAGACTATGAGAAATCTGTGAATGATTTCACATGTGTAGTACATGATTCCCAGGCTAAGTCATATGCAAAACTTTGGCATGCACACTTTGGTCATTTGAATTTTGCTAGTTTTCTACACAAATGGTGTCCTCTTTGCCCAAACTTGAGGCACCTAGTAAACATGTATGTGAAGGGTGTATTTTGGGCAAAATGCAGCATTCCTAGTTCTGAAAAGATGGTTCAATTCGAGCTACTAAAAGATTGTAGCTCGTTTGTAGTGATGTCTGTTGCAGAGCTAAAGAGCGCACAAAGCAGAGAAAAAGACGGGCCCCAAAATTTTTCCGATTTGGACACACAACTTTTGTATCATAACCACTCTTGTATATATTTTTCGTTGTAAATGCACTAGAGGAGTCCTCTAGATGCATCCCCACAGAAGATTAGTGATTTACCCATGTACAATAGTAGAAAGTTAGTCTCTTAGTGAATAAAGTGCCGGTCTCTTGTGTGAAAGGACCAAACTTAGGGCACTAGTATATAAGTCAAAAGTGACTCATTGTAAAGAACTTCTTGTCATTGTGAAGAAGGAGCACTTCTGAATTTTCGAGTTTGCCTCTTTCTTGCTGATTTTGATCTTCATTTTGCTCTTGTATGTGTGTGTGATGCTTGAAATGCATGTGTAGGACTGTTGTCTACCCCTTCCCCTTTGTTTTGAGCTGCTGTAGTGCGTGCGTAAGCTAGGAGAAGCTGTGGCGCGGGTGTTTGTGACTCCCGTAATTCATTGTTTCTGCCATAACTTGAAGCAGAGTGGTCAGAATTGAGTGAAACCACCACCATTGGATGCGTCTCGTCGAGAGCTTCGAAACGAGTAGCCTATTGCCTATGTTCAGAGTTCTGGGCTGGGAGAAAACCTCAAAATACCAAAACTGCTGAAAAGAGGCTTGCGGCAACACTTCCAGTATTTCAGTAGGAGTCAGTGGTAGTAGTCTTTTCTCATGTGTGAATAGCTGAACCACTTCATTTTCCATCACGTGTGCACACGTCTTCATACACTTGGCTAGTCGCTCCTTAGGATTGACATTTAAATGTGTGTTAAAGAACCCACTATACGCACTTGTGTGGCAATTGAGGTATAGTCTCATTGGCACAAGTCCTTGAGTCTTCGTGACTCAAGTACACACGTTTTTGGCGCCGTTGCTGGGGAGTCACTCTACCAAGGTGCCTTCGTGATAGTTATAGAGCGAGTGTGATCGAATCGTACTTGTAGACGCAAATTTGTCCATTGGCAAGTAGTCCATCATTTCAGCACTTGTCACTTCTCATCTTCGAGGTGTGTGTGATAAGTTTTAGGTTTAGGTTTAGGAGGAGGGAAGAGAAGAAGGAGTTAGGGTTAGGTTAGAAGGAGAGGAGAAGTAAGGAGAAGAGGAGTAGGAGTAGACCAAAATCCCCAAAAAACCACCAAAAAATTCCAAAATTTCAAGTTCTGTCCAAAAAGTATAAAAACCAAAAAATTTGTTTCATTTGACACTTCACTGCTCACTGGTATCGTCTGCGACAGCGACCGGTATCGTGCGGGCAGTATCGTGTGCTTCAGGCCTTCAAAGCTTGTGCAAGAGCTCAAGAAGCAAACTAGGTAGACCCAAGGTGAGTCCCCATTAAGATTTAATACCAAAAACTCTCTAAACTTGCACAAACAAATGATTAAAAGGAATGCGCAGTATCGCGGGGGGAAAAATTTTTGAGTAATTGAATATTTTGTGAGAGACAGAGGCTTAGGAGTGAGGAGAAGGGTGAGAGGTGCAAGGGGGTTTAAAAATTTTCAAGTTTGGAGACCTTTTGGCTTGAGTATCGCGATCGGTTGAGTTTTGGTATCGCGATACCAAAATTCCCTTGTATCGCGACACTCGCCAGAGGTGTCGTATCGTTGGATACCAGCCTTGGTATCGCGACACTATTTCGGTATCGCGACACTGAGTCGGTATCGCGATCGTGCTCGATCTCTGGTATCGTATCGTCTGGTACTAACACTTGGTATCGCGACACCGTTGTGGTGTCGTATCGCCTAAGTTTTTAGTATCGCGACCTCACTTTACCGGGTGGTATCGTATCGCTTGATACTTTGGTATCGCGACACTACTTTGGTATCGCGACACTACTTTGGTATCGCGATCGGGCCCTCCCCAAGTGTCGTATCGTCGATTGCTTATCTTGGTATCGCGACACCATAGTGGTATCGTGTCGCCAAAATTGGTATCGCGATCGCACCCATCACGGTGAGATCGTATCGCCTGTGACCTCAGGTATCGTATCGTCGATTTTGCCAGTATCGTATCGTGGTGTTTCCTAGTGAAGTATCGCGACACTATCTCTGGTATCGTATCGCCTGTTCATCAGGGTAGTATCGCGACACTGTCCTTAGTGTAGTATCGCCGAGCCTTTCAGGTATCGTATCGTGCATAGTCGAGGTGTCTATCGTTTGTTTTCGGGGATAGTATCGCGACACCAGATTGATATCGTATCGTCTGGGTGTCTGGTATCGTATCGCGGTCAGTGCAGTATCGCCGAGAGCAGTATCGTCAGGAAGTGGTATCGCCCAGATTGACCCCTTCTTTTGGCAGACAAGTTGAGTCATTGGGAGAGCTACCCAAGGGGAATCTAAGAAGCATAAAGAGAGGCTTGGGAGAGTGAATGAACTTGAGGTCAGGAAGAGTTCTAAGTAGTCGAAGGAGTATCATATCTTCAGTAGGAAGTACAGCCCAGGCTAGTCACCACTCTGTTTACTTAGAAACCTCTAGTGACTCGGAAGAGGAATTACCTATGGCTTCGGAAGACATGCAGGGTCCCACACCAACGAGAAGCTTCATGACTACTGTGGAGGGGGACTACCGTACTTCCTTACAGTATGTGTCCACCAATGCCCAGGAGATTCCAATCTACCTGGACGGCTTAAATAGGTATGTGGCCAGGATGGTAACTTCCCAAAATGCCACAATCGTACCCCGACCAGCTGTCAAATACGAAGGAGGTGTATATGTTGACAAAGTTGGCCACATCTACATTGTAACCGAATTTCCGGAAAGGATCAATGAAAGAGGGGAACTCTCAGACCCTGAAAACCTAGGAAGGACACAACCAGAAGAGTTTGTGACCACCCCTAGAGGCAGATCCCGAGTGTCACGTGTCATGAGAGGTGACTTGATACCTCAAGACGACTATTTGTTAGAAGTCTATATGATTCACGGATCAAACTTATTGTTGCAAACCGATTCACCTGTCCCAGGGAGAGAAGAGAACCCCATGATTTTCTATGAATTGAAAGACCCGGAGGATGAGACTAGACTCACATACCTAGATAAAGATCAAAGAAGGTATTGGCCTGTGAGTATCTTAGACAGGTCTCGATTAAGATATATGGGTACACCTGTGTTTCCTCAGAGAGAGCAGACAACAACCTCACAAAATCCATTTGGAAATCAAGAAGAAACAGAAAATACTGCATCAGGACAGACCAGCCATAGGAGCGTACCTAATCATGCTCATGTACAATTTGCCACGCCAGGAGTACAAGCACACTATCAGACCCAACCAGGGATAGGAAACCAGTACAGACCACCAGTAAGACCACAACCACCAATAGGAAGACAGCCTGGAATGCCACCAATACGACCAGCTGTCCCTATTCTTCCTGTGATGCCCAGACCACCTGAACCGATTAGAAGGCTGAGGCCTATTCAAGTGGCTAAGTGTGTACGAAACCCTTATGATGGATCAGGAGAACCATATGATCACATTGCTGAATTCAAACAAGTCCTAAGAGCGGAACAAGTGGACGACTTCTTTGTACAGTATGAGGCGTTTGGACTCACCCTCATAGGAACAGCTCTGACCTGGTTCCAACCCTTAGATCCCAATCAGTTTGGAAACATGGAACAATTTTTTCAAGAATTCATAGGAGAATTCACTAAGAGGGGAATCAAACACAATTCAGCTTCGCTAATTCACAGCTTCAAACAAAATCCTAATGAAACGGTGAAGAATGCCGCCAGAAGGTTCAACCAGTATGTGGATAGATGCCCAGTAACAGAGAGACCGACTCAACAAAAAATGATTTCATTATTTTTGGATGGGCTCACTAACGGAACCTTGAGGACACTAGTGTACGTGAAAAGACTACAAACTTTGAGTGAGTGTCTTCAGGAGTGTATTGATTTGGAAGATAACTTGGCCGAGGACCTCAACAGCAAGTCCAGCCACGCTAAATCGGACGACTCAAGGAGTGCTATTTCTTCCAACCCCAGTCACGAGGAAGAATTAGCAGAGCTATTAGCCAAGAAATTAGGGGCACAGGGGCAAAGAGCTTATCAACACCCAGCTCAAAGATTGCCTATGCTACGGAGATGTAGCTTATGTGGAGGAGATCACCCCACTCACTTGTGTGTTCGAGGAGGGGGCGGTGCACAACCAGCTTATCCATACAACAGGCAGCAACAACAAGGGACTTCTTGGTATTGTCACATAGAACAGAAATACACTAATCACACTACTGAGAACTGTCCATTTAATAGGCAAACACGCCCTTTCCAACCACCTCAGTATCGACCATATGGATATCCACCTAGAGACCCGAACAGAGAGATCCCAAGATACAACCCTTATCCAACACAGATGGGAGTACCTAGACCAATTGAACAGACACCATACCCACCACCACAACCAGTGCTAGGACCCCAACCGTCGCAACCTCAACAAGTAGTACCAGTAAAGTATGCGCAACCAGAAGAAAATCTAGAAAGAGCTATAGTACCAGCCACGACAATGACCCAGATAGAATCAACAAACCTTGGATACGAAACCCTACCACATGAGTACTATCCTTGTGAAGCCTACATGATGGAATACGAACCGGCATATGAGACTACATACTATGGGTATGAAGGCTATGATCAGACTTATGGAGCAAAGACTTCCACTCTAATGTACACAGCTCCTAAAGCACCACAACCCACGAGACCACCTAGTAGACCACCAGTACAGAGAGGACCATGCTTTAGATGTGGAGGAGACCATTTCATTAGAGAATGCCCTCAACCCTACAACCCTCCACCACCTAGAATCTGGGAAGGATATTGCAGTGATTGCGGAAAAGAACATCTTTTTAGGGATTGCCCTAAGAACCCTGTAAAAAACCAAGGTTCTGCACCAATCAATGTAATAGAGGTCATAGAAGAATCTGGAAGTGATAAGGAGTACACAGTGCCACTCAAAGCCATCACTAGAGCCCAAACAAAACAACAAAAAGAACAGCAATCAGAAGAGGAACAAAAAAACAACACGAAAATAAGCCCTTCAACTCAGATAGTGGAAGATTCGGAGGACCCATGTGAAAATTCCCGCAACACAAAAGCTCAGAAATGGAAAGAACGACGAGAGAAACTCAAGGATAAATGGGCAAAGAACAAGAGTACAAACAGTAAAAAGCAAATTGAAAAATCAAGTAAACACAAAGAACAAGGGAAGTCTAAGGAGATTCCTGAGCCAATCGAACCTAGCTCAGATAGGGAGAAGCCCGGATCAATTCTAGCAGACCCAAAGCCAGACGACTTGGATATGTGGCTAAAAGCGTACCAAGCTAGAATCAAAATGGGACCGAACATAGAGCAACATGAAAAAATCTACCCTAGAGGGGAATTAGAAAAGGAACGACTAGCCATATGCAGAAAACTCATAGAAGTAGCACAAACAACCCTAGAAAAGACTATCCCTACTCTACCAGAGACAAGGATTGCACAGGAACCTTATGAAGAATGCATCAAACCAAAGGATAAAGAACTTAGGAAAGAAGATCCCCAAGGTGAACAAGAGGCAGCACAAGATGGCCCTGTATCAGCCATACCAGACTTAGAAGCAGAATGGCCCAAGGACTTGTGGGATAGAATCAGAGAAGAACAATGGAAGAAGAATGGTGTCGATCCACCACCATTTGATGAAATAGATGTGGAAGACTGTCAACCCCATCCTAACCTCGAGGAGGCCTACGAGGAGATCTCAAGACTCGATAGAGGTAGAGAGGAGACCATAAGCATTTCAACATTGCCTAACTACATGGGAGAGTACGAAAGAGAGTCAGTGGTAATACGAGCACCCACGGTGCATGGAAAAGGAACAGGAAAAGGAAAGGAAAGTTCGCATAACTTAACAGAGTTAAAGAAAACAAAAGTACAATGCCAATTAACGGTGGAAGATTTGCTTAGACTTAAACCCCAGTTATGGAAGCAAATGGCAGATCAATTGAAGCCACTGCCAAAGAGTGGAGGATCAAACGAAAAGGAAATGGAAAATAAGTCCACAATACAGGTTCCAATCGACAAAGTAGGAGAGTTCAGTGAAGGGGATGAAGGGAATACCTGTTTACCTGTCATCTACAATGGGTACATAACCAAAGCTATCTTAGACACAGGAGCTGGGGTAGGAATTGCAACGAAGGAGATTTGGGAAAAGTGGGGAAAACCAGCCTTACGACCCACTCGCATGAAACTCCAGTTAGCAGACGGTCATGTGGAGAGACCCCTAGGAATATTGGAAGGAATTAAGTTAACCACGTGTGGAGTGGAATTTGAACACACACTGGCCATATGTAAGTTCGAAAAAGCAAACAATTATGAGATGATATTAGGACGACCCTTCATGAGACAGATGCGAGTCGTACAAGATTGGGGCAGAGATTCATTATATCTCCAACATCAAGGGAACACTACCAAGATAAATTTGCACACATTCGCGTATCGGGATGTCCCTCCATTACAATGGAATTCAGTCCACAAAGAAGAAGATGACCTATCCATTCACAGTGCTGGATCAAGTGACCAATCTTGGATGCACGAGGATGCCCAGTTGTGGATGTGCAAAGAAGCAAAGAAGGAGGAGTGTAAAAAACAAATGTGGCCAATAGGGCACCCTAACTATCGATCGATAGAAGACCCCGATTACATGCCTCAAATTTTTTCAGATGAACTCTTCGAACCACATGGCTGGATGGAAATCCTAGCCACATTAGACGTTTGTGTGAATGAGGAAGTATTGACGATGAACGATTGTATGGACGAGGAAGGATATGACGTGAACCTCTACATGGTTGTCCTCCAAGAAGTAGAAGAAGGGGAAATTGAAGAAAAAGAGTGGAAAGAAGAGTACGAAAGCATAGAAATGGAACCAGAGTTTGACTCTGAGGAACAATATTTAGAAACCATGCAAAAAGAATCAAAAGAAAGACCAACAAAAGTCTTAGCAATCGAAACCAGCCCAATAATACACGAGCATAGAGAGGACACGAGTAAAGTGGAACCGGAACCAGACCGTTTCGAAGTTCCAGAACATTTTAAAAGATACGAAGTGGAAGAAAGGAAAATAGTCACTCAAATGCCTAAACGAGAGGCCCGGGATGGAGAAGCCTATGACAACAAGGAACAAACCAAGAAAGTTGTTGTAACGATAGAAGACGGAGAAGAAAGGTGCACGTATATTGGGAAAGATGTATCGGAAGAAGAGGAAGAGGATCTCATACGACTCATCCGAGAGTATCGAGACGTGTTTGCTTGGACGTACAAAGACCTCAAGGGTGTAGAACCCAGCATATGCGCTCATCGAATCCCTATGACACCAGATGCAAAACCTTCTAAACAACGCCCTTATACGTATAATGAAGTTTATGCAGCAAAAATAAAGGAAGAAATTGATAAATTACTAGCGGCAGGATTCATTTATGAGATTGAACACATAGAATGGGTATCGCCACTAGTAGTAGTGCCCAAGAAAAACAGAAAACTAAGGGTGTGTATCAACTTGAAAAAAGTAAATGCAGCAACCATACGGGATAGTTTCCCTTTACCCATCACAGACCATCTTTTGGAAAGAGTTGCCGGCAAGGAGGTCTATAGCTTCTTGGATGGATTCTCGGGTTACAACCAAGTAGCTATTGCAACCGAGGACCAGCATAAAACCGCATTCGCGACTGAATGGGGAATCTATGCATTTAGAGTAATGCCTTTCGGGCTCACTAATGCGCCAGCCACCTTCCAACGACTGATGTGTCATGTATTCAAAGAATTTCTGAGAAAAAGTATGGAAGTATAAGTAGATGATCTGTGTACATACTCAAATCAACGACCAGACCATATACCGGAACTGAGAAAAATATTCAATAAATGTAGACAGTATAGAGTTTGTTTGAACCCTGAGAAATGTGTCTTCATGGTGCGACAAGGAAAAATCCTAGGACACATCGTTTCAAGGAATGGAATATCCACGGACGAAGAAAAGATTAAAGTTATCTTAGAGCTACCAAGACCCAGGAACGCGAAGGAAGTACAAGCCTTTATGGGACACTGTGGATATTACCGTAGGTTTATTCACATGTATGCCATAATAGCTAAGCCTTTATATGGTCTATTGACTCAGTTCACATGGACAGACGAGTGTGAGAAGGCCTTCAACGAGCTTAAGAAGCGGTTGAGTACAGCCCCAATTCTAAAATCACCCAACTGGAGCAAGCCTTTTCATATTCATGTTGATGCTTCGAACTATGCCATTGGATGTATCCTAGCTCAACCGGCTGACGAAGGGAAGCTTGACCATCCAATCGATTATGCAAGTAGACAATTAAACCAAGCAGAAAGAAATTATACGACTACTGAAAGGGAAGGCTTAGGAATGGTTTATGCAGTGAAGAAGTTTAGACACTACCTCTTAGCCAACAAATTCAAGTTCTTTATAGACCATCAGGCTTTGTTGTATTTAGTCAATAAGCCTTGCAACACAGGAAGATTAGTACGATGGTTCTTGTTATTAATGGAGTTCGACTTTGAGGTAATAGTCAAAAAAGGAAACACACATGTAAGAGCAGATCACCTTTCAAGGCTAACGCATGGAGAACCACCTAGCGGAGTACCGGATGATTTACCAGATACGTATTTGTTTAATCTTGAAGTATGTCCGAAGTGGGCGGAACGACTAATTCCCATACTCACCCATGGCCCTCAACACTCAATAAATAAGAATAGCAAAAAAGAGATTCTTCAAACAAGAAATTTACACATTGTTGCTGGAAGCATGTATTATAAGGAACCTAACGGAGTCTTATTGAGATGTGTCGAGGAGGACGAACAGAAGCAACTAATTCAGCAGGCACATGTAAACAAGTGGAAAACCCATCAAGGGATGCATGGAACAATTCGAGAATTAAAAAGGTTAGGCGTATATTGGCCTGACATGTCAAAAGACGTTCACGATTATGTAAGTAATTGTGTGGAATGTAAAGAGACTAGCCCAGAGGATCACGTGCCCTTACCTTTTTCGACCATAGCGCCTAATTGGAGTAAAACATTAGTACAATTCCTCAAAACGAAAGAGCACGAAATAGGAGCTAGTTTAGCAAGAAAGCGATCCCTAGAAGAAATGAGCAAGGATTATGTGATAATGGGAAAACAATTGTTTAGAAGAGGAAAAGACAATCAACTCAGATTGTGCGTACATGAAGGAGAATATCTTCCCATATTAGAAATGGCACATGCAGGAGCGGCTGGAGGACATTTTTCAGCAGACAGAACGGTCAAGATGATTCTCTTTGCAGGTTTGTGGTGGCCAACTTTACATATGGATGCGGAGACATATGTGAGAAGCTGCGAAACATGCCAGAGAGCGAAATATCCCATTCGAAGAGATGACATGCCTTTAAGACCCATGGTTTGTGCAAGAGCATTTACCAAGTGGGGTATTGATTTCATAGGACCTATCAATCCACCGGCTAAAGGATCACATGCGGAGTATATCATAGTAGCCACCGACTACTTAACCAAGTGGGTAGAAGCAAAAGCCACTAGAAAGAATGATGTTCAAACTACAACAAAATTTCTCTTTGAGCACATTTTCACACGCTTTGGACTACCGATCGAGATAGTGAGTGATCGAGGAACGCATTTCCTAAACGAAGTCATTGAGTCGCTAATGAATGACTTTCTTGTGATTCATAAAAAATCAGCCCCGTACCATCCTCAAGCTAACGGACAAGCTGAAAGTTCCAACAAGGTACTATGTACTGTATTGACAAAGATTGTCAATAATGGAAGGTCAGATTGGGACAAACAATTGCATCATGCAATTTGGGCCTTCCGAGTGGCATATAAAACGGCCATTGGAACCACACCTTTCAATCTAGTGTATGGGCAGAATGCAATTTTGCCAATTGACTTCTTAGTACCTACATTGAAAGTGGCCCAGCAATATGAGTGGAACGGTCATGAACTGTCCCAGCAACTAGATCAAATTGAAAAGTTGCACGAGACTAGATTGCAAGCTGTAGCAGGCATTTATGCCGCTAAACGGAGACAAAAGGCATATTATGATTCACATATAAAAGATAAGGGACTAAAAGAAGGCGACTTAGTCTTAGTATACACCCTAAAACAACATGCAAAGAAGCTACAAAAACGCGGATATGGACCTTTGATTATAAATCGAATCTCTACTAGTGGTGCGGTCAATCTCGCCACACTAGACGGAGACATTCTTCCCAACTACATCAGTGGATGCAGAGTGAGACGATTCATGGAGCCCTTGACTGATCAAATGCTAGCGCGACTGTTAGGTGCTCAAAATAGGAAAAAGGAAGAAGAACGAATTCGAGAGGAAGCCCGACAAGAAGCACTAGAACGCATTAGGAAACGGAAAGAGTGGATCAGGCAAAGAGATGAACGCTATCTCCAAGGAGAAGAGCCCATCCCTATGGCAAACTATCAGGTCAAAAATAATGATACAACGGGTATGTGTAAAACGCAACCTTACCTAAACCTAGGGATTGGCAAGACAGAGTATAAATTGATAGATGCATTGATAGACTCAGGAGCAAGCCTTAGCTGCATGCGAAAGAGAATAGCAGACGAGCTGCAATTAGAATTGAATCCCACAAAAGCCCAATTAATAGGAATTGGAGGTCACACCATAGAATGCATTGGAACCACGAATGTATCCCTCCACCTAGGAAATTCCTCCATGGAACAAAGAGTCCTAGTGTGTGAGGATGACGATTTGATAGAAGACTTCATTCTAGGACACGACTGGATCATTGAGACAGAGGCGTGTATCCATCTAGCTCAAGGATATATTTCAGCTACGATAGGGCATAAGGAGATTTTCAGCTTGCTTGAAGAGAAACCATGTAACCAAACTATGTCAATACCAAGATCGGAGGAAGTTCAAAAAACGACAGAAGAAAGTATCAACTATGCTCACCACTCAGAAAGCAAATGCATCGAAGCTGAAACTTCAATCTTAGCGACGTCCACTATAAAGTCGAAGTTATCCAATGCAGTTGTGGAAAAGTCAACCAAGGAGGAGACGCGCTCTCCTAAACAGGCTCAAAACATCCAAAGATCGTACTATTGGAAACCAATAAGCAGATACTCGAATCGAGAACCACCCAAATACAAGTGGGTACGCAAGGATCAAATACAGAGTCAAGAAACGTCCACAAACGCTCTGAAGAAGGAAACAGGCGTCACCAAACCAGCTGCAAGGAACTACAGACAGAACGAACCAGTGCTAGTATGGATTGCCAAGCCCTTGCTTGAAGCTCAAAGATCGCGACATCAGATATGGATTCCCAAAAGGGTCATACAAGCCGCTAAACCGAATGTAAGGACAAAGGAGAAAATACCACATCAGACAAGGAAAAAGTCAACAACACATAAGAGTCATCAGAGAAAATCGAAAAGCAATGCTATATTCACTCGGACAATGGATGAAGCAAATGGAACACGAGCAGCTACACGAATCGAGAAAACCCAGCGACCTCTCTCAGTGTTCTCAAAATGGGTCTGGAAACCAAAGCTACCACGAGGAGCGGATGATCGAGGAGATAAAGCACCCGATTGCACTCATGTAGTGTCTGATGCACCTCAAGTAAGCATGATAGGGCCGCAATACAAGGCCAAGCATTCGGCACAAGATGTACATTATCAAACTAGTGGTGCATGATCTCCAAGTGAGACTAGATCTTAGCTTTAACCTGATAGGAATGGACATACTATGTACATAAACTATGCTTCGGCTATACTAATGATTGTCTTCTTTCAGAAAAAAATATAAAAAAGAGGCGGTAAGAAATCCCACTCTTGCAATAATGGGGAACGGAGTGACGAGCTACCATAATCCCCCCCAATGTCTTACGAAAGCAAAAGGCCATTGGTTCAGAGATGAGCAGCCAGTTGAGGAATATCTCTTCTTGGCCAACATAAAGATCATGGACACAGAGCATCACTTTCCGATCATGTCCCAGGACTTCAAAGTTTTACATGGACTGCCATCCACAATCGATATCATGAAGAAAGCAGGAATTCATAAGTATTTTGAGCTACCTATCTATAAACCGGATTTCCAACGCTGTACACAAGTCATGAACACTCTACGACCAGCACTACATGATCCATTGGTGCCAGAAGCCAATGTGATGGATAAGAATGGAGAATGGGTAGTCATTCAATTTTCCCACGATTTAATCAAAGAAGCATTTGGATGGGAAAAGGATGGTGTCAACACGGTAAAGGAAGAAAGTCGTGGAGCAAAGACAAGAACTTTCGTCGACATCAATAGGGTGGACATCGAAGAAGAAGTCAGATTGATTCACCAACACTTCTGCTTCCCGAGTATGAATAGATACACGGCCCCTCAAAAAATCATTGTTCAATTATTGTCTCATGCCATAAAACAGATTGGCAACCAGGTAAACCTTACACCCTATGTGCAAGAAAGATTGTTCGAGGCGAAGAAGAAATGGGAAAATAAGAAATTCCTCAATGGGACCACTGCCCTCACAATTATGATTTACCACGCATTGGGCATGCGCGAGTTCTTACGGGAAATGCCATCTTCAATGGAGTTGGCTCAATTTGTCAAAGCAGCTACTGTACCGAAACAGAAGAAAGGAAGCAAACAAGTAGAAGAAGCAGAAACAAGTTCGCAACCCTGAATGAGAGGCACAATGAGAGGCACAAAACGACCTCGAGAAGTCCAACAAGCAGAAGACGAAGTACCAAAAACAAAGAGAGTACACGTACTTCCTACAACCACTACTCAAGGAACCAGAAAGATCACGGAAGAAGAATTAACCCAAGCACTGGAGGAGACCCACAAATATACAGAAGGACAAATTAATTTGCCAGTGCAGGGTCATCATTATCAACAGTCCGCAAAAGCTCAGGAACCAAAAGGAAAACTCACCAAGGTACATAGATATCGGGAAATTGGGCTAGACAACTCGAGTTCTGGATCCGACGGCCAAGAAAAGCCCAATACATCATTATTGGATGTAGATATTCAAAGTGAATCAAAGGATGATGGCCAGTGGGCCGAATTAAATGAAGTAGACTATGGCGAAGACCAAGCGGGCCACAAGGAAAAAGCTCAATCACCACTGGTAGACCAAAATACAACCAAAGAGAAGGCACGAGAAGAAAGGCAGCACCCCATTCAACCAAAAGATGCCTCCACTACCCACACCAAGGAGGGCAAATCAGATGATGAGGAGCATTTAATGATATCAGAGGATAAGCCTCAGGAAGAAGGAAAAGAAGACGAAGAACCCTTCACCCCACTAAGGGTTGTGGCAGAACCGTCCCCAATGGATGTCACATTTCAAGGGAGTGCCACGAAGGTTCGTAAGGTAATGGAAGATGACGCAGAATTGCAAGTACAACTACAGGTCCGACAACCACATAAGGAAATGATCCACGTTGCAAAGGGACAAGATGTACATACAGGAGAAACCCCAGACATACCAAAGACATGGCTGAATGTTGATATAGCTCAGCTCAAGCCTGTGGTGCAGGATATGATTCGCACTGCACTAGACACTCAACAATTTATGCTTGATGCTGATGAAGATTACGACCAAGCCATGCTCGAAAAGCAAGAGCTTCAAAAAGAAGGTATGAATCTGGCTAAGAAATTATCCAAAGCAGAAGCTCAAGTTTTGAAGAAACACGAGGAAATAAAAACAACCAAAACACAGTACAGAATATTAGACACGGAAAACGCCAAATTAAAAGAGCAAGTTTTGGAGCTCACAAAGAAACTAGACGTGACTGAAAAAGAGAAAACAAGGATCCATGCTCGTAGCAAGGTACTCGAATCACAGCTCAAGGTGAGCATGGAGGAAGCAGACCACTTAAGGGACAGGAACAAGGAGCTCATGACAGCTCTCCTCAGTGATCAACCACCGACAGATACTGACAAATCAAACGAGGATATGAAAGACATGGAAGAAAAGTTGACCAAGATGGCAGATCAGCTCAAACAGGAGCAAGAGACAATTGCAGAATGGGAACAAAGATATATGATTGACACTGCAGCTCTACGCAAGAAATGGAAAAAAGAAGAGAAAGATTATTTCCGGCAGTGCAAAGAAGACACAGATCACATGCACATAGTTGCACAGGAATTAATCAAACATCAGGAAAAGCTTAAAAAGGCTGAAGAAGAACTTAAGAATAAAGATGAAATCATCAAACGGCTTCAGGAGCAGATAGAGCTAACCGGAAAGCAGGGGACACCAGTAGTTCCACCAGAAACCACGGCTACTGTGGAGGAAGAGGTACGTCCTCTCTCTCCCCCCTTGTATCATTCACCAATAAGGGCGGAAAAGGAGGTTCCATTAGAACCTAACACACGAGAAATTGCAGAATTGAGCAGACCAGAAAGGGCACTACTGGTGTCCCAGCTCACTGCTGATTTTGAAGATCAAATTATACAGATAATGAAAGAAGCTCGAATAGAAAACAAACAATTAGATCAAATTTTGAAGCCATTCAATGTACCATATGGTCTACTTAAAGAACAGACGCGGATGTACATAAAGTCTGCAACGAACAAAGATCCGGACCACAACCTTCAATTCCAGCATGACACTTTCAAGTATACTCAAGAGGAATTTGAGAAGGCGGATCCGATATGGCGAAGAAAAGTTTTGGAGAAGAATCCGATATTGCGGGTACAGTGGGAAGCATCACCATATGCACTTCAGGTAAATCCATCTTTTTGTCCTGTACCCCGCAGACGCTCTTGGACGCAATTTTGGGAAGGACAGCGTCAAGGCAATATCAATAATCAGTGGCTTAACTATCCGTTACTACCTAGTCCGCCACATAATTACTTACCTACAGAAGAATATATGGTGAAAACAATGGAATTTTGGATTGCAAGGTATGCTACAATTCCGGACTTAGCTGTCAAGATGACCAACAAAATATTTAGCATGCTCATTACAGTGTTGAAGGTGTTCCAGCACGCTAAATATACATTTTTGAATTTCATCGGCATTACGCAAGGGTCTGAGGCTCTTGTTTTTGATTTATCAACCATTCCGAGCCGACTCACCATTATGGCGTATTATTCTCGCCTTATGTTTTTGCCATCGACATATATGCAAACTTTCGAAGAAGCATTCTTTACAGGCTTCTTTGAAATGGATTCAGAGATTTTTGTGAAAATGACTTCCAATTTAAATGCAAGGCTGGTGGCCTATGAAACAAGTTTCTTTGCTGATCATAGACAGGCGCCAGAAGACGGAGTAAAATCAAAGCAATGGAAGGAATTCATGTTATGTCATGCAAATCTGCTGAACCAACGAGAGCAAACAGCGATTCAAACATACACACGTCGCCACAGAAAGCCTGTCGAGGACGACAGAGTTCAGGAGGAGGGACGTGTAGAGGGACCATCAAGCAAAAAGAAAAGAAGAAGAAAATCAAAGTCTAAGATAGTGCAATAAATACACATCTCTGCAGGAAGCCACGCAGGGGCGCATTACCCATCTCTGCACAGAGCCCCGCAGGGGCACGCATCAGGCAAAAAGAGAAATCATCCAGGTCATGCACGGTGGAAAAGAAGTAAACAGCCTCAAAGCAATACAACAGGGTCAGATGTGTGCAACCAGGACAAATCAGAGGACCAAAAGTTATAAAGGGGTAGAGGCTGAAAAGTTTAAGAGGGTGACTAAGAACAGCACATTCCTAGTCACTGGTGGCGTGCGTGGCAACCCAAGTCAACAGGCAAGACAAGTGCAACAGGCTCTCGAGTAGTAGAGCTTGAATCAAGAAGGCCATCGAATCTGCATGTCTGTTTAACTGCAGACAATACTGACCAAGGGGAGCGTGCGGAGAAAAGCTGAGCGCCTCTAAAACGTAATGCAAGATCAAGATTCAGGCAACACTGACCAACGGACGCGTGCGCGAAGCAAAGTCTGTCAAGGGACGACAGAGACGAAGAGGGGGAGAGTGTTGCAGAGCTAAAGAGCACACAAAGCAGAGAAAAAGACGGGCCCCAAAATTTTTCCGATTTGGACACACAACTTTTGTATCATAACCACTCTTGTATATATTTTCCGTTGTAAATGCACTAGAGGAGTCCTCTAGATGCATCCCCACAGAAGATTAGTGATTTACCCATGTACAATAGTAGGAAGTTAGTCTCTTAGTGAATAAAGTGCCGGTCTCTTGTGTGAAAGGACCAAACTTAGGGCACTAGTATATAAGTCAAAAGTGACTCATTGTAAAGAACTTCTTGTCATTGTGAAGAAGGAGCACTTCTGAATTTTCGAGTTTGCCTCTTTCTTACTGATTTTGATCTTCATTTTGCTCTTGTATGTGTGTGTGATGCTTGAAATGCATGTGTAGGACTGTTGTCTACCCCTTCCCCTTTGTTTTGAGCTGCTGTAGTGCGTGCGTAAGCTAGGAGAAGCTGTGGCACGGGTGTTTGTGACTCCCGTAATTCACTGTTTCTGCCATAACTTGAAGCAGAGTGGTCAGAATTGAGTGAAACCACCACCATTGGATGCGTCTCGTCGAGAGCTTCGAAACGAGTACCCTATTGCCTATGTTCGGAGTTCTGGGCTGGGAGAAAACCTCAAAATACCAAAACTGCTGAAAAGAGGCTTGCGGCAACACTTCCAGTATTTCAGTAGGAGTCAGTGGTAGTAGTCTTTTCTCATGTGTGAATAGCTGAACCACTTCATTTTCCATCACGTGTGCACACGTCTTCATACACTTGGCTAGTCGCTCCTTAGGATTGACATTTAAATGTGTGTTAAAGAACCCACTATATGCACTTGTGTGGCAATTGAGGTATAGTCTCATTGGCACAAGTCCTTGAGTCTTCGTGACTCAAGTACACAATGTCTATGGTCCTATGTAGACACCCTCTTTTGGAAACTATCTTTCCTTCGTGAATTTCATTGATGATTTTTCTAGGCATGCATGGGTATATCCATTGAAAGCAAAGTCCAACATGTTTATGTGCTTCAAACAATTTTTGGTTTTCGCTAAAAATCAGTCAACATGTAAAATGAGCACCCTCCGTTTTGATCGACGGGGGGGGAGATATATGTCTTCTGACTTTAATGAATTTCTAGCTGAATGTGGGATAAAACATCAGTATATAGTGCCGTATACACCTCAACAAAATGGAGTTGTTGAATGGAAAACGGGCCACTCATGGAGATGGCGAGGTGTATGGTTAAGAGTTCTTTACCACATAGTTTCTCGCTTAAGGCTATTATGTGTGCAACATATGTACTTAACAGGTGTCCCACTAAAGCATTGCAGTCTATCACTCCATATGAGGCTTTGCATGGCCGCAAACCATATGTAGCTCACCTACGTGTTTTTGGTTGTGTGGCATATGCATTAGTGCTTGAACAACAACATAGGAAATTAGATGATAAAGTAGTGAAATGTATTTTTGTTGGGTATAGTTCTGAAAGCAAAGGCCATCGTCTATATCATCCACAGACTAAACACATTTTGGTTAGCCGTGATGTTTTTTTTTGTGGAAGATGGTATTCAACCATTACTTTCATGTACTAAGGAGGCATTTGTTAGCTCCAAAGACATGTATGATACTTTGCTGCCTCTTTTTACATGAGGATAGTCTGTTGGTCCTAATAAGGCAACTTCTCAACCTTTAGAGGTTTCATGTGATGATTCAGATCATTCCATTTTGGATGCAAATTTACATGATGCACCTATTGATGAGAGAGTTGATATTGAGGAGGGAAAAACTATGCCAAAATGGCTGGTGTAGACTTTGTGTGGTAGCAAATTCGATGTACCTCTATCATATCATACTCGTTCAAGCTCTCATAGTGCCTCTTTTGGATGAGATTGCTATGCTATGGCTGCCTCTAGTCTCCGTGATGAGAATGAGCATGTTTCATTTGATGAAGCACAAAATTCTAAAAATTGGATGGTTATTATGCAATCAGAATATGATGCTATCATGAAAAATGGTACCTAGTCTTTATGTGACTTGCCTTCTGGCAAGAAGGCCATTGGCACTAAGTGGGTATACATAAGCCTGATGGTACAGTTGATAGGTATAAAGCTAGGCTTGTTGCAAAGGGTTATGCTCACGACAAAGGCATTGATTTTGATGAGACCTTTGCTCCTACTTGCTGAATGACTACTGTGTGTAGCGTCTATGCACTTGCAGCTCATCATGGTTGGAATGTACATTAGTTGGACTTCAAAATTGCATTTTTGAATGGTGACTTGCATGAAGAAGTGTATGTTTTTCAACCCCAAGGCTTTATGTAGAAATGGCATGAAAACCAAGGGTGTAGATTGAAAAAAGCTTTATATGGTTTGAAGCAAGCACCACGTGCTTGATATGAAAAGATACATGCCTATCTAATTTCACATGGTTTAGAATAGTCCAAGTGAGAGCACCTTATATGTTAAGCATGCTAATGATGTGCTTCTGATCATTGTTATGTATGTTGATGACATGTTGCTTACTAGTCCTCATGAGAAGCATATTATTGATTTTAAGGCTGATGTGCATGCCTCATTTGAGATGTCTCATTCGGGGCATTTGCATCATTATTTGGGCATTCATTTTATGCAAGTTGATGGTGGAATATCTAGGGCATCCTTGATACCCCTCCGATCACAGTCTCAAAATTGCACAAAATCATGATTTGAGCTCGTTTCAGCCTCTGAATGCACTATCGCAATGCTTGTGCATGTAATTTTGTCTTTTTGTGCCAAAGATATATATAGGTTTTGGTTCACAAGTATAAGTGTCTCAAAGTCTGCTATAGGTTTAGTAGAACTCGATAAGGTAGTTCTATTCAACTTTTTGAGATATAATCATTTTTTTGCATCAAGGTATTTTAGTCAATGGCCATGGTTGAAAGGAGTGATGTATTTCGTATGTTGGCTATTGAGGATAAATTGGAAAGTACCAATTACCCATTGTGGGATTCTATGATGTGTCATGTATTGGTTGCAAAAGGACTATGAAATATTGTGTAGGGTGTTGAAAAATGTCTTATTTCACCTGCAAACACAATTGTTGAAAGTGATGCAGATGGCATTGAAGATGGTGATCTTCTTCATGTGTTCATGTTACGGTTCCTACTGCACCTGCTATAGAGCAAAGTTGTTGGGATGGCAGGGATGCTCAGGCACACGCATTGATAGCCTTGTCTGTAAAACATGCCATTATTCCTCACATTCACTCTTGTAGAATAGCTATTGATGCTTGGGATACACTTACCACTTTATACCATACAAGGAATGAGGCTCGAGTTGCTTACCTCCAAAAATAGTTGGAGAGTGCACACATGAATGAAGGTGATTCCATGGATAATTTTCTTACAAAGATCAAAGATTTGAAAGAGCATCTGATTTCTAGTAGTGAATTCTTGCCTGACACTTCACTTGTGCAAATGTCACATGTGCCAACAACTCTTCTTATCCTATTATGAGAGTTGGAAAGATCATTCTCACTACTGTTGATGGTATTTCTTTTACATTGTCACATGCTTTATTTGTGCCAAGAATTAAGAAAAATCTGTACCAGTTTCAACATTAGCCAAGATTGGCTTGATTGTGAAATTTGTTGATGATAGATGTACAATTCATGATCTGTCAAATGGCAATACATGATTCTTAGGCTATGTCAGATGCAAAGCTTTGGCATGCATGCTTTGGTCATCTGAATTTTGCTAGTTTTCTATGCTTGAAAAAATCTCAAATGGTATCCTCTTTGCCCAAACTTGAGGCACCCCATAAACATGCATGTGAAGGTTGTATTTTGGGCAAAATGCAACGTTCCTCATTCCCAAAAGATGGTTTAGTTTGAGCTACTCAAACATTGGAGCTCGTTCAAAGTGATGTCTTTGGTCCTATGTAGACACCCTCTTTTGGAAACTATCTTTACTTCCTGGCTTTCATTGATAATTTTTCTAGGCATGCATGGGTATATCCATTGAAAGCAAAGTCTGAAGTGTTTATGTGCTCCAAAAAGTTTCTGGTTTTGGCTGAAGATATGTCAGCATGTAAAATGGGCACCCTCCATTCTAATTGAGGGGGGGAATATATGTATTCTGACTTTAATGCATTTCTCACTAAATGTGGGATAAAAGATCAGTGTATAGTGCCGTATACACCTCAACAAAATGGAGTTGTTGAATGGAAAATTTGTTCACTCATGGAGATGGTGAGGTGTATGGTCAAGAGTCAGGCTTTACCACATAGAAGAAGACTAACCAACACCCAAATCAACCATAAGACATATGAGCCACACACACTCAACAATCGCTATGAAAGCTACCCTATACTCAGCGTCACAACTGGAAGTGGCCACAATAGGCTGCTTCTTGCTCAACCAAGATATGCATGTGCTATCAAGCATGAAGCAAAAACCACTAGTGGACACATGAGTGTCATAGCGACCAGCCTAGTCAGAGTCAAAAAAAGCATGCAAATCTGGCGGTAGTGATCCCCCCTTGGGATAAAACAACCCAAGTAGCTGGGTACCACTCAAGTAGTGAAAGATGCACTTAACCACCTACCAATGCTTGACACCTAGGCAATGCATAGACTTGCTCATCTGTGAGAGATTAAATTGAATATCTAGCCGAGTATTGCATAAGTAAATCAAGCATCCAACAACCTGCTGATAGAGAACAACATCAAATGCATCTCCAACATCATGAAGACTCAATCACAAACCTATCTCGATAGGAGTGGAAATAGGTTTACAGTATTCAAGGCCAAAATTCTACAATAATGTGTCAATATATTTCTTTGACACAAAGCCATTCCACCATCAACGTGCATAAATTGAATGCCCAAATAATGATGCAAATGCCCCAAATCAGACGTCTCAAATGAGGCATGTAAATCAACCTTGAAATCAACAATATGCTTCTCATGAGGACCAATGGGCAGCATGTCATCAACATACACCACAATGATCAGAAGCACATCATTAGCATGCTTAACATATAAGGTACTTTCCATTGGACTATTCTCAAAACCATGTGCAATTAGATAGGCATGTATCTTTTCATACCAAGCACGCGGTGCTTGCTTTAAACCATATAATGCCTTCTTTAACCTGCACACCTGGTTTTCATGCCCTTTCTACACAGCCATGGGGCTTAAGAACACACACTTGTTCATGTAAGTCACCATTTAGAAATGGAATTTTAATGTCCAACTCATGTACATTCCAACCATGATGAGTTGCAAGTGCACAGATGCTCCGAACAGTAGCCATACGACATGTAGGTGCAAAGGTCTCATCAAAATCAATGCCTCTTTCATATGCATAATCCTTTGCAACAAGCCTAGCCTTATACCTGTCAACTGTTCCATCAGGTTTATGCTTGAGCTTGTATACCCACTTAGTGCCAATGGCCTTCTTTCCACGAGGCAAGTCACATAAAGACTAGGTACCATTTTTCATGATAGCATCATATTCTCATTGCATTGCAGCCATCCAATGTTCAGAATTTTGTGCTTCATCAAACAAAACAAGCTCAATCTCATCACAGAGACTAGAGACAGCCATAGCATAACAATCTCATGCAAAATAGCCACTATGAGAGCCTCCTCAATATTAGCTCTCTCATCAACAAGTGCATCATGTAAATCTGCATCAGAAATGGCATGATCTATATCATCATATGAAACCTGCAAAGGCCAAGAAGTTGCCTCATTAGGACTAGTACTAGATTGTCTACCTGTAAAAAGCGGCATCAAAGTATCATACATGTCTTTGGAGCTAACAGATGTCTCCTTAGTACATGAAAGTAACGGCTGAATAGAATCTTCCACAAAAACAACATCATGGCTAACCTAAATGCATTTAGTCTATGGATGATACAGACGATAGCCTTTGCTTTCAAAACTATACCCAACAAAAATACATTTTACTACTTTATCATCCAATTTTTAGCGATGTTGTTCAGGCACTAATGCATATGCCAAACAACCAAAAACACACAGATCAGAAACAGATGGCTTGCGACCATGTCAAGCCGCATATGGGGTGATAGACTATAGCACTTTAGTGGAATACCTGTTAAGTACATATGCTACACACATGACAGCCTCAAGCCAAAAACTATGTGGTAAAGCTTGACTCTTGACCATACACCTCACCATCTCCATGAGTAACCTGTTCTTTGGTTCAACAACTCCATTCTATTGAGGTGTATATGACACTGTACATAATGTTTTATCCCATGTTCAGTCAGAAATGCATTAAAGTAAGAAGGCATATAAATCCCCCCCCTCGATTAGAGCGGAGGGTGCCCATTTTACATGTTGATAGATTTTCAAAAAAAACCAAAAACTGTTTCAAGCACATAAACACTTTGGACTTTGCTTTGAGTGGATATACCCATGCATGCCTAGAAAAATCATCAATGAAAGTCATGAAGTAAAGATAGTTTCCAAAATAACATATGTGCATAGGACCACAGATATCACTATGTACAAGCTGCAATTTCTAAGTAGCCCAAACTAAACCATCTTTTGGAAAGGAGGAATGCTGCATTTTGCCCAAAATATGGCCTTCACATACATGTTTGCGACCTCCTCTGATACCAATTGTTGGTGTTAGATTTCTATAGAAGCACGTGAACAACACAAGGAAGAAGAAGAAGCTTGGAGTAAAACACACAATACTGAATGTATTACCACTAGAATGTACAAAGATAAGTAACTTGTTAGGGCTATAGGCATATATACAAGGGGGGGGGGAACCTCCTAAAGAGGGAAAAAAGTGCCCCGACGGTCCTAGTGTGTTTACACACATCACTACCTAAATATATCAACATTATCCAATAATATCATCATTTGCAAGATCATGAATTGTCATCCATCATCAACAAATTTGACAACCAAGCCAAACTTGGCTGATGCTAAAATTGATAGCATATTTCTCTTGATCCCTACCACATATAGGGCATCCAACTATGTGAAAGAACTACCATAAGTAGTAGTAAAAATTGATCTTTCTAGCTCCCATTAAAGGATAAGATGAGTTGTAAGCACATGTGATAGTATTCGCTATGGGGGCAAGCTCAAGTGAAGTGAAGAAACTCCATTGTAAGGTAATATGTTTGGTCGCATCATATCAAAGTACCAAATATCCGAGTCCACTACAAACATACATTACTCATGATAAGATGGGTCATAACTATAAATAGTAGTTAATGCCCATTCTTCATTCTGCACAAGATTAGTGGACTCTATTTTAGGTGTTAAGGTCTCTACAACAACCATTCTAGCCCTCTCTTATTTGCCTCTTTTGAAGCCCATTAATAATGATAGCTCTTTATGACATGATCATTTGTCTTACAATACTTGCAAAAATATTATTTTTTTTAAATTTTTGCTTGTCATCTTTATCTTCCTTCTTTGACTGTGTAGCATTAGTAGATTTCTACTTTCTAATAGGTGAGCTCCATCTACCTTTGCCCTTTCAACTAGCTAAGAAAGCTTGATCTAAAAAATTCATATATGATCTATTCTACCTCAATTGATCTTCTTGTAACAAAACGGAGACTGACCCCTAAAATTCTAAGGCATTCGGATTGCCTTTTTATCATCAGTTAAAATATAGAAGCAAAATTTTGGTATGAATCTAGAAGACCATTAAGAACAGTCCGCACAAGTGAGATATTTGGAAAAAATTTATAAAAAGATATCAGTCGTCTCTTCAAATTGTTGATCTTTGTCAAAGAACTATCCATTGACAAGAATATCCCAAGCATTTTTTGTTGTCTTGGAGGATTTAATGTGAGGGATAATGGTGTTAGATATACTCAATAATCCACCCTCAAGTGACCACAAATGATCCATGGTGCTCTAAATTGTAAGGCCCCCATTATGAGGAGAAGCCATTTTGAGGGCTCAACATTTATGGAACCCTAACTTCCGAGTTAGATAAGGTCTATTGGTGACCATTGATTATAATATATTATCTTTGTGAGCCTAGCCATTAGGTTTTATATGGTGTAAAATTCTAGGACATTGGGTTGCCATTCAAGGCAAAAATAAAGGTATTCTGGTGCTGCATGGTTTTCCCATATAGCCTTAATGAGGGGAGTGTAGAGGGGGGCTTGCCCCCTTCTACAAGGTTTGGGGGGCCTACTCTGTTTGGCCCAGCAGGCCTTAACAATAGGACTTTTGGTCTTGGAGATATTGTCAGATTATATATTTTTCTGACTATTTCATCTCTCCCCAATATGTTCAACTATACTGACTCCCCTTGTAAAAGCTATATAATCATGGACCATGTGTAGCTCTATATAGCATTGTACACTAGTAAAGCCTTCATGTGGATTCTATCTAGATCACCATCTAAGCTTGATATTGGGCACACATGGGTGGAAAACATCATCTTTGTACTTGCATTGCTCTTGGAAATTCGATCAATTGAGTTCTCTACCTCTTAGTCTACATCTCTTTTTTTCATGCTTTTTTCTCAACTCTATCTATTGGTCTATTTCATTGTGTTGTTATTTATTACATGGTATTAGAGCTCAAGATGCTTTGAATGGTGCAAAATAAAAAATGTAGAGGTTGTAGAGACTTCAACGTCAAAAGAGGGAAGATGTTAAGCGGCATGTCATCATCTACAATTGGGAATCAAGGTGGTTCATCAAGAGGAGTAGGTGGAGCACAAGCAAGAGCAGCAATGACGTCGATCATCCCAACATTGCGGATATAGTCACTAGCCTTCATAGAAGGTAAGATTGACTATATGAATTACACCTTGTGGAAGTTTAAAATCAATTCTATCCTTGGTTTATATGAGCTTCTAGTGACTATTCATGGGATTGATCATGAGCCCCAAGAAACACCTAATCCAAATAGTCTTGGTTGAATGATTCCTCCTTATGCTGATCTTCTACATACTTCTAGATATAGAAATGCAGATGCATTATGTGCTCTAGTTACAAGTACTACCAATAGTGTTCTAACTCTCATTTGGCATACTACCAAGGCTTGTGAGGCATGGAACATATTAAGAAATCGATATGAAACTCATAATCAAACACAGATTCAGAACTTGGAGAATCAGCTAGCAATTGAAAGGTTTACTAATGGGGAGACTAAAAAGGTGTTTATCACTCGCATAAAGAATCTATGAGATCAAATGGCAGGAGAAGGTTCACAAGAGTCAAGCAAGGAGGTAACTCAACGTTGTCTTTGAATCGTTCCACAAAAGTTTGATGGTTTGGTAATTGCTCTTAATACTCAAATCAGACCTCAACCTCTAACTTTTGAAGTAGTGCCTTACTCATGGAGGAGGAGCTACAGCTCAAATCAAAGAGTAGTGGAAACAAATGAGATGCTTCATTCACATCCAATGTCAAAGGAGGCAAATTAGAATCTTCAAAAGATGTAGAGAAGAAGAAGAACGACAAACAGAAGTTCAAGGGAGAGTGTTTCCAGTGCAAGAAGAAATGCCATAGAATTCAAGATTGTTGCATCAAGAAGGAAGAAGAGAATAATGGATCTTCAAAAGATGGCAAGGGCTACCAACACTACATAAACAAAGCTTGAGTTATTTGTTATGATGAAGGATTTATGCTTCTCAGTTGAAGATTCAGGAACAAATGACTCATGGGTATTGGTCAGTGATGCCTCTCATCACATGATGAGTAGAAAAGTCCTTTATAGTTCCTTATAGCCTCTAAAGCAAACCATCATAGTAAAGGTGGGAAATAATGCAAGATCCTACAGATGGTCAAAGTAATTGATCATGGTCATGAAGTATCTTTTAGTAAGAAAAGAGCTAAGATTATGGATAGTAACAACAACATTGTTGGGACTCACATAAGGAGGAACAACCTATATGAGTTGTCTGCTATTAGATCCACTACAAGTGTGGGCACAAGTAAGCTATGGCATGTGAGATTTGGTCATATTGGATACCCTATATTAAAGGAGATGCATCACTTGGTTATGGTTGCATACCTACAATCAATTGTAGAAATGAAGGAACCATGTGAAGCTTGCATGATGGGCAAGCAACAAGGGAAGGCGTTTCCACAAGAAAACAAGAACAAAGAAAGATATCCTCTAGAGTTGCTGCATGCTGAATTGTGCAAAACAATATCTATGTAAGCCTTGGGTGGATCTTCCTTCATCATGTCACTCATTGATGACTAATAACATGAAGATGTGAGTGTACTTCATTCATTATAAGGCTCAAGCTTTTGATAAAAATTCAAAGAATGACTTTAGCTTGTTGAAATTGAAATAGAGAAAAAGATGAAGAAATTAAGGATAGATGATAGTGGTGAGTCCACATCAATAGAGTTTGAAGATTTTTGCAAGAGTAAATGGATCAAACATCAACTCCTAGAACATAGCCCTCAACAGAACGGTGTTGTAGAACTTTGGAAATGAACCATCATGGAGATGGTAAGGTGCATGTTGAAGGGAAAGGGTTTGCCAAATCAATGCAAAGGCTATCAACACTGCTATCTACATCTTGAATCGAAGTTACACCAGGTACTTGATGGGAAGACTCTAAAAGAGGCCTACATTGATAAAAGTCCATCTCTTTCCCATTTCAAAATATTTGGAAGTAAATGTTTTTGTACATGTTCCACAAAGCAAGAGAAACAAGCTTCAACCAAAAAGCATCAAATGTATCTTCTTAGGGTACACTCAAGATAAGAAGGCTTATAAGCTTTACGATCTTGAGGTTAAGAAGATCATGGCGATTCATGATATGGTGTTTAAGGAGGAAACCACATGTTCAGCCTCCGAATGCACTATTGCAGTGATTGTGTATGAAATTTTTTCCTTTTGTGCCAAACATATACACAAGTTTTAGCTCACTAATACAAGCAGCCCAAAGTCTAGTATAGGTTTAGCAGAGATCAACAGGGTGCTTTTTTTCAACTTTTTGAGATACAATCATTTTTCTACATCAAGATATTTAGATATTGTCCATGGCGGAAAGCAATGATGTACTTTGTATATTGGCCATTGAGGATAAGTTGGATGGTAATACTTACCCATTGTGGGCATATGTGATGTGTCATGTATTCATACCAAAAGGGTTGTGGAATATTGTATAGGGTGTTGAGAAACATCCTACTACACCTGCGAACATAGTTATTGAAGGTTATGGAGATGGCATTGAAGATGACAATCTTCAAATTCTTGTTTGTGTTGCAACTCTTGTAGCACCTACTATAGAGCAACTTCATAGGGATGGTAGAGATGCTCAGACACATTCATTCATAGCTTTCTTTGATGAAGGTGTCATTATCCCTCGCATTTGCTCTTGCAAGATAGCAGAAGGTGCTTGAGATTGTCAGCCACTAGATGCCGGACTTTGTAAATATTAATTCACTGAAACATCTTGCCGATGAGGTAGACCACTGATGTAACTTTTCATAGTAATATACATCATTCTATCTTGGGGGTATGCAGACAAGCCGAAACGGAGACAGGTATCAGATACATCGGGCTATCAATTCTGATGCATCATAGAGAAGAGCGCTTCTCCAAATCGATTCACTGTTATCATAGTATTTGATTATTGTTGTTGTTATGTAATAGTAATTTTCTGTTATCTCTAACAGTTGGGGGATTCTTAGACAAGAAGGAGTTTGAGGGTTTGTAGGAGAAAAGGAAAAGACCAGAAGAGGAAATACACCTTGGAAGCTTCTGCCGATTGATTACAGTAAGAAAATTACAATGTTTGAAGCACAATACAAGCCAATATTTCTGTGCACAATCACACAGAGTGCTCAATTACAAAATACCAAATATCCCAAAGTCTTCTTGCCGTCGGCCTCCTCTGCACCAGACCTCCACCTGCTTCAAGCTTATCCTTGTGCACACCTTGCACCAAGCTTCCACTAAGGGGGAGGAATGAATCCCTTCTGTCGGCACGCACACACTCCAAAGAGACCTTGAGATCCTTGGGGGACTAGCTTAGCACTCGCTGCACAATCCCTTAGTCACTCTCCATGCACTCCTTCACTTCCACTTCTCTGCATCGCACACTGGTGACTCTTGCACTTCTCTCTCTTGCTTCACTTAGACTATGCTTCTCTTGCTTACTCTAAGATTATGGTCCAAGAAGAGTCCTTGCCTTGATTTGAGTGTGTCGATCACGTACGCTCCTAACTGCAATAGTATCTTGGTGCTCACTTTGATGTCCCAAGATTGTCTTCACAAGTGGCAGCCAACGACTCACTGTTTTGTCATGTAGTGACTTTAGACTAAAACCAAAAATTTTAATGGGGGGCCATACTTTCACCTGTGCGTACGTTGCCGCTTCACATACCTTCACATTTTCCTTTTAAGTCTTCACTTTTGCACATAAGAGGGGGTTCACCTGAACCTTTCAAAACACTTTAAAACACACTTTGAGTGGCAATGGAAGGGTAGAAAGGGGGTGGAGGGGAGGGCTGAGGGGCGGGGATTGAAGGGATAGGGGGGGGTTAAGGATGTGGCTAGGCAGATTGGTAAAGGTAGGGCATGGGGTAGGATGATGGGGTCTGGAGAGGGTTAAAATGGTCAAACAGTAGAGCTACAGAGTGCACATGTGGGAGATTATGAAACATAAGGTAAGACAAGGTGAGAATAGACCATGTGGACAATGTGGGGAAATAAAAGCATGTGATTAATGTGCTCAAAACATGTGAGTTTTGACCAAAAGTGAGAGAAAACGTTGGAATTTGGAAAAATAAAGCCAAAAACTGAGTTTAGAGGTGCCAAAAAACATGAAAATGGCTCCATTTTTGTAAAAAATGGCCAACCGAAGCACGATCCAGAGCCAAAAGCTTTGAGCCATAAAAAATAATAATAATAATAATAAGTTTTTAATATATATATATATATATATATATATTTTTTTTTTTTTTTAAATTTTTTTTTTCATCGAATGCCTATACAGAAAAGAGAAAGAAAAATAAGAAGAAAAAAAAATATATAAAGTGAATAATAAAATAAAATAAAATAAAAATAAAAATTAAAAACTAAAAATAATAAAATAATAAATAAAAAATAAAAATAAAAAATAAAAATAAAAAATAAAAATTGGGGGGGGGGGGAGGTGTGTCAGAACGAGGGGGGGGGGGGCGGGGCGGGGGGGGGGGGGGGGGGGGAGGGAGGGGGGGGAGGGGGGAGGGAGGGGAGGGAGGGGAGGGGGGGAGGGAAGGGGAGGGGGGGGGGAGGGGAGAGTTTTTTTTTTTTTTTTCTTCAACCTGAAAATCTTGGGGGGGCGTTTTTTTTTGTTTTTGTTTTTTTTGGTTTTCTTTGTTTTTTTTTTTTGGAAAATAACCCAAAAAATAGAGAAAATTGAAGGAAAAATAAAAAAAATGCCAGAAAATTCTGAAAAAATTCTCATGAAATTTTCTACAGGGCTAGGCCCAATTTCTTTCATTAAAACACAGAGAGACTCCTTTTATTCCTCCTATTTGGCAAGAAAATGATATCGGAAAAGGATAAAAAATGCTAGAAAAATGCTAAAAATGCTAGAAAAATTTCCAAAAATACCCAAAATTTTTACTTTTGCAGAGGTTATGAAATGCCTTCTAGGTTTGCTAAAAACACAAGGAACAAGAATGAAATTGATAAAGAAAACTACTAAAATTGAGCAAAATGAGATGAGAAAGCTATGTACAACCTGGACAGATTTGCAGTTCCAGGTGATCCATACTTCTTCAAGTGTGTTGATGATAGGCCTTGAGCCTTGATATGTTGACCAGTGGCAAGGCCTCTCCTTTCAGCGTCTCTAACTCCACAACACCCCAATTTAGCATTGTTTTGACTCGATAAGGTCCTTCCCAATGTGGAAGCCATTTTCCTCTCAATTGTGTATGAAGATGAGGTCTATGGAGAAGAACTAACATGCCTATTTCTATGTTGTTGTTCCACAAATATCGATCATGAGCCTCCTTCCTCTTCATCTGAGTCTCTATCAATTGTTTTGTTGCTAGTAGACGAATCTCCTCCACTTTATGTAGTGCTCCGAGCCTTTGAGAGACATCACAATCTTTCTTGCCCTGCATGAATGCTATCTTAGGTGATCCATGTAAAAATTCAAAGGGCTCAATGGGCAATATGCCATAAACCAGTTGGAATGGAGAATATCCCGTGGCCTCTTTGTAAGCTAACCTGTATGCCCATAGGGTACCTTGATAAGCAATGCCCCAGGAAGTGGGCTGTAACATACACTCCTTCCTTAGCATTGAGATTAAAACCTTATTTGTCAATTCAGCCTGTCCATTGGCTCTTGGATAGTAGGCACAAGAGGTCCTATGTAGAATTCTATACCTGTTGAAAATTTCCTGCAGGACCTTATTGACAAAATGGGTACCCTGATCTGTACAAATTTCAAGTGGACATCCAAACCTGCAAATGATGCTACTATAAATGAAATCAGCAACAGTTTGGGCAGTGCAGTCGGGGGAGGCAATAGCTTCAGCCCACTTTGTCGCATAATCTGTAGCTATCAAGAGATATTTCTCTCTTTTTGGAATCGCCGGAGGGTAGATGGGCCCTATAAAATCTAGCCCCCACTTCTCAAATGGTTGCCAGGAAGTGGAAACAATCAAGGGGCTATGCCTCTGCTTTGTTGGCTTCGGTCCACACCTCTGGCAAACGTCACATGCCTTTCCCCATTCATCTGTATCCTTAAATAGTGTAGGCCACCATAAACCAGCATCCAGTATCCTCTGACTTATAATGTGCCCTGGAAGGTGCCCACCACCTGTTCCTTCATGTGCAGAGTGAAGGACTTCCCTCACTTCTTCTTCTTCCAAACACTTCCTAAACCTGTCATCCTTGCCTTGTCTATATAATTTATCTTCAATGAAGGTATATGGTCTACTCTTGATTAGCAGTCTCTTCCTTTGCACAACACTAGCCTTTTTTGGATATAGACCAGTTTTAATGAAATTCTTGATATCATAATACCCACCTTGAGCTTGTACAACAAACAGATGAGCATCTCAAAAATCATCATTGATTCCACTAGCTGGATTCATCATATTGATTCTGGATTAGCCGACACCACATGTCCTAAGAGAGTTCCTTCTGTCACAAGAAAATGATATTTGTTTGGATTGAGCTTTAGCTTAGTCTCCCTGCATCTCTTGAAAACATTCTGCAGCTGCCTCAAGTGATGGTCCAAACAATCTAGAGGAGTTTCTTTGTGAGAACCTGAAAACGAAGAGAAGTCATCCATGAAGATTCTAAGTGATTCCAGCAATAGGGGGCCAAAAATGAGATTGACCGTTCTGTTAAAGGTGGCTGGAGCATTTCTGAGCCCAAATGGCATTTTTACATACACATATGTTCCCCAAGGTGTGATAAAAGCAGTCTTTTCACGATCCTCCGGGTGTATTGATATTTGATTAAAGCCACTAAATCCATCCATAAAGCTATATAATGCATGCCCAGCCACTTCTTCAATGACCTGCTCTGCAAAAGGCATTGGGAAACCATCTGGAATGGTCACCTTGTTGAGTGCTCTAAAGTCAACACAAATTCTGATTTTATTAGTATTCTTCTTTGGTACTATAACCATAGGTGAGAGCCACTCTGAGTGTTCCACAGGAATAATTATTCCTGCATCCTCCATCTTCTGTATTTCCACATAGACAGCTTCAACATATTTTGGATTAAGTCTATAACTCTTCCCTCTTATGGGTTTGGCTCCATCAACCAGAGGGATTCTGTGCTCTCCATAAGTTGCAGGCACTCCTTCTAAGTCTTTATAATGCCAAGCAAAAACATCTGTATAATGGGTCAAGAATGATTTTACCTTTTCAAGGAGCCCTAGGTGGCTCCACAACCAAGTGGCCACCAAAACTGGCCGATTATTGTGATGAGTGCCTAATTGTATTTCTTTGACAGGATTTCTCTCTACCATATTATCTTCGTGCTCATCTTCTTCCTTGTCTTCTTCTACTAGCTTTTCGTGCATTGCTTCATAAGCAGGTGTATTTTGGATTTCAATGTGTTCCTCCTTGTCCTGCATCCATCCTACAGGGATTTCTTGAATTGGGAAAGAACACTCTTCACTAGAATCTTTTACCTTGCCTTTAGCTTTAGTACCCTCCTTATCTGTGGTTGTCATATCCTCCTCCAAGTTGTTCTTGAGGAGTGTCTTCCTGCCCCTTCTATGGTCTGTGATGGGCTCTCCCAATCCATCAACCTGGACTTTCTCCTTATCTTCATCACAACCTTCAGTCGTGCAAGAATTATTAAGAAAAATTCCAAAACAAGAGGAAGAGTTGCCTGCTTGGAGCCAATTTAGAATATCCTCTTCTTCCTCGAAATCTATTTGGGGTTGATCCTCCGATTCTGGTTCCATGCATATGCCAACTGTTTGCATCATGCTAGTGTTTCCTTGATTATCTGGGCCCTCTTCTAAATGAATCTGTGTCAGCTCTTGCCCATTCTTTTGTACCCACATAGTGTCCTTGCCCCAATCATGAATGACACTTGCATGCCTCAGCCATGGTCGTCCAATTAAGAGGGGAAATCCTCCTTCAACCTGGGGCAATCTTAGAACCACAAAATCCAGAATGAATAGATTACCTTGTACTTCAAGTGGAACTTTTGGGCTCACTCCCAAGGGCCTTACTTTGCTCTGATCTGCCAATGTAACAATGAAATTTGTAGGCCTTGTGTCATGGACACAAAGAAAACCATCTTGAACCTTATATTCTATGTCAATTTCTATATCTCATGATTGGTTCAGATTTTGGACAAACTAACGCTTCCATTGCGTCTGCAACATGCCAAAACCCTAAGATCGATTGTTTACTCGCTCGATTCTGATATTCAGAGGTCCCATTTTGAATTGATGACATCATGATGACATCATCATTTCGCAACCGCCCTTGAGAACCGCCCTTGAAATCCTATATAAGGAGGCTTGGGCCACATTCATTCTTAGTCTTGCCAATGCCAGTCTTGGGAGCTCAAGTGATCTTGATCACCAAGTAAGTACTTTCAAGTTCCAGTTCAAGTTCTAGTCTTGTTTCTTACTCTAGTCTTGTCTAGTCTTGTATTGTGGACATCCTTTCTTGTCCTATTGTAATCTCGTAGTACAAGATCCTTTCTAGTTATTTCTTGTATCCAATTCATATCCCTGAAGAGAATTCCTGTAATCCAGACATGTTGTTCCATACCTACGATCCCGGGTTGTGGGATCTCCTGTATCATCTCTGGTTCAGTTTTCCATACCTATCGGTCCCGGGTTGTGGGATATCTTGTATCAATCCTCTATTCGTGTATCATTTTCCCTTTGTTGGTGTTCTTGTAATCAGAACTATATTTTCGAAATCTTGTCTTGTGTAGTCAGAGAGCACACTCTAGTGCTCCCCTGACACCTTGAAGGGTGGAGTCCAATCTTTTCCATTGTATGTTCAGGCATCAAGTTAATGCCAGAACCACCATCCACAATAACTCCTTGAAATTCATGACCTTTGATAGATACTGTCAGCCGAGGACTTTTATAATCTGTAAGGGGTGCTTCCCCTACAATTTTTCCTTTATGTAAAAGAGCAGTCTTTGCCACCAAACTTGTAGTGGAAGCTTCATCAATTATCTGCAATAACTCTGACCTGAATTTCCCATCCATCTTTATTAAATAAAAAATACTAACCTCCTTTTTCATGGACTTGAGTAATTTTGAAGCCTCTGATTCCTTGAGAGCATGGGCTCCAGTTGACTTATCAAACTTCTCATGAGCCCTGTTGAAGGCATGCCCAATGGCATCACTGGTGCATATGAGATTTCCTTTTTGACTTGTATCTACACCTGTGGTGGCTTTATCTTCAGATGGTTCTCTGTCTTGATTCCATCCCTTAATCTTTGATCCTTGTCCTATGTCTGCTTGATCCTTCCCCTTGCTTCTTGTCTGCACAGTCAAAGATTCTATTTCTTCTAATTGCACCACCCTGGTAGATGGTGATGGCTCATTGACTCGATCACACTTCTTCTTTGTGCACAGAAATCATCTGAATATGGGGCCCGGATGAAGAGGCTTGATTCTTAGGACAACAATTGGTATAATGGTCTCTTGCCTCAGGGCAGTTCCTGCAAGGAGGGGCATTTTCTGGTAGGGTGCACCTACTTTGATAGTGTCCGCATTCTCCACATCTGAAACAGATGATTGGCCTCCTAGACCCATTTCCAAAGTTATTCCTCTGTCTAGGATTATAGTTGTTACCTTGATTTGGTGCAGCAGCCATCACATTTGCTGGTGTTGGGGGTCCTCCTTGTGTCCAGTATGTCGTTGCTGGCATTCCCCTTGATTGGCATTCATGGGCCTCATGGCCAACTTTCCTGCATAATTGACAAGTCACACTTAACAGGGGACATTCAGTTACTATGTGACCTTGCTTGCTACACATGGAACACCAAAGTCCACTCTTGATGCCACTCCCCTTGAGTTCCTGCAGCTCCTGTTGCAGCTGAGCCAATTCCTCTGCTTGGGCCTCCTCCTCCTTTTAGAGCTTTAGTGCTTCAATTCCCTCCTCAACTGAGCAACAGCAGTGTCCTCCTCTTTGTAGGGATTATTCCTTTTTAAGCCCTCCAGCTCCTTCCTTAGCTGGATCACTGGATCCTCCATTTCTGTACCATATGTTGGTTGGGAAGAAGTTGCTCCATACCGGTGCCTTATCTGCTCCGAGCGTGTGGCTGTGTTGATGAACTCCTCTATAGAGGCTGTAGGTAACACTAATTCCTTTATTTTGCATTGGGTGGCCACTGGTAGGGGCTTAGCTAACCACTTCTTAACAAAAAAAATCGTGTGGTGGATTTGGCAATTTAGCCATTAGTGCTTTGGCCCTAGTCACAAACTCTGGGAACTTTTCTCCTGGACCCAATCGCAAATTTTCTAGTTCTTCTATAATAATCTCCGCAGTGTTGCCATGCTGGAATTGATGTTTAAATGCATCTTTCATCACATCCCAAGTGGTAAAATGGCTTTCAGCAAACTCGCTGAACCACTTATCAGCTAATCCCTCTAATGTGGCAGGGAAGAGAATCAGAAAGGCATCCTCCCTACCCATTAAGCCTCTAGTCTTACATAGTGCCAAAAACCTTCTAATGTGTTCATCCGGATCCTCCTGAGCTAGGCCTTTGAAAGAAGGAAACTTTATATTTAATCTAGAGAGTAAAGTTTCCAAGTCTACCTGACCCGCCATGCTCTTTACTGATGAGGTTGAAGATAGTTGACTGGAGGACCTTCTAACAACCTTCCTTCTTGTCTGCTTGCAGGTGACCCTTAATGTTTGGGACCAGGTTTCGGTCATGAGCAGCTCATAGCCCACTTAATATGAGACACTTGATAAGAATATTTACCTTTTGTTTGATAAAGTAGCACTGTAGTAGCACTGTAGACACGTGACCTCTGCTATACTTTGCACTTGGTTTCTCCTAAGCTCAAATCTCCTTGGATGTCCCACTGGGCATGCCAAATTTTGTTGGGGGATTCTTAGACAAGAAGGAGTTTGAGGGTTTGTAGGAGAAAAGGAAAAGACCAGAAGAGGAAACACACCTTGGAAGCTTCTGCCGATTGATTACAGTAAGAAAATTACAATGTTTGAAGCACAATACACGCCAATACTTCTATGCACAATCACACAGAGTGCTCAATTACAAAATACCAAATATCCCAAAGTCTTCTTGCCGCCGGCCTCCTCTGCATCAGACCTCCACCTGCTTCAAGCTTATCCTTGTGCACACCTTGCACCAAGCTTCCACTAAGGGGGAGGAATGAATCCCTTCTATCGGCACGCGCACACTGCAAAGAGACCTTGAGATCCTTGGGGGACTAGCTTAGCACTCTCTGAACAATCCCTTAGTCACTCTCCATGCACTCCTTCACTTCCACTTCTCTGCGTCGCACACTGGTGACTCTTGCACTTCTCTCTCTTGCTTCACTTAGACTATGCTTCTAAGATTATGGTCCAAGAAGAGTCCTTGCCTTGATTTGAGTGTGTCGATCACGTACGCTCCTAACTGCAATAGTATCTTGGTGCTCACTTTGATGTCCCAAGATTGTCTTCACAAGTGGCAGCCAACGACTCACTGTTTTGTCCTGTAGTGACTTTAGACTAAAACCAAAAATTTTAATGGGGGGCCATACTTTCACCTGTGCGTACGTTGCCGCTTCACATACCTTCACATTTTCCTTTTAAGTCTTCACTTTTGCACATAAGAGGGGGTTCACCTGAACCTTTCAAAACACTTTAAAACACACTTTGAACCTTAGGGAAATTAGAGAAAATACCTCTGCAACCTGCAACCCACTTTCTCCAATTTACCCTTTGTGGACCATTAGTTGTGCACTACCTGTGCACTTTGACACCTGCACTTCAGCACTTTGACTTTGCACCTGTTGACTTTGACCTTGACCTTGTTAAAATTGACTAGTTGACTTTGACCTTTTGACTTTGACTGTAGTTGAATTTGACCAACATGACTTTTATGGGCTCAACACTAACTGTTGGTGATTGAGTGATTTGGTGGATGGTTAGTTTGCTCTGTGTCTATGAATCTATAAATTTCAGCACATAACATAAGCTTATTGTTGTAATCAATAATTTGTTAATTAGTTTGATGTGATTAGTTGGAGATACTTAGGGACTCAATATTTACTGAATTCTACCAAGAACCTCATGAACATGTCCTATTTCTTCACCGGACTGGACGAGAGAGGTTAACATTGGCGATCCTACTGGGGAGTGGTTTTTACCATCTACATGCCAATAACACATTTCGGTGAGATCTATCCGAAGTACAGAAGTGACAAGCATCGTGTTCAAGTGAATAGTGCATTCAGTACCCCACAGTATAAAGCCAATGATGGTGTGACATTTGAAGGAAAGAGTGCACCAAGTAGCAGTTTGGCACCACAATATTTCATTGTCTCCGATCTATATGAAACACCAGAGAAATCTTCAGAGATGTCCAATGATATTTTGGTTTTTGATAGCAACTCGATGTTTGGCGTGAGTCCCGTGTTCGATGAACTTCCAACTCTTGACAATACTTTGGAAGCTTCCAAGGCTCCAATTGCAATCGAAAATATGTAAACCACTCATTCTCTGCAAACTAAATCTACATCAGAAATTGTAGTGGACATCATGAAAATTGCAGAAGAACCGGTCTCAAAGCCAGTCAATATCAGAGAAGGTTGGAGAACTTTGATTGAACAATGCATCATGACAACATTTCCAAGGTTTTGGAGTAGCAAGAAAGTATCGCAACCAAAAGAATTAGAACCCATTCAACGACTAAGTTTGCAACTTCCACAAGGTTTACCATTAGTCACTGATCAAGCTTCACCTACCACCTCCAATTTTGAAGTGATGGATGCACTTGAGTACTTCAATCCTAAAGCGATGGAATACTTATAAGGTGAACAACAGGGTAGAAAACACGATGGACAAAGAAGACAGTTTCCAATTGGAGTGACAGATTCCCAAGTGATGACCTTGATGCTCATGTCCATATGTTTGAAATCAATTACAGTGTGTTCGACAACCTAGAAGATGATGAATATAAAGCAATAGTCTTTCAATAAGCTATGGTTAAAGAATCAGCATGGTGGTTAATGAAATTTGACGTAAATCACTTTGGATGCTATGATGATGTTCAGAATGCTTTCTTGCAATGATTTTGGTTAAAGATAAATGCAATAGAGATTTTTTATTTCTTGTAGAATAACAATATAGAAAACAAATCGTGGAGTGCAAGAATGTGCCACAATTATTCGTACTCACCTCCAAAAGTTGCCACAAGCAAATGCTAGCTGACTGTTGAAGTAGTCAAGGAACTGAAGGACTCACAAGACAAGGAAGCCTACGAAGGGAGTCGAAGCGAAGAGAAAGCACAAGCAGACACAGTAGTCAAAGAAGATTTGGCAAGTAGGCCATTTAAATTTTTCATGCATCAAAGAGTTGGGCACACTAGAAGAAGGAGCAAGTAGGGAGCTCCAGGAAATGTATGTCAAAATGTTAGAAGAAATCCCTATAAAAATAGTGATTTTCATCACTAAAAACCATTGTAAATACCATTTCATATTTTTGTAGCTCCATTTTGTGCAAGCCAAGGAGTCCTTGAGCTTGAGGAGCTTTAGAAGTACCTCCCTATCAGTTTTCACATTTTTTAGACTCCATTTGAACCTCCAAATAGGCCCTAGAACCTAATTTTTAACTAGGCTGGAGACTAGGTCTGGACAGGGCCAAAAGCTAGTGAAAAACTATAAATAGAGCTAGAGAGCTCATTTTTGGGGGTAGCTTGTAATAGAGTTGAGCTTGTATGAGCATTTTGAAAGTAAGGTAAAAGAACTCCATTGTCTTCCTCTTTGTTCTTGCTGTGTGTGTGCGTGTGCGTGTATGTGTGTGCATGTTTGTGTGCTTCTCACTCACGCACTTGTGCCTTCACTTGCTCAAGGTCATCATACCATCCTCACGTCTTTCCAGATTGACATTAAAGGAGGTGCTACTCATCACTGAGCTACACCAAATTTTGGCGCCGTTGCCGAGGATCGAGCTTTGAGGACGCGCGTAAGATGGTAAGACGTAGAGTTGAGGCGTTGGAGTCATAGGTATTTTTTTCACTTTTATCTATTTTCTTTTGTTTTTCTCATCACCATCATCATCCTCACCATCTCCCACATCCATCTCCATCATCACGAAAAATTTCAGTTTTTGGTCATATCACCCCACCCATACCATTCCCCTCATTTCACCTGTGAGAGAGAGCGAGAGAGCGTTTGTGTGCTTGTGATTTTCTGTGTTTTTTGAGATTTTCTGCAGGAATCAGCATCCCCAGCAGCTGCACCAACTCCAATAGGTAAAAAATTTGACTATGCAGGTCCCGAGGCATTGACCTCTGTCAATCGTGACCGACAAAAAAAATTGACCTTCTTGCAAAACTAAGTGCATAAATGTGATGTATAGGCCTAGAGCTTCATGAATATGTGCTTGAAATTTTAAAATTCCTTAGTTTTCTGTCAATCGCGATCGACAAACCACGACGGACACTTGCCGACCGACCTATCAATTGGGATCGACCCATCAATCGCGACCGACAGAGTCAACGACCGACTGACCACGACCGACTGAATCTACGCGTGACACGTGTCAATCACGATCGAGCCATCAATTGCGATCGACGAGTCAATCGCGGCTGACAGCCACGACGGACCTGTCAATCACGACCGACCCAGTCAACGATTGCTTGACCACGACCGACAGACCCTCGCGACGGACCTGTCAATCGCGACCGACAGAGTCAACGACCCTTTGACCACGATCGACTGAAAATCTGGGCCACTTGTCAATCGCGATTGACCTGTCAATCGCGATTGACATTCACGACAGACCAGTCAATCGCGACCGACATGTCGATCGCGACTGACATATCAATCGTGATTGATAGAGCTTTCGATCGCGATTGACGGGCAAATTCGGCCAATTTTTTTAGGGCAAAAATAGTGGTCTAATTTTTGGCAATTTGTGGGGAACTTTTAAGGGTTAGTAGAGCATTGTGAGACCTACACCCCAAGCATTTTGAGAAGTCCTATCTGCCTGTTACCGGATTTAAGTCCTGTTTTTGCCCCAAAACCCTGAATTGGCATAACTTTCTCATACGAAATCCGATTGCTGTGATTTTGGTTTTGTTGGAAAGCTGTGATTATTAGATAGGGTACTTTGAATTTGATCATATCCCGGCATAGGAAAAACTGAGGGTCCCTTTGGATTGTTTTTCATAAAGGCAAAATGCAATTTGGTTAGTGGATTACATGCATGGAAGTGATCTGTCTGTCAATCAAATTTAAGTTTTGAGCTAATTGTCGAATTTTTCAGGTTCTTGGAGAACATCAAAGGGTACTCGAAGCAAGAGTAAGTGCAAGCTTGGGAACACGCTTCTTGGGCACACGAGGGCAACACACAGGGAAAGAAACTCAAGGTTGGAAATTCTCAACACCCTCTGTCAATCCCTAGCATAGGCTAAGTACGGATAGAGGTTTTGATTAATTAGGGATACATTAAGAACGACCAAGTCCAAGAACTCTAATCACTCAAGTGCAAGTGTTAGGAGATTACAATTGCGAAACAACCTAAGGGAAAAGAATTTAAATCGAGCGACCACACTCAAAGTACGATAAAACTTAAGTGTTCCTTGCGACGAAGATTAATTGGACAAGAAGTGACACCCTAAGGGAAATTAAAAAAGAACAAGTGACTAATACAAAAGAACTCAACGCAAAGTGTACTTGGGAAAATTTGGGATTATTCAATTAGGCTTATGAACCTTAGATCAAGACAACACCTAGGGAGAGATAGACAAAGTCTTAGATCTTCAGAGGCTAGTGTCAATCATACTGCTAGGTCTTGGGCCCAGCAGTTGAGCCATCATTCATACTACCCTAGCTCTGAGACTAGCGAGTCAAAGATGTCCCACGGTATGGAGAGACCTACAGGAAGTTCAGGAGTGCCATATTTACATAGGGTAGAAGGCCCTTACAAGATGCAACTCGAATACCTTAGGACCAACCGATTAGGTGCTAGCATCTATGAGGACGGCCTAGGAAGATCTGTGGTCCAGATTAAAAACCCTGACCAATCCATTGGACTAGAACATCTAGCGGTCAAGTTTGAAAATGGAGCATACTTGGACAAAGAAGGGACAATATATGTAGTCACCAGTCATCCAGATAGGATAGATGAATTTGGGAATGTGATCCCAGAAACGGACTTAGGTGACCTGGAGCAAGGAAACATGGGTGTAGAACCTAGAACCCCCCGAGGCAAATCTGTTCTCTCTAGGATTATCACACCAGAGTGGATTCCCCAAGACAATAAGAGCATAGATCTGCTCCTGAACCGAGAGACTGATGAAGACTTTTGGAGGTATAGATCTGATCAGCCGAGTGAGGTAGGAACAATCATGATATATGAGCTCAAAGATCGTGATAGCCCAGGCAGAGTGACCTACTTGGATCACGCTTCAGAGAGGGTCTTTGTGGTTACAGAAAACGATAGGCATGCTTACACTTGGAAAGGTGAATTTATTTTCCCCCAACCAAGATTGAATGTGTCCTTTGGTCACCCCAGAGTTGGAACATCCCAAGCTCATGGAGCTCAAAGAGACAGACATAGAGATAGACCGGAGGTAAGCTTTGCCAACCCAGTGGGAACGAGAATGGAACCAAATAGAGTGGAACCTGAGGGACTTAGAGCCCCAAGGAACCAAAGGAATGTGGATGAATTCCCTCTACCAAGACCTAGAGAGCACACGAGGATTTTGAGACCGACTCAGTTAGTTAAGTCCATGAAGAACTACTTCGATGGCACAGGAGACCCATATGATCATGTGGTCGAGTTTAGGCAAGTCTTGAGAGCTGAACAAGTTGAGGACCTATTCACACAATATAATGCCTTTGGTCTAACCCTTAGGAACACAGCCCTTACATGGTTTCAACCATTGAATGAGAGATAGTTTAGGAGCATAAACCAACTCTTAGAGGCTTTCATCGGCGAGTTCTCTAAAAGTGGCATAAGGCATAATACTTCCTCACTGATACACAGCTTCAAGCAGACCCCTTAGGAGACCGTGAGACTTGCAGGGAGAAGGTTTAGGCAATATCTTGAGAAATGCCCTGTTCCAGAGCTACCCACACCAGCCAAACAAGTGGCCTTATTCTTGGATGGATTGCTAAGTACCAAATTGAGGTCATATGTGTACTTGAAGGACCCTAGGACTATAGAAGAGTATGTACGCATGTGCATCGACATCGAGGATAACCTAGGGGAGGAGTTAGAGCTTTCCAAAATCTACAAAGATTCAGATAGTGCCTCTAGCCTCTCTTCCTCGCAATCCACATCAATTGAGGAACTCACGGAGAAAGTAGCTCAAAAACTAGGTGTCTCTAGTAAACAAATTCCTAGATTTGCCCCAGTAAAGAGGTGCTATACTTGCAGTGTGGTGACCATATGGCGAACGTATGTCCCATCATGGCTCAACCCGAAGTGAACCCTAGCAGCCAATATTTCACCATAGAACGGAGATACACAAATCACACAGCACAAGACTGCCCATACAATAAGCAAGCAATTAGGCAGACCTACCCTCAGCCCTATCCACAACAGGGAAGATACCAGAACCAGTACCCCCCACAACAATATGGTAGACCACAACAATCCTATCAACAACCCTACCAAAACCAACAAAGGCCTCAACCGGTGTTAGCTCAACAACCTCCAAACCCAGCTAATGTAATTCCTGTAAAGTATGCAGCTGCTGAGGAAAATTTGAATAGAGCCATAGTCCCAGTGACTCCATTGCTCTCAGAAAGTGACCCGAGTGATCATAGTTTTGATTCCACTCACATAGATAGTCCACAGGCTTACTATATGCAGTCTCCTGAACATGGCAAATCCTACTATAGTGAAGAACCGAGTGAACCTAGTTGGGAGCCAGAGTATGCAAATCTCATGTACACAAATCCCAACACTAGACCTCAACCTAGACAGGTAAGACCCCCATTCCCTAGAGGACCATGCTATAGATGTCAAGGAGATCACCTCATTCGTGATTGCTCCTTACCTCCATCTACACAACCACAGTCAGTAACAATACATGGCTTTTGTCAAGTTTGCGAAAAGGAGCATCTCTTACGAGATTTCCTAAAGAATCCCAATAACATGCCAAAAATAACTCCAATTAACGTTATTGGTTTAGTTGTAGACTCAACAGGAAGTGTCACTTCCACTGCACCAGTGCAAGTGGTCACTAGAGCCCAGGCTTTGCAACAGAACCCAGGAGTAGGTCAAGAGAAGAGTGCAGAGGTTAGTGAAACCGAGAGCATAGCCAAGAAACCGTCGAGAGCCTGGAGGGATAGCCGAGAGAGAATGAAAAGACAATGGTCTAAAAAGATGAGCGACTTAGAAGAAAGCATAAGAGAAACAAAAGCCAAAATTGTTGAACTCACCTCTCAAACAAACTCTCACATACCACCACCACCCTCATTTCCATCACAATCTAACCCACCATCGGTCCACCTACCTCAGACCATCCCACCAGCCCCTAGAGTAGGATCAGTATTAGCTGACCCCACTCCCGAAGACATAGACATGATGCTTAAGGCTTATCAGGCCAGAATCCATGAAGGGCCAAATGTGACGGATCATGACAAGTGCTACCCTAGAGTTGACCTAGAGATAGAAAGAACCAAGCTGTGCACGAAAATGGTCGCGTTGCCTCAGACCATGTTTGAAGCCAGTCGCCTCTTCAACTACTCTGGCTCAGCTAAGACACAATTGCACTTGGATGGACTCCTAGAGAAGTTAGAGAGCATAATTTCCAAGATCTGCCAAGGAAGAGATGAGGCAAGTAAAAGAATAAGCCTTCCCCCACAGGAAGCGACAAATGGGCTAATGATAGTGAAGTCCTTCCTCCCATTGAACTTGTGGATGACACGCATGATCAATTCCCACAAGATATTCCTTCCATTTATGGAGAGCAGGAGAGTGCACAAAGACAAGAGAGGTTAGACTTCGAGTCTAACTCCCTCCAGGAATTACCCCACTTCACAGGCCCATGGGAAGCCAAGTCTACTTGTATGAGAGCACCCACGGTCATGGTAAGAAACGAAGACTCAGTCATACCTAGGAATACGGAGGTAGTGAAAAACACTAAAGTGCAGTGCAACCTCACTTTAGAAGAGCTACTCAAAGTTAGGCTAGAATTATGGAAACATGTAGCTAACCAAGTGCCAGAAGTAGTGAAACCCCGTTCCCAGGTAGGTTCTCATAGAACGGTGCCAAAAATTCCTTTAGAAAAGATAAGAGATATGAGTGAAGGTGAAGAAGGAAACACCTATCTTCCCATTACCCATGAGGGGTACACAACCAAGGCAATTCTAGACTCAGGTGCAGGAGTTGCTATTGCCACCACTTCCCTATGGAAGCGTTGGGGCAAGCCAGCACTCAGGCCCACGAGGATGAAATTGCAGATGGCTGATGGCCACATAGAAAGACCCTTAGGCTTGCTGGAAGGAATAACTCTCACTACATGCGGTGTTGAGTTTGAGCATACTTTCGCCATATGTGATTTCAGCAAGAACCATGCCTATGAGATGATTTTGGGAAGACCATTTATGCGGCAGTTGCAAGTGGTCCAGGATTGGGGAACCAATTCCTCGTATTTGCAACACTTAGGTGTTACGACCAAAGTCAATCTCAAGGATTACTCTCATAGAGATGTACCGCCTATTCAATGGAATCCCATCCATAGAGCCAAGGATGACACGGAGTCTGTGCACTCCATAGGATCAGGATCCTCATGGATGCATGAAGACACTCACTTATGGATGTGTAAAGTGGCAGTGGAAGAAGGGAAGAGAGAAAAGGCCAGAGAGATAGGTGCTAAGGAAACCCATAGGTCAATTCAAGACCCAGCCTACGCACTTGTAGTGTTTCCTGATGAAGAGTTTGAACCTCACGGCTGGGCAGAAATCTTAGCAACAATGGACGTAGCCATCAATGAAGAACAATGGACACCCCACTGTGATGAGGATGGCTATGACATTTCAGTCTTCTCCATAGAGCCAATCATGGGAGATTCGGTTTTAGAAGAGTGCGAACCTAGCCCTGATGCATTTGAGGATGCAAGTGACTCCGATCTAGAGTCAATCATTATGGACCCACCTTTTGCATCAGATGAAGAATACTTCTATGAAGTAGAAGCTCATCCTCAGAGACATGGAGAGCTTACAAATGATGTAAGATTAGCCACACAAGTGACCCCTAAGGATGAAGGAAAGAAAAGAAAGAAGAGAGAAGTCACACCAGAAGAGGAAGAATCCTTGTTTGAGGTCCCTGAAAACTTTAAAAAGTATGAGATAGACGATAGAAGAGTCATGGTAAGAATGCCTAAACGTGAGTCACAATCAGGAGAGGCCTACGATAACAAAGAAACCACCAAGAAAATAGTGGTAGCCCTAGAAGAAGGAGAGAAGAGATGCACGTACATAGGCCATGACCTAACAAAGGAAGAAGAGCATGCGTTAATAGCCTTGCTAAGAGAATACAGAGATGTATTCGCTTGGAGTTACAAGGATTTGAAAGGTGTTGACCCAGACATATGCTGACACACAATTCCCATGACCTCAGATGCGAAACCCTCTAAACAGAAGCCATATACATATAACGATAATTATGCTGCTAAGATCAAAGAGGAGATAGATAGACTGGTAGAAGCTGGATTCATCTATGAAATTGAGCACACTGAGTGGGTATCCCCCATTGTAGTGATGCCCAAGAAGAATGGAAAGCTACGAGTATGCATTAACTTGAAAAAGGTCAATGCAGCCACTATCCGAGATAATTATCCACTTCCTATCACGGAGCATCTACTAGAAAGGGTAGCAAGCAAGGAAGTTTACAGCTTCCTTGATGGATTTTCGGGCTACAATCAAGTAGCCATAGCTCCAGAAGATCAGCATAAGACAGCTTTTGCCACAGAGTGGGGCATATTTGCCTTTAGAGTAATGCCATTTGGGCTTACCAATGCACCCGCTACCTTCCAGAGGCTGATGCGTCACGTGTTTAAAGAGTTCTTGAGGAAGAATTTGGAGGTCTATGTTGATGATCTCTGTGCTCATTCCAACATTAGACAGACACATATACCTGAACTCAGGCAAATCTTTGACAAATGCAGAGAATATCAAGTCTGCTTGAACCCAGAAAAGTGTGTTTTCATGGTCAGGCAAGGCAAGATTCTAGGACACATAGTGTCAAAGAATGGCATATCCACCGATGAAGAGAAAGTAAGAGCCATAGCCGAGTTACCTAGGCCAAAGAATGTCAAGGAAGTACAAGCTTTCATGGGGCATTGTGGCTATTACCGACGCTTTATACACATGTACGCCATCATTGCCAAGCATCTGTATGGACTTTTGACTAACTTTGAGTGGACCGATGAATGTGAAAACTCTTTCAACGAACTCAAAAGAAGATTGTGTTCAACACCAATCTTGACCACACCAGATTGGAATAAGCCCTTCCATGTTCACGTGGATGCGTCCAATTATGCTATTGGATGTGTACTCTCACAACCTACGGGTGAAGGTAATATGGATCTTCCAATTGCGTATGCTAGTAGACAATTGAATGCAGCTGAACGAAATTACATGACCACTGAACGAGAGGGATTAGGCATGGTATATGCAGTCAAAAAGTTTAGACACTATTTGCTTGCAAATAAGTTTAATTTTTTTACTGATCATCAGGCATTATTGTACTTGGTAAACAAACCATGCAATACAGGTAGATTAGTAAGATGGTTTCTCTTACTAATGGAATACGAATTTGAAGTTGTGGTGAGGAAAGGGAAGACTCACTTGAGAGCAGACCATCTCTCCAAGCTCACATCTGGAGAAGCCGCACAAGGAGTATCAGATGACCTTCCTGATGCTTACTTGTTTAATTTGGAAGTTGTACCTCAGTGGGCTAAGCCATTAGTGCCAGTATTGACATACTGGCCTAACCACCCAGTCATAAATACTCAAGGTAGAGAGGTAGTAAAAGCCCAGAAGTACCATATCATGGCAGGAAGCATGTACAAACAGACAGACCAAGGGATATTGGCTTGTTGTGTGGAAGAGGACGAGTACGCAAAATGGTTGCAATTAGCACATGTAGGTGCATTAGAGCAACACTACTCAAAGCAAAGAACTTTGCAGACACTTAGGAGATTCGGAGTGCATTGGCCTACTATGGAAGCTGATGTCCATAAGTTGTGCAAGGAATGCCCAATCTGCTGCACTAAACCACCCGTGGAACATGCCACTCTATATCAAGTGTCGATAGTGCTGGATTGGAGTGAACCACTAGTAGCCTTTCTGAGGACGAAGACATTTCCTCAAGATATGACATTGGCCAGACAAAGAAGTCTAGAACAAGAAGCCCTAGATTACTCACTCATTGGTGATAATCTATACAAGCATGGTAAAGATGGTTACCTTAGATTATGTGTCCATGAGAGTGAATATCTCAAGATCTTGGAAACTGCTCACCAAGGTGTAGCAGGAGGACACTTTGGACCAGATTGGGTGATCAAGGCAATCCTATTTGCAGGACTTTGGTGGCCAACCCTTCACATGGATGCACATACCTATGTGAAACGGTGTGACGTTTGTCAGCAAACTCAGTATCCTATACGCAAAGATGAGATGCCTTTAAAACCTATGATGGGTGGACGTGCATTCTCTAAGTGGGGAATAAACTTTGTAGGTCCTATTAATCCCCCAGCCAAGGGTTCACATGCAGAATATATCATTGTGGCCACAGACTATTTAACCAAGTGGGTAGAAGTGAAAGCTACCACAAAGAACGATGCTCAAACGACAGCTAAGTTCTTATTTGAGAATGTATTCACAAGATACGGGCTACCTATAGAGCTAGTTAGTGATAGAGGGACTCACTTCTTGAATGAAGTTATTGAAAATCTTCTCCAAGAATTCTTGGTAGTACATAAGAAGTCTGCCCCCTATCACTCACAAGCTAATGGCCAGGCTGAGAGCACAAATAAGATCCTATGCAATGTGTTGACTAAATTGGTAAATAATAAATGCTCTGATTGGGACAAACAGCTACACCATGCTATTTGGGCATACCGAGTGGCCTATAAAAGATTAGAAATAGTTGACCGACATCCTTTTGTAACCTTGGAGATAGGACAAGGGAAGAGTGCAAGGACTGCACGGGCATTCATTGACTCAGGTGAAGCCACTAGTGCCATTAAACTTTCTTACTGTCGAGAGTTGAAATTAAATGTCAATCCTATAGAAGCATATCTCATAGGATTGGGAGGTGTGGAAACCCCTTGCATGGGTGAGGTGGAATTCCCCCTTTACATTCAAGATGTTCTAATGACAGTTAAAGTACTAGTGTGTCAAGATGAGGACCTCACTGAACCTCTTGTCTTGGGTCAAGACTGGATCTATGATCATGCAGTCAACCTAAACCTAAGAAGTGGACTTCTTCAGGTATGGGTAAATCAGAGTCGAATTACAGTTGAGTTAGATAATGGAGCACTCAAGGAACTAGGAAAGGCACAGACTCCTGGTCCTTCCAGGGGTACACATGAAGTTGACAATGCTATTCTTGTCCAAAGCTATGTGATGCAGAGGAATGATGATCTCAATAAAGAAGTCAAGGACTCAACAAAACTCCCTTCTTTTCCAACGGCCAGAGGGAGCCAACAACCAAAGGCAGATCAATTACTGAAGACTACCTATGCTGGAGGCCAAAGGAACGTGTGAAGCAGGATGTCTCAGCCATTGAAACAAGTGTGGGTGCGAAAAGGTGAGCGTCCTATTGCGATCAAGCCACAACAACTATCTCAACTTCCTATTAGTAATCAGCGACATGATACTAATAAGAAGACTCCCAAAAATTCTTTTGTGCAAGTGAAATCTATCTAGGTACCCAAGAAGTCGATGAAGGCTGGCCCACAATCAAGACAAATTTGGGTGCCTAAGGCTTGCTTACGGGCTCAACTAGTCACACACAAATCACACCATACACGACAGGGTTCACTCACTCAAAGAGCCGATGCCCACTCTCATTCAACACACACAAACGCACATTTACGCATGAGCACGGGCGGAATCACTTGCAAAGGGGCCCCTATACAGCCTCATTTCCAAGCAGACACCCTCATAAAGCCCTCCAGAGTCTCCACAAAACCAAAACATAAAGTCATTCATTGTGTTTGGCAGCCAAAAGCTTGTAATAAACCCCCCGATCCCATTTGTACATTCCTCTCCACCTACTAACTACATCTTTTCACTTAGCTCATAGGATTAACAACACACACAATCATCGAGCACTCACTGATCGACTAACTCATCATTCACCTCATGTTAATATTGTAAGGGGGACAAAAATTGTTCTAACTTGTCCTTTACAATGTTAACGCCTGCTTCTATATTCTCATAGAACTAGCAAGCAAGCTGTAACATGGCAGAAACCGGAGGCACCAGTTCCGAGGCAGGGTCTAGCGCACATATTGTGGACATTGAAGCCCTCTTCCTTGAACCACAACTCACCAAGAGGCCTCAAGAGCTTCAAGCGGTGCATGTGCTCCCTATTTAGGACCCTCCTCAGGGACACACTTCTCAAGTGGGGAAACACGCTCATTGGTTTAGTGATGTCGCAGGGCCATTGGGTGATGGCACCTACTTCTGGGAAGCAGAAATTGAGTTCAATGGCAAATGGGGACGCTACCATTTCTTCACTCGCGAATTTGAGAAATATCAGAATGCAAAAGTAATGTGATCGGTATGGACCAAAGCGGGCTTGGATAGCTATTTCAGGGCACATTTGCCTAAGCCAGATTTCCTACGCTGCTCCTATTTTATAAGTACCATCACTCCTAGCAGGGCCAAGGGAGGCGATAGTACTTTTGTGCTACCCTCACTGTTGCCAGGCCACGAACTAAGAGATTCAAACTGACCCTCAATTTGGTACGGGAAGCATTGAACATGCAAGGTATGCATATTCCCACTGAGAAAGAAACATTGGTTCCAGGCAGGATGAAGCATAAGGATCTCAATAAATTGAAGGACATGGTAGCAATGACACCTACCATTGCTCTCCACCTACGAACGATCATGCAACATTTTGCTTTTCCCGCCCAAGAACGCTTCACTATGCCACCAAAAAAGATATGGTTCAGCTTGTACTTGGCAGAGACGGAGAATCTCACCATCAATATACCACATTGGATCATAGATCAGATCCACCTAGCCCATCAACGAAATGCAGACCTCAATCAACGTTACACCACACTCGAGCAAGCTCATCAAACCCTCCTGGAGACACCCCAACCATCACAAGTGCGAGGTGTCAAACAACTCGAAGCTTTACTAGAAGTCTACCAAGGAGATAATCTAAAAGTCCGGCGTAATTTGAGTCTACTCAGAAAACACATGGCTACCGCACTTGAAGAAAACAAGCGTCTGCAGAAGCAAAACGAAGAAAACCTGGAAGCTGCCATGGAAGGCTCTCCCCACGAAATCAACCCAGAACAATTCAAAGCAGTCCCCTCAGAAACAATGAAGACAATCTTGGAAAGCTATGCAGATCTATTAGAAGCACATGACGATTTGGAAAAGGAACGGGATGCGCTACGCCGCCAGATCAGGGACCAGGAGGCACAACCCAAAGTCATAGAAACAACCACGACTTCAAAGGAAGTAAAGGCATTAACAGAGCAGGTGGCAGAATTGCAGAAGAAGTTACTGGAATATGAAAGACAACCCTCTCCAGTTGTAGAACCAGAGCTAGATGAATTGGTAGCCATTGAGGTGGACGAATCGTATGAGGAACCATATGTTCCTATGCCGATACTAGGAGGTCAGCAAACTTCAGAAGGAATGGACACCTTGGAAGTCGAAGTACCCGAATGGCTCCAGACACTCGAAAGATAGCGAAAACCCATAAAGATCGAGTGGCAATCCAAATCCAATCAATGGCCAAATTAGAAGACACCATCATAAAGTCAGAGTATTTCCGTAGTATGTCTCATCATAGATGGATAGGCACCAACGACGATCAGTATGTGCCATATTGTGTACTCCTGGCAGATTACAACGCAGAGATTCAACGACGATGTGGCAAGGCTCCAACCTTTGCCACACAATTTGGGCCCGATGATATCCCAGAGAGTGCTAAAAAAGGATCCATTCATCAACCCACCTGGAGGATCCGTCTTCTTGAGACCTACCCAGAGATGGTTCGTACTTGGACTAACATGCCACTCTTTATTAAATACAATCCCTGTTATGTTCCAGTCTTCCGCAGACGCATCTGGCCTGAATTTACCATTGCTGTAAAGAACGTCAAAGGTTGTGCAAAGTGGTTAAATTATGTCTATCTAGCACCTCCACAAGGACCTCCTACTGTTGCTTACATGATTTCTACAATCCGTCACTGGAGCATTCGCCTACGGAACACCCTTGATGTGATGGCACAAATGTGCATGAAGATCTTCGAATTAATGCTCATCACATTCAGGACATTCAAGAATATCAAGGACCCCCACTTTTCAGGAGTTGGCTTCATTGCAGGCAACCAAGATCTGGTATATGACATGAGCACTACCCCCTCAATAAAGGTAGTATATGCCTGGCACGCAAGAATAAAATACCTCCCAGCATGCTTCAAGTAGATCTTCGAGGAGATGTTCATCATGGGGTTCTGGGAATATCACTCAGAAATATTTGTACCCAAGAGCCTCACATCTCCTCCAACTATTTGCTGTGGAGAGGACCATCTACTCAGATCAATTGCGGGTGCCCCATCCAGACGTCCCAGGTCCAGTCGATTGGGATGCATTGTTAACAGACCTAGCACGGGGGCTACGATTAGAAGAACACCACCTTGCTTCCGATGTGGTTCAATATTATGTCCAAGGCACAGCTAGACAAGGGTCTGTCAGGGACGACAGACGCAAGAGAGGGGGGGTGTTGGCAGTAGTCAAGGAACTGAAGGACTCACAAGACAAGGAAGCCTACGAAGGGAGTCGGAGCGAAGAGAAAGCACAAGCAGACATAGTAGTCAAAGAAGATCTGGCAAGTAGGACATTTAAATTTTTCATGCATCAAAGAGTTGGGCACACCAGAAGAAGGAGCAAGTAGGGAGCTCCAGGAAATGTATGTCAAAATGTTAGAAGAAATCCCTACAAAAATAGTGATTTTCATCACTAAAAACCATTGTAAATACCATTTCATATTTTTGTAGCTCCATTTTGTGCAAGCCAAGGAGTCCTTGAGCTTGAGGAGCTTTAGAAGTACCTCCCTATCAATTTTCACATTTTTTAGACTCCGTTTGAACCTCCAAATAGGCCCTAGAACCTAATTTTTAACTAGGTTGGACACTAGGTCTGGACAGGGCCAAAAGCTAGTGAAAAACTATAAATAGAGCTAGAGAGCTCATTTTTGGGGGTAGCTTGTAATAGAGTTGAACTTGTATGAGCATTTTGAAAGTAATCTAAAAGAACTCCATTGTCTTCCTCTTTGTTCTTGCTGTGTGTGCGCGTGTGTGTGTGTATGTGTGTGCATGTTTGTGTGTTTCTCACTCACGCACTTGTGCCTTCACTTGCTCGAGGTCATCATACCATCCTCACGTCTTCCCGGATTGACATTAAAGGAGGTGCTACTCATCACTGAGCTACACTTACCAAATGATGTCATCACATAGCGGTTTATTAATGGCCTTAACCCACAACTACATCAAGTTACGATAATCCAGTGCATTGGTGGTATGATACTTGATGTTGTTATTGAGATGGATCTATAGTTGGAACACAAAGTTGGTGGATTTGTAGAAGATCTAGAATGGGTGAAGATTGATAAGAAAGAATATGAAGATGCTTTGAAATAGGTCTTTTGCATAAAGTGTAAAAATTCAAGACATGTGGCAGTGAATTGTGCATTGAATCAAGTTTATTGTGCAATCTGTGAGAATGGAAGTCACTCTACAGAAATGTGTCCTTACAATGCCAAGATGCAAAATTGCTTAGCAATAAATGCTGTAATACAAGAGTCCGGTGAAGCTGCAACAAATTATGTCCTTCCTCATCTTTGGAACATAGCTTTTTCATCTTATACAAACTTTCAAGCACTGCGACTAGGGAATTACAATTAGTCACGCTAGAATCAAGGAGCTACGAATGTCAATAATTGAACATTCCAACCACATTTTGTTATTTTTGTGATGAATTGGGCCACATTTGCAAATGTTGTAAAGATGCCCAAGAATATGACAAATGCAAGAAGGATCGACAAAACCCAATGACGAATGGTTATTATTACACCTGCCAAAGCCCAAGCTCCTTTTGTAGTTAGACGTCTACAGAAGCACGCAAACAACACAAGGAAGAAGAAGAAGCTTGGAGCAAAACAAAAACCGAATGTATTACCACTAGAATGTACAAAGATGAGTGACCCATTAGGGCTATAGGCATATATACAAGCCCTGGGAAAAAAACCTCATAAAGAGGGAAAAAACTCCTAGTGTGTTCACACACATGACTACCTAAATATATAAACAAAACCCCCCTCAGAGTGATTTAGTGAACAAGGAGCTGGCACTCATGTATAAAGAAGTGCCAAGCTATGTGGAATCAATACGCAAAAGGAAGTAAGCCCAAAGCTTTTTGGAAAGCTTCAAACTTCTCCCAAGGCAGAGCCTTCGTGAAAAGGTCTACAATGCTCTCCTACATGGGCACATATGCCAAGTTGATCTCTCTAGCAGAGAATCTCTCAGTGACATAATGATAATGCACCTCAATGTGTTTAGTGCGAGCATGGAAAATAGGGTTCCTTGCAATTGCCAATGCGCTCTAACTGTGAGTGAAGATGGTGGTGGTAGAAGACTGACCAACACCCAAATCAGCCATAAGGCATCTGAGCCACATACACTCAACAGTCATTGTGAAAGCTGCCCTATACTCATTCTCACAATTGGAAGTGGCCATAGTAGGTTGCGTCTTGCTCAACCAAGATATACATGACCTACCAAACATGAAGCAAAAGCCACTAGTGGACACATGAGTGTCATAGCAACTAGCCCAATCACTATCAGAAAAAGCATGCAAATCTGGTGGTAGTGATCCCCCCTTGGGATAAAACAATCCAAGTAGCTAGGTACCACTCAAGTTGCGAAAGATGTGCTTAACTGCCTGCAAATGCTTGACACTTGGGCAATGCATAAACCTACTCATCTGTGAGATAGTAAACTCAATATCTGGTCGAGTAATGCATAAGTAAATCAAGCATCCAACAACCTACTAATAGAGAACATCAGCAAATGCATCTCCAACATCATGAAGACTTATTCGTAAACCTGTCTCCATAGGAGTGGCAATAGGTTTAAGTCTTCAAGGCCAGAACACTGCAATAATGTGTCAATATATTTCGTTTGACACAAAGCCATTCCACCATCAAGTTGCGTAAGTTGAATGCCCAAATAATGGTGCAAATGCCCCAAATCAGACATTTCAAATGGGGCATGTAAATCAGCCTTAAAATCAGCAATATGCTTGTCATGAGGACGAGTGAGAAGTATGTCATCAACATACAGAACAATGATCAGAAGCACATCATTAGTCCGCTTAACATATAAGGTGCTTTCAGTTGCACTGTTCTCAAAACCATGTGCAATCAGATAGGCACGTACTGTTACATACCAAGCATGAGGTGCTTCCTTTAAAACATATAATGCCTTCTTCAACCTGCACACTTGGTTTTGGTGCCCTTTCTGCACAAAGCCACGGGCTGAAAAACATACACTTCTTCATGGAAGTCATCATTTAGGAATGCAGTTTTAATGTCCACTGATGTACATTCCAACCATGATGAGCTGCAAGTGCAGAAATACTATGAACATTAGTCATTCGGCATGTAGGAACAAAGGTTTCATCAAAATCAATGCCTCTTTCCTATGCATAACCCTTTGCAAAAAGCCTAGCCTTATACATGCAAACTATTCCATCATGCTTACGCTTTAGCTTGTATACCCACTTACTGCCAATGGCCTTCTTGCTAGGAGGCAAGTCACATAAAGACCAGGTACCATTTTTTATGATAGCATCATATTCTTATTGCATAGCAACCATCCAATTTTTAAAATACGAAACAAGCTCATTCTCATGAGAGAGACTAGAGATAGCCATAGCATAGCAATCTAATGCAAAAGAGGCACTATGAGAGTCTGAACAAGTATGGTATGATAGAGGTGGATCTAATTTGCTATCATGCAAAGTTTGCACCAGCCATTTTGGCATAGTTTTTGCCTCCTCAATATCAAGTCTCTCATCAACAAGTGCATCGTGTAAATCTGCATTAGAAATGGAATAATGCGCATCATCACATGAAACCTGCAAAGGTTGAGAAGTTGCCTCATTAGGACAAACACTAAACTATGTTGATTATATTTAGGTAGTGATGTGTGTGAACACACTAGGACCGCCGGGGCACTTTTTTCCCTCTTTAGGAGGTTTTTTTCCCCAGCTTGTATATATGCCTATTGCCCTAATGGGCTACTTATATTTGTACATTCTCTAGTAATACATTCAGTATTGTGTGTTTTGTGCTCCAAGCTTCTTCTTCTTCCTTGTGCTGTTCGCGTGCTTCCGCAGACATCTATCTCCAACAATTGGTATCAGAGCAGGTCGTCGCTTCATCTAGGGTGCTGTCAACACTCCAACGTTTGCAGTCTCAGAATCACATGAATTTTGGTGAGCATACTCAACGTGTTTCCGAGATCAAAACTGCTTCGCTTTGTGGTGCCGAAATCACGATTTGAGCTCGTTTCGACCTCGGAATGCACTATCGCAGTGCTTGTGCATGCTATTTCATCTTTTTGTGCCAAAGGTATATACCAGTTTTTGTTCGCCAGTTTAAGCGTCTCGAAGTCTGCTACAGGTCTAGCAAAATTCGTCTGGCCAGTTCTGTTCAACTTTTTGAGATACAATCAATTTTCTGCATCAAGGTATTTTAGTCACCGGCCATGGCTGAAAGGAGTGATGTATTCCGTATGTTGGCCGTTGAGGATAAGTTGGATGGTACCAACTACCCATTATGGGCTTATATGATGCGACATGTATTGGTTGCAAAAGGATTGTGGAAAATTGTGCAGGGTGTTGAAAGACGTCCTGTTACACCTGTAATGACAGGTACTGCAAATACAGGTGCTGGAGCTGATGAAGATGGTGTCGAAGATGATATTCCGTAGATTCCTGTTCGTGCTGCTGTTTTTGCTGCACCTACTGCAGAGCAGATTTGATGGGATGGAAGAGATGCCCAGGCACATGCATTGATAGCTTTGTCTGTCAAACGTGCCATTATTCCTCACATTCGCTCTTGCAGAACAGCTAAGGATGCTTGGGATACACTTACCACATTGTACCAAGCTAGGAATGAGGCTCGTGGTGCTTACCTCCGAAAACAGTTGGAAAGTGAGCACATGAATGAAGGTGATTCTATGGACAATTTCCTAACAAAGATCAAAGATTTGAAGGAACAATTGATTTCTGCTGATGAGGTTATACCAGATAGCTCACTTATGCAGACCATTCTGAATGGTCTTCCTCACTCATATCAGAGTTTTGCTTCTACTCTCCGGTTGATGATGAAAGGCAATCCGAATGCCTTATCATTTGAGGAGTTAGCCTCTGTTCTGTTGCGGGAAGATCAGTCCAGGCAAAACATGTCCATTATGCGAGTTGCAGATCAAGCTTTCCTGGCTAGTCAGAAGGGCAAAGGAAAATGGAGCTCTTCAACTAGTAAGCAGAAATCTGCTAATTCTTCATATTCGAAGAAGGAAGATAAAGATGAGAAGAAATCAGAAAAGAAGAAATTGTTTTGTAAGTATTGTAAAGGGAATGATCATATCATAAAGAATTGTCCAAAACGGGCTGCTAAAGAGGCAAAGAAGAAAGAGGCTGGAATGGTTGTTGCAGAGGCCTCTACACCAAAAACAGAGTCTGCAAATCTTGTGCAAGAAGAAGAATGGGCGTTTACTACTCTCTGCAGTTTTGACCCATCTTCTCATGAGCAGTGCATGTCTGCAGTAGACTCAGATGTTTGGTATTTTGACAGTGGGGCAACCAAACATATTATCTCGCAGCACAGTTTCTTCTCTTCACTCGAGCCTGCCCCTACATGGAATACTGTTACATGCACCAAAAACTCCTCTTATCTTGTTATGGGAGTTGGTAAGATCATTTTGACTACTGTTGATGGTAGTTCTTTCACTTTGTCAGATGCTTTATTTGTGCCAGGGATCAAAGAGAACCTGTTATCAGTTTCTGCATTAGCCAAGATTGGCTTGGTTGTGAAATTTGTTGATGACAGGTGTACAATTCATGATCTGTCAAATGGCGATGTGATTATTGCTTCTGGCATTTTATGTCGTGGGCTGTATAAGCTCATAGACTATGAAAGATCTATAAATGATTTGGCATGTGCAGTAAATGATTCTTAGGCTATGTCAGATGCAAAGCTTTGGCATGCACGCTTTGGTCATCTGAATTTTGCTAGTTTGCTATGCCTGCAGAAATCTGAAATGGTGTCCTCCTTGCCCAAACTTGAGGCACTTAGAAAACGTGTTTGTGAAGGCTGTATTTTGGGCAAAATGCACCGTTCCTCCTTTCCAAAAGGTGGTTCAGTTCGGGCTACACAGAATTGTAGCTTGTACATAGTGATGTCTGTGGTCCTATGCATACACCCTCTTTTGGGAATTACCTTTACTTCGTGACTTTCATTGATGATTTTTCCAGGCATGCATGGGTATATCCACTCAAACCAAAGTCCGAAGTGTTCATGTGCTTTAAACAGTTTTTGGTTTTGACTCAAAATCTGTCAGCATGTAAAATAGGCACCCTCCATTCTGATCAAGGGGGGGAATAGATGTCTTCTGATTTTAATGCATTTCTGGTTGAACGTGGGATAAAACACCAGTGTACAGTGCCATCTACACCTCAACAGAATGGAGTTGCTGAACGAAAGAACAGGTCACTCATGGAGATGGCGAGGTGCATGGTCAAGAGTCAGGCTTTACCACATAGTTTCTAGCTTGAGATTGTCATGTGTGCAACATATCTACTGAACAGGTATCCCACTAGAGCGCTGCAATCTATCACTCCATATGAGGCTTGGCATGACCGCAAGCCATCTGTTGCTCATCTGCGTGTTTTTGGTTGTTTGGCATATGCACTAGTGCCTGAACAACATCACAGAAAATTGGATGATAAGGCAGTAAAATGTATTTTTGTTGGGTACAATTCTGAAAGTAAAGGCTATCGTCTATATCATCCACAGACTAAACGCATTCTGGTTAGCCGTGGTGTTGTCTTTGTGGAAGATGCTATTCAGCCATTGCTTTCATGTACTAAGGAGACATCTGTTAGCTCCAAAGACATGTATGATACTTTGATGCCTCTTTTTACACGTGGATAGTCTAGTGCTGGTCCTAATGAGGCAATTTCTCAGCCTTTGCAGGTTTCATATGATGATGCAGATCATTCCATTTCTGATGTAGATTTACATGATGCAGTTGTTGATGAGAGAGCTGATATTGAGCAAGCAAAAACTATGCCAAAATGGCTGTTGCAGACTTTGCGTGATATCAAATTAGATGCACCTTTGTCATATCGTACTCGCTCAGGTTCTCATAGTGCCTCCTTTGCATCAGATTGCTATGCTATGGCTGCTTCTAGTCTATGTGATGAGAATGAGCCTGTTTCTTTTGATGAAGCACAGAATTCAGAAAATTGGATGTTTGTTATGCAATCTGAATATGATGTTATAATGAAGAATGGTACATGCTCTTTATGTGACTTTCCTCCTGGCAAGAAGGCCATTGGCACTAAGTGGGTATACAAGATGAAGCATAAACCTGATGGTATAGTTGACAGGTATAAGGCTAGGCTTGTTGCAAAGGGTTATGCGCAGGAAAGAGGCATTGATTTTGATGAGACGTTTGCACCTACATGCCGTATGACTACTGTTCGGAGTATTCGTGCACTTGTAGCCCATCATGGTTGGAATGTACATCAGTTGGACATTAAAACAACATTTCTGAATGGTGACTCGCATGAAGAAGTGTATGTTTTTCAGCCCCGTTGCTTTGTGCAGAAAGGGCATGAAAACCAGGTGTGCAGGTTAAAGAAGGCATTATATGGTTTAAAGCAAGCACCACATGCTTGGTATGAGAAGATACATGCCTATCTGGTTGCACATGGTTTTGAGAACAATCCAATTGAAAGCACCTTATATGTTAAGCATGCTAATGATGTGCTTCTGATCATTGTTGTCTATGTTGACGACATGCTGCTCACTAGTCCTATTGAGAAGCATATTGCTGATTTCAAGGCTGATTTGCATGCCTCATTTGAGATGTCTGATTTGGGGCATTTGCATCACTATTTGGGCATTCAGTTTATGCAAGTTGATGGTGGAATGGCTTTGTGTCAAACGAAATATATTGACACATTATTGCAGTGTTTTGGCCTTGAAGACTGTAAGCCTATTGCCACTCCTATGGAGACAGGTTTACGATTGAGTCTTCATGATGCTTGAGATGCATTTGATGTTGTTCTCTATCAGTAGGCTGTTGGATGCTTGATTTACTTATGCATTACTCGGCCATATATTCAGTTTGTTGTCTCACAGATGAGCAAGTTTATGCATTGCCTAGGAGTCACGCATTGGAAGGAGGTTAAGCGCATCTTTCACTACTTGAGTGGTACTCGGCTACTTGGGTTGTTTTATCCCAAGGGGGGATCACTATCGCCAGATTTGCATGCTTTTTCTAACTCAGATTGGGCTGGTTGCTATGACACTCGTGTGTCCACCTGTGGTTTTTGCTTCATGCTTGGTAGCGTCATGTATATCTTGGTTGAGCAAGAAGCAGCCTACTGTGGCCACTTCCAGTTGTGAGGCTGAGTATAGGGAAGCTTTCACAACCACTGTTGAGTGTGTATGGCTCAGATGCCTTATGGCTGATTTGGGTGTTGGCCAGTCTTCTGCCACCACCATCTTCACTGATAGTCAGAGCGCATTGGCAATTGCGAGGAACCCTGTGTTCCATGCTCGCACTAAGCACATTGAGATGCATTATCACTATGTCAGGGATAGGTTCTCTGCTGGGGAGATCAGCTTGGCATATGTGCCCACGCAGGAGAACATAGCAGACCTTTTCACGAAGGCTCTGCCTAGGGAGAAGTTTGAAGCTTTCCGCAAAAGCTTTGGGCTTACTTCCTTTTGTGGAGTGATTTCCACATAGCTTGGAACTTCCTTATACATGAGTGCTAGCTCCTTGTTCACCGCATCACTCCCAAGGGGGATTTGTTGATATATTTAGGTAGTGATGTGTGTGAACACACTAGGACTGCCAGGGCACTTTTTTCCCTCTTTAGGAGGTTTTTTTCCCCCGGCTTGTATATACGCCTATTGCCCTAATGGGCTACTTATCTTTGTACATTCTCTAGTAATACATTCAGTATTGTGTGTTTTGTGCTCCAAGCTTCTTCTTCTTCCTTGTGCTGTTCGCGTGCTTCCGCAGACGTCTATCTCCAACAGACTGTCCACCTATAAAAAGAGGCAGTACAGTAGCATATATCTCTTTGGAGCTTCAAATGTCTCCTTTGTACATGAAAGTAAAGTTTGAATAGCATCTTCCACAAAAACAACATCACGGCTAACCAAAATGTGTTTAATCTGTGGATAATACAGACAATAGCCTTTGCTGTCAGAAGTGTACCCAACAAAAATACATTTTACTGCTTTATCATCCGATGGCATTAATGCATATGCTAGACAACCAAAAACATGTAGATGAGCAACATATGGTTTACAACCATGCCAAGCCTCATATGGAGTGATAGACTACAATGCTTTAGTGGGACATCTGTTAAGTACATATGTTGCACACATAACAGCCTCAAGCTAGAAACTATGTGGTAAAGCTTGACTCTTGACCATATGCCTCGCCATCTCCATGAGTGACCCGTTCTTCCATTCAACAACTCCATTTTTTTGAGGTGTATATGGAATTGTACACTGATGTTTTATCCCACATTCTGCCAGAAATGCATTAAAGTTAGAAGACATATATTCCCCCCCTCGATTAGAACGGATGGTGCCCATTTTACATGTTGACAGATTTTTAGCCAAAACCAAAAAGTTTTTGCACATAGATACATCGGACTTTGCTTTCAATGGATGTACCCATGCATGCCTGGAAAAATCATCAATGAAAGTCACAAAGTAAATATAGTTTCCAAAAGACGGTGTCTGCATAGGACCACACACACCATTGTGAACAAGCTACAATCTCTAAGTAGCTCAAATTGAACTATCTTTTGGAAAGAAGGAACACTGTATTTTGCCCAAAATACAACCTTCATAGATATATTTATCGGGTGCCTCAATTTCGGGCAAAGAGGACACCATTTTAGATTTCTATAGGCATAGCAAACTAGCAAAATTTAGATGACCAAAGCGTGCATGCCAAAGCTTTGCATCTGACATAGCCTATATATCATGTACTACACATGCAGAATCATTCATAGATCTTTCATAGTCTATGAGCTTATACAGCCCACGACATAAAATGCCATAAGCAATAATGACATCACCATTTGACACATCATGAACTGTACATCTGTCATCAACAAATTTCACAACCAAGCCAACCTTGGCTAAAGCTGAAACTGATAACAAATTCTTCTTGATCCCTAGCATAAATAAAGCATCCAAAAAAGTGAAAGAACTACCACAACGGTAGTCAGAATGATCTTATCAACTCCCATGATAGGATAAGAGGAGTTGTTGGCGCATGTAACAGTATTCCCTATAGGGGCAGGCTCAAGTGAAGTGAAGAAACTACGCTATGAGGTAATATTTTTGGTTGCCCCACTATCAAAATACCAAACATCTGAGTCTATTGCAAACATACACTACTCATGAGAAGATGGGTTGAAACTACAAACAGTAGTAGTAGATGCCCATTCTTCATTCTGCACAAGATTAGAAGACTCTGTTTTACCCTCTGACACACTCTCGGAAGAGCCATCTTCTAGCAAAGCATGGGACATTTTGTCTAAAGCTCTGATCACCTTGCCTTTAGGATCGGGCATTTGAAAATAGTTTTAGTAGCAAATCAATTTGGGTCATATCTCAGCACTAGCTATACCTACTATACACCTGGAACCAGACACAACAATCAATCACATGGTTCCTTTGATTACGGTCTCGTATAAATACCACAAAATTACACAAGTCCTCATAGATGGTGGCTCTGGCATAAATATTACCACTGTGGCTCTATGCAAGAAGCTTGGCTAGAATCAAATTGAACCACTAAAGTTCTTTGTTCATATGTCTGACTATTCTAGGATCCATCCGATAGGGTTAGCCCATAAGATTCCCATTATGCTCCAAGGTGTGGTCTTTTACATGACTTTTTTTGTTCTGGATCTACCCAAGTCTAGTCTGGATTACAATTTACTTTTTGGCCGTCCTTGGCGAAAGCATACCAAAGTCTTGCAAGACTGGTCATCACATGAATTGGTCTTTAAATGTAGCCATCGTAAATACACTATTCCCCTTGATGATATTAAACCTTGTCAGATACATGTCAGGCCTTATGTAGTGGAATTAATCCATATGCTGGATGGTCTTTTGGATGATGAGGAAATGACATTCCTTTTAGCCAACCCGAATCTACTCTCCTCAAGAATAGTGGACTTATGACATACTAGACCACTCGTCCCCAGTGTCTTGTACTATTCTACCTACCTTGGTTGAGACTAAAATTTCCTCAAAAAGTATATTGGACCTAGCAAGCTTACAGAAGAATGTGCACCATGGGATGCATAGTACCTTTGGGAAGCAAACCTATGTCCCAAAAGATCAACTAATTGCTTGTAATCTAGGTGATCACTTAAACCCATGGCCTTTAAAGATTAGAGCAAGATTGGAGGAATCTTTTAAATGGGATCTCCTCGCATTGTTAACTGAGTTTATTGATGTATTTGCATGGGATTATAAGGACATGAAAGGTCTAGGTCCTAGAATATACCAACATTGGGTGGTGCTTAAACCGGATGCTTATCTGGCAAAGCAACAAAGTTATAGAATGAACCCCCATTATGCTAAACAAGTAAATGATGAATTGGATCGATTATTATGGGTTGGGTTTATAGTTCTGGTTGAACACACAAAATGGATGTCTCCTATCATTATTGTTCCTAAGAAAAATAAGCAACTCCGAATTTGCATCGACTACCAAAAATTGAATGCTGCCACCATTCCTAACCCCTTCCCTTTTCCCTTTTTGGACAGTATACTTGAGGAAGTTGCAGAACGTGATATGTTTTTAGATAGGTATAGTGGCTATAACCAAGTACGTATGGCTGAAGAAGATATACCTAAGATGGCCTTTATTATGAATTGAGGAGTCTACGCGTGCACAGTTATGTGGTTTGGACTTTGGAATGCCCCCAATACTTTCCAATGCTATGCGGAGGAGATCTTCTCTCCTTATCTCACCAGTTTCATAAGATTCTATCTTGATGATTTCTTCGTTTCCAGTGCTACAAGTGCAGATCTGTAACACCTTTGCTTTTGTTTTCTAAAGTGTAGAGATCATAGAATATTCCCTAACCCAAGCAAATCTAATTTTCCTGTAACTTGTGGCAAGTTACTGAGCCACATTATGTCTCACCATGGGATTCAAGTTGACCCAGATAAGGTGCAAGTCATTCTAGAACCCCGTTACCAAAGTTTCTCAAGGAAGTTTTGAGATTTCTCGACCAAGTCTATTGGCATGGTCGTCATCTCAATTGGTTAGCACATTTAATGATTCCCCTCACTCGATTATTTAAACTTAAAACAATCGTTGCCCCACATGACTTCCAGTGGACTACATAGTTTCAGGTGAGTTTTTTATGACTTAAGAGACTCCTTACAGAGGCCCTTATCCTCCAAGCTCTGAATTGAGAGTTGCCCTGTCATGTATTTGTGGATGACATACTTCCATTGGGAGTGTATTGATGCAACTTCTAGACAAATGGTATTGTTGAGTTTACTATGCTAGCTGTTGTTTAGCCCTATTCAAACGTAATTATTCTATCATTGAACTTGAATGTTTGGGTCTTATCTATTCTATCAAGAAATTTCAGCATTACCTTCTAAGCCACAAATTTACATTTCATGTGGACCACTTTGCCTTAACCTACTTGGTCCAACAACTAAATTTGGATGGAGGACTCGCTCGTTAGGTTCTCCTCCTTCAAGAGTTTGATTATGATGTGATTCATTGCCTCGGTTCATCCCATGAAGTTGTTGATTTCATTTTTGAGTTAGATTCTGGTGAAGCCCTAGTGGGAGTAGATGATTCTTCTCCTATCATTTATATGGATGAACCTAGCTCCTCCTTGGTTCAGTGGAATCTAGCAGACTCGTACTATGATACTCTCATGACCTTTTTAACTTCTGGTTGCACACATGACTCCCTATCTATAGCTGCTTAACAAAAGCTAGCTCTGTACAACCAACCTTTTTGTGTTATTATGGGATAATTGTACCATGTTGATCCATCAGGAGCTTGGCTCCAATGTGTCCCTATGCATGAGGTACCATCAATCTTGGCATTGGCCCATTCCACATCTACTGGTGGTCACTTTTTGATTGATTTGATGCATAAGAAGATTCTGCAGAGTGGACTGTGGTGGCCGACAGTGCAATGCGATGTGCATGATTACATGCCAACAAACCGGCCAACCATTGCCATGGCACTACTTTCTTTTGCAACCCATCCTCCCTCTAGAACCTTTGCAGATGTGGGGATAGGACTTCATTGGTTTGATTACTCCTCCAGCTACACTTACTACCAATCGATACATCCTGACTTGTATCGATTATGCCACTTGTTGGGTTGAGGCTTGAATGGTTTGATCAGCCACTGCTACGGTTGTAGCTAAGTGTTTAACTTGTGATCTCTTTTCGTGGTTTGGCCTCCCTCTGGAAATTGTGTTGGATAGAGGCACCCACTTTTCCAATGAATTAATTTAAGCGCTTACCCACTCTTTCAACATTACCCATAAGTTCAGTACTCTATATTACCTGCTTGCAAATGGTCTTGTTGAAAGCACCAACAAAACATTGCTTACTCTACTCAAGCAGTTAATTGTTGATTGTCCTGATCAATGAGACCAACTACTACCTATGGTACTCTGGGCCTATAGAACTACGTATGAAGTTACTACAGGTTATACTCCCTTTAAGTTAGCATATGGTATTGAAGCAATTGCCCCTATGGAGGTGGTCACCCCCAGCTTGTGCATTTCCATTGAACATAAATTGTTACCATTTGATTCATTGTAAGCTCAAATTGATGTTTTGCATGCTCTCAATGAACAACGGTTTAAAAGCTTCCTGCTCATGCAAGAAGTCTACCTAAGACAAGCAGGGGCTCATGATCACTTTTTACGGACTCTAGTTTTTGACGTAGGCCAACTAGTGCTGTTTTACAGCTTAAAGTCAGATCATGCCACATGAAAGTTCAAAGTTTGGTGGTTTGGTCTTTATAGGATTTCAGCATGGGTGGGTCCAAAAACTTTTCAATTGTAGAGTAGTACCGGTTAAAAATCCAATCAATAGGTCAAAACTTCACCCTTTTTGCTTGTCATCCACGTGTTCAATCATTTATTCGCCACCCATGTCTCCATGATTTTCATGATAGTTATGGAATTATCTTCCTCAACTTGTGTTCATTATTTTGTCTCTCTCCTCAACCATTTCAACGTGCTTCTCTCTTGTTTAAAAATCCCTCTACCTCACCATCTTGGTTACTATTTTTTGTGTGTGATTGTGTGCATTTTCTTTGCTGCACGTGCTTGTTGTGTGCACTCCTCTTAGCTATGGAAATCTTAGCACCTTTCAAACTCTTATCCATAGTCTTCTCTAATGAGATGAATGAATTCCTCAATTCCCATTGTCTAGGCCATTTCTACCTCTTGCAATGGGATACCATTATGGGACACCCCGCTATTGAGAGTATTATCCATGCTATCATTGTAGAGCTCACCTTTGCTACCTCATGGATAGTATTTCTCAATGGATAGGAGCTCTGGATGACGCTTACCAAAGTGGGTCAATTCTTTTTCTTACCCATTGATGGTTCAGTGTCAGTTCCCTCCATTTCCCATGCCACCATGGAATAGTTGTTTCCTCAGCACAGTTCCAACAAATATGCCATTAGCTATCAATTGAAACCAGAGCGGTCCATCCTTCACTTTTTAGTTATTGCCCTCAACTTCCAACATCATGCCTAGGGTATCTCCCACCAATTTTATTCCATAGTCACTCATACCACCCAAGGTCCAATCATTGGTCAATAATTCTTTTTATCATATCCATAAGGAATGCCAACACATCGTTCAATAGTTAGACAATGACCACCACCCAAAAACATGCCTCCCCTACCTATTATCCATTTTGTACCCTAGCGAATTCCCCATCTCCACTCGTGTGTTTCAAATTCCTTGACAATTTGCTCGACCCGCTTCACCTATAGAAGAAGAGGACGAGAGCGTTAATCTCATCTTGCACCGCTCTCGTTGATCCCGCATGGTAGTTAGGTCTTTGTCCTTTGACCTAGATAGTTTAGGAACCAACACGATTGAAAAACCATCATTTGTTCCCCTGTCTTCTCCAGTGCAACACACATCTTCCTCATCAACTCTCGTCCCACCCACCTCACCACCTTCCATTCCACTAGGCGATGAGCAAATACAGGATGTTTCTCCACCTTCACCACCATTCCCTTCTCTAGTTTCCATAGTATTTGCCTCACTTGCTGCCCCTTCTCCTCCTCCCATTTGCCCCACCTTACTATGCCACTCTGGATGGTATAGTTACTTTACAACCGGATGAAGTACAACACTTACTTAAAACCATTACCACAAAGATTCAAACTACCTTTTGGGAAGCTCGAGGTTCATTTAAAGCTGATGTTTTCACTCCATATGATGAGGAACCTAAGGATGCTAATTAAAGCTACATTTTTTGTAATTTAAATTTTTAGGTTCATGTCCTTTCTACATGCCAGTGTTAGCTGTCACATGCCAAACTTTGTAAATATTAGTCTGTTGAAACATCTCATCAAAGAGGCACACCATTGATGTAATTTTTCATAGTAATATACATCATTCTATCTCGAGGGTATGCAGACAAGTTGGAAAGGAGAGAGGTACCAGATATGCTGAATTGTCAAGCCTACTGTGTTGTAGAGAAGAATGCTTTGTCAAATTGATTTATTGTTATTAGAGTATTTGATTATTGTTGTTGTGTAATAGTAATTGTCTGTTATCTCTAAGTGCTAGTGATTGAGTGATTCAATGGATAGTCAATTTGTTATGTGTGTGAATCTATAAAGGTCAATGTAGAATATATGTTTGTTGTTGTAACCGATAAGTTGTTAATTAGTGTGGTGCGAGTAGTTGGAAAAACATAGGGATTCAGTCTTTATTGAATTTTGCCACCCAAGAACCCCATCAACTTGTCTAGTTCCTTCATCAGTTAAACAAGAGAATTTAACAAGATACACTTACAACTTCATAAAAGGAAAGAAATGAGGCTTGTGTTGCTTACCTTTGAAAATAGTTGGAGAGTGAGCATATGAATGAAGAAGATTCCATGGATAGTTTTAAAGTTTGAAGGATCAATTGATTTCTACTTATGAAGTCTTTCCAGATAGTTTATTTGTGCATAGTATTCTTAACGGTCGTCTAGATTCATATTAGAGTTTTGCTTCTACTCTTTGATTGGATGATGAACGGAAATCCAAATGCCTTAACATTTGAGGAGTTAATCTCTTTTTTGTTGTATGAAGATCAATTCAAGTAGAATAAGCCAATTATGCATGTAGGAGATCAAGCTTTCTTAGCTACTCAAAAGGTCAAAGGTAAATGGAATGTTGGAAAACAATGTTAGAATGCCCCAAAGATCCAATGTTCCAACAATCCTTATTTTAGGACTTGGTGAAAATTTGATAAAAAATAGGGAATATTTTATTGGTCTATTGGAAAGTAATCCTTGAGAGTTTTCCAAGGATATATAATATTGTACCATTTAGTTCTAGACTCGCCCTCAAAAGCCAAACCTTAGATCTACTTTTCAAATGTGCTTTTCACCAAAAGCAAAAGCAAATTCAAGGTGCCTCCACTAAAAGTGCTTTCCTTGAGATTTGTGACTTTTTTTTTGTAGTACCTAGCTTTTTTGGAGCCCATATCATCACTATATAAAGGAGGCCTCACTTGCCCCCTCAAATATCCATCAAGATCAATCTAGATCAAGGATTTGCAAGCTATTTTAGCTAAATTCTTGGGTGATGAGTTAGGAGGAGGATTACATGCAAATTTGATAGATTTTGGAGATAGAAAACTTTGTTCTTCTTTGTGCATCCATTGTGTGCATGTTGATTTTGGAGTGTTGTGGCTTCTAACCTTGTTCTTCTTCACACCTCAATTGTGTGCATGCCAATTTCGGAAAGTTGTAGCTTCTACTTTAGGGTTTGTACTTGTGTTGCTATTGTACCTAGATCTTTCCTATTACTTCAACATTAGGAGAAACTATTGTTGCTGCTCTACATCAGAGAAGACCTAATTTCAATTATGGGTTTACTATCTTAAGCATTTGGAATTGTTTTTGTCCTTAATTTTTCATACATTTACTCATATTGTATACATCTTAGGCACAACTTTCACTCAACTTTGTAACTAGCCCATTTAAATTCAGCCCACATTCTATTTTTGTATTGTACACACATATTGTAGTCGAAATTTTCATTATTAGTGCATGTAGTACCGTTAAGTTGCTGCACTTTCATAATCTTCTTCTCTACTTGTCATTAGCTCTCTTGATTAAGTTAAGTTGTGTCATGTTCTAAGGTGTTAGAAAGATCTTGGACTTAATGTGTGATTTATTTATTGAGCCTACCACACTTCCAACTTTTGGCATTAGAGCATAGTTGACATGATACACCCTTACAGTGACAAAGGTAGACTTGAACAAGAAGATAAATTAGATGGAATGTCGATCTATCCAATATAGAGCTTTATGATTATGAATTCGCTAGTATCCAAGGATCTCTGAAACATTGACAATGGCAAGTACCCTAGATAAACAGAGGAAGATGTGATTTCTTCATCTAAGAGAGAACGATACCCCAATTTCTACCCAATAGACTAAAGTGGAAGAAGAGAACATTACATCTTCATCCACAGATAGAAGGAGACAAATGCAAATTCAACCTATAAAAGAGCAATCTAAATGCGATTCAAGAGATGCACAAGCACTCTATTTCTATGGGAGTCAAGAGGCATATTATTCCAAAGATCAGGTCATGTAGAACCTCCCATCATGCTTGGTTGGAATAGAGAATCTCTATCACATCAAGAACCTTGTTAGGAAAGCTCACCTCCAAAGACAATTAGCCAACACAAGGGGATGAAATTTGGTGAATTAGTTCGATCACATATTTTGAAGCCTAAAGACTTAAAAGCTTAACTACTTAATGTTGGTGTCATAATTCATGACGATGAGATGGTGAATAATCTCATCTACTTATAGATCATTTGTTAATTCTGTTTCTCTCTTTACAAGAGATAGAGAAATATCATTTCATGAGTTGCAATATCTGATACTTCAAGATGAAGAATAGTAGAAGAGTATGGAAAAGAATGATGAAGATATGGTACGATCACCTAAAGGAAAGAAGAAGAAGGAGACAACAAAGAAGGAGACAACAAAGAAGGAGAAAAAGAGTCATCAGAACAAGAAGGTAGTAAGGCTTCTACTTCAAAGCAATCAACCACTTCTTCTACTACATCTAGTTTGAGTACATCTATAGCTCCAAAAGAGAATTCAACTTCTACTACATCCACCTTGAAGAAAGGAATATGCCACTATTATAAAAAACCTCAGAATTACACAACATAATGGAGAAAGAGAATTTTTTATGAGAAGAAAAGATCATAAAAAAATAATGCTGAAGAAATTTCAAAGCCCAAGTCTTCAAATGAAGAACCATATGCTTCTATCAACATTGATGAAATAGCCTTTGATCAATCAACATTACATGGAGTCTCAAAAAATCCTTGCATATTTGATCTTGGTGCTAGGAAGCATATGACAGGTTGCAAGAAGGTGTTTTCTACCCTTACTAACTCAACACAAAGAAGTGTGGCCATAGAAGATGTTTATGATATGTGTGTTGTAGGTATCGATGAAGTAAACCCAAAATCCAGAGCAAGAGGAAACTTCACCATTTCTAATGTTCTATATGTACCAAAAACGAAGAGGAATTTTCTATCCATCTCTACATTCTTTTCAAGTGTTTACAAGATCATATTCAAGAAAAATGCATGCCAGATCCTTATTGAAAATTAGGAACAGTGCCTTTTCCAAGGAGGAAAAAGAAGTCGAATGTTTGTATTGTCTAAAGTTAGTCATGAAATGTTACTAGGTCATTAACACCTAAGGAAAACATGAAGTTATGGCATGCTAGATTTGATCATATTAGTTATACAACTCTCAAGCACATTAAAGATCAACCTATGGTGGAGAGCCTTCCCACTTTTGCTTTACCAAATGATGCATAAGCATGTGAAGGATGTTTTGAAGGAAAGTTGCATAAGCTACTATTCAAGAAGCATCGATACATTACAATTACAAGGAAATTAGAGATACTACATCAAGATGTAAATGGACCTATATGAGTAGATTCTATCCAAGGATTCAGATACTTTGTTAGATTTATAGATCATCTCTCCAGATATTCATGGTTTTTTGTTCTTAAAGAAAATTCAAAAGTATTCTCGACATTTAAGGAGTTCTTAACTATGGTTGAGAATGAACGTCAATCAGAGATCTAGATTTTGAGAAGTGATAGAGGAGAAGAGTATTTATTTAAAGACGTCAAGTCTTTTGTAGAAGACAAAGGAATCTCTCATCAACTAGTTGTTGCCTCTACTCCAAAACAGAATGGTGTTGTAGAGAGGAAGAATAGGAAACTTGTTGAATAATTCATTGTATGATGTCCTCTAAGAAAACTTCACCTAAATTTTGGTTTGATGCAGTACATATAGCAAACCACATTCCTAACAAGTCTTCCACAAAAGCTTTAAAGATCATTACACCTTATCAGGCTTATCATAGGAAGAAGCCCAACGTGAGTTATTCCAAAGTTTTTGTAAGTCTAGCTTATGTTCACATTGAGAAAAAGGATAATGTTAAGCTAGATTTCGAAGCAATCACAACAATATTCATTGTCTATTCAATTGAAAGTTATAAAGAATACAAGCTCTATGTACTAGAGACAAGTGATATCTTACTCTCCCATAATGCTTACATTGAAGAAAGTCAGATCTAGGAGGACATGCCGATATTCCATACCATCAAGGCAGATGATTATGCATCCGTCAAGACAAATTTGGATGCTTATGTTCAACCATACAAGGGGGTGAACAACCTTCTCAAACCCCAAAGTTTACACTTGATAAGTGTAAAGAGAAAGTTGTTTTACCTACACCAACACCATCTATAGCTCCATCTTCCCATATTTCTTCATTACCTCTTGATGTACCAACTTATGAAGTTGGATAATCTTCTAGAGTATCTAGAGAAAGAGTTTCATATGAATCACAATTGTCACCAATATTCTAGAAACTTCCAAAATGGTATGTAAAAACACTACAAGATATTGGATCAAACCATTTAAAGGGAGAAATTGAAGTCAGAAAGCTCACATAGATCAAGTAAATTACGTAGAATATTTTGAGATAAAAAATATTCTTGCACTAACTTCAATTGAATATGAACCAACTAGTGCCAAAGATGCATTACAAAGTCATGTTTGGAAGAAAGTGATGCAAGAGGAGATTATTTCTGTACATAAGAATCAATCTTGGAAGCTATGTGAGTTACCAAAAGGTAAGAGAGCAATTGATGTCAAGTGGATCTTCAAGGTCAAAAGAAAAGAAGATGGTATAATTGATAGGTATAAAGTGTTAAAAATAAAGAAGTAAGCTCGTATATATTTTTGCAAAAAGGATTTTCTTCAAGTACAAAATGAAAAATAGAAGCATTTACTTCAGCAAGTAGTGGAGGCCAAAAGAGAATCAAATCCAAAAATTGAACTGTAAGAGGAGTGGCTGTCCAAAGTAGTGGAGAAATGATGGAGAAGAGCTCTCAAACTCATCATGAGCGTTTTTTGTCACTTGGCTATAAAAGAGGCAATGGAGGACACTCAAGTATAGAGGAAGAAGGCGTGGAAGCCCCCTTGTAGCTACTTCAATTGTTTTGAGTCATTTCGTTCAGTTTACTCTCATAGAGTATGTCCAGCTGCACACCCATTTTTGGGTAGTCTACTTGTAAGAGTCATATCTATCAATATATGTATACAATTTTAGTGTTTAAACATTCGTTGGAAAGCTTATCTTGAGTACTTCCTCTATCTAGAACAGTTTTATGAAATTCTTTATGTTCTGTGAGTTATTCAGGGTTTAGTGAAGTCCAGTTTTCAGCCTAACTAAGTGGATAGGTAGTCTATTTTGAATCAAATAGTTGCCAACCCAAATCTACTCCAAATTGAGTGTTTGATATCTCGTTTGAAATCTCTAGGTTTGAGTGACCAAAGTTTCAACTTCATTGCATTTTTCAATTGGTACCAATTTTCATTTGAAGGTTCAGATGTTGGCAAGAGTCTTGATCCTGAGAAGGTCTTCTACACTTTCTGTTGCGATTAGGAGAGGAATTCTCCAACATTTGGTATCAGAGCATTGGAGTTCAAAGAGGTAAAGCATTGGAACTGAAGTGAAGCAAAGGAGAAGCTACAAATCAAGGGGGAGCTTCATAAAGTCAAGGAAGAGCACCACACAATACTTGAGGTAAACTTCAATCTTGGAAGTTTTCAATGGCTGATTTAGGACAACAAGTTGAGAAGTTAGACAAAGATAATTTTCAGTATTGGAGGTATAGAATGATAAATTACCTTAAAAGTAAAGGTTTATGGAGTCTAGTTAGTGGAGACGATCCACAACTGGTGGACCTTGAAGATCCCAACATTACTCCGGCACAAAGGAGACAATTTGTTGATTGGGAAGAGAGGAATCGAAGGGTGATGTTCCTCATCTCACAAGTTATTTCTAACACTATGATTGGTCATGTGCAAAGCTTAGAAACAGCCAAGGAAGTTTGGGAAGCATTGGAGAAGGTGTATGCTACTTCAACAAGGTCTCGGAGGATGCAACTCAAGAACGAGCTCAACAACATGAAGAAAAGCTCAAACCAAAGCATTAGTGAGTATACATTGAGGATCAAGGAGCTTCGAGATCAGCTAGCATCAGTTGGATGCAAGACAGAAGAGGAAGACATCGTCCAAACAGCCCTAAATGGCTTGAGGAGTGAAGAAAAGTGGAAGCCCCTCATCACAAACATTCTTTATAGAGATCCTCTACCAACATTCAACGAGATTATACCAAATCTTGTGGCTGAAGAGGTAGCTCAACAAGGGGAAGTCAACAAAGGTAAGGACAACCATAGTCAAATGTTATATGCAGGAAGAGGTAGAGGAAGGAACTCAAGAGGAGGCTCGAGAGGAAGAGGAAGAAGCTACAACAACATAAATTTCAGCCAACACAACTCGGAGGACAACAAGGACAACTCAAATGACAACACACATGGAAGAGGTCGAGGAAGAAATAGAGGGAGAGGTCGAGGTTCATACAATCCTCATAAAGGTATAACATGTTATCATTGTGGTAAACTAGGACATTATGCAAATGATTGTTGGCAAAAAAATGGAAGGCTGAATGGAGGCAACCAAAGGAGCCATAAATAACTATGCGAGTACATCAAGTGAAGGAGACAAGCAAACCATGCTTGCCATGAAGCATGACTACAACAACTCGAGAAGTGATGACCAAAAATGGTTCATAGATTCAGGTTGCAGCAACCATATGACATGCCAAGGAGATTTATTCACAAAGCTACAAGCTCCAAGTGGAAAAGGATGTGTGGAGACTAGCGATGAAACTCAACACGCAATTGAGCATGTTGGAGATATCAAGCTTGGAGACAAGAAGGTATTGGCTAATGTTCTTCACGTTCCTACTGTTGCAAAGAATTTGATTTCAGTGGGACAAATGGTAGAGAAAGGATATCATGTTATCTTCAATGAAAAAGGTTGCTTTATAAAGAATCCAAAAGAAGGATTCAAGGTCATTGCTCAAGGAAGGAAAGAAGGAAGGATGTTCACTTTGGACATTCAACAATCGCATGGAAAGGTGATGTATATTCAGTTTGGAAACAAGAGGATTGTTGAAATCAATTTGTGGCACAAAAGGTTTGGACATATCAACATTCCCAAGCTCAAGGACATGAGCAACCATGAAGTGGTAAGAGGTCTTCCAAGATTCAATGATGCCGGACTACATGAGTTTTGTGAAGCATGCCAACTAGGAAAGAAAACTCGACAACCATTCAAGAAAAGCAACTATGTGGCAAGGAATGTCCTCGACTTGATACACATGGATGTATGGGGACCATCAGTGGCTGGTAATAGATATTTTGTCACTTTTATTGATGATCATTCAAGGAAAGTATGGATGTTTTGCATAAAACAAAAATGAGATGTGTTCTCCATGTTCAAGAGATTTAAAGCACATGTAGAAAAGGAAACAGGACGCTACATAAAGACCTTGAGGTCCGATGGAGAAGGAGAATATTTCTCCAAAGAATTTTCAGATTTTCTTTATGAAAATGGCATCAAGAGACAATTTACATGTAGGTACACACCTCAACAAAATGGATTAGCTGAAAGGAAAAATCGACATATCACGAAAGTTGCAAGATGCATGCTCAATTAGATGAAGATGCCACTAAACTATTGGGCTGAAGCAACTAGTACGGCCGTTTATTTGATGAACAAGTGCACAACGGCTGGAGTGCATAATCTAACTCCCGAGGAGGTTTATTCAGGTAAGAAGCCTGACCTTACACATCTCAAAGTTTTTGGATGTGTGTGTTATGTTCACATCCCTCAAGAACTAAGGACAAAGATGGAGGCAAAGTCCAAAAAATGTATTTTTATTGGATATTCATCGGAGCAAAAGGGATATAGGTGCTACAATCCGGTGACAAAGGAGCTACGAGTCTCACGAGATGTGGTATTTGATGAGCTAAGACCATGGTTTGGAGACAAAGGGAAAGAGAAGATTCTTGAAGAAGATTGCGAAGATGATGGAGGTGCTGTCCAAGAAGAATTTCAGCAAACAAGCACTCAAATGTCAGGTCCAGAAGCTTCTACATCACTTGGAGAAAGCTCAACATGGAAGGGGAGGCTAAGGAGTCATTCCTCATCACCAACATTAGTTTATGAAAGATCTAAAGCTGAAAGTGCTCCCCAAAATAGTGATTCAAATGCAAGTGAAGAAGAGTATGAAGAGGTGATCACACCAAAGGTAAAGTTGAACCGGTTGAAGAAGCAATGTTCAAAAGGAAATGAAAGGAGGTCTTCAAGATTAAGGTATCCAATTGAAAGGTTGAGCTATGATAGTTTTATTGCAAAGCATTTTGCATATATGACACAGGTGGTCAAAGACAAAGAACCAGATGCATATGAAGAAGCATGTACACAAAAAGAATGGCAAGAAGCTATGCAAGAAGAGATGAAAGCTCTCAAGGACAATCACACATGGGAGCTAGTTTCAAAGGCTGAAGGTATGAAGATTGTTCCAAATAAATGGGTGTTTAAAATAAGAGAAATGCTGATGGTTCTCTAGCAAGGCATAAAGCTAGACTAGTGGCAAAAGGATTCAAGCAAACTCACAGCATCGATTATGAAGAAACTTTCAGCCTGGTTGCAAAGATGGGAACAATTAGAACCTTGATTGCAGTGAGTGCAACAAGGAGATGGCCATTGTACCAACTTGACATAAAAAATGCTTTTTCTCAATGGTGAACTTCAAGAAGAGGTATACATGAGTCAACCAATTGGATTTGAAGACAAAAAGCATCCAAATTTTGTTTGTAGATTGAAGAAAGCTTTGTATGGGCTGAAGCAAGCACCACGTGGTTGGAATCAAAGATTGGTCGAGTACCTCACAAGGTGTGGGTATAGTCCAAGTAATGCAGATCCCTCTCTCTACATGAAGGAAGAAGAAGGCAAGCAGGTATATATTTGCATATACGTTGATGATCTCATCATAACTGGAAGTAATGTTACAGAAATACAAGAGATCAAAAGGAAACTCAGTAAGGAGTTTAAAATTTTAGATCTTGGTGAGCTGAAATACTTTTTAGGCATTGAGATAGTCTATGGGAAAGATGGCATTTACTTAATGCAAAGAAAGTACCTATTGGATGTTCTTTTCAGATTTGGAATGAGTGAATGCAAACCACTCACTCAACCTATGGACACAAATGTGAAGCTATGCTCAAATGATGGAGAGAAGTTACATGATGTAACTACATACAGGAGTATTATAGGTTCATTGATCTATGCTACGATCACGGCCAGATTTGTGTTATATTGTTGGAGTTCTTTCTCAATTTATGCAAGCTCCAACAAGTGAACATTTAAATTCAACCAAACAAGTGCTAAGATATGTGAAGCACACAGTCAATCATGCTCTGTTTTATGGATATGATAAAGAATTGTAGGTAAAAGGCTTCAGTGATGCTGATTGGGCTGGTTCGAAGGAAGACATAAGATCCACTTCAGGTTATATGTTCATGATAGATAGCAAACCTATCACATGGAGCTCAAAGAAGCAACCTACTGTTGCACTATCATCTACAGAAGCTGAATATAGAGGTTTAGCCTTTACAACTTGTGAAGCTATGTGGATTAAGAAGCTCTTGGCTGATCTTGATGTGCAGGTGGAGACTATTCCAATTTATGGTGACAACATGTCAAGCATTCACTTGACAAACAATCCAATGTTTCATGCACGAAGCAAGCACATAGAAGTGCATTATCATTATGTTCAAGAAAAAGTTTTGAGCAAGGATGTGGATATAAAGTTCATTGGAACTAATGATCAGGTTGCAGACATGTTTACAAAGTCCTTAGATGCTTCCAAGCTAAAGAGGTTCAAGGATGACATCAACTTGCAGGATATGGCTGAAGGTGCAAGCTCACATGTGAGCTTGAGGGGGAGTGTTAAAAATAAAGAAGTAAGCTCGTATATATTTTTGCAAAAAGGATTTTCTTCAAGTAGAAGGAAAATACAAAATGAAAAATAGAAGCATTTACTTCAGCAAGTAGTGGAGGCCAAAAGAGAATCATTCAAAAGAGAATCAAATCCAAAAACTGAACTGTAAGAGGAGTGGCTGTCCAAAGTAGTGGAGAAATGATGGAGAAGAGCTCTCAAACTCATCATGAGAGTTTTTGGTCACTTGGCTATAAAAGAGGCAAGGGAGGACACTCAAGTATAGAGGAAGAAGGCGTGGAAGCCCCCTTGTAGCTACTTCAATTGTTTTGAGTCATTTCCTTCAATTCACTCTCATAGAGTATGTCTAGCCGCACACCCATTTTTGGGTAGTCTACTTGTAAGAGTCATATATCTCAATATATATATCCAATTTTAGTGTTTAAACATTTGTTGGAAATCTTATCTCAAGTACTTCCTCTATCTAGAACAGTTTTATGAAATTCTATATGCTCTGTGAGTTATTCAGGTTTTAGTGAAGTCCAGTTTTCAGCCTAACTGAGTGGATAGGTAGTCTGTTTTGAATCAAATAGTTGCCAACCCAAATCTACTCCAAATTGAGTGTTTGATATCTCATTTGAAAGATCTAGGTGTCTAGTTTGATTGACCAAAGTCTCAAGTTCATTGCTTTTTTCATTTGGTACCAGTTTTCATTTGAAGGTTCAGCTGTTGGCAAGAGTCTTGATCCTCAGAAGGTCTTCTACACTTTCTGCTGCGATTAGGAGAGGAATTCTCCAACATAAAGCAAGACTTGTAGTCAAATTTTATGTACAAAAGAAAGGATTTGACTATGTTGAGACTCTGGAATGTATACTAGTTAGATATAAAGAGAGCTTTTCTAAATGGTGATCTACATGAAGATATCTACATTCAACAGCTAGAAGGTTTTGAAGAGAAAGATAAGGAACACTTATAATGCAAAATTATCAAAGAACTTTAGGGTTTGAAGCAGGCACCAAGAACTTGGTATTAAAAAATACATCTAGACCTATTACCTATTGGCTTTGAAAACTCAAATATAGCTCGAACCCTCTATATTAAAAAAGATTTAGATATCTTCATTATAATCATTATCTATATGGATGATAGTATCATGACAATTCCCGAGGATTCAAACCTTTAGTTCTTTAAGTTACAACTCAAGCATATGTTTGATGTCAATGACCTTGGGATTCTACATTACTACTTAAGCATTGATTTCAAGTTCAAGAATGATAATATCTATATGGCACAACAAAAAATACATTGATAAACTTTGGATGTTGATGTGCCATTGCACGTAGATGAAAATTAAGGACCTTTTGATGCCACATTATATAGCCAAGTAGTTTGATGCTTGATCTATCTATGTAATACATGACCAAACATTTAGTTTGTAGTTTCTTAAGTATCAAGGTTCATGCACACACCACTCGAGATCCATTGGAAAGTAGTTAAGAGATATATTTACAACCATTAGAAGTTATGCACATAATTGAACCTTGTGCCAAAATGACCTTGAGGGGAGGACTGTTAGAAAACAATGTGAAAATGTCCCAAGTTCCCAATGTTCCAACAATGCTTATTTTAGGACTTAGTGAAAATTTGGTTAAAAATGGTTAAACCTTTTATTGCATCCTTGGAGATAGCTTGTCTAGAGCTTACCAACAATATATAAAAGTGTACCATTTGGTTCCACATTGGCCCTCAAAAGTCAAATCCTAAATCTAGTTTTTAGATGTGGTTTACACCAAAAGCAATAGCAAAATCAAGACTCCTCTAGTAAAAGTTCTTTGCTTGGTATTTATGCCTTTCTTTCAATAGGAACCTAGCTCTTTTGCAGCCCATATCATCACTATATAAAGAAGACCTCACTTGCACCCTCAATTATCCATCAAGATCAATCTAGATCAAGGATCCACAAGCTACTTCAGCTAAGCTCGTGGGTGATGACCTAGGAGGACTCAAGGAGAACTAAAGAAGGACTCAAAGAGGAGGATTTCAAGGAGTTTATAGATAGCCAAACTTTTTCTTCTTCACACATAATTTTGGAGATTTGTGGCTTCTAACCTTGTTCTTCTTCACACATTCATTATGTGTTTGCTGATTTTGGAGAGTTGTAACATCTACTTGAGGGTTTCTAATTATGTTGCTATTGTACGAAGCTCTCGCCTATTTACTTCAATACTAAGAGAAACTTTTGATGATGCTTTACATCATAGAAGACCTAATTTCACTCATGGGTTTTTTATCTTGACTATTTGGAGTAGCCTTTATCCTGATCATTGCAAATATTCACTCAAATTTTGTACCTTGTGGGCACACATTTCACTCAATTTTGTAAGTAGATCCTTTAGATTCAACCTACATTCTACTTTGTATCATACACACAAATTGTAGTTGACATATTCATCAGTATTGTGTGTAGTTGCATTAAGTTGATCCACTTTCATAATCTTCTTCTCTCTATTGTCATTATGTCCCTTGATTAAGCTAAGATCTATCATGTTCTAAGGTGTTGGAAAGATCTTAGACTTAACCTATGATTGATTTATTGGGCCTACCACACTTCCAACATTTGGTATCAAAGCATAGTTGACATACACAATTAACTAAAGATGAGAGACTATAGAGATAGACTTGAAAAACAAGATAAATTAGATGCAATGTCTAACTATCCAATCTAGAGTTTAATGTTGATGAGTTTTCTAGTATCCAAGGATCAATGAAACATGGTCAATGAAAAGTAACCTAGACCAACAAAAGTAGAGGAAGATATGGCTTCTTCATCCAAGAGGGTTGCTACCCCAATTTCTACCCAACAAACTGAAGAGGAAGAAGAGGAGATTACATCCTCATTCACATATAGAAGGAGACAAATGTAGATTCTACCTTCAGAAGAGCGAACCAAATCGGATTTAAGAGATGCACAACCACTCTCATTTATTGCTATGAGAGTATTAAGAGGCATATTATTCCACAAATCAATTCATGGAGAACCTCTCATCAAACATGGTTGGAATTAGAGAATCTCTATCATAGTAGGAACCCTATTAGGAAAGCTCACCTCAGGAGACAATTAGCCAAAACAAGGATTAAAGTTTGTGAATCAATTCATTCACATATTTTGAGGCTCAAAGACTTAGAGATAAACTATTTCATGTTGGTGTCACAATTCATGATGATGAGATGTTGATTACTGTCAGAAAATACACTTCCATCTACATATTGATCATTTGTTACTTCTCTTTCTCTCTCTACAAGAGATAGAGAAACATTGTTTGATGAGTTGCAATTTATGTTACTTCAAGACGAAGACAAGAAGAAGACTATGGAAGATAATGATGAAGCTATAATATCATCATCTAAAGGAAAAAAGAAGAAGGAGACATCAAAGAAGGAGATGAAGAGTCAGCAGAACAAGAAGGAAAGTAAGGATTCTACTTCAAATTATTCAACCACTACATCCAGTTCTAGTACTTTAACTCCAAAAGAGAATTCAACTTCTACCAGATCCACATCGGAGAAAGGAATATGCCATTATTACAAGAAACCCTGGCATTACATAGAAAAATGAAGAAAGAGTATTTTTAATGAGAAGAAAAGATCATTAGTAAATAATGTTGAAGAAATTTCAAAACTTGAGTCTTCAAATCAAGAACCATATGCTTCAATTAGTATTGAAGAAATAGTCTTTGATCAAGCAACATTACATGGAGTCTCAAAAAATCCTTGGATGTTTGATCTTGGTGCTACTAAGCATATGACAGGTTGCAAGAAGGTGTTTTCTACCCTTGCTAACTCAACATGAAGAAGGGTGACCATAACAGATGTTCATGATTTGGATGTTGTGGGTATTGAAGAAGTAAACCCAAAATCTAGAGCAAGAGTTTACTTCACTATTTCTAATGTTCTATATGTACCGAAAATGAAGAGGAATTTGCTATCCATCTTAAGATTCTTTTCAGATGGCTACAAGGTCATATTCAAGAAAGATTCATGCTAGATTCTTATTCCAAATGAAGAGAAATGGTTTTTGCAAGGAGAAAAAAAAAAGTGAAATGTTTGCATAGCTCTCAAGCACATTAAAGATCAAGGTATGGTGGATAGCCTTCCCACTTTTGTTTTACCAAATGATGCAAAAGCATGAAGGATGTCTTGAAGGAATGTTGCATAAGCTACTATTCAAGAAGCATTGATAGATTATACACACAAGGAAATTACAAACAATACATTCAGATGTGGATGAACCTATGAGCATAGATTTTGTTCAAGGGTTTAGATGTTTTGTTAAATTTATAGATGATTTCTCTAGATATTCATGGTTTTTTGGTTTTAAAGCAAAGTCAAAAGTATTCACAATATTTAAGAAGTTCTTAACTATGGTTGAGAATGAAAGTCAGTCTAAGATCTAGATTTTGAGAAGTGTTAGAAGAGGAGAGTATTTATCAAAAGACTTAAAGTATTTTCTAGAAGAGGAAGGAATCTCTCATCAATTAGCTATTTTCTATACTCCAAAACAAAATGGCATTGTAGAGAAAAAGAATAGGACACTTGTTGAAATTATGTGTAGTATGATATCCTCTAAGAAAATTTTGCCTAAATTTTTGTTTGATGCAGTATATATAGCAAACCATATGCTTAACAAGTCTTCCACAAAGGCTTTAAAGATCATTACACCTTATGAGGCTGATCATGGGAAGAAGCCCAATGTGAATTATTTCAAAGTTTTTGGATCTCTAACCTAAGCTCACATTGAGAAGAAGGATCGTGGCAAGCTAGATGTCAAAGCAATCAAAGTAGTATTCATTGATTATCCAATTGAAAGTAAAGAGTACAGGTTCTATGTACCAAAGACAAGTGATATCCTACTCTCACATAATGTTTACATTGTAGAAAGTCAGATCTATGATAGACCTGCAAATATTCTAGACTTCCTCAAGGTAGATGATTATGCATTCTTAAAGACAAATTTGGATGCTTACATTAAGCCATACAAGGGAGGTGAACAACTGTTGGAGTTAGACGTCTGCGGAAGCACACGAACAGCACAAGGAAGAAGAAGAAGCTTGGAGCACAAACACACAATACTGAATGTATTACTAGAGAATGTACAAAGATAAGTAGCCCATTAGGGCAATAGGCATATATACAAGCCGAGGGAAAAAAACCTCCTAAAGAGGGAAAAAAATGCCCCGGCGGTCCTAGTGTGTTCACACACATCACTACCTAAATATATCAACAAATCCCCCCTGGGAATGATGCGGTGAACAAGGAGCTGGCACTCATGTATAAGGAAGTGCCAAGCTATGTGGAAATCACTCCACAAAAGGAAGTACGCCCAAAGCTTTGCGGAAAGCTTCAACTTCTCCCTAGGTAGAGCCTTCGTGAAAAGGTCTGCAATGTTCTCCTGCGTGGGCACATATGCCAAGCTGGTCTCCCAACAAAGAACCTCTCCCTGACATAGTGATAATGCACCTCAATGTGCTTAGTGCGAGCATGGAACACAGGGTTCCTCGCAACTGCCAATGCACTCTGACTGTCAGTGAAGATGGTGGTGGCAGAAGACTGGCCAACACCCAAATCAGCCATAAGGCGTCTGAGCCACACACACTCAACAGTCGCTGTGAAAGCTTCCCTATACTCAGCCTCACAACTGGAAGTGGCCACAGTAGGCTGATTCTTGCTCAACCAAGATATACATGAGCTACCAAGCAGGAAGCAAAAACCAGAGTAATGCATAAGTAAATCAAGCATCCAACAGCCTGCTGATAGAGAATAGCATCAAATGCATCTCCAGCATCATGAAGACTCAATCATAAACCTGTCTCCATAGGAGTGGCAATAGGCTTACAGTCTTCAAGGCCAAAATGCTGCAATAACGTGTCAATATATTTCGTTTGACACAAAGCCATTCCACCATCAACTTGCATAAACTGAATGCCCAAATAGTGATGCAAATGCCCCAAATCAGACATCTCAAATGAGGCATGCAAATCAACCTTGAAATCAACAATATGCTTCTCAATAGGACCAGTGAGCAGCATGTCATCACCATAGACAACAATGATCAGAAGCACATCATTAGCACACTTAACATATAAGGTGCTTTCAATTGGACTGTTCACAAAACCATGTGCAACCAGATGGGCATGTATCTTCTCATACCAAGCACGTGGTGCTTGCTTTAAACCATATAATGCCTTCTTTAACCTGCACACCTGGTTTTCATGCCCTTTTTGCACAAATCCATGGGGCTGAAAAACATACACTTCTTCATGCAAGTCACCATTCAAAAATGCTGTTTTAATGTCCAACTGATGTACATTCCAACCAGAGGGGCTGCAAGTGCACAAATGCTCCGAACAGTAGTCATACGGCATGTAGGTGCAAAGGTCTCATCAAAATCAATGCCTCTTTCCTGTGCATAACCCTTTGCAACAAGCCTAGCCTTATATCTGTCAACTGTACCATCAGGTTTACGCTTCAGCTTGTATACCCAATTAGTGCCAATGGCCTTCTTGCCAGGAGGCAAGTCACATAAAGACCATGTACCATTCTTCATTATAGCATCATATTCAGATTGCATGGCAGCCATCCAATTTTCTGAATTTTGTGCTTCATCAAAAGAAACAGGCTCATTCTCATCACAGAGACTAGACGCAGCCATAGCATAGCAATCTGATGCAAAGGAGGCACTATGAGAGCCTGAACGAGTACGATATGACAAAGGTGCATCTAATTTGCTGTCACGCAAAGTCTGCACCAGCCATTTTGGCATAGTTTTTGCCTGCTCAATATCAGCTCTCTCATCAACAAGTGCATCATGTAAATCTGCATCAGAAATAGAATGATCTGCATCATCATATGAAGCCTGCAAAGGCTGAGAAGTTGCCTCATTAGGACCAGCACTAGACTGTCCACCTGTAAAAAGAGGCATCAACGTATCATACATGTCTTTGGAGCTAACAGATGTCTTCTTAGTACATGAAAGTAATGGCTGAATAGCATCTTCCACAAAGAAAACATCACGGCTAACCAGAATGCGTTTAGTCTGTGGATGATACAGACGATAGCCTTTACTTTCAGAACTGTACCCAACAAAAATACATTTTACTACCTTATCATCCAATTTTCTGCGATGTTGTTCAGGCACTAATGCATATGTCAAACAACCAAAAACACGCAGATGAGCAACAGATGGCTTGCGGTCATGCCAAGCCTCATATGGAGTGATAGACTGCAACGCTTTAGTGGGACACCTGTTCAGTACATATGCTGCACACATTACAGCCTCAAGCCAGAAACTATGTGGTAAAGCCTGACTTTTGACCATGCACCTCGCCATCTCCATCTCCATGAGTGACCTGTTCTTTCGTTCAGCAACTCCATTCTGTTGAGGTGTATACGGCACTGTACACTGGTGTTTTATCCCACATTCAGCCAGAAATGCATTAAAATCAGAATACATATATTCCCCCCCTCGATCAGAACGGAGGGTGCCCATTTTACATGCTCACAGATTTTCAGCCAAAACCAAAAACTGTTTAAAGCACATGAACACTTCGGACTTTGCCTTCAATGGATATACCCATGCATGCCTGGAAAAATCATCAATGAAAGTCACGAAGTAAAGTTAATTTCCAAAAGAGGGTGTCTGCATAGGACCACAGACATCACTATGTACAAGCTGCAATTTCTGTGTAGCCCGAACTGAACCATCTTTTGGAAAGGAGGAACGCTGCATTTTGCTCAAAATACACCTTCACATACATGTTTTTCGGTTGCCTCAAGCTTGGGCAAAGAAGACACCATATTAGATTTCTGCAGGCGTAGCAAACTAGCAAAATTCAAATCACCAAAGCGTGCATGCCAAAGCTTTGCATCTGACATAGCCTGCGAATCATGAACTGCACATGCCGAATCATTAACAGATCTTTCATAGTCTATGAGCTTATACAGCCCACGACATAAAATGCTAGAAGCAATAATCACATCGGCATTTGACAGATCATGAACTGTACACCTGTCATCAACAAATTTCACAACCAAACCAATCTTGGCTAATGCAGAAACTGATAACAGGTTCTTTTTGATCCCTGGCACAAATAAAGCATCTGACAAGGTGAAAGAACTACCATCAGCAGTATTCAGAATGATCTTACCAACTTCCATAACAGGATAAGAGGAGTTGTTGGCGCATGTGACAGTATTCCCTGTAGGGGCAGGCTCGAGTGAAGAGAAGAAACTGTGCTGCGAGGTAATATGTTTGGTCGCCCCACTGTCAAAGTACCAAACATCTGAGTCCACTGCAGACATGCACTGCTCATGAGAAGATGGGTCAAAACTGCAAACAGTAGTAAACGCCCATTCTTCTTCCTGCATAAGATTAGCAGACTCTGTTTTTGGTGTAGAAGCTTCTGCAACAACCATTCCAGCCTCCTTTTTCTTTGCCTCTTTTGGAGCCAGTTTTGGACAGTTCTTTATGATATGATCATTCCCTTTACAGTACTTGCAAAACAATTTCTGCTTTTCTGATTTCTTCTCATCTTTATCCTGGTTCTTCGAATGTGCAGCATTTACATATTTCTGCTTACTAATAGAAGAGCTCCATTTTCCTTTGCCCTTCTGGCTAGCCAGGAAAGCTTGATCTACAACACGCATAATGGACCTGTTCTGCCTCGACTGATCTTCCTGCAACAGAACAGAGACTAACTCCTCAAATGATAAGGCATTCGGATTGCCTTTCATCATCAACCGAAGAGTAAAAGCAAAACTCTGATATGAATCCAGAAGACCATTCAGAACGGTCTGTACAAGTGAGCTATCTGGTATAACCTCATCAGCAGAAATCAACTGTTCCTTCAAATCTTTGATCTTTGTTAGGAAACTGTCCATAGAATCCCCTTCATTCATGTGCTCACTCTCCAACTGTTTTTGGAGGTAAGCAACACGAGCCTCATTCCTAGCTTGGTACAATGTGGTAAGTGTATCCCAAGCATCCCTAGCTATTCTGCAAGAGCGAATATGAGGAATAATGGCACGTTTGACAGACAAAGCTATCAATGCATGTGCCTGGGCATCTCTGCCATCCCAACGAATTTTCTCTGCAGTAGGTGCAACAGAAACGGCAGCACGAATAGCAATCTGCGGAAGATCATCTTCGACACCATCTTCATCAGCTCCAGCACCTGTATTTGTAGTACCTGTCGTTACAGGTGTAACAGGACGTCTTTCAACACCCTGCACAATGTTCCACAATCCTTTTGCAACCAAAACATATCGCATCATATAAGCCCATAATGGGTAGTTGGTACCATCCAACTTATCCTCAACAGCCAACATACGGAATACATCACTGCTTTCAGCCATGGCCGGTGACTAAAATACCTTGATGCAAAAAATTGACTGTATCTCAAAAAGTTGAACAGAACTGCCTAGACGAGTTCTGCTAGACCTATAGCAGACTTCGAGACGCTTAAACTGGCGAACAGAAACTGGTATATACCTTTGGCACAAAAAGACGAAATAGCCTGCACAAGCGCTGTGATAGTGCGTTCGGAGGCCGAAATGAGCTCAGATCGCAATTTCGGCACCACACAGCAAAGCTGTTTTGATCTCGAAAACACGCTGAGTATGCTCACCAAAATTCATGCAATTCTGAGACTACAAACGAAGGAGTGTCGACGGCGCCCTAGATGAAGCGACGACTTGCTCTGATACCAATTGTTGGAGTTAGACGTCTGCGGAAGCCCGCGAACAGCACAAGCAAGAAGAAGAAGCTTGGAGCACAAACACACAATACTGAATGTATTACTAGAGAATGTACAAAGATAAGTAGCCCATTAGGGCAACAGGTGTATATACAAGCCGGGGGAAAAAAACCTCCTAAAGAGGGAAAAAAATGCCCCAGCGGTCCTAGTGTGTTCACACATATCACTACCTAAATATATCAACAACAACCTTCTCAAACCCCAAAGGTTACACTTGATAAAGGTAAAGAGAAAGTTGTTTTACCTACATGATCACCATCTATAGCTCCATCTTCCCATATTTCTTCATTACTTGTTAATGTACTTACTTATGAATTTGGAGAAACTTTTCGAGTACATAGAGAAATAGTTGCAAATGAACTAGAGTTCTCATTAGCATCCTAGAAACTTCTAAAATGGCATGTAAAAGCACTACAAGATAGTGGGATTAATCCATTTAAAGGAAGACTAGAAGTTAGAAAGATTAGGAAGATCAAGTAAATTATGTAGAAAAATTTCATATCAACAATATTCTTGCACTAACTTCAGGTAAAGATGAACCAGCTAGTGTCAAAGATGCATTACAAAGTCATGTCTAGAAGAAAGAAATGCAAGAGGAGATTGATTCTATACATAAGAATCAAACTCGGAAGCTATGTGAGCTACCATAATATAAGAAAGCAATTGGTGTCAAGTGTGTCTTCAATATCAAAAGAAAAGCATATGGTACAACTGATAGGTATAAAGCCACATTTGTAGTCAAAGGTTATGCACAAAAGAAAGGAACTGACTATGATGAAACTCTTGCACCTACTTCTAGAATGACCATAGTCTGAATAGTACTTTCACTCACTAGATATTTCTATTAGAAACCATACTAATTAGATATCAAGATAGCTTTTCTAAATGGTGATCTACATGAAGATGTCTACATTCATCAAATACTTGGTTTGACAAGATGCATCTACACTTATTATCTATTGGCTTTGCAAACTTAGATGCAGCTCCAACCCTCTATATTAAAGCAAAGTTAGATGTCTTGATTATAATCATTATCTATGTGGATGATATGATCATGACAAGTCCCAAGGATTAAGAACTTCAGTTCTTTTAAGTCACAACTCAAGTATAAATTTGATGTCAATGACCTTGGGATTCTACACTACTACTTAGGAATTAATTTCAAATTCAAGAATGAGAGTATCTATGTGACACAACAAAAGAACATTGAGAAACTTTTAGATAGGTTTGAGATGACAAATTGTAAACCTATGTAGACACCCATCGATGTTAATGTGTCATTACATGTAGATGGAGAATCAAAACCTTTTGATGCCTCATTATATACTCAAGTAGTTGGATTCTTGATCTATCTATGTAATACACAACTAGACATTCATTTTGCAATTTCTTAAGTATAAACGTTCATGCATAAATCACTCAACATCCCTTGGAAAGTAGTTAAGAGACATATTTATAGAGATCATAGGTAATGCAAACGATTGAACCTTATGCCATTATGAAATTGAGGGGGGATTCTTAGAAAACAATGTCAAAATGTCTCAAAGTTCAAATGTTCCAGCAATCCTTAGTTTAAGAGTTAGTCAAATTTTTTCAAAAATAGGCAAAAATCTTATTGCACCATTGGAGATTACTCATTAAGATCTTTCAATGATATATAAATTGTACCATTTGGTTCTAAATTGAACCTCAAAGGCCAAACCCTAAATTTGCTTTTCAGATGTGCTTTTCACCAAAACCAAAAGCACAATCAAGGCATCTCCATGAAAAACACTTTCCTTTGGTTTTGCAACTTGCTTTTAGTAGGCGCCTAGGTTCTTGGAGCCCATTCCATCACTGTATAAAGAAGAACTCACTTGCCCCCTCAATCATCCATCAAGATCGATCTAGATCAAGGATCTACAAGCTAGTTTAGCTAAGTTGTTGGGTGATGAGCTAGGAGGACTCAAGGAGAACTCAAGCAGGACTCAAGGAGGAGGAATACATGTAGATTTGAAGGAGTTTGTAGATAGTCAACCTTGTTCTTCTTCACACATCCATTGTGTGTATGTTGATTTTGGAGGGTTGTGGCTTCTAACCTTATTCTTCTTCACACATCCATTGTGTCCATGCTGATTTTGAGAGTTGTAACTTCTAGTTTATGGTTTCTAATTGTGTTTTTGTTGTACCAAGCTCTTTCCTATTATTTCAACATTAAGAGGAAGTATTTATACCTCTTAGGCACACGTTTCACTCAAATTTGTAGCTAGATCCTTTAGATTCAACCTACATTTTGTTTTTCTATCATACACACATATTGTAGTTGACATTTTCATTATTAGTGTGTGTAGTAACATTAGGTTATTGCACTTTCATAATCTTCTTCTCTCTGTATTTTCATTATCTCTCTTGATTAAGTTAAGGTGTGTCATGTTCTATGGTATTGGAAAGATCTTGGACTTAACCTGTGATTGATTTATTGGGCCTACCACACTTCTAACATGGAGCTCATCTACTAGTAAGTAGATATTCGCTTACTAGTAAGCTCATCTACTAGTAAGCAAAAATTGTCTAATGTTGCATAATCAAAGGAAGAAGAGAAAGATGAGAAGAAAACAAAAAAGTACAAACATTTATGCAAATATTATAAGGGAAACAATCATGTCATAAAGAGTTGTCCAAAATTGGTTGCAAAAGAGGCTAGAACCATTGTTGTAGAGACCTCTACACCTAAAACAAAGTTTTCTAATCTTATTCAGAATGAAGAATGGGCATTCATTACAGTTTGCAATTATGATCCATCTTCTCGTGAGAAGTGTATGTCTATAGTAGACTCAGATATTTGGTACTTTGATAGCAGGGCAACCAAAAATATTACCTAGTAGCCTGCCCCTACAAGGAATATTGTCCGATGCACTAACAACTCCTCTTACCCTATAATGGGAGTTGGTAAGATCATCTTGACTACAATTGACGGTAGTTATATCACATTTTCAAATGCTTTGTATGTGCCAAGGGTCAAGAAAAATCTATTGTTAGTTTCAACATTCGTCAAAATTGGCTTGGTTGTCAAATTTGTTGATGATAGATGTACAGTCCACATTCTCTCAAACGGTGATGTTATTATTGTTTCTCGGAGATGCAAATTTTTGGCATGCATGCTTTGGTCATCTCAATTTTGCTAGTTTTCTATGCCTTCATAAATCTGAAATGATATCCTCTCTGCCCAAACTTGAGGCACCTTCTAAACATGTCTATGAAGATTGTATTTTGGGCAAAAAATGAAGCATTCCTCCTTCCCAAAAGATGGTTCAATTCCAATTGCTCATAAATTATAACTTATTCGTAGCGATGTCTTTGGTCCAATGCAGATACCTTCTTTTGGAACTACCTTTTCTTCCTGACTTTTATTCATGATTTGTCTAGGCATGCATGGGCATATCCATTAAAAGGCCGAAGCGTTTATGTGCTTCAAACAATTTTTGGTTATGGATGAAAAATTCAAGCACTTTCATGGGGTTAGAGAAGACATTGGACACCTTTTCTTTTCTTGTCCTAAGATCCACATTGTGTGCCAAAATCTTGTCGAGGTATTGAAACTCAAAAACCAAATCAATTGGAAATAAGTGCCACCTAGTGAAGCGATTGGATGCTCCTCTACCTTGTGGAACAAAATCAAAGGGGAAGCTTTGTGGAAGATTTGGAAAGAAAGATGTGCGATCAATTTAGACAAAGCTCCAAAAGAATGGTTGGTGGTGAAGTCCTTTGCCCTGATCGACAAAAGAATAAATAATTGTAAGAGATCCCTTTCGTTCAGACACCACAAGATATTCTTCTTGGAGAATAACAAGCTGAAAAGATATTCTTCTTGGAGAATAACAAGCTGAAAAGAAAATGGATGGCCCCTAAGTGTGATGAAAACATCAATAACCACCTATGTAACTTGATATAAATCCTTGTTTTTCCTTGTGCACTTCGCCACTTGTGAACCTTGTCCAAGCCGTCCCCTACTTTGTGGGATAAGGGGGATCAATGTGTTCTTTTATTGATTGAAGCAAGGGAGATTAGGCCTTGGCTGAACTTCCTTCTTTTTTTAATATATATATGTTTGGATTACATTATAGAATTTCATAACTTGTTCTACGAATGAACAATAGGATTTTCTTGCCTATTCACCCTAGCGAGGAATAAATGTTTTTAAAGGGGAAGACAATTTGGCAAAGAAAAATTGTGCAGCTTTTACATATAAAGCTTTGATGGAGATTCGTATCGAAAGCAGGAAAGGGTCTTTATGTACATGTAACATGACAATGCAATTGAAAAGTGACGGAGGCTGACCTTTGCTTTTTGCCTCCATCACATTCCCTCATGCAGACCTTTACTAGCTCAATTGACACTATGTGTTGAGCGCTTCCCAGCCAGAAACATTTATAAAATATATATAAATATTCAATGAAGCACAAGGACACCTCCAAGTGGTACACCAGTGGGAATTGTGCCTCTCAAACGTGGGAAAGAAAACATCAATGATTTAAAAACTTGAAACTAACACGTCCATATGCATATATTAAGCCAAAGTTTCTTTTTAGAGAGTACAATGAATTGGAAATACACACTTACACACCCAACCTTGTAAGGTAGAGGCACCCATCATGAGACACTCGTGGACATGTCCAACCAAGACTTGAACTGAGGACTTCCTCCTACAGTTTCAAGGCATCAGCCACTAGGGTATACGGGCCCAACCTTGTAAGGTAGAGGCACCCATCATGAGAGACTCGTGGACATGTCCAACCAAGACTTGAACTGAGGACTTCCTCCTACAGTTTCTACAGTTTCAAGGCATCAGCCACTAGGGTATACGGGCTCGGACTTAGGCCACATGTGCCTATGTATGCAAGCAATCTCAAGAAATAAAACATGTCAAATCCTACCACTTTGCGTATGTCTTGCATAGTATAGGAATGCACATGTCCACCTACATATACATAACCGAATGCCTGTGCACCACAGCCTCCTTCACACGCACATGCATACATGAACCGTACCAAGTTCCCAACTAACATATAAAAAGCCATATTCTTGAATATCCTTTAGGTACGATTCAATATTTCCATATGTACAAGAATATATTTGATTGTACTGTAACACGTGCCAAAATTCATACTTTTGTACAAAACGAATTGAATTCACCTTCAGCTACAGGCACCTTTGTCTGCATGTGTTACTTTTTGAACCTGTGAGGACGGGTCTCTCCAAGCTTTTCACACAAAAGGAGAGGGGTCAAGGGACTAGAGTTGCCGATCCTTTTTACCAGGAAGGACGGTCCTATACAAGCTCCTGACAAGAAAGGACCAGGGGCAGAGGCTAGAAGTGGTGCGGATCCTCAAGTAATCTATGGATGGATTCCTCTGCAGAACTGGCTTCCTCATCTGCCTAAAGTTGATAAAAAGGTTGGCTACAGTGACAGAAAAGGAAACATGACCACATGAAACCTTTTGGAACAACTGGACAAGTGAAACTGAAGAAAAAGAGGGATATGAATATCTATAAATGATGATGAGATTCTCTTATCTTCTGAGAATCTACCAGAGTGTAAAATGTGTGTGTGTGTGTGTGTGTGTGTGAGAGAGAGAGAGAGAGAGAGAGAGAGAGAGAGAAACAGAAATACAGGTGTGACAATGATCACAATGCACTCAATGCTGGAAAGAATAACAGCTTCCAGCATTGAGTGCATAAAATCTCTTATCTTCGGAGAATCTACCAGTGTATAAAATGTGTGAGAGAGAGAATACAGCATCAGAGAGAGAGAGAGGGAAAGAATACAGGTGTGACAATGATCACTATGCACTCGGTGCTGGAAGTAGCAGTTTCATTCATGCATGAACCATACACACTATGATCGTATCAGTATCATACACTATGCTCGTCTAAAGTCCAACCAACAAAGACATGCTGTGTTCATGCATTCATTTAATGCCCAGCTCAAATATATCATGAATCTTGTAGCAGGAAGGTCTTTGACTTTCACAATGTGAAGTGTACAATGTAGCCATGAAGCTCGGATAAATTAGAACACCACCAACCCATAAACTGATATTACGAACCCAAATTAAATTCGCATTTTTACTCTACGTTATGATGTGGCTACCTTTTTGTGCTAAGCTCACACACCCATCTACAGACCCTCTTCATTCCGCCCCCTGTGGATGTTAGCTCGCGCCCTTGTTCAATATGGCAGTTGGATACACATGCAGCATACCCGTTCCCCTCACCTTCAGGGGAAAGAAAAGAAAGAGGAGGCACATGGAATCAGAGAACACCAGTCCCTTCCCTCAGTTAGACTCAACAGAAAGAGAAAAGACAGCAAGGGTCAATCACATTAAAAACAGCGACTTCTCTGTTTTTGAGAGACTAAAGCAGACATACTGAAGTAAATTGACTATCTAATATACCTATCAGCTAGCATATGACTGAATTTCGAAGCCAGATTATGTTGAATTCCTCTGCCTTACACAGAAAAATCCATGAAGAAAACAAAGACAGAAGACTAAGAGTAAACCCTCAATTGCACATCAGATGATCATTAACTCAGCTTCGGCAACCTCTGTGCAGATGATGCAATTTCTTGGAGTAAAATGATTACATGATGCTGCAATTGTTGGCGTTCTCATCACTAAACATATGTGTGGCATATTCAGCAGAATCCATTGAGACAAAACCAGTTTGAATGGCCAATGGTGCAATGCTCTTATTTAGAGTGTTCATGCTGTCATCAAATGGACCTGGAGTGGAGGCGTTCTGATTACCACCACTTTTCTTCTTCTTCTTTCCACTTTCACAACCACCATCGCCATTCATCTTTTCATTGTCCTCTGTCTTGCCTGCATTGACATCCGCATCATTCCCCACATTCGAGTTCTCTTTGTCCTCCTTCACGCTTTCAGCGCCACCATTCTTCTGTTGACCCTTGTCTTTCGCACTGCCACCACCGCCACTGGGGAACACCTCTGCAACCTTATTCGCTCTCTCAAGCCTTTTGATTAAGGCACATGCATCCACATTCCCCACTACAGAGACCTTTCCAAGGGCCCCATCGATCTCAACTGTTTGTACGCCTGTAACAAATGAATCAGGATTGAGAAGAGCAATGCTTACCTTGACAATGCTGCACACCTGGTTGTGAAAAGCAATGCCATAACCTCGTCTACAGAGGAATTACAAGTTTCATAATTAGAAGCTTCACGTTGTACCCCACTGCGTGATCGTCATCATCCCTCTCTATGAGATTATTTCATTTGGAGGAAACAAGAAAATGAACCATAAGCATGTAGACATAAATCATTACGCAGCCAGCTCAACTCAAGGAAGGTACATATATACCTATACATCCTAACCGAGGCACACACAGGAACAGATGTACTGCAAATTGAAATATAGATTGATCAATGTGCGCATATAGCCCATGCAATTCATAACATAGAATCACATAATCTTCCCAATCATGTTCTCGATATTCTCCTTCCCCTCCTCCTCCATCTTATTCCTTTGGTTGCGTGGAGCTAATGACCGAGAACACCGGACACTCTTTGTTGTAACCTATTAAGAAAGTGTTTGTGACTGAAAACAAGGAAGAAGAAAGCTCAGAGAAGTCTTACCTTCAACGTTCTGCAGTACCTTTTTCACTTTCTTCTTGCATGCCTCGCAATGGATCAGTACTCTAAGGTGGACCGTCTGAGGAAGAAAAAACAAAGACGAAGGTTTCATCTGAAAAAAATACCAAACAAGGATCGTGCCTAAACTCACGCACGTAAACATGCATCAGTATCGTTCTGTAGCAAGCAACCAAGAAGAAACAAAGCCCGATTCGCTATAATGCATTGAAAAGGACAGAGAGGCGGGTTCTTGGTTTTAACCTCCATTTTTGGAGGAGTCTTTCCTCCGTCAGGCTTCTTGCAGCTGTTGGCCATGAGAGATTCAGCTAGGCATAGCCCGATAAGGGCAAATCGCAGACAAGCAAAAGGAGATGCAACAAGTCTTCCGTACAGCCTAACTGCTTTTCATGTAATGTCGCTCTGTGCGTTTGCATAAATGTCGCAACAGGCACTCTCTCTATCTCCCTCTCTCTTTCTCTCTGACACGCTAGAATACAAACAGACCGATATTCGCAAGCTCGGGCAAGCTGCTCAAGCTGGCGTTTGAAACAGTAGATGGTTATAATTTCAAGAATTTTACGAGCAACAATGACTTGCTTACGTGACCCATGAATGTCCCAGTGATGTTCGCATCATACACACACATACATAATATACAAACATAAACACACACACACACATCAGACGCAAACCCATTGTAATACACTACACACAAACACACACGCATAACATACGCAAACCCCTTGTAATACAGTAAGCTGTCTCAAAAAATAACAGTAATACTGAATTCTCGCAAGAGATCTTCTCGTGTCCTTCACCACATCTTCCCTGACACATATAAAAATATGTATAAATATATATGAACCCACCTAGGTGTTGTAAGAGGGGGTTACAAAAGTCCAATGGAGTTTATCGGAAATTCCTTGGACTAGGCAGATTGCACGTTCACAGTTGCTCCTTGGCCGATTATTTTATCTATAAAACAGGCTTAGATTTAAAACTTGATCCCATGATGCTACATGTCGTCTCTTCTACATTTTTTCCCATATGCTCTTAGAATGACCTAGTGTGGTTAACCATTTGATGATCGATGTCTTCTCTTCTACATTCTTTCGATCATGCTCCTTATGGTGACTACGGAGCAAGGGACATCCTAGGTACACATTCAAGAAAGAAAATCACTAGAAAGAGAGAGAACATTTGTAGATGAGAGAGGGTGGAATTATTTCCCTCTCTCCGCTCTAAAAATCTTTGTAATCTCAACAAGGGGGACCGCTGTTTGAAACCATACTTAATGGCACCAAACCCTCAAAGTTAAGTAGATCCACCGCACACCCAACCACTAGAATTTTAGAAGCCTAAATTGATCGGCCCAAAGCTAGATTTGGGTAGCTTTTGATGGGCACGGGGATCCTAGAATTCATGAGGATAAACTCCATCAACTGATTAGAGTTGAGCAAGTGGTAGATTTCTTCATGCAATATCATGCACTTGCCCTAACCTTGAAAGGGCCTACCATGAGATGGTTTCAATTCTAAATTGCAAAGAATTCAGGTGAAGAGATCTTGCAAGCATTCATTAGTGAAATTATCCCCATTGGAGTTAGGCTTGGTACTCTCAAAGAGATTCTAAACTCCACACAAGACCTCAACCGATCATTGAGAGAGGCCATGCGGAGATTTAGACACAACATGGAACATTTTCTTTAGCTATCATCATGAGAAGTTGACAACATTTTTTTGGATGGCTTAAGAAATTTTAAATTTTAACTTAAGAGTAGGCATCTTGTGCATGAGACCTAGCTCGTCAATGCATTGCATGAGGAAATGTATTGAAATGGATGATGATCTAAGCCTCACCTTCACTAAATTGAAACCCAATTTCAAGAAAATAACCCAAACACAATCCACTTATGGCACCCTACTAAAGAGGAATTGGATCACATGATTGTCAACAGTTATAGCTAGGGCAAAACATTCCACACATTTGAAGATTTCATGGATTGTTTGTACTTGAAATATTAACGGATCCTTTCAAGCCAAAATCCACTTGAAGTAGTAGAGGAACCATCTGGTCTCGTGACGCCACCTCTGCCTAGACCACATTTAGGATCTCCTCCTAGATTTCTCACATTGCCCACCTAGGAACCTAAACAAGTGGACTATCCACAAAGAGAATCACAACTTTACCATCTAGCCCCACTCAAGATTGCAATTCACTAAGAACCCTTCCCCAAGGACTACATAGGCCCACTTTGCATGTTTCCAACTTATTTGGATTTAACTTCAACTTGGTTTCCATGCAACTATCGAAGACATGTCTGAATTGGGCTAGATGATCCTCTAAGAATTCCATGGGAGTACTAGTACAAGTACCTGATAAGAGGAAAAATCATCCATGAAGTTTTGAAGGACATCCAAAAGCAAGGGTCCAAAGTTAAGATTCATCATTGTATTGAAAGTTGCACAGGCAATTATAAGACCAAAAGGCATTTTCACATAAACATGTTCCCCATGGTGTGATGAAGGTTTCTTGTCTGAGTCCTCAAGATGGATAAATATATGATTATATGCACTAAATCCATCCATGAAGTTATATAGTGTATGCCCAACCACTTCTTCAATAATTTATTTTGCAAAAGGGCATAGGGAACCCATGATGAAATGTTACCTTGTTGAGTGATCTAAAGTCCACACATATCTAGATTTTATTAGTGTTATTTTTGGGCACAATGACCATGGGAGAAAACCATTCTAAATGCTCAATCGGAATGATAATTCTAGCGTCCTCCATTTTCTAGATCTCTTGGGAGAACACTTCAACATACTTTGGATTCAACATATAAGCTTTACCTCTTATTGGTTTGGCTCCTTCTATCAGTGGAATTCTATGTTCCCCAAAACTTGTAGCATCCCTTCCAAATCCTTGTAACGCCATGCAAATACATCAACATAAATTTTTATAAAGGAAGATACCTTTGAAAGAAACTCGGGATAGTTCTATAAACATGTGGCCACCAGTATAGGGTGAGAATTATCCTTGTTTCCTAGCTCAATATCTTTGACTAGGTTTTGATCCATCAATGTGTCTGGCGGCTCTTCTTCATCTTTGGAATCAACTTTATTTATGTTACGTTTAAGAGGATTTTTCTTCCCTCTTCTATGATCTATCATAGGCTCACCCAATCTAGCAACTTATATGGTCTCCTATTTTTCTTCATGACCTTTTGTACTTGTCTCATCTAGAAAAACTCCATAGTAGGGAAATGAGTTACCTACTTCCAACCAGGTCAACATGTCCTCATCTTCATTGATATCCAATTCTAGGCTCTTTTCCTTCATGTTCTATCCACATAGTATCCTTGCCCCAATCATGCAAAACACTGGGATTGCCAATCAATAGAGGAGAGCCCCCATCCACCCATGGAAATCTTAATACAATGAAGTCTAAAGTAAAGATGTTACCTTGCACCTCAATTGGAACTCAAGGAACCAATCCCAAGGGCCTTTATGCATCATACATATCTGATGGTAACCCAATTTAAGGTCAATCTTACTAAAGATACGAGCTCCTAAAATTTTATCTAGCAAGTCATATATTCAAAGAATAGGATACCTATTCTTAATTGTGATCTTATTGAGGGCTCTATAATCAATGCACATCCTACACATTATTATTTTTTCTCAACTAAGAGAACAAGTGCTCCAAATCGGGAAGAACTAGGCCTTATAAGTTCTTTTTGAAGTAAATCCTTAACTTGGTTTTCTATTTCCTTTGGTGAAGAGGGCCATGCCTATAAGGTGCTTTATGAGGAGGAGAACTACCAAGAATCAAGTCTATACTATGGTCAAAGGATCCTTGAAATGGTGGTATTTTAGAAGGATAATCACGCATAAAACAATCCTTATAAGCAGTCATAAAAGTGTGCATTGCAAAGCGTATGAGTATAATCATCTATGAAATTTACCAAAACGATGCATGAATCATAACCTTTCCTAAATGAATGTTTTACTTGAGTATGAATAATGGAAAGGGTTGGAATTCATGCCTCGGAGACAAAGAAATGAGTTGACCTTTAAATTCAAAATTAAAGGTATGTGTTTGATAGTCAATATGTGGGTTATAATGATGATGAAAAGGCATACAAGTATAACATCATAATATTGCAAAGGGGCAATTAAAAATGTTTGTGTATCTACATATGAACCTATACAAATCTTAATGTCATGCATTTCTATTGCTACATTATGTCGACTTCCTTGAAATGTAGCCTTTAATTTGAGTTCTTGCGTGTAGAATATTAACAACTTTATTATTAATAGTATCTTGCATGCAAAGTAAAGAATGAATAGAAATTTCATTACCCATTGTACTTAACATCGTTTTCTAATGCTTCCTCCATCCAAAGCAGAGGCAGCAATGGCGATGTTATCGTGATGTCTGGTACATTATGTAATGGTTTGTATTGCATGGATACATACAAGAGGGCTGTCTCAAATGCCTTGGTTGCTCATACTTCTTCCATGGCTGAAATGGAGCTTTGGCATGCTCATTTTGGTCACTTGAACTTCAATAGTTTGCTTTACTTGCAAAATAAGGACATGGTTATTGGTTTGCCTACACTTGAGTTCATTGAAAAGCATGCATGTGAAGGTTGCATTCTTGGAAAAATGCATCGTGCTTCTTTTCCAAAAGATAGTCATACACACACTACAAGAAAATTGCAGCTTGTTCATAGTGATGTATGTGGTCCCATCAAGACTCCATCTTTTGGGAAGCATGTATATTTTGTTACCTTCATTGATGATGCTACTCGCCATACATGGGTGTATCCTATGAAAGCAATGAAAGAGGTATTTTCTTGCTTCAAAGCATTTTTATCTATGGCTAAAAATTTTTCTTCACAAAAGCTTTTGACTCTACGCACAGATCATGGTGGTGAATACATGTCACATGAGTTTAATGCTTTTCTTCATGAAAGAGGTATTTCACACCAATGTACAGTGCCATATACACCTCAACAAAATGGTGTTGCCGAGCGTAAAAATAGAACTCTACTTGAAATGGCACGATGTATGGTTAAAGGAAAGCATCTTCCTGATAAGTTTTGGATGGAAGCGGTCATGTGTGCAAATTATGTGTTGAATCGCTGCCCTACAAAAGCATTGAGAGTCATCACTCCTTATGAGGCTTGGAATGGTCATAAGCCTATGGTTAGTCATATGTGTGTGTTTGGTTGTTTGACATATGCTCTTGTGCCATCACAACAACGTCACAAACTTGATGACAAGGCAAAGAAATGTATATTTTTTGGTTATAGTGCTAAAAGTAAGGGATATCGGTTGTACCATCCATTGACGAACACAATTATTGTGAGTTGAGATGTGATATTTGCTGAAAATTTTGATGTCACTTATCTTGGTCTTTTGAGCTACTATCTTGGCATCCAGTTTTTATCCATTGAGGGCGGAATTGTTATGCATCAAGCAAAGTATGTTGAAAAACTACTTCAGCGTTTTGACTTTGAGGATTGTAAGCCAGTTTCCACACCAGATGAGACAGGATTCAGGTTCTCAGTTGAGGATTCCAGTGATGCATTTGACACTTCTCTTTATCAGCAAGCTGTGGGATGTCTTATATATGCATGCAACACAAGGCCGGATATACAGTATGCATTTTCCCAGTTGAGTCGATTCATGCATAGCCCTGGCACTAAGCATTGGAAAGTGGTGAAACGTGTGTTTAGATATCTCTGAGGCACTTTGAGCTTAGGTCTCTTTTATGGCATAGATGTTCAGTCATGCTTGCATGCTTTTACAGATAGTGATTGGGCTGGTTGTTATGATACTTGCGTGTCCACTAGTGGTAATTGCTTTTTCCTTGGAGACTCATGCATATCTTGGTTGAGTAAGAAGCAACCTACAGTGGCGACATCGAGTTGTGAAGCTGAGTATAGGGCAGTTTTCACAGCGATAGTGGAGTGTATATGACTGAGACGCCTATTGATGGATCTTTGCATGGAGATTGATGCTGCTATGCATATTCTCACAGATAGTCAGAGTGCTTTAGCTGTTGCACGAAACCCATTGTTTCATGCATGGACCAAACATATTGAGGTGCATTATCACTATGTGAGAGAGCGCCGTCATGCGGGAGATATTGATTTGGTATATGTGCCTACACAAGATAATGTGGCAGACATATTCACCAAAGCTCTTCCACGGGAAAAGTTTGAAGCTTTTCACAAAGCTTTAGGCTTATTACCTTGTGGGGGCTGATCTGTCACTCCTGTATGTGTTCACATCAATCGCTTCAGGGGGGTTTGTTACACTTATGTGTTCCTCGAGTAGCTCTGATGTGAACCTTTTCCCTATACATGGGCACTTTTTACTCTAGTGATGGCTAGAGGTTTTTTCCCCATGTTACCACATACTTGATACTCTCATATGTGGTGGTACTTTGTACTTAGGGATATTATTCAGCTCTTACTTCAGTTCAGTTCATCGTCAATAGAGAGAGTTATTCCAGCCATCATCTTCTTCGTGTGTCTTGCTGCGTTTGTGCTCCTTGTGTGTGCTTCTCGTGTGTCTCTCGCACTTCTACACACACCCAACATTCACTACCCACTTGAGTAGATGGATATCCATCCTTAAAGAGAATGCAATTTGGAATTGAGATTTCTTACTTTTAGGGGATTTTTTTTTAGATAGGAAAAATATAGGGATATGTGTAGAAAATTATAGCAATATGGGTAGAAATATAGCTAGAAATTCCACTTGATGGTGGTTGAGATCTAAGTAACTTATTAAATAGGAATGCATAGAGAACATTTTATGCACATTCTTTTCAGAGGGTCTATTTACTAGAATTGGAAAAAAAATGAGAAGAAGAGAATTAAAATGTAAACCTTTTCATTTTTAGTTTAGCAATTCTATGATAAACTTAAGGGACCAAATTTAAACCTTTCACAGAGATCTTAGTATTGTTGTAGGATCTCATGTACATGACTACATAGAGAATATGAAATCTAAAAACACACAGAAACACAGCTGCACCATAGACAAGATTCAAAATATCTGACTGAATTGATTCACCAACTCTAATCCTTATTTTGGCTAATTGTCTCTTGAGGTGAGCTTTCATTGTAGGGTTCCTACTATGATAGAAATTCTCTATTTCCAACCACACTTGATGAGAGGTTTTGCATGGCTTGATTTGTGGAATAAGATGCCTCTTGACTCCCATAGCAACAAATGAGAGTGCTTGTGCATCTCTTGAATCTCATTTGGTTTGCTCTTCTGAAAGTGCAACAACTTAATGCAAATACACACACTAATAATGAAAATGTAAACTACAATATGTGTGTATGATACAAAGCAGAACATAGGTTGAATCTAAAGGATCTAGTTACAAAATTGAGTGAAATGTGTGCCTATGAGGTACAAAATGTGAGTGAGTATTTGCAATGATAAGGATAAAGACTATTCCAAACAGTCAAAATAGAAAACCCATACGAGAAATTAGGTCTTCTCTTATGTAGAGCATCAACAATAGTTTTTCTAAGCATTGAAGTAATAGGAAAGAGCTTCATACAATAGCAAAAAAATTAGAAATCCTAAAGTAGATGTTAGAACTCTCAAAAATCAACATGCACAGGATGAATGTGTGAAGAAGAACAAGGTTAGAAGCCACAACTCTCCAGAATCAACATGCACATAATGGATGTGTGAAGAAGAACAAGGTTGGCTATCTACAAACTCCTTCAAATCTGCATGTACTCTTCCTCATTGATTCCTACTTGAGTTCTCCTTGAGTCCTCCTAGCCCATCACCCAAGAGCTTAGCTAAACTAGCTTGTAGATCCTTGATCCAGGTTGATCTTGATGGATAATTGAGGGGGCAAGTGATGTATTCTTTATATAGTTACAGTATGGGTTGCAAAAAAGCTAGGTGCCTTCTGAAAGCAAGGCACAAATCCCAAGGCATTTTTTTTAGAGGATCCTTGATTTTGCTTTTTCTTTTGGTATAAAACACATCAAAAAAATAGATTGAGGGTTTGACTTTTGAGGGACAATTTGGAACCAAATGGCACATTGTTATATATTGTTTGAAAGATCTCAACGAGTAATCTCCAATGATCCAATAAAAGGTTTGTCCATTTTTTACCAAATTTTGACTAAGTCATAAAATAAGGATTGCTAGAAAATTGGGAATTTGGGGCATTCTGACATTGTTTTCCAACAATCCTCCCCTCAATGTTATTTTGGGATGAGGTTCTATTGTGTGCATAACTTTTGATGTTTGTAAATATGTCTTTTAACTACTTTCCAATGGATCTTGAGTGGTTTGTGCATGAACTTTGATACTTGAGAAACTGCGAATTGAACATCTAGTCATGTATTACATAGATAGATCAAGCATTGTGTACCTAAGTTGTGAAGTCTTAGGGACTTGTGTCGATGAGACTGTACCTCAGTCGACCCACAAGTGCATATAGTGGTGGATCAATACATGTTTAATTATCAATCCAAAAAATTAGACGTACCACGTGTATGAAGACTCGTGCACACGTGATGGTAAGTGCAGTATCAATGCTACGTGACTTGTCTCAACTACCTCTCCCACTCATTAACTCTCTAAAAATGCACGTCATGATACCATTTACAATAGTAAACACAAATTCGAACTTTTTTCTTAGCTCCGAACTCCAAATATGGTCAATAGTGGGTTTGTTTCAAAGCTCTCGATGAGATGCATCTAATGGTAGTGTTTCTCATCAAATTTGACAAATATACTTCGAGTTATGCGCAAAATAGTGAATGGTAGGAAACACCAACACCTACTTCACAACTGTTTATGGCTCACACACACACACACACTATATTAGTTTAAAAGCAATGGGAATGGATAGAAAAAAATCCTACACACATATTTCTAACATTGAACACACACAAAAGCTCTTGTAGAGGAAGAAAATCAGCAAGAAATAGACAAATTCGAAATTCCACTTCAATTCTCACAAAAAGTTCTTTACAAGAGTCACCAAGTGACTTATATACATGTGCCCTAAAATTGGCCCTTTCACACCAGAAACAAACACTTTTACTGAAAAACTCTAATTTCCTAATATATTACAAGGATTATGTTACAATGATTGGGGTATATGCATCTAGAGAACTCCTCTAATGGCCTCAAGGGATTTTCATAGGAATTTGAAGAAGAAAAAAATTATGCCCAAAATTTGAAAATTTTTGGGGCTCCTCTTTTGTGCTTCTTTACTCTGCAACACTCTCCCCCTCTTTGTCTCTATTGTCTGTTGACATGCTTTGCTTCTTGTCTGTGGCTTGCTTATAGTTCTTTAGTATATGCACCTAGTGGTGGAAGAAGCAGTTAGGATTGTCAGTGAATTTGTTATCTTATTTGAGCCTTAGTCCTATGCTTCTGTTCTCCTCTTGGTATTCCTTACATTCATAACTCTGGGTTGCGGTGATAACTCAGGCTACCACACATGCATCTAGCGGCTAAGAATGTGATTGTCTTAGTCACCGATTTCCACTTCTCAACCTCTCCCTCTTTCTAACTTTTGGTCTTCAAATATTTCTTTGTTCTCACACATCTGAACCTATTGTACTTATGGAGCTTGTTTACTTCTTTTTACCGCACACACCTTTTGGTCAACATTGCATCAATTTTTGTCTTTTGGTTGATGCTTCAAAGGATTTGTCTTTAAATCTTCTTTCACATCCTTCGGGACCTGGTGCTTTTCTTTAGCCTGTTCATTTCTTTCCATCGCACGCACCTCGTGGACAAGGAGACAGTTAGGACCTTCAGACAATTTGTTATCTTATCCGATCCTAGGTCCTTTGTGTATAGACTCCCCTTGAAAGGTCCTACTATAATTCTTTGTTTCCACTCCTCGGGACCTGCTTCTTTGGCGTTGCAGCCTGATGCGTGCCCCTACGAGGCTTTGGGCAGAGGGTGTTTCTTCTTATTGAGCTGTTTTGTTTTTTGATCTTCTTCTTCTTCTTCTTTTTTTACTTGATTCTCCCTCCACACGTCCCTCCTCCTGAACTCTGTCATCCCTACAGGCTTTTTGTGGTGACATGAGTATGTTTGGATGACTTTTTGCTCTCTTTGATTTAGCGAATTGGCTTCACATATCATTAGCTCCTTCCACTGTGCTGACTTCACTCCATCATCTAGTCCCTGTCAGTGATCTAAAAAAAAGCTCAGCTCATAGGCCACTAGTCTAGCATTCAAGTTCAAAGTCATTTTTACAAAAAATTCTGAATCCAATTCAAAAAATCTTGTAAAGAAAGCTTCCTCGGATGTTTGCATGTATGTACTCGGTAAGAACATTAACCTAGAGTATATAGCCATTATGGTAAGTCTGCTTGGCATTGTAGATAGATAAAAAAATGAGTGCATCCGCTCCTTGATTGATGTTGATAAAATTTAGAAATGGATATTATGCATGTTTAAATACTTTCAAAATTGTAAGGAGCATGCTTAATATTATATTTTTCATCTTGATGGGTATGTCCAATACTGTAGCATATCAGGATAACCAAAATTCAATTGTTCGTACCATGTACTCTTCTGTAGGTAAGTAGTTATGTGGCAGGCTTGCTAGTAATGGATAGTTTAGCCATTGATTATTTATTGTGCCCTAGCGCTGTGCTTCCCAAAATTGCATCTAGGTTCATCTCCTAGGGACTGTGCAAAAAGATGGATTGATTTGGAGTATATATGGTGTTGGCTCCCTGTGCACCTGTAAGGTCGGATTCTTTTCCAAAAACTTTCTTCTCCAAACCAGATCTGCCTTGTCAAATTCTTCTTGTGTATAAGAGAATGTGTCCATTTTAAACTGCACATCATGATCAGGTTCCTTCTGTGTAGTGTTCTTGATGTACTGTCTAGTTTCCTCTTTTAGTAATCTGTAGGGTACATTGAATGGCTTCAAAATTTGTTTGAAACTCTTACTTTCAATCTTTGCTTCCTTCATTACCTTTATCACCTGATCATCAAATTGTTCTGTAAGCTGGGACACCAATAGTGCCCTCTCATTATGGCTTAGTTCTGCAACAGTCCGTTTATGTCTATGAGTGCTCAGCTCTGCTTCTTCCTTTATAGGTGAATGATGCATGGGGGGAGAAAGAGGATATACCTCAGTATCCACAGTAGTCGCTTGGAACTACTAGTGTCCCCATTGGAATCTTCAGTGCTAATTGAGCCTTTAGGTTTTCAATGATTTCATCTTTTTTCATGATTTCACTAGTCGTTGTTGTGAGTGCATCCTTGATCTTCAAGAGTTCTTCATCTATAACAACCATTTGCTCTACAACTTCTCTACATTGCTCTATCATTTTTTATTATGCAATCTTCCATCTTTTTCTAAGCTCATTTGTATCATACATATATTTCTTTTCCCACTCTTCTCTTAGCACCTGCTCTTGTTTTAGCTGATATGCATACTTCGCTATCTGAGCTTCTAATTCCTGTGTATCATTTGCTTGACTTTCCTGTATCTCCATGGGTTGATTAAGCAAAAGTGCATTCATCAATTCTTTATTTCTATTCCTTAGGTTGTCTGCTTCATCCATGCATACCTTGATTTGGCTTTCTAAGATTTTGCTACGAGTTATTAAACGTACCTTCTCGGCCTGATTGGCTTCATATCTACTCTGAAGTTCTTTGAGCTGATCTTGCGTCTTCTGATTTTTGGCAGTGAGGAGGTTGCACTTTTCCTTAATTTCTTTTGTCTCTTGGTCTTTAGCTGTGAGTGCTTGTTGCACTTGTAGTACCTTTGTGTCTATCTCCCAAGGTAGTATTAGGACTCTGATCCTGCTTGTTGCTTACTACTTCAGTGGAGTCCTTTAGTTGGTTGATTTCATCCCATTTTCATCGTTGGATTCACTTTTAATATCCACGTTCATGGGGGACGGTTCACGTTCTTCTTGGACTTCAGAAGATGAACTAGAGTTCACCAGTCCTAGTTCTCTATATCTATGGAATTTTGTTAGTCTATTTCCTTGCACGGTCTTTGGAAGGACAAGTAAACCTGCCCTTGTACTGGCACATTTACTTGTCCTTCCATGAATCTGTGAGTATCTTCCACAACTTCCTTTAGCTCTTCTTCTGTGATAGACTTGGTTTATTCAATTTTGGTTCTTGGAAGTACATGTATCCTTTTTGATGAAGGGATTGCTTCTTATGCCTTCAATACTTCTCTTAATATCTTTGCATCTCTCACTCTTGGTTGAGAACTTGTTCCTGCTTCCTCGATCACCTTCACTCCTTTCTTCTTTCTTGGAATGGTGGCCGACTTTGCATACTTTGCTATTTTTACTGATGAAGGAATTTGTTTAAGGTACTATCTAATACCTAATGCATGGTAGATCAATATTGTTAAAGCCATGCTTCCATTCAAGAAATTTTTTTGACCCCATTGCTTTTTGGCTTCGAATAAGCGTTCTTGGATGTAGGGTTTCACACTCACTTGGTTGGCAATTTGTTTGGTGGCATGAGATAGTAGTTGTACTATAATCTTTTGTGGTATTGTGTATATGTGCATATTGGAAAAAAAATGTAGGTGTATTAACTGGACCCCCTCTTTGATATTCATGCGTTTGATGTCCACAAATGTGCGGGTCTTCGTTCCATGGCTTTCTTCCTTTAGGTCAGTGTTCCCATCTTTCAACCATCCAAATGCTTCTTTAATCAACTCATGCGTGAAGTGAATGATCACCCATTCACCTTCCCTATCGAGAACTTTCGCTTCTCGTACTAAAGGATTATGTAGAGCTGGTTGAGGGGTGTTCATAACTTGAGTACATCACTGGAAATCCGACTTATAGATTGGTAGCTCGAAATTCTTATGAATTATTGCCTTTGTCATTACATCCATAGTTGATGGGAGTTCATGTAAGACATTAAAACATCACAGGAAACTGATGATCTTTGTCCATGATCTTTATGGTCACCAAGAATAAATGCTCTCTTGCAGGTTGGTCTTCTTTCAACCAATGCCCCTTAGCTTTTGTTACACTTTGCAATGAAAATTTGAGTACTTCCTCTTGAATGGTTGCTTCAGAATCTTTAGAAGCCATCTGCACTTGTAATAAAGGAAAGAATCAGCTTACAGGAGAAATTAATTCGTGTGTTTATGTGTGGTTCATTGACATGTCATTTTTTGCCTCTCCGTTCCCCCTTGCATAAGTAATGTATCCTACCACACTTTTCTTAAGTTTTAATCCTGAAAGAAAATGAGAGATTAGTGATAGCTGAAGCATTTATTTATTTACAATGTATGGTCATTCTTCTGACAATAGAAGCTAAATTCTATTCCAATGATGGAAATGTGCACCACTACTTTTTTTGAAGAGCCAATGTGCTGAATGTATGGCCTTGCATTGTGGCCCTATCATGCATACTCTATATGCACTGGATTCTTCATGAGTGCAAGTAGAATCACGTTGAATCTGTTCTTCCATTCCTTGTTGCTTTTTAGGTCTCCATATCCACTTGGTAGTTTGTGGTTGAGGCATTTGCTTCTGTCAAGTTCTTCATTCTGTGGTCTTTGGCTCCTTCCTGTTTGTGGTCTGAGTTTTATCCATCATGGTCTTTTGGTATCCTTGGTGAGTCTTTATAGACCTTTCTGCTTCACGTTGCACATATGACATCTCATTGAGTTTTCCTATCTCTTAATTTGCTACCATTCGGACTGCTTTCGGTATCCATATGTGTTGTTGTGCTTTCTGGGCTTCTACTAATGACTTTGAAAGCCATACACGAAGAAGTCTTGGTTTATCCGTTTGCTATTGTGAATAGATAGGTTGAGAAGAAATGTCCTCACGATCTCTCTTAGGCTCATGTATCAAGGGCAAGGTGGTTACACAACCATGCACTATTTCCCTATTTGCAGGCAATTCTAAATTAGGGCACTCTTGGAATATACTCTCTATTGAATCATTTTCATTTTCCTTCTTTGATTTCTCTTCCTTAGGTTTGACAAGATTACGGATTCGGGATGACCTATCTAATAACAAACTAAAGACTTCCTTATGCCCTATTTTGGCTGATATGTATCCTTGTGCAAGATGTATACTGACTTCATTCTCAATGATCCAATCTTGTCCTAGGATCACATTTTCGATAAGGTCTTCATCATTGCATACCAAAAGTCTTTGCTCCATAGTGGAGTTGCCTAGGTGTAGGGACATTAGGGCTTCTCCTACACATTCTATGATTTGACCTCCAATTCCTATCATACATGCCTTAGTGGAACTTATAGTTGTTTAGAGATGAGTGGTTAATGACACTCGTATAGAGCTTAGAGCCACTTCTGAGTCAATCAAAGCATCCACATATTGATACTCCGTGTTTCCAATTCCTAGGTTTAAGTATGGTAGGGAGATGCCATAGCTTGTGTTTCTTGCATTATTGACTTGCTAGTTGGCCATGGGTATAGGTTCCTCTCCCTGTAGATATCGTTCATCCCTTTTCCGCATCCACTCTTTTTGTTTCCTGATTCGCTCTAGGGCTTCCCTTATAGCTTCTTCTCTAATCCTTTCTTCTTCCTTCTTTCGATTCTGTGCTCCCAAAAGTTGTACTAACATTTGTTATGTTAATGGTTCCATGTATCATTTCACTATACATCCGCTAATGTAGTTGGGAAGTACATCTCCGTCTAATGCAGCTAGATTCATTGCTCCGCTTGTTGAGATTTGATTTATCAGTAATGGTCCATATCCATGTTGTTGTGATTTCTTAGCATGTTGTTTCAGTGTATATGCTAGGACCAAATCTCCTTCCTTTAAGCCTTTATCTTCGATATGTGTGTCCTTTCCTATATGGCACAACCACTTGGTTTTGAGAATCACATATATCCTAATTATGTGTGTAAACTTAATAAAGCTTTATATGGACTCAAACAAACCCCAAAGGCTTGGAATCACAAGCTTGTCTCATTCTTGCAGGATAAGGGGTTTCAACCTAGCAAGGTAGATCCATCACTATTCATAAAAAGGAGTAATTCTGCAGTCATCTATTTGTGTCTATATGTAGATGATATTATACTTATAGGAAATGATACAGATCGCATGAGAATCAAAGAACAGATATGAGAAGAATTCAAGATAAGTGATTTGGGTTCACTTACCTACTTCCTAGGATTGGAAGTTGTCTACAAAGATCATGGTTTGTTTCTCACTCAAAGAAAGTACATTAAGGACATGTTGGAAAAATTCAAGATGCAAGATTGGAGGATTGCAGGTACTCCAATGGAGGTTAATCACAAATTGAGCACACATGAAGGTGAACTCATAGAAGATGTGATAGGTTATCAAAGCCTTGTGGGTAGTTTGAACTATGCCACATTGACAAGGGTAGATATATGTTATAGAGCGAGTCCAATTTTTCATGCAAGGACTAAACATATTGAAGTACATTATCACTATGTAAGAGAGAAGATTGTGAGCAAGGAAATTCAGTTAGCTTATGTGTCCACTCATCAACAATGTGCAGATATTCTAACCAAAGCATTGGGTGGTACAAAGCTTTGCAAATCCAAGGCTATGATTGGATTGGAGGTAATTCTTGAGATTGAAGACCTCAAGCATACTTGGCATGAGGGGGAGCTATTGGAGCAAGTCTATGAGAATCCTAAGTATTGGCTTGAGTTTCACAAGGTCATTGGAGAAGCTTTAAAGTGAAGACAATGTATGAGTTCACTTGTGAACTATCTCTTGTAATTTTTGAAGTCTTTAATTGATGCGAAAGTAAAAGGAATCTAAAGTGGTTGAGTCCACATGATGAAAAAAGAAAAGAGAAGCCACAAATTCGTGATAGAAGTGGTTGGAGAATCAATTAATCACAAAAAGATAGGATATTTGTTTTAGGTGAGCAAGATTCAAATTTAAATCTTGGATCCAAAGATCACTATAAATACATGGCATTTTTGTCATTGTTAGAGACCTCTATGAGCTGAGCTTTATGCCATATCAAAGTGTGGGTTCAAGGCACACATATGTATCAATAAGTCCATTGTACTTTACAATCAATATACTTTCATTTTTATGATCATTTGAGTTCATATCTTCATGATTGTAGAGATGATTTCTCTCCGCTTGGTGGATCATTTTCAATGATTTAAGTTGTTAAAGTTTTCTCCTCAAGTCTTTAACATACTCAAAGAAATTCATTGCAGTCGGGGTTTTCAAACTTGAGATATGTTCAATTGAAGTCAACTATATTTGTTCATACGTTACTTCTCTATCAGCACTCCATCAGAATAGTCATTTTCTCAGAGCTTTTTCTCAGTGTCTAGTTCATCATTTTCCATGATTCAAAGCTTGATAGAGTCCCATGTCTAGTATATGCCTACAAAATTTCATAAGTATTGCATCTTCGAATCTTGAGATATTAACTTTTCTTTGCTCATGGGTCTGAGTACTGCTATAGCCCATGAAAATCGGGGTGATGTTACAACTTGCTCAAAACTTTTCATTTTATGTAGTCCATCCTTTTTTATGAAATAATTCTTGATTGTTAGCTTAATAAGTTAATAAGAGTTCCCCAAAAGGAATCAAGTCAATTGTTGCTCTGGCCAAAGAATTGTTCAAAACAGTGGACATGTGTATGAACATAAATAGCAAGTTTTTTGTTCTTGAATCTACTCCAACTTATCTGCTTTGATTCATCTTTTTGAGAGTGATCTTCCAAGGTACATAGGATGTCTAATACATCCTTTGGCAAGAAAAAACGGTCTACTACATATCCCTGGAGTTTATTTGGCTCGTGTAGGACAAAGTTTTTGCAGAACCACTTCATCTTCTTCAAGTTAAAATCCATCTCTTCACACTTTCCACGTGGTCATCTGCTAGTTGAAGCTTCATACGTGTTGGTCGTAATGCAGGTTTTCCCCATTTTTCCCAAATCTCTTTGGTAGCTATGCCTACATCCGCTCCAGTGTCTAAGATGGCTTTAGTCATATATCCATTAAATGTGATAGGTAGGCACATATTTCCTTCATCTCCTTCACTAAATTCTCCAACGTTGTCGATTGGGATTTGAATGGTAGATGGACCTTTAGTTCCTAGTTTTTCCTTTGCAGGATCTTTAGTTTCTATTCTCAATTGTCCAACTAACTCCTTCCATAATTGTGGTTTGGCTCGTATTAATTCTTCTACTATCAAGAGGAATTGTACCTTAGTCTTTGATGGAGAGTGTTAATCTCCAAAAGAACAAGCTATCCTTGATGTTAGAACACTTCTATATCAAGAATAACTCAAAACCTTGATCAATTTTGGAAGAACACTACCAAACTATCAAAATTTACACTAATTGTGAAGACAATCACTACTCAGAAAAGTCTCCTGCACATAACTCACTCATTGACTGACCAAATGTGTAAAGTTTTTTATGAAACTTTGCACAAGGTGTCAGCTAAGGATTGGGCACCTTCTTCAAGTTAAATCATCTCAAAAGATTTAGTAGATCTTGAGAAACAATCCAAACAATTCACCTATGTCTAAAACTGTACTTCTCTACAATCGACTTTGACACCTGTAACCAAAACATTAGCATCGAATTTGTGCCTGTTGCAAACTTCACTTCTTCACATTTACACATGTAAATGTTCCTACTCTCAATTCTCTCAGCCTGATTACAATTAAGATTTAAAAAATTGTACAAAGGTCAATCAACTATAGACTTAGGCTTGTACAAAATTATTTCACAAAAGATTAAACACAGAAGGAGTACTCAGCAAAAGATCGGGCGTAATTTTTCTTCTTGTCTAAAAAATTTTACATCTGAATGATGAGAGATCTTCCTCACTTCTCTAATGTTAATGACTCTTACAACATCTAATTCTTCTCATCTCATGATCTCTCATATTTGCCCCAACTTTCTACTTGTATATGTAGGCATATATGTACAAGCTCATGACCATAACAAAGGTATAAGTGAGCTAACTACAAGTTTAATGTACATATGTATACAAGTCTTCATTTCCTGAACATGCACTATCTTCAAGCTTCATAGGCTATTCTTTTCTTCAATCTTTGAATTCAATCCTTCATCCAGAACATCAATTGATGGTTGTTATGCACCAACCGCTCCCTCTCAATCATCAATTGAGGTTTTCTCTATCTTCTTTATACCTGCCATGTCTTTAAATCTCTGTAGCTTTGGTCCATCCAAGATTTTTGTTAGCATATCTGCAATCTGATCTTTTGTTGAAGTATGTATGACTTCAATCACCTTCTCTCTTAAGAAGTGATACTGAATCTCAATATGTTTAGTCCTGGCATGAAAAACAGGATTAGCAGCTAAATACAATGAAATCATATTATCTCCATGAATAATGGGTGTACTGTGAATGATGCCAAAAATCTTCATGAGAGTCTTCAACCATATGACCTCCTTTGCAGCTTCAACCATTCCTTTATACTCTGCCTCTGTAGATGATAAAGCAACTGTATGTTGCTTCTTAGAACACCAAGAGATTAACTTATCTCCCACATAACACAAGTATCCATATGTTGATCTTCTATCATCAGGATTACCTGCCCAATCTATATCACTATATATCTTGACGTTTGTATCTGATGTAAAACCATAATACAAACCTTCCTTGAGTGTACACTTAATGTATCTCAACACTCTTTGTCCTGCAACCCAATGTTCTTTCCTAAGAAAATGGATGAATTGAGACAACACTCCAACTACATATGACAAATCAGGCCTAGTTAATGTAGCATAGATTAGACTACCAACCAAACTTTGATATAGCTTCATATCCTTGAATCCTTCTCCTCCATATCTGCTCAATTTGTGATTTACCTCCATTGGAGTAGGTGCTACCCTGCAATTTTCCATTATAAACTTGATCAAGTAGTTCTTCAAATACCTTTCTTGAGTCACATACACTCCATGTTGAGTATATGAGATCTCCATGCGCAAGAAATATGACAAGTCTCCCAAGTCACTAATCTTGAACTCTTTCTCCATTTGTTTCTTGAGGCTTTGTATTCCTTTCTCATATGTACCTATAAGAATTATGCCATCAACATATATGCACATGTAGATGAACCCATCATCACTTGCTTTAACAAGCAAGCTACTATCAACTTTAGAAACCAAAAGAACTTTACAAGTCTATAACTCCATGCCCTTGGGACCTGCTTCAAACCATATAAAGCTCTCTTGAGCTTACGTACATAGTCTAAATACCTTTTATCTCTCAACCCTTCTGGTTGCTCCATGAATACATCATCTATTAAGAAAAGCATTCTTCATATCTAATTGACATAATCTCCAACCTTTACATGCAGTAATGGTTATGAGTGTCTTGATGGTTGTCATCTTTTCCACATGACTATAGGTCTCATCATAATCTATACCATATGTCTTAGCATACGCTTTCATAAAAAGTCTAGCTTTATACCTAGACACACTTCCATCTGCATACCTCTTTGTCTTGTAAACCCATTTGCATCCAATGATCTTCTGACTATCTCGTTTAGGAACCAAATCCCATGTCTCATTCTCCATCACTGCATCATACTCTTCTTGCATAGCTTTCTCCCAATTTTCCTTACCTTTTGCCTCTTCATATGTAGAAGGGTCTTCATCTGCTTTCACCATGTAAGCATAATCTTTAGTAGCAAAAAAGAAGTTTCATAGCTGTTGATGTGTAAAACATCACAAGAAATGAATTAATGTGACACTAGACAACCTCTATGGTCACCATTAACTCATTGCCACTCCAAACTTTGAGAAATGATAGCCAAAAACAAGAACTTTACTTCTTCAGAACTTTCTAGTCACTAAAATGACATATCTTTAGTATTCTGCTAATTTCTCTAAACACAAATATTATTTATCCAAGATCTTTTGGTGGATGACAATAGAAGAGAAGAGCTTTCCAACAAGCTATTATTTGCAAGAAACAGATCTCTACAACTCAAGATATAACCTTCACAAGATGACCGTGTATGACTTCCAAAAGTGGAAATTTTGCCTGTTTTAGAAATATCACTGTCTAAAAATGAAAATTCGATGCCTAGCATCGACTTGCAACCAAAAGTCGATGCTAGGCATTGACTTTGAGCTTTTTTTAGCCACTTTTTCAGCTCCAAAATTACCCCCTTGAACACAGACATGAACAAGACCACTTTTATGTGGGAAGTCGATGCCAGGCATCGACTTTATGCTGAAACTCGATGCCAGGCATCGAGTTGCTCCACAAACCTCACGTTTTTAAGAAGTTCTAGTAGTACATAACACTCAGAGAATAAAACATAGACTTATCAACACAAACTCGATGACAGGCATCGACTTGCTTGAAAACCTTCAACTTTTGAAATTATTTCACACAAGACAAACTCTAGAGATGGAAGAAGAAGACTTATACAAAGAAGTTTAATAAACTCTTTCCATAACTATGAAACCTCAAAAATGCATAGGTGCTTTCTCACACAGAGAAGCCCGAATATTCTCAGTCATACAAAATGAGTTATAACTCACTCTCTCATTTTCTTCCTCTTCGCATCAATTGATACAAACTAACTTATATAGAATTTCTCATTCTCGTGACTTTTAAAAAACTTCTAGAACTAAAGTGCACTAACTTTACAAATATCATACACTTGTGAATTTGTCCCTTCACATAGGCATGTGGTTTTCTTTTAAAGCTTTGACCTTCAAATATATGTCCAATTAGTGATTGTTTCTCCAACAATAGCTATACCTTGTAGGTTGCCATTTGTGTCTTGATGACCTTCTGTGTTCTCCACTTCTTGAAGTTTCTGGTTCATCACATTTTGGATCAAACCTTGGTACTTCTTCAACTTCAACTTGTACTTCATTGTTCTCTTCTTCATCAAATATGTGAACCTTTGATTTACCTTTCTTCTGATTCAAAACTTCTTCATCACCTGCATGATTATTGATTGTACCTGCATACCAAGTACCTTGCTCATCAAATGTAACATCCTTTGATACAAGGAATTGCTTTGTGGATGGATTCCACAACCTATAACCCATCTGCTCATCATCATATCCAATGAACACATACTTTTCAGCTTTAGGTTCCAAATTATGCCTCAACTGAGATGCACATATGCATAAGCCAAACATCCAAATAGTTTGCAATGATCTAAGGTAGGTCTTTTACCCCACCAAGTTTCATATGGTGTCATACTCGGCAAAGCTTTACAGGGTAATCTATTAACCAAATATGTAGTTGTATTTACAGCCTCATCCCACAAATAATTTGGACAATTTTTCTCCTTCATCATAGATCTTGCGAACTCAATAAGAGTTCTATTTCTCCTTTCTGCTACACCATTTTGTTGAGGAGAGTACCTGCAAGTAACTTCCCTTTTTATACCTGCATTCCACAAATAATCACTGAACTCATTAGAGAAATACTCTCCCCCTCCATCTGACCTTAGTCTCTTCATACACTAGAGAAATACTCTCCCCCTCCATCTGACCTTAGTCTCATTAGAGAAATACTCTCCCCCTCCATCTGACCTTAGTCTCTTCTACTTTTGACCTGTGATTCTTTCTACATACACATGATAATGTTTAAATGTATTGAATACCTCTGATTTATCTTTGATCACATATATAGTGATCCACCTGGTAGCATCATCAACATAAATCACATAATATCTTGAACCATTTATACTGAAATCCTTTGATGATCCCCACACATCTGTGTGTACCAACTCAACCTTCTTTGAATACATGAAACCATGCTTAGACTATGATTGCTTATGAGCCTTACCTAATTGACATGCCTCACATCTGTATGTCATATGTTGACCTGCAACATTAGGCAATCCAAGCATTGAATCATTGTTAACCATATCCCTAATACCTCTTTCATTGAAATGTCCAAGCCTTTTATGCCAAAGATCTAACTCAAAGATCTTATGTCCTCCATAGGTAAACAAGGCATGACCAACATTGCCTTGAATCTTCAATGTGAAGAGTCTTCCTTCTTTCTTCCTTGAAACAATTTGTTTATACCCATTGCTAGAGTCTTCCTTAGTGAACCTTACTTCATAAACTTTTTCAACAATTTGCCCTATACTTATCAGATTCTTTGGAATTGTAGGAACATACAAGACCTTACTCAGAAGAGTACTTCCATCCTTGGCCTTCATTGATCCAATTGACTTCACATTGTGCTTTGTATTATCACCTGTTTGAACTACATGATTAGTTACCTTATTCTCCAAATCAGTCATCAAGGCTATATTACCACTCAGGTGATTGCTACACCCTGAGTCAATGTAGAAGACTCTTTGGTCTTCACTTTGTCTTTCACAAGTTGCATTCATGATTAAGGTTGAATCTTCTTTCTGATCTGAAGCATAATTGTAGTAGGTATTATTGTAGGATTGACTTTGAAAAGCTCTACCTGTATTTCTTCCAAAGTAACCTCTACTACCTCTACCTCTGAAGTTACCTCTTTGATTTCTACCACCTCTTCCTCTTGAATTAAAGTTCTCACTATATCCTCCATTATTCTGATTATTATGCCAACAATCATGAGCTAAATGATTTGTCTTACCACAAATCCAGCAAGCTTTGGATCCATCTTTATTTCTTCTGCATCTCCCTCTTCCTTTTCCGCCTGCTTTTCCTCTTACGAAGTTGGCTTGGCTAGTTGTACCTTCTTTTTCATTTAATTTTTGTTTGCCTTTGCTATTCTTCTTCTTATCCTTTGAATACATTACTTGAACTTCACTCTTATCACCATCACCTTTGACATCTTGCTCAAAAGTTAGCATGTGTCCTAGCTACTGATTTAAATCAGGAGTGAAATGATCTAGTGACAATTCAGTAGATAAAATGAATGGCTTCCATTTCTCATCTCCTCTCAAACTTGTGAGGATTTGCCTTACCAATTTATCCTCCTCAATATCTTCATCAACTGCTCCTAATGCATCTGCAATGTCCTTCATCCTTGTTACATAATCAGAAATGGATTGAGAGGCCCATAAAGATGCCTTCCTTGACTTTGTAGTATTTTGGAAATGCTCCTCCAAAGCATTCCATATGTCACTTGCACTTTCAAGTCCTCTAATATGAGGTAGCAAGTAGTCATTTACTCCCATGTAGATAATGCTCCTTGCTTGAGCATCTCTCTTCATCCAAGTCTTCAAATATGAGAGTTAATCCCTAGTTGGAACACTAGGATCTCTGAATTCGGGTTTTTCTTCTTCACCTGTGATGTAGCCTATTAGGTCTTTGCTCATGAGATGAGCTTCCATCCTCATTGACCAAGCTAGATAGTTTTCTCTATCCAATTTCTCTATCTGAAGAGAATCTCCCATCCTTTCTTCACATGTATTAAATTCTTCAAGTTTTATGAGAAATAAATGTACCTTTACTTCGAATGAAGTTCCTTTTGATCTTCTTGATAGCTTTAGGCCTCCTTCTCAAGCTTTTCCCCTTTAAGCTTTCAACTTTGAACCTTCAAATGTTGATTTCTGTATGACTGCAGCAGTCCGGGTCCTCCTTTCTTCTATTTTGACGATCCTTGCTTTGATACCACTGATGGAGAGTGTTAATCTTGAAAAGAACAAGCTATTCTTGATGTTAGAACACTTCTATATCAAGAATAACTCAAAACCTTGATCAATTTTGGAAGACCACTGCCAAACTATCAAAATTTACACTAACTGTGAAGAGAGTCACTACTCAGAAAAGTCTGTTGCACATAACTCACTCATTGGCACAAGGTGTCACCTAAGGATTCGGCACCTTCCAAGTTAAATCATCTCAAAAGATTTAGTAGATCTTGAGAAATGATCCAAACAATTCACCTATGAAACTTTGCACAAGGTGTCACCTAAGGATTGGGCACCTTCCAAGTTAAATCATCTCAAAAGATTTAGTAGATCTTGAGAAATGATCCAAACAATTCACCTATGTCTAAAATTGTACTTCTCTATAGTCGACTTTGACACCTATAACTTTTAATGCATATTTCTCTCAAATTACAGCTTATTTATTCAAATTCTTTTAGCCATATGTAGGATACCTTCCAACTTAAAGAATGAGTGCTTGGTTGCTCAAGACTTTACACTGTGGAAGGAGAACTGACCAAAGCATTAGCATCAAATTTGCACCTGTTGCAAACTTCACTTCTTCACATTTACACATGTAAATGTTCCTACTCTCAATTCTCTTAGCCTTATTACAATTAAGATATGAAAACTTGTACAGAGGTCAATCAACTATAGACTTAGACTTGTACAAAAGCATTTCACAGAAGGAGTACTGAGCAAAAGATCGGGTGCAATTTTTCTCCTTCTCTAAAAAATTTTACATCTGAATGATGAGAGAGATCTTCCTCACTTCTCTAATGTCTAATGACTCTTAAAACATCTAATTCTTCTCATCTCATGCTCTCTCATATTTTCCCCGACTTTCTACTTGTATATATAGGCATATATGTACAAGCCCATGACCATAACAAAGGTATAAGTGAGCTAACTACAAGTTTAATGTACATATGTATACAAGTCTTCATTTCTTGAACATGCACTATCTTCAAGCTTCATAGGCTATTCTTTTCTTCAATATTTGACTTCAATCCTTCATACAAAACAAATTGATGGTTGTCATGCACCAACAGTCTTCTTGAGCTCTTCTAGGTTGTTTGATGTCTTATATAGAGACCCATCTTCCTTGCCTCGTATTGTGGGCGCATGAAACACTACAAATCCTTTCTTGAATTCTCCAATATAATTAGGTAGTGTGGAAAATTTGTGCACTTCTTCTTTATTTCTTTCTAACATGGAAACTTCTTCGTACACTTCTTCTAAATTTGGTATCAATTGGGTTTCCCCAATGTCCAGTTTTTCAAAGGGTGGTGTTCAACTCTCATTCTTTTTCCATCATTCTTCTTGGATCTTGGCCCGCAAATCTTGTGGCCAATTGGCCTCTAGTTCTGGAATTGTAGAAGTCTGCTCGGCTTGGTTATTCTGTTGTTCTTCTTCCCTATGTTTCTCTTTAGGTATTCTTTTTTGTTTTCGATTGTTATTTTCTATACACCCATTGAATTGGCTTTAAGATATTCTTGTCTCTGGAAGGACTGGGATAGTCTTTCTAGTGTGGTCTGAGCTATCTCTATGAGCTTCATGCATATTGCCAATCTCTCGCTTTCTAGCTCTCCTTGTGGGTAGAGTTTTTCATGTTGTTCTATGTTTGGTCCGATCGTGATTCTGGATTGGTAAGCTTTCAACCACATATCCAGGTCTTTTGGCACTAGATCTGCTAGAATTGATCCTTATTTATCTGGCTTCTGTGTTTGGGACTTAGGTGGCATGTTACCTTGCACTTCTTGTTCTTGAGGTTTCTTACTTTCTTTCACATATTTCTCATTCTCTTTATTTTTCTTCTTTAGCCATTTATTCTTGAGTGTTTCTCTTCTAGTCTTCCAAATTTGTGTATTCTTTGTTTGGTTAGTTTCTCGTAAGTCTTCTAAATCCTCTACTATTTGTATCTTGGGCTCTACAATTTTATCCATTTCATGTTCATAATCTATTTCTTTCATCACTTGTCCCTTGGCTTGGGCTCAAGTAATGGCTTTTAATGGTACTATGCATTCTTTATCGCTTCCTGATGATTCAATCACTTCTATTACATTGATCTGAATAGTGTTATGAGTCTTGTTGGGATTTTTCGAGCAGTCTCTAAATAGATGTTCCTTTCCACACTCATTGCAGTACCCTTCCCATGTTCTAGGAGGTGGTGGGTTGTATGGCAATGTGCATTCCCTTATGAAATGATCTCCACCGCATCTATAGCATGGTCCTCTTGGTGCAGGTGGTTTAATAGGTGATGTCATCGATGCAGGTGCTTTAGGTGCAGTGTACATCAGGTTTGCATATTCAATTCCATAGGAATGGTTGTATCCTTCATAACCATAATATTGTTGTTCGTATGTTTGGTCATACTCGACTAGACTAGCATCATAAGGGTAGTATTTTCCCTGGGTCTACTCATATCCCTGATTTGTCATTTCTGCACTAGCTAAAGGCGTAGCTGGTACTATGGTTCTTTCCATGTTTTCCTCTAGTTGAGTGTCTTTGACTGGCACTACATTCTATGGAGGGGTGGTTGTTGTCCTAACACTAGCTGTGGTTCTCCATATCCCCCTTGCTCATAAGGTTTGGGTGCTCCTTGTGGCCCTGGATAAGGGTTCTATCTAGGCATCTCTCTATCTTGCTCTCTGGGAGGGTATCCATAAGGTCTATACTGGGGTTGAGTCATTGGCCTTGGTTGCCTGTTAAATGGGCAATTTTGGTAGTATGGTTGGTATATTTCTACTTGTTGTGACAGTACAGGGTGGATCCTTGAGGTGGCTGCCTATTGTATGGGTAATGTTGTTGCATGCCTAAACCTCCTCTTGTACAAGTATGGGATGGATGATCTCCACCACACAAGCTGCATCTCAACATTGGCATTCTCATTGGTGGGTTTTGGTGATTTCTCTGTCCATTCACTCCTAATTTCTTAGCTATCAATTCTGTTAATTCCTCCACACTACTAGAACTAGTCGTCACGGTACTCCTAGTGTCTTTTGATTTAGCGAAGCTTTGTGTAGTTTTGAGGTCATCCACTAGGTTGTGTTCTAGGTCAATGCATTCTTGGAGGCACTCACTCAATGTTTGTAGCCGTTTCACATAGTCTAAGGTTCTTAGTGTTCCATTAGTCAATCCATCCAAGAACAAAGATATCATCTTGTGCTGTGAGGTTCTTTCTATTACAGAGCATCTGTCAAAATATTGGTTAAATCTTCGGGCAACTATTTTTACAGTTTCATTTGGGTTTTGTTTGAAACTCTAAATTAAGGATGACGAGTTGTCCTTAATCCCTCGCTTGGTAAATTCCCCAATAAACTCGTGGAAAAATTGATCAGTTTTTCCAAAATGGTTTGGATCCAAAGGTTGGAACCAAGTTAGGCATGTTCCCATGAGAGTTAGTCCAAAGGACTCATATTGCACAAAGAAGTCACCCACTTGTTCTCCTCGCAACACTTGCTTTAATATGCTATATGGTCATAAGGTTCTCGCATGCCATCATCGTGGTTTCTCATACATTTAGCAACTTGAATTGGTCTTAACCTTCTTACTGGCTCTGGGGGTCTGAGCATTATAGGAATTGCAAGTTTAATTGCATGGATTCCTGGTCGCGCACCTGGTTGTGGCCTTGGTCTATCGGGTGGTCTATTCATGTTTCCTATCCTTGGTTTGTTTTGGTTGTACGAATGTATCCTTGGTGTAGTGAATTGCACATGTGTTCGGGTGGGGATGCTTCGTTGACTCATTTGTCCTGACATTGTATTCTCCATTCCTTGGTGGGATCCAAAAGGGTTGTGCAAGGTAGTTGCTTGCTCTTGACGAGGGAATACTGGCAACCCCATGTATTTCAATTGAGACCTATCAACTTCATCTACTGTCCAATACCTTCTTTGGTTTTGGTCTAGGTATGTGACTCTAGACTCATCTTTCAGATCCTTTAGCTCATAGATAGTCACTAGGCTTACTTCTACTCCTCGTGTGGGTGAATCGGTTTGTAAAAGTAGGTTTGACCCATGGATCAGACATACGTCTAACAGATAGTGATCTTGAGGTATCAGATCCCCTCTCAAGACTTGAGTCACTACGGACTTGCCCCTTGGGGGTGGTTATAATGTCTTCATGATTAATTCTTCCTGAAGTTCCTTGTCCTTCTAGTTCCCCTCTCTTGTTGATATGATCCGAGTGTTCAGTTACTATATTGATCTGACCTAACTTGTCCATGTAAACTCCTCCTTCGTACTTGACTGCGGGCCTTGGAAGTATTGCTGAATCCATAGAGATTACCATTCTTGCTACCGACCTATTTATGCCATCAAGCTAAATAGGTATTCCCTCTTGATTGGTGGATACATACTACAGAGAGGTCTGCTATTCACCCTCTATGGTCGACATAAAGTTGTCTCTCAGAACTGAACCATGCATGTCCTCTGAGACCATGGGTAGTTCCTCCTCTGAGTCACTTGATGTCTGCGAGTAGATTTTGTGATGGCTTGCTTGGGATGCACTTCCTACTGATGAGATGACACTTCGTCGACTACTTAGAACCCGTCTTGATCTTAAGTTCATTCACCTCTTAGGTCTATATCTTCTCTCTTCTTTCCCTTAATTATATCTTAAATCACTCAGAGTTTACCTTCAGTCTGTCTGGGTTGCCTTGGACAATCCCAGTGACGGGCAACACGTTACTGCCAGACACGATACAATACCGCTCTAGGCGATACCTCATTGACGACATGATACTGCACTTGAGGCGATATGATACCAATAGCACACCATGATACGATACTAATGATTGGCATGATATGATACTTCCCAGCAAGATGATACAATACTAGATTTGCTCTCGATACGACACCTCTATCAAGTAACGATACGATACCGATAGTCGAGATGATATGATACCACTATGAGAATGATACGATACCGGTCTGATCAATGATACGATACCTTGACCTAGATGATACGATACCTAGGTCCGATACAACACCGAAATTATGGCAATACAATATTAAGAGAAACACGATATGATAACAGGTGGACCACGATATGATACCACCTAAGGATCACGATCGTGATACCAACACTTGGCGACACACGATACCTTGATGGTATCATGATACCTCAAGGTGGTATGCACGATACGATATCAGGCGAGTATGGCGATACTAGGGAATTTTGGTATTGTGACACCAAAACTCAACCGATCGTGATACTACAACAAAAGTAACCAAAACTAAATTTTTTTTTGTGCAAAGTGTGTGTCCTTCTCTCCTCTTCCCTTCTAACTCATTGTGCCACTCAAAAAATCTCTCAAAACCTTTTGTCCTACCCCGTGATACTGCACGTGTGTTCAGTCACATCTGTGAGTGCTCTTTAGATTTTTTGAGGTTCTTGAGTGGAAGAACTCACCTTCAAGAGTATCTTGCCTAAGCTTTGTGCTCACAATGTCAGCTAAGCACTTACTCACAACTAGATGACTCTCGCGATACGAGTCGCTGCTTTCCACGATACTTGCTCAAGACAAGTGACTAAGAAATGACTATTTTTTAGATTTTATGGCCTTGGTTAACCAAGTGCCTAAACTATGCTAAAGTAAAAAAAAATTGGGATTTTCTCAAGGTGTCCTACTTCTCCTATCCTTAATCCTCTCTCTTCCATAAACCCTAACTCTTTCCTCACTCCCTCACTCCGAAACCTAAACCTAAGAACTCATTACACACACTCCTAAAGTGTGAAGTAACAAGTGCTAAAATACTTGAGGACTGGTGTTGGTAGCAGTCAGGGCACTTAGAGACCTACACGATAGGGAAGCCAACAAAGGGAGTCAGAGCAGAGAGAAGGCACAAGCAAGCAAAGCAATCAACGAAGATCCGACAAATAAGCCATCCAATTTTTCCAACCAAACCTCTTTTTAACAGTGATTTTCATCACTACATGAACATTGTAAATACCGTTTTTGGTATATTCGACTCCATTTTGTTGAAACCAAGGAGTCCTCAAGCTTGAGGAGTATCAATAGTATTTATGTACCAATTTTTATAATTTTTTGAGCTCGTTTGAGCCTCCAAAATAGCTTAGGAACCTAATTTTTAACTAGGCCAGACACTAGGTCTGGACAGGACTAAAGCTAGTCAAAAACTGTGAATAGAGCTAGAGAGCTCATTTTTGAGGTGAGCTTGTTGTGGATTTAAACTTGTATGAGAACTCTTTTGTAATAGAAGTTACTCCATTGTTTCTCTCTTTGTTCTTACCTTGTGTGCACGTGTGTGTGTATGTGTGTGCATGCTTGTGTGCTTCTCACTCACACACTTGTGCCATCACTTGTTCGAGGTCTTCATACCATCCTCACGTCTTCCCAGATTGACATTAAAGGAGGTGCTACTCATCACTGAGCATGCTACTCATCACTGAGCTACACCAAATTTTGGCGCCGTTGCAGGGGACCGAACTTTGAGGACGAGAGTGTGATGGTAAGACGTAGAGTTGAGACGTTGGAGTCATAGGTATTTTCTTCACTTTTATCTATTTCCTTTTGTATTCTTCACCATCTTCATCACCATCATCATCATCACCATCTCCCACCTCCATCTCCATCATCGCGACATTTTCAATTTTTTGGTCATATCACCCTTCACATACCATTTTCCCTCATTTCACTTGTGAGAGAGAGCGAGAGAGCGTTTGCGTGCTTGTGCCTTTGTGTGTTTTTTGAGATTTTCTGCAGGAACCAGCAGCTGTACTAGCTCTAGCAGGTAGAATTTTTTATTGTGTAGGTCCCGAGGCATTCACCTCTATCAATCATGACCGACAAAAAAATTGACCATTTTGCTAAACCAAGTCCATTAACATGATGTATAGACCTAGGGCATCTTAAAAGTGTGTTTAAAATTTTGAAATGCCTCAATTTTCTTTCAATCGCGATTGACCTGTCAATCGCGACTAACAAACGATGACGGACACCTGTCGACAGATTTGTCAATCACGACTGACATGTCGATCGCGACCAACAGATTCAACGATTGATTAACTATGATCGACAGAGACTATGCATGCCATGTGTCAATCACGATCGACCCATCAATTGCGATCGGCCCATCAATCGCGACTGACAGCCCCGATGGACATGTCGATCGCGACCGACAGAGTCAATGACTGACAATGCCTTTGCATGCCATGTGTCAATCGTGACCGACCCATCAATCGCAATTGACCCATCAATTGCAACTGACAGCCAGGATGGACCTGTCAATCGCGATCGACCAGTCGATCGCGACTGACACATCAATCATGATTGACAAACCATTCGATCGTGATTGATGGGCAAATTCAACTCATTTTAGGGCAAAAGAAAATTGGTCTATTTTTGGCCAAAATTTGGGAAACATTAAGGGTTTGTAGAGCATAACGAGACCGTAGAAAACATTGTGAGCTATTCCTGTTTACATGTTAGCTTGTTGCGATCCTGTTTTAGCCCTAGAGTCTTGAATAGACATAACTTCCTCATACGAACTCTGTTTTTAGTGATTTTGGCCTTGTTGGAAAGCTTGTTTCGAGGGGTATTTTGAATTTGACCATACCTAGGGGGAAGAAAACTGGGGGATCTCTAGGATTGTTTTCCAGAAAGACAAAGTGCAATCTGGGCTCTGAAGTACATGAATGAGCATGATTTGTTATGTCATTTGAATTTGAATCTTGAGCTAACTTTGGAACTCTTACAGGTTCATTGAGAGCACTAGAGGGCATCCAAAGCAAGGGCATTCTACAAGCTTGAGAACGGGGCTTTTGAGCACCAAGGAGCAAAAGATAAGCAAGTGAGGTTGGAAATTATCTCAAGTCCCTCAGTCAATTCCTAGCTCACGCTAAGAACGCATAGCATTGGAAGTAAGTTATGTTGGAGAAAGTCTATGACAAGCCTAGGTATTGGCTTGAGTCCCACAAAGTCATAGAAGAAGCTTTAAAATGAAGACTATGCAAAGTTCACTTGTGAACTACCTCTTGTAACTTTTGAAGAGTTTACTTAATGTAAAAGTGAGAGAATCTTAAGTGGTTGAGTCCACTTGATCAAAAAGGGAAAGAGGAGCCACGAGTTCGTGATTTGTGGTAGGTAGAGAATCAAATCAATCACTAATTGATTGGAGAGTGATTGAGGGAAGCTAGCCTCCCAAACTCAACTATAAATAGATGGCAGCTTTAGTCGTGGTTAGAGAGACCTATGTGAAGACCTCCAAGAGCTGAGCTTTATGCCATATCAAGGTGTGATTCCAAGGCACACATATGTATCAATAAGTCCATTGTATTGTACAAGCAATATACTTTCATTTTCATTATCATTTGGGTTCATATTTCCATGTTCTTGTGAAGTGTACTACTCACTGCCATATCTCTCAGTTCTCTCAGTCAAATTGCAGAAATGGTTTCTCTGCGCTTGGTGCATCATTTTCAGTGATTTAACTTAGTAATGTTAGCTCTATAAGTATACTATACGCTCATCAATTTTCATTTCATTTGGGTATTGCAATCTTCAGTTATGTCCAGTTGAAGGCAACCCTGTCTGTCATTTTCACTTCTCTATCAGGTACCCGACTTTTTGACTCATCTTGTCAGAGCTGTTTCTCAGTGTGTACTCATCCAGACTCAATGCTTTAAAGCTTGTTAGATTCAGCTTATTGTCTAGTATAAGCATACAAATTTTCATAATCATTGGATTCTTCAATCTTGAGTTATGTTCATTTTTCTGCTCACTAGTTTCAAACTGTAGCAGCCCGTGAGAATCGGGATAATGTCATCAGTTGCTAAACATCATTCTCAGTGTGTGGTTCATTATTTTTGATGAGATTACTCTTTAAAGTTAGCTCTTTAAGTCAACTAGACTTCCTCAAGAGGAACTAAGCTAATTGCTGATGTGCTTAGAGAATTATGCAAAACACTGGACAGGTGTATGAACCAAATTAGCAAGTTTTTCACCTCTGAGCTAACTCCAGCTTATTTGTTTTGATCTATCTTTTTGAGAGTGATCTTCCAAGGTACATAGGGTGTCTAATACATCCATTGGCAAGCTAAAAGGGCCCACCACATACTCCTAGAGTTCATTTGGCTGGTGTAGATCAAGGATTTTGCAACACCTCTTCATCTTCAAGCACATACCTATGCATCTCTTCACAGTGGTATCAGAGCAAACATGGCAGATGGATTTCCTTCATCAATTGACAAATTGGACAGAGGTAACTACTCAGCTTGGTCATTAAGAATGGAAGCTTATCTCCAAGGTAGAAGTTTATATGGTTATGTGGCTGGAGATGAAGTTATGCCAAGTTTCAGGAACAAAAGTCAACCAACACAAGAAGAGCAAGAAAGATTGAGCACATGGCGCTCCAAGGATGCACTTGCAAGGTCTTATCTCCTCAACTCTATCTCAGATTTTTTGTTTCCTCACATTAGAAGTTGTAAGACATCTCAGGAAGTGTGGGATGCACTTGAAGCCTTCTTCTCTTCAAGTACCAAAGTTAGGAAGCATCAACTATGGCTGGATTTCACAACTCTCAAGAAGGCTCCCAAACAAAATGTGACTGATTTTGTCACAAAGCTCAAGGACATAGCAGATCAGTTGGGAAGCATTGGAGAGGTAATAGATGAATAGCAAATTGTAAGGCAGGTCATCAATGGCTTGAAGGCAGATGACAAGTGGGAAGCATTCACCACAGCTATGGATTTGTACATGGACATGCATGTACCTGATTTCAATACACTCATTGGACAACTACTTACTCAAGAGGCAAAGCTTATAAAAAATGGAGAAAGCTCTAAAGGTAATTAATCTTCAGCTTTATACACTGATAAAAGCAAGTCCAAAGATAACAAAGGAAAGGCAAAGAAAGTGGATGATGAAGCAGGTACATATCAAGCTAATTATGCAGGTAGAGGAAGACATGGCAGAGGTAGAGGAAGAGGAGGTGGACAAGGCAGGGGGAGATCCCAAGACTCCAACCCATGTTCTATTTGTGGATTAACTAATCATACAACTAAAAATTGCTTTAGGAATTCCAGGAATCAAAGAGGCAGAGGATACTATAGAGGAAATGGCTACTCAAGAGGAAGGTTCAACAATTATCATGGAAACTACAACAACTACAATCATTCAAACTATCAAAGAGGCTACAAAGGAAGGAGAGACTTCAATAACTACACAGAAGACTCAAACAAAGAGGATTCATTATTGATCATGAACATGGCTATGCCACAAGGTAAATCTGATGAGCATGTTTTCTACATAGATTCAGGTTGTTCGAATCATGTGGCAGGAAATGTGGCACTCCTATCAGATTTAGAAGATCCAAGGAATAAGCATGAGGTACAAACAGGAGAAGCAAGGTACTCTATGTCCCTACCATTACAAAGAATTTGATAAGTGTTGGGTAGATAGTAGAGAAAGGGTTGCAAGTCAGGTTCACAAAAGTAGGAGCATTTGTTGAAGATCCAAGTCAAGGATTCAAAAGAATTGCAAAAGGTGAAAAGGCAAGTAGATTGTTCACATTTGAATTACAAGACACTAGAAACATTGTTCTCTTTAATTATGGTAGTCAGACAGTCACAAAATTGGAAGTATGGCACAAAAGGTTAGCACATATTGGTGAAAGGTCATTAAAGCAAATTTGCAGGGACCAAAGTGTACTTGGACTCCCTAATTTGTCAAAACAACATATGATTTATAAGTGTAGTGCATGTCAATTTGGAAAGTCTCATAGGTTACCATTCATGAAGAAAGGTTATATACATGGAGATCTCTTGGAGTTGGTTCATACAGATGTATGGGAACCTAGCAAGGAAGCTTCAATATCTGGATCAAGGTATTATGTCTCCTTTATTGATGATTGCAGCAGATGGACTATCCTATTCTTTATGAAACACAAAGATGAAGTTTTTCATGTTTCAAAAGATATTTGGCTCTTGTGGAGAATCAAACAGGTAAATCTCTAAAAAGGCTAAGGTTAGATGGAGGGGGAGAATACTTCTCCCATGAGTTTGATTCTTTTCTTCAAGAAAGAGGAATCAAAAGAGAGGTAACTACAAGGTACACTCTTGAGCAAAATGGAGTGGCAGAAAGGAGGAATAGGACAATTGTTGAAGCTGCAAGGTCCATGTTAAATGAAAAGCATTTACCTAATTATCTATGGGCTGAGGCTGTATCTACAACCACTTACTTGATTAATAGGTTACCTTCAAAATCCCTTGATGGGATGACTCCATATGAGGCTTGGAATGGAAGAAGACCAAGCTTAGATCATTGTAAAGTTTTTGGACGTATTGCTTTTGCTCACGTTCCTTCACAGGTTAGAGGCAAGATGGATCCAAAGGCAGAAAGGTGTGTATTTATTGGATATGATAATAATCAAAAGGGCTACAGGTTATACAACCCTACCAACAAAGGATTCTTGGTAAGCAGAGATGTAGTTTTTGATGAGAACAATTCATGGTATGAAGATTCATGTAGGAAGGTCAATTTACCATATGATCTTGAAGAAGATTTTCCAAAGCTTGGTAGAGAACAACCGAAGATTGAAGAACATGACACCTCAGAGGATGATGAAGAATCTCATATGGAAAATATCAAATCATGGAAGTCTAAAGGTAAAGCGAAATTGCAGGAACTTGGACATGAGGCAGAAACATCACATCATGGCCTAAGAAGATCTCTGAGGGAAAAGAAAAAACCAGAAAGGTATGGGTTTGACACCTCATTAGTAATTAAACATTCTATCTACATAGCACAGGACATAAACCAAGAGGAGCCATCATCATTTGAAGAGGCCAAAGCAAAATCAGAATGGAAGCATGCAATGAAGGAAGAGATTGAAGCACTTGAGGAAAACAACACTTGGGATTTGGTGCCCAAGACTTCATCCATTAAGGTAATAGGCTCAAGATGGGTCTATAAACTCAAGAAGAATTCTGATGGTTCCATTAACAGGTATAAGGCAAGGCTTGTAGCAAAAGGCTTTGCACAAACTCAGGGAATTGATTATGAGGAGACCTTCTCTCCTGTGGCAAAGATGCCTACTATTAGGGTTTTGCTTAGTATTGCCTCTTCCAAGAATTGGAAGATACTTCAACTAGATGTAAAGAATGCATTCTTGAATGGTTGGATAACAGAAGAAGTATATATGGCACAACCACGTGGTTTTGAGAATCAAGTTTATCCTGATTATGTGTGTAAACTTAACAAAGCATTGTATGGTCTCAAGCAAGCCCCAAGAGCTTGGAATTTCAAGCTTGTTTCATTCTTGTAGGACAAAGGCTTTCAACCAAGCAAGGCAGATCCTTCACTCTTTATTAAAAAGAGTAATTCTGAGGTCATCTACTTATGTGTATATGTAGATGATATTATATTGATAGGAAATGATGCAGATGGTATGAAGAAGATCAAAGATCAGATGAGAGAAGAGTTCAAGATAAGTGATTTGGGTTCACTTACCTACTTCCTAGGTTTGGAAGTTGTCTACAAAGATCATGGTTTGTTTCTCACTCAAAGAAAGTACATTAAGGACATGTTGGCAAAATTCAAGATGCAAGATTGTAAGATTGCAGGTACTCCAATGGAGGTCAATCACAAATTGAGCTCACATGAAGGTGAACTCATAGAGGAAATCACATCATATCAAAGTCTAGTGGGTAGTCTCAACTATGCCACATTGACAAGAGTAGATATATGTTACAGGGTGAGTGTGCTAAGTCAATTTATGCACACACCAAGGAAACCACATATGGATGCTGCCAAAAGGATTCTCAAGTATCTCAAAGGAACCATAAATGAAGGACTTTATTATCCTTATGTATTTGATTTAGGTTTGAAGCTATGTTTGTGATGCAGATTGGGCTGGCTCCAAAGAAGATAGAAGGAGCACTTCAGGTTATCTTACCTTTGCGGGTTCAAATCTTATTTCATGGTCATCCAAGAAGCAAGCCACAGTTGCTCTCTCTTCTACTGAAGTTGAATACAGAGGTCTTGCCATAGCTACACAAGAAGCTATGTGGATGAAGACATTATTCAAAGATCTTGGATTGGAGTTTGGAACTCCAACTATTTATGGTGACAATATGAGTTCTATTCATTTGGTTGCTAATCCTATTTTTCATGCAAGGAATAAACATATTGAAGTTCATTATCACTATGTAAAAGAGAAGGTTCTAAGCAAAGAGATTCAAATATAATATGTGTCCACTCATCAACAATATGCAGATATTCTAACCAAAGCATTGGATGGTACAAAGCTTTGCAAATTCAAGGCTATGATTGGTTTACATGTAATCTTGGAAGATTGAAGACCTCAGGCATACTTGGCTTGAGGGGGAGCTGTTGGAGCAAGTCTATGACAAGCCTAAGTATTGGCTTGAGTCCCACAAAGTCATAGAAGAAGCTTTAAAATGAAGACTATGCAAAGTTCACTTGTGAACTACCTCTTGTAACTTTTGAAGAGTTTACTTAATGTAAAAGTGAGAGAATCTTAAGTGGTTGAGTCCACTTGATCAAAAAGGGAAAGAGAAGCCACGAATTCGTGATTTGTGGTAGGTAGAGAATCAAATCAATCACTAATTGATTGGAGAGTGATTGAGGGAAGTTAGCCTCCCAAACTCAACTATAAATAGATGGCAGCTTTAGTCGTGGTTAGAGAGACCTATGTGAAGACCTCCAAGAGCTGAGCTTTATGCCATATCAAGGTGTGATTCCAAGGCACACATATGTATCAATAAGTCCATTGTATTGTACAAGCAAAATAATTTCATTTTCATTATCATTTGGGTTCATATTTCCATGTTCTTGTGAAGTGTACTACTCACTGCCATATCTCTCAGTTTTCTCAGTCAGATTGCAGAGATGGTTTCTCTGAGCTTGGTGCATCATTTTCAGTGATTTAATTTGGTAAAGTTATCTCTATAAATCTACTATATGCTCATCAGTTTTCATTTCATTTGGGTTATCTTCAATTATGTTCAGTTGAAGTCAACGCTGTCTGTCATTTTCACTTCTCTGTCACGTACCCGACTTTTTGACTCATCTTGTCAGAGCTGTTTCTCAGTGTGTATTCATCCAAATTCAATTATTTAAAGCGTTTTAGATTCAGCTTACTGTCTAGTATAAGCGTACAAATTTTCATAATCATTGGATTCTTCAGTCTTGAGTTATCTTCATTTTTCTGCTCACTGGTTTCAAACTGTAGCAGCCCGTGAAAATCGGGATGATGTCATCAGTTGCTAAACATCAATCTCAGTGTGTGGTTCATTATTTTTTATGAGACTACTCTTTAAAGTTAGCCCTTTAAGTTAACTAGACTTCCCCAAGAGGAATTAAGCTAATTGCTGTTGTGCTCAGAGAATTATGCAAAACATTGGACAGGTGTATGAACCAAATTAGCAAGTTTTTCACCTCTCAGCTAACTCCAACTTATTTGTTTTGATCTATCTTTTTGAGAGTGATCTTCCAAGGTACATAGGGTGTCTAATACATCCATTGGCAAGCTAAAAGGGCCCACCACATACTCCTGGAGTTCATTTGGCTGGTGTAGATCAAGGATTTTGCAACACCTCTTCATCTTCAAGCACATACCTATCCATCTCTTCACAAGTTAGGGCGACGATAGGCAGGCAACAAGTTGAAGACTATCTAAGTAATCAAGTTCAAGTCAAGATATAACCTGTGCATGTGACGATAACCTTAAAGGAAAGAAATAATTTTATTGCGATTAACTTCAAGTGCAAAAAAATCACTCAAGTAATTCCTGATGATGCAAACTCAGACAAGATCATAAACACAATAACAAACTAAGAAGAATCGAGTGGTTGATAAGAAAGAATCTGCAAAGAGGTTGTACTTGGGGTAAAATTGAAGTTTTTCAATCAGGCATATGAACCTTAGATCATGACGACATCTAGGGAGAGATATACAAAGCCTTAGGTCCTCACAGGCGAGTGTCACTCACAACGCTAGATCTTGGGGCCAATAGTTGAGTGCTTATCTGCACAACCCTAACTCTGAAACTAGCGAATCAGAGATGTCTCAAGGTATGGAGCGACCCACAGGAAGTTCATGTGTGGTTTATTTACAAAAGGTTGAAGGTCCTTATAAGACTCAACTGGAATACCTTAGGACCAACCGATTAGGTGCTTGCATCTATGAGGACGGCCTAAGAAGATCCATGGTCCATATAAAAAACCCAGATCAACCCATTGGACTAGAACATCCGGTAGTCAAGTTTGAAAATGGTGCATACCTGGACAAAGGAGGGACCATGTATGTAGTCACCAATCACCCAGATAGGACAAATGATTTGGTAATGTGATCCCAGAAACGGACATAGGTGACATAGAGCAAGGGAACTTAGGAAGAGAGCCTAGAACTCCTTGATGCAAATCAGTCCTCACTAGAATTATCATGCCAGAGTGGGTTCCCCAGCACAATAAGATCATAGACCTACTCCTAAACCGGGAGATTGAAAAAGCCTTTTGGAGATATAAGCCTCACCAGCCTAACGAAGTAGGAACACTCACCATCTACGAGTTTAAAGATCCTGATAGTCTAGGAAAAGTGACCTATTTAGACAACACTTTAGAGAGAATCTTTGTGGTCACAAAACATGGTAGACATGCCTACACATGGAAGGGTGAGTTTGTTTTTCCCCCTCCAAGATCCAATGTCTCCTATAGTCACCAAGGAGCTAGGACATCCCAAGCTCATGGAGCTCATAGGGACAGAAGTAGAGATCAACCAGAAGTAAGTTTTGCCAACCCATTGGGAAGAGAAGAGATGAGAGCAGAGACGGATAGAGAGGAAATTGAGAGACCTAGAGCCCCAAGAAACCAAAGAAATTTTGATGATTTTCCTTTGCCAAGCCGTAGAGAATACACTAGGACCTTGAGGCCAACCCGACTGATTAAGTCCTCAAATGCAAATCTTTTGTGTGCATGCTTTGGTCATCGAGAATTTGCGAGTTTTCTTCATCTGCAAGGAACAACATGTCTCTCATGGAAATTGCAAGTTGCAAGGTCAAAGGTCAAGCTTTGCCACATATATTATGGCTTGAGGATGTTATGTGTGCAACATATGTAATTAATAGGTGTCCCACAAAAGCATTGTAGTCTATCACTCCATATGAGGCTTGGCATGGTTTCAAGCCATATGTTGCTCATCTACATGTTTTTGGTTGTGTTGCATATGCATTATTGCCTAAACAACAATACAAAGAATTAGATGATAAGGCTATTAAATGTTTTTTTGTTGGGCACATTTTTTAAAGAAAAGGCTATTGTCTATATCATCCATAGAATAAACACATTTTGGTTAGCTATGATGTTGTTTTTGTGGAAGATGTAATTCAACCCTTACTTTCATGTACCAAGGAGACATCGGTTAGCTCAAAGAATGTCTATGAAACTTTTCTACCTCTTTTTAGAGGTGAATAATCAAATAAAATAATTTCTTAGCCTTTACATCTTTCAAATGATGATGTAGATCATTCCATTTTTTATGCATTTACATGATGCACTTGTTGATGAGATGCATAGAAGGTGAAAAAACTATGCATAAATGGATCTTGTAGAATTCGAGAGATAGCAAATTAGACACACCATTGTCTTATCATACTCATTAAGGCTCTCATAGTGTTTCCTTTGCATAAGACTGTTATGCAATGGTTGTTTGTAGTCTTTGTGATGAGAATGAGCCTATTTCTTTTGATGAATCAGACAATTGAGAAAATTGGATGGCTACTATGCAATTAGAATATGATGCTATTATGAAGTATGGTACTTGTTTTTTATGTGCGATTTGCCTCTAGGAAATAAAATTCATGGCACTAAATGGGTATACAAGTTGGCATGTAATCCTAATGGAACACTTGTTAGGTTCAAGGCTAGGCTTGTTTCCAAAGATTATGATAAAGAGATAGACATTGATTTTGATGTGACCTTTGCTACCACATGCCGAGTGACCAATGTCCATAGGATTTATGCACTTTTCACTCATCATTGTTGGAATGTATGTGAGTTGGAGATTAAATGTGAATTTCTAGAATGATGATTTACATGAAGAAGTGTATCTATTTTAGCATCATGGTTTTGTATAGAAAGGGCATGAAAACAAGGTGTGTAGTCTGAAAAAAGCATTATATAGTTTGAAACAATTTGAAACAAGCACTAAGTGCTTGGTGTGAGAAGATACATGCCTACTTACTATCACATGGTTTTGAGAATCATCCAACTAAGAGCACCCCATATGTTATGCATGCAGTTAATGTAGTTCCAATCATTGTTGTACACATTGATGATATGCTGCTCACTAGTCCTAATGAGAAGCATATTGCTGAATTCAAGGCTGATTTGCATGCCTCTTTTGACATGTTAGATTTTGGGTGTTTTCATCATTATTTGGGCATTTAGTTTATGCAAGTTGATGTGGGAATAGCTTTGTGTCAAACAGAATATATTGACATATTATTCGAGTTTTTTATCCTTGAAGATTGCAAAAATATTAGCACTCCCATGAAAATAGGTTTATGGTTGAGCCTTCATGATGATGGAGATGCATTTGATGTTCTTCTCTATTAGCAAGCTATTGGATGCTTGATTTAGTTATGTATAACTCCTAATATTCAATTTGTTGTCTCTCAAATGAGTAGGTTTATGCATTGCCCAGGTGTCAAGCACAAGTAGGCAATTGAACACATCTTTTGCTACTTGATTGGTACTCAGATACTTGGATTTTTTTATCCCAAGTGGGATCATTGCTTCCAGATTTACATGATTTTTTTGACTTAAATTGGTATGGTTGCTATGACGCTCGTGTGTCCACTAGTGTTTTTTTCTTATGCTTGGTAGCTCATGCATGTGTTGCTTGAGCAAGAAGAAGCCTACTATGGCCAGTTCTAGTTGTGAGGCTAAGTATAGGGGAGGCTTCATAGCAACTGAGTGTGTGTGGATCAGATGCCTTTTGCATGCTTTGGGTGTTAGTAAATCTTCTTCCATCACCATTTTAATTGAGAGTCAGAGCGTATTGTCAGTTGTGAGGAACCCTATGTTCCATGCTCACACAAAAAACATTAAAGTGCACCATCATTATGTTAGGGAAGATATTATACTACAGAGATTAGTTGGGCTTATGTGCCTACACAAGATAGACCTTTTCACAAAGGCTCTACCTAGGGAGAAGTTTGAAGCTTTTCAAAAAGCTTTGGGGTTTCTTCCTTTTGTGGATTGATTTATTTCCACATAGCTTGGCAGTTCCTTATATGTGAGTGCCATCTTCTTGTGAATTGTATCACTCCTAGGGGAGATTTGTTGACATATTAAATGATGTGTATGAACACACTTAGGACCAGCGGGGCACCTGTTTCCCTCTTTAGGAGTTTTTCCCCCTCTAGATTGAATACTCACTTATCTTTGTACATTAATGTGGTAACACTTTATGTATTATGATGTGCTCTTGTTTTGGAACTAGTTTTCCATGATAGGATTCATGCAATTAGGGGGAGGTGGTGGAGGATTCACCACAAGTATCTAGCTAGAAGAACTCATCATCGAGTACTCTCTTCTCTCTAAATCACATAAATGATTATTGAGTATAAGTCAAATCATTTCTCCTAAAAGATTACATAAAATAACTTAAACTTGTTCAAGATATGCGGTTTTAATGTTCCAAGTTCAAGAATTATGCTTCAGTCTGTTGTTGTGGATACCACTATTTTATGTAAGATCATGGAAGAATAAAAAAACTATTGGTCCAAACGAATGTAGATGTTATTAAGCAAGGATCAAATAAAATTGTGAAGGATTTTACTTGTGGCTTTTATTCAAGATAAAAGTTATTTTATTTATATCAACTTGGTGCTTGGAGTTTTGAAGCTTGTTACTTAGCAAGGTTGAATTGATGCCCCCAGTATGGGCTAACATGATTTAGGTATCACATGTGCTTCTGAGGAGATGATTTTAATGGATATCCCAACGGACATGGGTTTTTGCAAGGTGCACAACACTTGGGGATCCAAATTTGGTGACAACCGTTTTGTACATGCAACAAGGCCTTGGAATCCAAAATTTCCTTGTTGTTTGAGATTTAGGATTTTTTTAGATGAGAAATCTCTTTCTTGGCTTCCTTTCTTCAGAATTGTGTATGCTTACTTGACCTTTTAGTTGAGAAGGTTTTAATGTCTTCACCATCTAGACTTGTTTTGGTGGATGTGGCATGCAAACATTGGTCTTCCTTTTATATTTCTATGGCACTTGATCACATGATAAGTAATTGAAGGATTTCGTATGTTTATAGGCATGGATTATAGTTTGTTCATCATTGTATGTGGATATGTGAGGTGACATGGATTATAGTTTGTTCATCATTATATGTGGATATGTGAGGTGTTACACAATACTTGTCCTAGTTTGATTTTTATCCTATTGTTTCCAATTTTCTCTATGAGATAATTGATTACAAGATTGAGCCAGGCGAAAGGAACTTGCACCTAAAGTGTTTTTGTAGGAAATGTGGTAAGCCCGTATTGCATGATGCAACTGCATTATAACAATCTAATCCTACATTATTCATCAATTTATTCAAGACTATACATAGGAGTTTATTTGAACTTTCCACTTCACCATTCGCTTGTGGATGATATGAAGAATTTTTTTTGTGAGAGATAAGAAAATCGACATAGATGTTCAAGCACTTAATTGAAGAAGTGAGTTCCTTGATCACTAACTATTTCAACTGGAAGACCAATGTGCCTAAAAAAGTACTCAAACAAGAACTTAGCAGTCATGTGAGGATCACTTTTAGTTTCAACTTTGGCTCCTATCCACTTTGTTTGATAGTTTGTGGCTACAATAACGTACTCAACATGGGAACCTTGCACATGGGGGTGTATGGGACCAATGAAGTCTATTTCCTACATTGAAAAGGCTATACCCCCCATCATATATCATAATGGCATCTCATATCTTCTAAATGTTTATTTTCACCTTGGGCATACATCATTGTGTGATAGAATGTTTCAACATTCATTCTTGTTGTTGGCCATGGTAAGTGTTGTATAACTAGGGTTAATTAAATGGGCTTCAGACCCTTGGGTTTCCTAGAGAAACCCTTTGGAAATCTTTGGAGAGCCCTTGTGTTTTATTTATAAACCCCTAGGAATCAAATGGTTTGAAACTTAGGACTTCAATCTCAAGTTATGGATGTCAATTAATTGAAGAATTAAAATCAAGGCCCCTTGAGGATGTATTCACAAGTCTAGAGCTCCTATCTCAAGAAACCATTTGATTTTCAAGTGATCCCATGTGATTCCACATGATCCCATGTGATTTATTGACTTAGAAACCCATGTGAAGAACCCCTCTTGGGAAACCATGTGACTTGGACACATGGTAGGCTAGTGGTATATGTATGGGGGGGTCTTGGATGGGTGGATATGTATTCTCTCAATCCCACAAGGTTGATATTATACTCAAGCTTGGAAGTTATATAACATTGATATCTAGAGCTTTGTTTATTTTGAACATGTTTTTGCCTTCAATTGTGTTCTTGAGTTTTGTGCAAAATAGGATCTCTTGGAGTATCCATTTGTATGAGAAATTAGACTCTCAAGGATTGTTCCCATGCAAAGATTCTTTTCTCTCTCTCTCTCTCTCTATCTCCCCTTTGCAAAAAATTTAGGCCCACTACATAGTCAAGCATTTCCGCTTGAAGGCTCAATCAAAGCATACTTGGAGGGTCCCATAGGACCCCCCCCCCCCCAAAGATCACAAGAGAGTAGCCCTGTTGAAACCATGTGGGAGGCCAAAGGACCACCCCACGAAGAGTCCAGAAGTATGAACAACATAGAGTACCATGGAAAGCCAAGGGAGCCACTTAAGAGCTCCTCTTCTTGAAGTTGTGAGCCCATGGTGAGAAGCCTCCTATATATACTCTTCCCCAAGCGATTTGCTCATCCTATATGGGATTTAAAGAGTGCTAAACAGAGCTCGATATGCATCCATGAAAATTTTCTCCCATCTCTCTCTCTGTCTTTCTCTCTCTCTCTTATAAGCCAAATCTCTGCACATCTTGGTGAACCTGTGAGCTACAAGGCATGTTTGATGACCCTTTTGAAGCATCTCTACAACTCATCTTCGTCCAAATGTTTGGGCATTAAGAGATCACCTTCTAGAATACCCTCTATAATTTTTTTCAAATATTTTTGCAAGAGATGAAGCCCTCACCAAGGAGTCTCAAAGAAGGCTTCAAGTCACTTTTCACAACTCTTTTTTCAACAAAGAGTGGAGAGCTAGTGGAGTCGTAGGTTGTCTAAAGGAAGCCCAAATTGACATATAGCAAACCTATTGGAAACTTGACTGCAAGGTGTGCATAAGAGCAAGCTACTAGAGAGTGTGGAGGTCCGGTGCATAGAAGGTTGGTGCCATAAGGAACTTTGGGTATCTTATAACCTTGCATGTGTGCTCTTTGGGATTAAGCACTCCGCACAGAGAACAATTGGTCTTTTTCTAGACATCATCATTGTATTTTCTATTTGTAATCAATATACAGAAGCTTCCAATGCCTGTATTTCACTTCTTCTTCTTCTTCCTTCTCCTACAAATATTCAAGTTCCTTTCCCCAAAAGAATCCCCAAAAAAAATGTGCACACACAGAGGGACCACAAGGAGGCTTGAGCATAGGAGAACCAATATTTGTAAAGTATAGAAGAAGTGCAAGGGTACCGATAATGCGGGTCTGAGAGGTAATCTTTCTTTTACTTGGAATTCTCTTAGCCTAAGATGGAGAATAATGAGCTCATAACCGCAAACCAGTCTCAAAATTTGTGGGTCCCTTTCAAAACAACAACAAGAAAAGTTATTCAAAGGTCAACCAACCCTCTGTCATCAAAATCATTAGTAAGAAATATGGAAGCTCAGGTAGACTTAGAAACTCTACTTTCCAGGTTAAATATCAAATTTCGATCTTTCAAGGGATTGGCACAAGAAGATCTAGATGAACATATAAGAAGAGTTTTGGTCTTAAGCAAGAAAAGGGGTCTAATGGGAAGGGAAGATTCATTTTTAATTCTTTTCCCAGCAACATTGGAAGGGTTAGCATATAAATGGTTTAGTCAATTTGTCGATAATCATTTCACTACATGGGACTTAATGAAGGAAGCAAGACACAGTTCCAAAAAGGGAACACAACAAAGAATATTATTGAAGAATTAGAGAACTTAAGATTTGGTACTGGGGAAACGTTTCCAAAAATTTTCACAAGAGAAAAAGCCCTCATGGATAAATTACTCGATCCCCCTCATAATTGTCAAGAAGTGGCTGGCCAAACCACTTCCGACTTCAACACAATGCAAAATTAAGGAGTTGGTGTTATCTACATCAACAATTGAGGACTTTATTTCTACAACAACAAGGATAGAGAAAATTAAATACCAATATGGAACAGGTTCCTCAAGTCTACCATATCATATGGAACCTAAGGATCCAATGACACATATCTTCACTTTGGATTTTGTTGTTTTAAGGTTTCCACATGTAGATAGAAGTTTTCCCCTATTGATTGAGAGACCTTGGTTAAGGCATGCCCGTGTGCTACATGATTGGGGCAAGGACACTATGTGGGTAAAGCAAGAGGGAAAAGAGCTTCAATAGATATTTTTAGAAGAAGGACTAGATAACCAAAGACATACCAACACGATGTAGACAATTGGTATTTGTATGGGAAAAGATATGTTGGACAACCGAGAGGTGGATTTATATGAAGAAGAGAACATCTTGGCTTGGTTACAAGGAGAAGACTCATATTCATGCTATTGAATTTTGGAAGACTATGAAGGAAAAGAGGAGATAATTTTGGTTGCTGATTTGGGTGAACCAGTCACAAGCTAGAAAAGAGAGAAGAAAAGACATACCCTTAAGTGAAAGATTCATAAAGCTACTTCAAATCCTATATCAATGGCCACTTGGGTATGAATATTTGTATGGATTACACTTGTTATGATAATTTTTATGGGAGTAACTACAGGGCATTACAAGAATGTGGAAGAACTACCTGCATGTCTTTGGAAACACAAGATTCCATTGGTTGAAGAAGCTAGAATAGTAAAGTGGAAATGTTACCCAAAAGGAAGACAATTGAAATGAGTGCAATATAGTTAGAGACTCTAGAGAGTGAAGAGCTTCCATTAGTCACCAAATCCAGGCTGAAGGCCTATCATCAGCAAAAGTGAAGATTTCTAGATCACCTAGAACTTGCAAAATCTGTCTAGGTTGTACATAGCCTTCTTGTGCCATTTTTTTGCTTAAGTTTTATTCAATTTTCATCAATTTTCATGCTTGTTCTTGAAGTTTTTCATGCAATTTAGAAGCCATTTGATAGACCTTCTCATGAGAACCTTGTTGGAAAATTTTTGGAATTCTTTAAGAATTTTTAGAATTTTTTAAGAATTTACTTAAGAATTTTTTATCTTTTTTCAGTGTTGTTTTTCTTGATAAGATAGAAGAAAAAAGGAGGCTCTCTATGGTTTTGAGTGTGAAAAGTGTTCTAGAAATCTAGAGAATAATTTTGAGATTTTTGGATTTTAGTTTCTGGATTTTTTGTTCTACTTTTTAGACATTTTCTTAAAAAAAAGCGGCCCTGCTCGACTTTTATTTTTGTTCCAAAGAAAAAATCTCTATCTAGCCCTCTCTATCTTCTCTCTCTAATTCTATCTATCTCTCTCTATCCTCTCTCTCTACCTCTCTCTATCTTTCTTTTCTCCTCTCTCTACTCTCTCTACTCTCTCTCTATCCTCTCTCTACTCTCTCTACCCTCTCACTAGCCTCTCTCTACTCTCTCTATCCTCTCTCTACTCTCTCTACCCTCTCTCTAGCCTCTCTCTCTCTCTCTCTCTCTCTCTCTCTCTCTCTCTCTCTCTCTCCCTGCCCCCTGCCCCCCCTCCCCCCACAGGGCCCCCCCATCCCCCCGCCCCTCCCCCCTCCCTCCCCCTCCACAACTCTGGAGCCCCTACTTATACTCCCTGGACCTCCCTTTATACCTCCACCTAGCCCCACCCTTACCCCTCCTTTCCCTATCCTTCTTAGCCCTTCAGCCGTCCCTAACCTTTCCTTCCTACCCTCCATTATCTAGCTTTTGCTTCTTCAATGAGCTAGTATCGACTTTTAGTTTTTGTCTTGGGATTATTCTTTCATGCTCCTGGTGAACTTGGTAGCTTCTCAATCATCAGTTTGAAGATTTTGCATAACAGGTATCAAGGTGAACCTCTCTGCTTAGGGTTTGGTTGTTAGCTCTCTAAGATGGAGAGCCCATTAGGTGGTGGGCAACTATTGAGCCAGTCAAAGTCAAAGTGATCAAACTTAACTTGGTCGAAGTCAAGATGGTCAAATTCAAAGTGGTCAACTACGAAATTGGTCAAAGGTCAAAGTGATGACTTTGCAAGTGATGTACAGGTGGTGCAAAAATGCAAAGTGGCACACAGGTGGTGCAGAAGTCACCACGAACAAGGTGCATAGGTAGTGCATAAATAATTTATTCATGATGGTTATGGTTTTGTAGAAATTTGAATGCGGGTTGCAGATTGTCTTTTTGTAAGGTTTTCAAGGGTTTTAAAGTGTTGAAAGGTTTAGTTGAACCCTGCCGGATGCACACATTTTGAACAAAAAGGAAATTCATGTGAAGAGGAAACGGTATGCAAAAGTGTATGTATGACCCCCCAACTAAAATTTTGTTTTTCTCCTAAAGTTGTTACAGGAAAAAATAGGGAGTCGTTGGTTGTGCACATTTTTAGTCATTCTTGGGACATCAAAGTGAATACCAAGATGCTCTATCAATTAAGAGCGACATATATAAATAGTTTGAGCTACTGAAACATTTTATCTTATTCACAGTGATGTTTGTTGTCCTATCCAGACACCTTCTTTTGGGAACTACCTTTACTTCATGACTTTCATTGATGATTTTTCAAGGCATGGATGGGTGTATCCACTGAAAGCAAATTCATAAGTGTTTATGTGCTTCAAACAGTTTTTGGTTTTGGCTGAAAATGTGTGAGCATGTAAAATGGGCACCCTCCATTCTGATTGAGGGGAGAATATATGTCTTCTGACTTTAATGCATTTCTGGCTGAACATGGGATAAAACATTAGTGTATAGTGCCATATACACCGCAACATAGAGTTTTTGAAAGGAAAAACATGTCACTCATGGAGATGGCGAGGTGTATGGTCAAGAGTTAGGCTTTACCACATAGTTTCTAGCTTGAGGTTATTATGTGTGCAGCATATGTACTTAACATGTGTCCCACTAAAGCATTGCATTCTATCACTCCGTATAAGGCTTGGCATTTTCGCAAGCCATCTGTTGTTCACCTACATGTCTTTGGTTGTCTCACATATGCATTAGTGCCTAAACAATAATGTAGGAAATTGGTGATAAAGCAATGAAATGTATTTTTGTTGGGTATAATTCTGAAAGAAAAGGCTATCGTCTGTATCATCCACATAATAAATGCATTCTAGTTAGCCGTAATGTTGTTTTGTGGATAGTCTAGTGCTAGTCCAAATGAGGCAATTTCGCAGTCCTTATAGGTTTCATGTGATGATGTATATCATTCCATTTTTTATGCAGATTTACATGATGCACTTGTTGAGGTGAAAATAGAAGTGGAATATTTGTATTGTCCAAAATAATTCATGCTAATATTTCTAGGTTTTCTACATCTAAGGAGAATATGAAGTTGTGGCATGCTAGATTTGGTCATATTAGTTACACAGGTCTCAAACACATCAAAGATCATGGGATGGTGAAGATTTTTCCTACTTTTGTCTTTTTCAGATGATGCAGAATCATGTGAAGGACGTCTTGAAGGAAATCTTCACAAATTTCCTTTCAAGAAACATGGATACATTATAACTACAAGGAAGTTCTAGATCATACATTTAGATGTGAATGGTCCTATGAGAACAGATTCCTTCAAGGTTAGAGGTATTTTATCACATTTATTGATGCTTTTTTTAGATTTTCATGGATTTATAGTCTTAAAATAAATCCAAATTTCTTTTCTACTTTCAATAATTTCTTAACTAAGGTTGAAAATGAAAGTAAACATGTTATGAATTATGGAATGTGTTGAACAAGGAATTATTGGAGTGTTAATTTATTAATGTATTAATGTGTTTTGGTGTTTTTGATATAGCAGTTGAAGGTTCGTGAGGGCGTGAAAGGCCAAAAAATATTAAAGCTATAGTAGAATGGCCTACACCACAATCAGGCAATGATGTTCATTCTTTTCTTGGGTGGGCTAGCTTCTATAGGAAGTTTGTTCGAAATTTTTCTTATTTAGCACTACCTCTTAATTTATTATTGTAAAAGAAAATAAAATTTGCATGGGGACTTTCCAACAATAATTCTTTGAAAAATTCAAACATACACTTTCACATGCACTGATCAACAGGCTATTAAGCATTTATTAAATCAGCCCTTAATCTCTGATCGGCATCTTAAATGGGCTTCATTCATTCAAAATTTCCAACCCATGATCCAATATCAACCTAGTAAAGCTAATGTTGTAGCTGATGCTCTTAGCCATTTTCCTTCACATTCTATTGTTTTGTATATTATTTCTACCATCCAAATTCATTCTTTTCAAGAAATGATTTCCACTTATGCATCTAATTTATGTTTTTCACGTGCATGGCATGACTTCAACAATGGTTCATCTTTATCTGATAAACAATATACAATTCATCATGGTTTACTTTATTTTCAACATAGATTGTGCATAACCCAAGCTTTTAAATATTTTGTCACCAAAGAAATGCATGAACTATCTTACATGGGTCATAGAGGCATATAGAGCACCATTTTTGCTTGTAGAGATTTCTTCTTTTGGCCGCACATGGAAAAAGATATTGCACATTATGTTTCTCAATGCGTTGTATGTCAGCGTGTAAAACGTTGTCATGGTAAACCATTTGGATTATTAATGCCAATTCCCATTCTAAACGAACCATGGGAATAAATATCTATGGATTTTATCATAGATCTTCCTATCACTTCATCACATAATGATATGATTTGGACAACAGTTGATAGGTTTAGTAAATATGCATATTTCATTCCTTGTAGGAAAACTATTTGCACCTCAGGCTATAAAATTATTCATTAAATGCATTTTCCCACATCATGGATTTCCTAAGTAATGTTATCTGATCGTGATGTTAGATTTTGTAATCATTTTTGGGTTGCCTTATTTCAACATTTTGGTTCTAAAATAGATTCTAGCTCTGCATTTCATCCTGAAAGTAATGGACAAAGTGAGGCTACAAATAATACTATTCTTGATTTATTGAGCTCTTATTCAGTAGATAATCCTAGTAATTGGGATGAAAAGTTGCCATTGTTTCAATTTGCTTACAATAACACTACACACACCACTACTAGTCCTGCACCTTTTGAAATTGTTTAGGGAAAAAAGCTTTCCACTCCCATGTCACTCACCCAAACTGACATTCCGATGGCTGATTCTATTGCTTAAGATCACATTTCTACACTTCACAATGTTCACAAGCACATTAGGAAACGTCAGGAGCGATATACATGTAATATCAATACAAAATGATTAGCCAAGAAATTCAAGGAAAATGATCTTGTATGGTTGCATATCATTAAAAGACATCTCAAAAATATTTTGCAGCATCCTAAAATTAAACTTGCACCATGCTATTATGGATCTTCTTGCATTATACAAAAAATTAATGATAATTCACTTAGATTAGATATACCATCTCATTGGAATATACATAAATCTTTTCATATTAGTTTACTTAAACCATTTAAAGGAACTTTCCCACTCACTCCACTACTCAATGAACCTCCTTTAATTGAAGAACAATCTAAAATCTTGGTTCTTGAGAAAATAATTGATCATGATGTCACTACTACACACACATGTACTCAATATCATCTATATTTAGTTAAGTAAAAAAATCACTCTATTGAAGAATGTCATGGATACATAAAACACAATTAACACCCCATTATGATCACTTAAATTTTGCATATCATACACAAACACATTAATGTAACTCCTCCATGAATGTTTCCATGCATGTGCTTTTACATGAAACATGCTTATTTTCGTTCAGTGATGGAACATGTGACTGGTCATCCATGTTTATTTTTATTTTATCAATTGAGGTCAGTTGCTTTTTCAACTGAGGGGCATGTTATGAATTATGCAATGTGTTGAAAAAGGAATTGTTGGAGTGTTAATTTATTAATGTATTAATGTTTTGTGGTGTTTTTGATATAGCAGCTGAAGGTTCATGAGGGTGTGAAAGGTGTAAAAGGGCGGACATCAATAATCTGATTTATAATTTATATAGTTTGTAAATAAGCCCGTGTAGAGGGTTCTATTGTTAGAAACAATTAGAAAAATAGTGATTAGAATAAGGGTCATTGAGACCGCAATGTCAAAAGCAGAGTGCATGGGGGGAGATTGCACCCAATACTGCATTCTGTCTCGTCTCTTGGCATGCCAATTTTTCTGAAAGCAAAGGCTTTCTACAAAATTTACCAACTTTTACTTTCACGCATGCTTTTTGAAGCCGCTCTCATGTGACCACTATTTCGACATAATAAAAAATCCCTATAAATACATGCAGTTTGTGGATTGTCAAAAATAGAGTGCATGGGGGGAGATTGCACCCAATACTACGTTCTGTCTCGTCTCTTGGCGTGCCTATTTTTCTGTGTGTTTTCAGCATCCGTAACCTCTATGTGCACGTAAGCAAGATTTTGATAACAAAACAAAAATTTAGATTTTGAAAATAGATAGAAGAGGAGGGACATGTTAAAGGACTTCAAATCTTTTCTTCAAGACAAATGTATCACTAATCAACTCACTATTGCTTACACTCCAAAACAGAATGGTGTTGTAGAGAGAAAGAATAGGATACTTGTTGAGATGATGCATAGCATGATATCAAAAGCTTTTTGGTAAATTTTGGTTTGATGTAGTACATACAGCTAATCACATTTTGAATAGGTCTTCCATAAAAGCTTTAAAGGACATCACATCCTATGAAGTCTATTATGGTAAGAAACCCAATGTGAGCTACTTCAAAGTTTTTGGTTCTCTAGCTTGATGTAAAGGGATCGTGGTAAGCTTGATATAAACGCCATCAAAGCTTTCTTTATTGTATGCAATTGAAAGCAAAAGATATAGATTCTATGTTCTAGAAACATGTGATATCGTACTCTCACACAATGCATATATTGCAAAAAGTCAGATTTATGATAAGAAGGCAAAGATTCTGGATTCCATAAAAGAAGATGACTATGCTTTTTGAGAAGGAATTTGGATTGTTACATTCAGCCATACAAGGGGGTGATGAAACTTCCCAAACCCTAAAGTTGTACTTGAAAAGGTGAAAAGAAAGTTTCATTTCTTGCATTTATCTAGTTCGTCATCTGTACCTCTTGAAGTTCCAACTTATGAAGTTGGAGAAAGTTCAAGAATTCGAGAAGAAAGAGATACTAAAGAACAAGAAGATATTGCACTAGTTTTCAAGAATGCTCTGAGGTGGTTATATCAAACTTGGAAGGATAATGGTATAAAAAACTTCACAGGTATAACAAGAAGTCAAACAAGGAAAGAAAAAGTAGATCAAGTAAATTACACAGAAATATTTGAGATTCATAACATTTTAGCACTAACTTCAATTGAGAATGAACTAGCCAATGTTAAAGATGCACGACAAAGTCCAATTTGGTAGAAAGCTATGCAAGAAGAGTAGCCTGTACTGAACCATCTTTTTGGGAAGGAGGAACGCTGCATTTTCCCTGAAATACAATCTTCAGGTGTTTCAAGTTTGGGCAGAGAGGATACCATTTTAGATTTTTGCCAGTGTAGCAAACTAGCGAAATTTAGATGTCTAAAGCGTGCATGCCAGAGCTTTGCATCTGACATAGCTTGCAAATCTTGAACTGCACATGTTGATTCATTGACAAATTTTGTGTAATCTATGATCTTATACAACCCATGAAATAAAATGCCAAAAGCAATAATGACATTGCCATTTGATAGATCATGAACTATACATCTATCATCAAGACATTTCACAACCAAGCCGATCTTGGATAATGCTCAAATAGATAACAGATCTTTCTTGATTGCTGGCACAAATAAACCATCCAACAATGTAAAAGAATCACCATGAGCAGTAATCAGAATGATCTTACCAACTCCCATGAGAGGATAAGAGGAGTTGTTGGTGCATGTGACAATATTCCCTATAGGGGCAGGCTGAAGTGAAGTGAAGAAATTATGCTATGAGGTAATATGTTTGGTTGCCCCACTATTGACGTACCAAACATCTGAGTCTATGACAGACATACATTGTTTATGAGAAGATGGGTCATAATTGCAAACATTAGTAAATGTCCATTCTTCATTCTGCATAAGATTAGCAGACTCTGTTTTGGGTGTAGAGGCCTCTACAACAACCATTCCAACCTCTTTCTTCTTTTCCTCTTTTGCAGCCACTTTTGGACAACTCTTTATGACATAATTATTTCCTTTGCAATATTAAAAAAAAAAATTTCTACTTTTCTTTTTTCTTTTCGTCTTCATCATCCTTCTTTGATTGTGTAGAATTAGTAGATTTTTGCTTACTAGTAGATAAGCTCCATTTACCATTGCCCTTCTGACTAGCAAGGGAAGCTTAATCTGCAACATGCATAATTGACATGTTCTATCTAGACTCATCTTCCTAATATAGAATAGAGAATAAATCCTCAAACGTTAAGGCATTTGGATTGCCTTTCATTAATCAAAGAGTAGAAGCAAAACTCTGATATGAATCTGGAAGACCATTCAGAACAATCTACACAAGTGAACTGTCAGGCAAGACTTCATCAATAGAAATCAACTACTCCTTCAAATCTTTGATTTTTCTCAAAAACCTATCCATGTAATCTCCTTCATTCATGTGCTCACTCTCCAACTAATTTTGGAGGTAAAAACACGAGCCTCATTCCTTAAGTGTAGCCCAAGCATCCTTTGCTATTTTACAGGAGCAAATGTGAGGAATAATGGCATGTCTGACAGACAAGGCTATCAATGCATGTTCCTGAGCATTTTTCCATCCCAAAAAAGTTGCTCTATAATAGGTGCAGCCAAAACCAAAGCACGAACAAGACCCTAAAGAATATTGCCATCTTCAATGCCATCTGCATCACCTTTAGTATCTGTATTTGTAGGTGTAATGGGACTTTTAATACCCTTCACAATATTCCATAGTCCTTTTACAACCAATACATGACGCATCATATAACACCATAATGGAAATTTGTACTATCCAACTTATCATCAACAACCAACCTACAGAATATATCACTATTTTCAGTCATGGCCGATGACTAAGATACCATGATGCAAAAAAATGACTATCTCAAAACGTTGAGCATAACTAACTTGTCAAGTTCTGCTAAATGTCACACTTATGTGATCCTCGAGTAGCTTTGATATGAACCTTTTCTCTATACATGGGCTTTTTTTACTCTAGTGTTGGCTAAAGGTTTTTTCCTCATGTTACCACATACATGATTCATTATGTGGTGGTACTTTGTACTTAGGGATATTATTCAGCTCTTACTTCAATTCAGTTCATCATCAATAGAGTGAGCTATTCCAGCCATCATCTTCTCTGTGTATCTTGTTGCGTTTGGGCTCCTTGTGTGTTTTTCTTGTGTATCTCACACTTCTACACACACCCAACAGTGGTATCAGAGCAGGTTCAGCTCCTTCTCAAGTTTCAGTTTTTTGCATCGCGGCGCACGTGCACTTTTAACAGTGCAAATTAGCTTCGGAGCATAGAACTGTGAATTTCCGTAGCCAAGGAACATTTCCACCAGGTGCATTGGGGTTCTACCCCCATTTTGAAGCCATTTGTGCAATCAGAATCGCCATCAGAGTGAGGTTTTGTGAGCTAAAATTTTAGCAACTTATTTTAGCTTTCGTCGAAGTGAAGATTTTGTCACATTCTTGTTCTTTTGTGAAATGGGCGGGCAGCAATGACTTGTTTGGCATGCTTCAAGCTGAAGATAACCTTGATGGGACCAACTATCCGATGTGGTCTTACATGAAGAAGCATGTTCTTTTTGCAAAACAACTTTGGAACATAGTGGTAGATGTAGATAAAAGACCTGTAGGTTCTTCTACATCACAGTCTACTGTCATAGATGGAGCTTCTTCTTCAAGTACAGTGGTTTCTCCTTCTCCACCTACACAAGAGCGGCTTAGATGGGATGGAAAAGATGCTCAAGCTCATGCTTTGTTGCACTTTCTATGAAGCATCATAAAGTTCCACACATTCGTTCATGTTCTACATCACGACAGGCATGGGACACTCTTGCTTCTTTGTATGTTGTGCATAATGAAGCACATGTTGCATACTTGAGGAAGCAACTTGAGGATGTATGTATGGCTAAAAATGAGTCGATGGATGTGTATGTGACTCGCATCAAGGACTTGAAAATCAATTGGCAAACATAGATGAGATTATTCCGGATGCATCACTGATTTCTACATTGTTGAAAGGAGTACCAAAATCTTTTCAAAGCTTTGCTACTACACTCAGTTTGGTTGCAAAAAGAAATCCTAATATGTATGCATTTGATGAGGTTGTGTCTTTTTTTTTTCAAGAAGAACAAACTAGAGTGAAGAGGAGTGGTTTGATTGAGGGAACACAAGCACTTGCTATCTCACAAAAGGGGAAAAGCAAGTATGATTCAGCTTTGGGTTCATCAAAACCAAAGCCTCAACCTTCCTCTTCCAGTCATTCCTCTAATGATGGTGATTTGCAAAAGAAGAAGAGATGCAAATATTGTCGGAAGGCTGGTCATACTATTGATGAGTGTAGAAAGCTTGCTAAACGCAATGAAAAGAAGAAGAAATCCAGCATGTCTATTGCTGAAAAATCTAGCAAATGTAAAGAATGATGAAGCTAACATGGCTCAAGATTTTTGGGCATGTATTGTTACATGTCATTATGATGCTTCTTTGCATTCTAAATGTATGGTTGTGAGTGAGGCTGATTCGGATTGGTTCTTTGATAGTGGTGCTTCAAAGCACATAACATCATGCAAAAGATTTTTTGCCTCTTTGAAAGATGCACCCAAACGAGGACATGTGGTGTGTGCGAACAATCCCTCTTATCCTATCATTGGAGTAGGAGAAATTGAGCTTACGGTTGCAAATGGACATGTGATTCTCTTGAAAAATGCATTGTATGTGCTCGGTATCAAGAAGAACCTGATTTCAATTCCTTCGATTGCCAAAGCTAGACTTCATGTACACTTTGTTGATGATAAGTGTATGGTTCATGATTTCAGCAATGGTGATGTTATCGTGATGTCCGGTACATTATGTAATGGTTTGTATTGCATGGATACATACAAGAGGGCTGCCTCAAATGCCTTGGCTGCTCATACTTCTTCCATGGCTGAAACGGAGATTTGACATGTTCGTTTTGGTCACTTGAACTTCAATAGTTTGCTTTACTTGCAAAAGAAGGACATGGTTATTGGTTTGCCTACACTTGAGTCCATTGAAAAGCATGCATGTGAAGGTTGCATTCTTGGAAAAATGCATTGTGCTTCTTTTCCAAAAGATATTCATACACACACTACAAGAAAATTGTAGCTTGTTCATAGTGATGTATGAGGTCCCTTTGAAACTCCATATTTTGGGAAGCATGTATATTTTGTTACCGTCATTGATGATGCTAGTCGCCATACATGGGTGTATTCTATGAAAGCAAAGAATGATGTATTTTCTTGCTTCAATGCTTTTTTAGCTATGGCTGAAAATTTTTCTTCACAAACGCTTTTGACTCCACGCGGATCGTGGTGGTGAATACATGTCACATGAGTTTAATGATTTTCTTTGTGAAAGAGGTATTTCACACCAATGTACGGTGCCATATACATCTCAACAAAATGGTGTTGTCGAGCGCAAAAATAGAACTCTACTTGAAATGGCACGATGTATGGTTAAAGGAAAGCATCTTCTTGATAAGTTTCGGATGGAAGCGGTCATGTGTGCAAACTATGTGTTGAATCGCTGCCCTACAAAAGCATTGAGAGTCATCACTTCTTATGAGGCTTGGAATGGTCATAAGCCTATGATTAGTCATATGCATGTGTGTTTGGTTGTTTAGCATATGCTCTTGTGCCATCACAACAATGTCACAAACTTGATGACAAGGCAAAGAAATGTATATTTGTTGGTTATAGTGCTGAAAGTAACGGATATCGTTTGTACCATCCATTGACGAACACAATTATTATGAGTCAAGATGGGGTATTTCCTGAAAATTCAGTTTTCCCTCTACTTGAATGCAAACAATCAACAGTTAGCTCACAAGATGTGTTCGATACACTCATGACTTCGTTCCAAAATGGTGTGCTTGACTATGGCCATGTAGACAACAAACTCAGGCTCAAAGGGCTGAAAAATTCTAGCCAAATAGGGCTGAAAATGCAGAGAATTTCCAACCAAACATGGCTGAAAATTTTCACCCAAAAATTATCAAAACTGCTAGAAATTTCCAGCCACATATGGCTGAACATTTGCATCAAAATATGGCTGAAAATGAGCATGAAATTCAGCCCACGCATGATGTACATGTTGAAGATGTATTACATAATGAATGCATATCTATCAAGAGTGCACAATCTATGCCAAAGTGGCTGAAACAAACTTTGCAGGATATCAAATTAGTAAGTGCACCTTTACTTGGTAGAACAAGATCAAGCTCTCACCATGCATCAAGTAATTTTGTGGATTATTCTCTTATTGCTATAGCATGTAATGAAGAGCCACTTTCTTTTGAAGATGCATGTGACGATCCACAATGGATGAGTGCTATGCAATCAGAAATGGATTCCATACGTAGGAATGGTACTTGGGAGTTATGTGAATTGCCAAAAGGAAAGAATGCCATTGGTACAAAGTGGGTTTACAAGATTAAGAGAAAATCTTATGGTAGCATTGATCGCTACAAAGCTAGATTGGTTGTCAAAGGATATGCACAACAATATGGCATTGACTATGAGGAAACTTTTGCACCTACGTCATGCATGACTACCATTCATACCGTGGTTGCATTGGCTCCCATCGAGGTTGGAAGGTGCATCAGTTGGACATAAAAATAGCCTTCTTGAATGGTGATTTGCAAGAAGACGTTTATGTGAAGCAACCTCCTGGATTTGCTATGAAAGGGAAAGAGCATATGGTTTGTCACTTGCATAAAGCCTTGTACGGTCTCAAGCAAGCTCCACGTGCATGGTATGACAAAATCCATAAGCACTTGATTGCTCTTGGCTTCATATGTAGTCCGATTGAAAGCACACTCTATGTACGCAAAAATGGGGCTGATCTTATAGTGCTTGTTCTTTATGTCGATGACATACTCTTGACTGTGTCATGTGATGCAAAACTTGACATTCTGATGGCTGATTTGCACCATACTTTTGATGTCACTTATCTTGGTCTTTTGAGCTACTATCTTGGCATCTAGTTTGTATCCGTTGAGGGGGGACTTGTTATGCATCAAGCAAAGTATGTTGAAAAACTACTTCAACGTTTTGACTTTGAGGATTGCAAGCCAATTTCCACACCAGTTGAGACAGGATTCAAGTTCTCAGTTGAGGATTCTAGTGGTGCATTTGACACTTCTCTTTATCAGAAAGCTATGGGATGTCTTATATATGCATGCAACACAAGGCTAGATATACAGTATGCATTTTCCCAGTTGAGTTGATTCATGCATAGCCCTAGCATTAAGCATTGAAAAGCGGTGAAACGTGTGTTTAGATATCTCATAGGCACTTTGAGCTTAGGTCTCTTTTATGGCAGAGATATTCAACCATGCTTTCATGCTTTTACAGATAGTGATTGGGCTGGTTGTTATGATACTCGCGTGTCCACTAGTGGTAATTGCTTTTTCCTTGGAGACTCATGCACATCTTGGTTGAGTAAGAAGTTGTGAAGCTGAGTAGAGGGCAGTTTTCACAACTACATCGGAGGGTATATGGCTGAGATGCCTATTGATGGGTCTTTGCATGGAGATTGATGTTGCTATGCATATTCTCACTGATAGTCAGAGTGCTTTGGCTGTTGCACGAAACCCAGTGTTTCATGCACAGACCAAACATATTGAGGTGCATTATCACTATGTGAGAGAGTGCCTTCATGTAGGAGATATTGTTTTGGTATGTGTGCCTACACAAGATAATGTGGCAGACATATTCACCAAAGCTCTTCCATGGGAAAAGTTTGAAGCTTTTCGCAAAGCTTTAGGCTTATTACCTTGTGGGGGCTGATCTGTCACTCCCTGTATGTGTTCACATCATTTGCTCCAGGGGGGTTTGTCACAGTTATGTTATTCTCGAGTAGCTTTGATGTGAACCTTTTCCCTATACATGGGCACTTTTTACTCTAGTGATGGCTAGAGGTTTTTTCCCCATGATACCACATACATGATTCACTCATATGTGGTGGTACTTTGTACTTAGGGATATTATTCATGTCTTACTTCAGTTTGTTTCATCATCTTCCAGCCATCGTCTTCTCCGTGTGTCTTTCTGCGTTTGTGCTCCTTGTGTGTGTTTCTTGTGTGTCTCCCGCACTTCTACACACACCCAACACTAAACTTGTAGAAAACTTCAAGGAGCTTATACTGGCGAGCTAGAACTTGTATATCTGTTTGGCACAAAAAGACAAAATTTCATACACAAGCACTATGGTAGTGCATTTGCAAAACAAGCTCAGATCGTGATTTCAATACCACAATGCAAAGCTATTTTGAATTCCTAATTTCCCTAAGTATGCTGACCAATTTTCATGCAATTTTGAGACTATGATGCGAGGGGTATTGAAGACGTCCTAGATGAAGCAGTGAGCTACTCTTATACCATTTGTTGGATTTTGAGGTTTGTAGAAGCACACAACTAGCACAAGGAAGATGAAGAAGCTTGAAGCACAACACACAATACTGAATGCATTACCAAGAAAATGTACAAAGATAAGTGACCCATTAGGGTTATAGGCATATATATAATCCGGGGGAAAAAGAACTCCTAAAGAGGGAAAAAATTGCCCTAGTGATCCTAGCGTCTTCACAAACATCACCACCTAAATATATAAGCAATATGTACACCTTTTCCCTTGATTTTAGAAGATGATTGTTAGTTGAATCCACCTAGAAATTCCTCTCACTTTTAGGTGTATAGTTGAATTTGAATTCAAATACAATTCATGGTTTTTTTCTCCCCTCACATATACTTTAACTCCTAAATATTTATTACAAGAGGACCTTTACAACATATAGAAATGTAGAACCCTTTATCCTTATGAATGAACTAAGAATATGTGTGTTCATACTCTTGAATATCGTAGTCCAATGTAATCCTAAGTTATGTTCAAGAATTTAGGTTTTCCATATGTACCAATAGACAACTCATTGAGTTCTCACAAAAAAATCTTTAGGAATCTAGTCTTCTTAGGGATAAAGCACGAATAGTGGTAGTTCAAAACCTATCCTCACTTATATGATGGATCAAGAGCTACACTTTTCTAAGGAAAATCTATCAAAGGAAAAGAGACAAAAGAAAGCCCCACAGAGACAAGGATTGCACCAGATTCTATTGAGTCTTTGGCTCCAAATCCTAATGCTAATGTATTAGGAAATCAAAATGATGATGAGGTAGAAATTGGTTTGATGATCTGTGAAGTAAGGGAGAGGTTTTCATAATACTTATGGGATCAAGTTTGATAAGCAAGAAGGAAGAAAGAGAGAAAATTCAGAGAAGAACTACCACTGAAAGACATTTAAGATTTTGATGAACCTCAATTTTTTATTACTCCTTAAATGAGAGTACTTCATTAATCGATCTATTACTAGAAGAAGAACAGGATGGAGATCTCATGGAGTTTCCATAATATATGAGAGAATACAAAAGAGGGTCAGTAGTAAAGAAGGCAACCTCCATTAGGTTTCCTATCTCTAAAACAACATAGTACGATGAGCGTGAAATTATTGAAAAGTACCTAGGTAAAATGTACATTACATATAGAGGAACTACTATGTGCAAAGCCGCACTTATGGAAAAAAATGGGCAAACACGTGGATCCAATCTCCACTTAGACTACGCCTTTAGAGTTTACACCTAAATCAAATAGTTTGAGTGTGGAGAACATGCTATTTGCCAAGGTAGGAGAATATAGTGAAGGAGATGAGGGCAATACTAGCTTGCCTATATTCTTCAATGGGCACACTACAAAAGAAGGTTTGGATATTAGCCCATTCATCTAAAATAACAATTGGTTGATGGACATACAGAGAAACCTATTGGTTTGCTAGAGAATGTAAAGTTAAACACCTATGGAGTGGATTTCAATCATACTCTAGCTATATATAACTTTAGCCAAGCAAGAAACTATTAGATGATTCTAGGAAGACCATTCATGCATCAACTCAAAGGTGTGCAAGATTGGGGCAACAATTCTCTTTATTTGCAACACCTGAGAGTAACAACTAGAATCAATCTGCTTACATTCAAACATAGATATATCCCTACCATCAAGTTGAATAGCCTACACAAAGACACAAATGATTTCATCTTAGAAAAATCATCAGAATCTAAGTCATGGATGGATGAGGATGCAAAGTTGTGGATTTTTAGGCAAACTCACAAAGACGAGCAATCATTAGCATGATAGTTACAAGATAGATATGTAGAAGATCCAACTTATATCCCTCAATGTTTCAATGATGAAGACTTCGAACATCATGATTAGATGAAAATCTTAGTTCCCATGGATATGTATATTAATGAGAACACTCTTACAAAGCACTATGATGTTGAAGGTTTTGATTTTAATGGATTGTTCATGTTAAGCTCAAAGGGTCAATGACTAAGGTTTCTACTAAGCTTAAGAAAAGATGAAACTTGAGTTGGTCCAATTGCAATGGAGGTATAGCTTCAAAAGTGTGTGGGCCTTTCCTTTCAACATAACACATTCATTTCTTCAATGGCTCATCCTTCGCAATGGTCTATGGATAGGCAAGAAGGCAAAGATGGTTAAACTTAATGAAGGGCTTTGTTCATATTGTGGCAGGTTGGAGGATTTATCAGACCTTTCTTTCTTACATGCCAAGAGGTTTTGGCAACTAGTGCAACACTTTATGATAAATAATAATATTGGTACTCTTGGATTTCAAGAGATCATCCTTAGGTGCTGTAAGAATATGAAGATTTTCTTGTGGCATATATGGAGAGGCCACATTTTATGGCCCATTTGGCTTAGTAGAAACCAATTGTGAAGCAAGCAAGAAGGACTTTTTGTATTGACTTAAACAATGGTTTGTATAAGTCTAGCATCTCCTATCTCCAAACCATCTTTGATTGCCCTAGTGAGAACATGCACTTAGGAAACATTTTGTATGCAACCCATTATAACAAATGGATAAACACCCTACTCCATATGTAATCAGAAGAGAGATTTCTCATGGTTTTCTCTTTGTAAACTGAGTGACCTCAAGTGTACTAAGGTGGGGTGTTGTTGAAGTATGGGGAGTAACCAACCCAAACCGCCTCACATGGAAGTGAGGGGCTCTTCCAAGAGGAGTTCCAAGAAGTGCAAACAACGCCCACACACCCACGTCCATGAACAATGGCACCATGGCCAACGTCAAAAGGAACAAGGGAGGGCAATGCTCACACACAAGCCAACCCCAAATGCCAAACCCACACACATGGATCAATGCCTAGCACACAAGGAGAAATGTGGAAGCCAAATGATCCTTCATTCCATTAGCATGGAGGCCAAAAGGCCCCTTTACAAGAAATGAGCCTCTTATTTATAGGCTCAGTACAATTTCCCATGTGCTCCTTTTGACTAGTCAAAAAGGAGCACATGCCTAACTTCCATAGTTCAAAAAGATCTTTTCTAACAACCAAATCTCTCAAAGGAGGAGGATACGTGCGCGTGGAGATTTTGCTTGCTTTCTTGAAAAAGGTGAGCATTTACAACAAGGCTCCATAGCTTTAGTTTATGAGAAATATTAAAAAGTATCTAGGGGAGGGTTCTTATGTGAAATCCTAAATAGATACAAAAAGAGATGTTATTTTGGTCTAGGGAGGGTTTCTATGCACAATTGTGGGTATGTGCATACCCTACAACCCAACACTCTCCCCCCCCTAGACTTTGTCGTCCTCGACAAAGCTAAGAGGAAAGGATCATACATAACAGAACTGGTTCAATCTTGGGTTCTTCAATTCTGAGAAGCTCCAGGTCTGCAAATCTTCCATTCTGCAGTTTGCAGTCTTCAAGTCTTCATACTCTTCATTGATCTTCAACATCTCAATCTTCAATCTTCCAAATCTGCAATACTTCAATCTGCCAAGCTTCAAGCTGCAAGTCTTTAGTCTTTACTTCAAGCTGCAAATCTTCAATCTTTAGAGCTGAGCGACACAATCCCCTTGGGGGGCAGTCAGCCCAGCCTCCTTCCAATGTGCCTTCACTCAAAGCTCCAATACCTGAAATTTAAACATACACAACACAAGTAGACTGTCCCTGAAAAGAGGTAGAATGTAACATTTAGTTCAATTGGTAGTTTCCACTTCAGGGGACATCACGTCTTATGGGATTGGCGCTTCAGAGACAAGTCCTCTTGGAGAGCTAGCTATTACTGCAATCCACAAATTAAAGCACCAAAAGCCAACAACCCAAGCAACGGTCCATATGACTTATATTTTTGCATGGTTAGTGAATAAAGCCATGCACATTCTTTGCTAAGTAGACATGCTTGGTCTAGAGCAATTTCTGCAAATCAAAGTGTCACAACATCTAACAGGGGCACGCATGATTGATGTAGAAGTTTAATATGTGCAGGCCTGTAATGAAAGATTTATTTGATTGATTCAGCAATTACAAGGCATAGCTGGGCTGAAACGATGACTGTATCAAATCACACCGATGTTGTTAGTGCCTGGAACTTTAGTTGTATGCAAGCCTTTTTATGTATCAAGGGATGCAATGAGTAATCAAGTTTTAGTTTGTATGATCAAATGAGGGGCATCACAAAGTGATTCATTTCGGGATTGATAAAACATGTAGGCAATGTCAATCATATGCCCCTAACCATCCTAAGTTTCTTGGATAATTACACACCAATCCCACAGGGGTCTGTCACAAGGTCTTCAAAACTAGTATTAAAACTACATCCATCACAAGAGAGCAACATCATGCATGATCCAAGTTCCCTATCCCAGACAATAATTCATCATTCTTCTGTTGAACCTGCCAGAGTATTATCCAATGTCCTCATCTATAGGAGTCAAGAGGAATCAATGCTATATTCTGTATGTGTTGGCCTGCAATTCATTAAGTGAGCATTTGTAAAACCAGAGGGATACAGCCCTGGCAAAAAACAATCACTCAAACCTTTATGACTCTTACTTCAATAGTACCAAACATGTATGAATCCACAATGACTCCTAAATAACTTTGCTGGAACAAAGACCCCTAAAAATTCTTCAGAATCCTGGTCGTGGATCATCAAGATACAACCTTCCTTTACATTCACTAAAACCTGCATTTCCAACATACACAAATGCATACATATGGCACCAAGAAAAACATTTTTCACTCAAAGTATTGGATGCTCTATCAGACATCAAAGAACGGGGAAAGTCTTCGTAAGTGCATTGAGGTTTAGACATGACCATTTTCCCAACTTGCGAACAATGAGCATCAAACATATAGACATCCCAGAATACAACACCTGTTTTCAGACATGAGGCTATAAAAGTGGATAATCACATAAAATTCTACCGCGACTCAGAGCACTTGTACAAATCATTCATTCATGGAAAGCATGCCAAAAAAAAAAAAAAGTGTGCACGGGTCTACTCAAGGATTAATGGCCACAATACCCATAAAGGCAGTCACAAAAAAGCCAAGAGAAAAGTTATTGCATTCCAAGGAAGCAAGGCCATCTTGAAATAGAAAGGATCACCTCATATTTAAGCAAATTACCATAGGGTTGTGAATTGGTCATGAAGACATCGGGTTTTGAATACATTCCCAAGTATATTGGTAGTCACCAAAAAATTCTAGCACCTGTCTTTCAAGTGTAGCACTTGACAGAACACCTTCAAGAGCATAAAATCAAGTCATGTTAAGCTTCAAATGGTCCAAGAACTAGCAAAACCTCCTTCATCTTGTTAATGATCAATGTTCAACCATGCAAATCTGCTCTAAGTCAAGAGATGTACTGCTGAGATTTTATGCGCATATGGGGCCAATCACACATGAAAAATATTAGATGTTGACCTTAATGCTTAAAACATGTGCAGTATATTTCCTCCTTCTTTAGTATGTGTACCTGTGCATTTGAGCATATGAGTGATAAGAGAAACATAGTTGATACACAATATTCATGTTGTCATAGTATAACCAAGTGACAAAATATAAAGCATATGATAACATACATTCATTCCTCCAAATCAATGTCTACATAAGGTTCTTAAAGTGTAGCCTAAGTTTTCGAAAACTACCCCGAAGGAGGTAGTCACAAAAAATCTTTACCAACCACATCACTATCAAATACGTACATCAAGTCGTCAAGTGACTTCTATAACCCACCAACACCATACTTCCAAGTTGCATCTTCCAAACCTGCACAATGTAAAGGACCTTGGCGCAGTCGGTTACTACATTGAAGTCCCAAACAAGAAATCCTTGAGTAAAGAGCTTTTTGAAAGTTTCGAGCTTGGTATCTGTAGAAAACAAAGTTTATAGGGCCCTCTAATTCTTCAAGAAAACCACAAATGCAAGGCCATGAACCAACCTTTCTACCTCAAACACTACTTCAAGTTCCATATTTTCCAAACCTAAGAACATGTAGAGCATTTTTTATTGGATGAAAGAGTGTCACCACACTATGTTTACTATTGGAATAGCAGGAACAGCACGTAAGATAAGTCTCTAAACATCTCTTAAGAAATGCATAAATTTCCCTTTCAGCTCGATAAGAAGATGCTTATACGATAGACCCTAATTATCGCATAGGAAGACCTTGGATGCCCTTGTGCAAAGTTAAGTGCATGAAACTTTTATCCTTGTTGTACTGTTGAGGAGTCGTAGCATTTAGTAGCAGATGGAGACACTTCGTAAAGGCGCATGGAACCAACTGCATTCGCTCGTAATAACAGAAAAAATCTTTGGATGATCACAATAATCACAAGGATTCGAGATACAAAGTGCAGTAATGCTGTTTGCATGTTGTAATTACAATATTTTGAGAGATGTGAACATATGAACATTATCTTCGAAAGAAACATCATCAGGTAAAAAGTTACAATGAGAGGCTTACTGTGCACAAACACCATGTTCTTTATCATGCTAAAGAATAACCGACAGAGAAAGTGTGCACACTAATGTTTTTCACGGGACACATTTAACCTCCTTATATCGTACGAAAAAATTCTCTATAATCTGCCAATGTGAAAGTTACAGTGTTAACCATGCCTCGAAAATCCCAACATGACATCGTCAGTACAGAGAGGTTTCTCCTGCACAAACACATTCAATATATCGTTTTCCTTCATGCCTTCTGCGAAAGATAACATAGGAAAACCTTCTGAGGGGAAAGCTCGTGAGCTAGGGAGTAGAGCTCCACCTGCCCCAGCGATGAGGCCAGAACGAAGGCATTCCAGAAGGCAGCAAGGTAGCCAATGCAAGGGGACGCACCGAGTAGTCTCGACCCCTAGCAGTAGCGTCCAAGGAGAGTGACCCAGCTCACATGAAGAGATGTGAAATCCAAACATCCGCCACGAGGGTGAGCAAAGCTTGACCCACAGGCAACTATTACAGAAACGACGAGCGAAGGACATCACAAATCTGACAGGAAAGGGGAGCCAAGGTCATCCCCGAGAGCAGAATACACATGCGCAATTTATGAGCAAGAAGCTTCATGAGTAGCCTCGGAAGCAAGGATGAGAGGTGACCACAGAACCCTAAAAACCACACAGGTGAGAAGATGGGGGAGCACAGAGACTCCCCCAATCTTGGTAGCGCAGAGGCCTAGAGGTGGAGCCACAACAAAGTTTGCTCCACGCCACACCGAGAATGAAGGGCATGAATGCCTACGCATTGGCTTTCAAGTTTCAATAACTCCTTTGCAGGGTGGGTGGGCGTTAATTCCCAACTCTCCTCATAAATCATAACGGACATCTCACACGTATGGTATCTTGCACGATATACGTCAATGGTTTAGAGAGAGAGAGAGGAGGTAGTTAATGCCCTCCACAACTTGAGATTTGAATTTGTGCTTTCAAAATTGTAATGAGAACAACACGATGATTCTTCTTCACTATGGATATGAGGTCATTTGCGTGAGAGAACAAGAATCATTTACCAAAGGATAGCGCTTTATTTTTTGATTTTTTCTTCTTTCTTGAAAGATGAAGAGAGGGAAGGACAAAGGAGTACCATCCATCCCCCTGCTCCAGGCTACCACAAAAATCAAGAAATGAAAGAGATGGAGAGTGATGCCACTGAGTGAGTGTGTGAGAGTGTGTGTATGTGAGAGAGGAAGAGAGAAGGGGGGTAAGGGGGTGTTTTTTATGCAACAAACAAAGAAATGAACTAACACTACTCAAAAATTAAAGAAAAGTGGTACCCAAGGCCAACCGAAGGCCACACGGATCCACAACTCAATCCAAGCATGAGGTGCATCCACCAAGTGTAGGCACGGCAAGCTTGAAAAAACCCAACGGTTGAAGGTCGATCATCCCCGGCAACGGCGCCAAATTTGTTGTTGAAGTATGGGGAGTAACCAACCCAAACCGCCTCACATGGAAGTGAGGGGCTCTTCCAAGAGGAGTTGCAAGAAGTGCAAACAACGCCCACACACCCACGTCCATGAACAATGGCACCATGGCCAACGTCAAAAGGAACAAGGGAGGGCAATGCTCACACACAAGCCAACCCCAAATGCCAAACCCACACACATGGATCAACGCCTAGCACACAAGGAGAAATGTGGAAGCCAAATGATCCTTCATTCCATTAGCATGGAGGCCAAAAGGCCCCTTTACAAGAAATGAGCCTCTTATTTATAGGCTCAGTACAATTTCCCATGTGCTCCTTTTGACTAGTCAAAAAGGAGCACATGCCTAACTTCCATAGTTCAAAAAGATCTTTTCTAACAACCAAATCTCTCAAAGGAGGAGGATACGTGCGCGTGGAGATTTTGCTTGCTTTCTTGAAAAAGGTGAGCATTTACAACAAGGCTCCATAGCTTTAGTTTATGAGAAATATTAAAAAGTATCTAGGGGAGGGTTCTTATGTGAAATCCTAAATAGATACAAAAAGAGATGTTATTTTGGTCTAGGGAGGGTTTCTATGCACAATTGTGGGTATGTGCATACCCTACAACCCAACATGGGGCCATAGGCCTTGCACCACATGTAACTCCTTTCATTAAATTATTATTTTTCCTTTTTTCCTAAAATAGAAAACAAAATTACGTACAAAGAAGCATAGAGTTTCATGTACATGCTCATGGAAAGATGGATGAAATTATGTAGACCTACATATGTGTTTATAAAATCTCATTGACTTTGCAAGTCATGCAACATGTGCTCATAAATTTACATGTGCATTCTCCGTGAAGAGTCTTACGAAAATTTTCACACTACAAACAAAGATATATCCATGACATGCATATGTACACATGTAGCATTGTGAGAATGTAAGTGCAGCCCTTCCTTGTGCCCATTCTCTCTAGATTTCATATGAGGATGCAAAGCTTCTCTTGGATCATTTGATTTGCTTCACTGCTACCATCCAAGTCCCTCAACGAGGGCATCACCTCTGAGCCTACAATTGCCTTCGCCCCTTCATTTCATGAGTAGCCTCTCACCCATCTTTCTATTTTCGATGGACAAGAGAGTCTTTTGATTGATTTCCCTTTCTTCTAGTGGGCACCTTTCAGACTCGATTTCCTTGAGAATAGATTTTCTTCTTCCTCTATTTCCAAATTTTTCCCTTCAACTCTCCCAAATGCAAAAAGAGATTTGTTGAGATGACTTCTTCCAAGTTTCCCTTCTTGGTGGCATATGTGTATATAAGTAAGGTGAACGGAAATCAAAGCTTTGCTATATTTTCTATTGAAGTTATCATGAAAATGACAAATCATAGCATCCCTTATGATCTCATAAACAACATGACATTAATTATTTCATTTCACAACAAAGTCTTGCACACGCTTCATGTGGTTGGTCCTTGTTAAGTAATTTTTCTTCAAATAACAATCAGTTATGTACTCCAAAATCATGTCGAAAATGGATTCTTATGGTTCAGAAACCTTCACAAGCTCACAAAAACAATGCACTCCACAATTCTCTCCTTGCAACACTAGCACAAACACTTTATATTCTAGTTGCATTTGGCGATCATTATGAAGATATAAATCTTTATGACACCCATCCCCACTGAACCTATGCTTAATCTTGAAGCATCAATCAACTTGCATAGCCCTTCGGTTTCATTGTACAAGTAATAATCATATGCATGGGTGAATAAAAAAAATATGTTTGTGTAGGGCCATGAAATGGGCCCTATTCATGCATACTTTTAAGTTCAATTGGCAACAAAATGGTGCAAAGAAAGGTAAATAGGTTGCATCTCTATTCATCTCACATACATTTCATTCTAAAATACAATTAACCTTCCAATTCTCTCATGTGCAATTGAACGTACAGATTTTCAAAACACTCATGCATGGCCATATGATATGACCCTGTTATGCTCACTTGGTATATGCATTTTTGCAAAAATGAGAAAGGCATATGGTTTCTCATGTCACAGCTTCTCCACTTAGGATAAATTCACAAATTTTAAACATCAAGCTAATTTCCATCAAGACTACGATAATCAATTTTTTCAACTAAAAATATACTTGTCTCATAAGCAAGATTCTTGATTTCTCCAATTTCCTTCCTTTCAGCATCATCATATCATGCCCTTGAAAGCATATCTGCAATAGAATTTTTCTTACGTGCTATATGCACTGACTTTGGATTTATAAATTTTATATAGGCAAGCCATCGCAACATTACAATTTATATGGAGTTCAACAATTGACTATCATGCCAAGCAAAGGAAATAACTCTATCTCTACCATAACATTTGCATCAATAAAATGATTTAGATCACATTTGAGAGTTGAAACTACTCTCCAAAGTTCCCTTTTAATATTTACATTGATGCTCTTGTAAAATCTTAGCATCAACTTTAATAGCATATTTGTTTCCTTCCTCATCCTCTTGACCAATCACCTAACTAATACCAATTGCACTAGAAACAACTGTGAAGAAGATGGTATTCCCATTGGTGTAATTGACACTTTTAGGAATTGGATTCTACATCAAAATACCTTTTAATTTATTCATGACATGTGTATTCTTATCAAGCCAAACAAACTTTTGATGTTTCCTCAATAGGGCATACAAATCATCTACAATGTGTGCAAAGTGAGGAATCCATATTGAGTAGAAGACACATACTCCCAAGAACTCATTTTGCTCCATATTTATTTCCATCTTAGTAGTTGCTTCCACTTTTGGAGGATATGGTTTATGATCATAAAAGCCACATTGTTGTCTAACTATGAGTACCTCATTCACCTCAAAAGAAGATTTTGGATAGAAAAGTTCAAGCCTGCTTGAATAAATATTTGAAGGATCTTTTCATAGTCAAGAATGTGAGATTTAGCAAATTTTTGACATCCGTCACTATCAATATCAAGGTCTTTATCCTTAACACAAACCTTGATAGGAATATCATCTATAAATGGCATTGTAATGTGTAGAATAAAACCATGCAACAATAAATTTATTGCATTCATCATGTTTGCAACTAAATTTGTGGCACCTTGAGGTAATGTGTTCATATGAACCAATCCAAGAAGTTCCTTCATTGTATTAATGCCTCTATTTTTTATTGCAAGAGATCATAGATAGAATAGAAATCCCCCATAAGTATATGGCATGTCTTGCAAACGCCTCTGCAAACTTGTCTACAATCAGGCCAATGCCTACATTTCTTATTAATAGTTTACTAATTGTTTGAAGATCTTAGATAAACCTAAGTTTAACATTCTTCTTTGGCACAGTGATCCAACAATTAGAGTAAGGGGTAGATGACGATTCTAAGATATACATGCTTATCTTTTCCTTCAACAATCTCATCAACTCAAGAAGATGTGCTTTATGTATTGGACTATGATGCAAACTCCAAGGTATGTGAGAACTTATAAAAATCCTCATTGGAGCTAAAACCTTAATATTTTCACATCGTATTTAATGTGGATAAAGAGAAAAGACATTATCATTCCTATGACCTTTTCAAAATAGGATTTTTCCACATGTAAAAGGAAGCCATTAGCATCAATATCAACTTTTCGAATAGTTTCATCTATAAATACATGTCTAATCTTAGATTTATAATGAAGAATTGGATCATGAATAACCCTCTTAATCATTTCATCACTCAATTTTAGTAAAGGTTGTGCTATTGGCTTAATCTTTTTATTAATTTTCTTGTATTCAATCTCAACTATTGGTTGAAAACCATCAAAGTTATGCAGCTCATTGATCCACTTGTGTAAAATATCATACATTTCTAATGATATTGATGGCCCAATTTTTCATTGAAATTGTTCCACAAACATTAATTTTTCAATTTCCTCAATCATCTTAGTGCAAGAAACATATTCAAATATCCCACAAACATCTTTATCAGATTCAAGTAAAACATCAAGTTTGAATTGGTTTTCATGTTTTTAATTTGTTTATTCATTTTTCTTTGAATTTATTTGGTATGTAGAAAGATAGCCTATCCTAATGAAAAAGCAAATGAAAAATCATATAAAGCAAAATAGTGTCATACGAGAAGTCAAGAATATATGTACCATTATTTACCCACATAATAGTGACACTCACTCAAAATTATGTTCCATGTACATTAGAGAAAATTTCCTCAATGATTGTGAGTTTTTGTAGTGATTGATTTTTTTTTTCATAAATTGTACTGACTTTAGGCCATCACAAGAACAAATCTTGGAAAAAGTATTATCTTCATCTAACACCTTTAGGCCATCACAAGAACAAATCTTGGAAAAAGTATTATCTTCATCTAACACCTTTAGTTTCCATCCTTTGCTCACAAATTAATGGTTTTCCCAAGATAATTGGATATGAAAAAGTTGTGCTCTTCTTAAACATGGTCAATACAAATCAATACATTCACACATGCATCAATCAAATATCTAGACACATTATTTGCAGCATTCATTTCCATCTCCATCAATTGGCCATTTTCCCTCTTTATATAGCTCTCATGATACTACATCTATCTTTCAATGTTACCAACCATGGGTCCCAAATAGTCCTTTTGAGCATAACATTTCTCAAATCTACTTCATTAACCTTCGCCATACTCACTTCTAGTTCATCTTTTTCTTTTATCTCTTCCATTTCAAAATCTTCATTTGTCACTTCAATTGTTTTTATTCTTCTCTTCTTTTCTCTTCATAGAACTCATAAAGTCTTCCTTTACATCCATTCCTGATAATGCTAAAAGTTCATCTTAGGTCAGAGTAACTTAGGATTTCTTCACCTTTTCATGTACAATTTTTTATCAATATGTTTTTCCAATTGGGAGATTAATCGAAAAGAAGATTGTTTCTTACTTATTTTCTCTCCATTGTCACCTTCCTCGAGTAGTTTGCAATGCTTCATGTTTCTCGCCATCTTTCTCCTCAGTCTATGGTTTTTTTTTTAATTCTCTCAACTACTTGATGAACCTTTTCTTTGTTAGGAATCTTTTTTGCTTCATCATACTTCTTCTCTTGCTAATGCTTTTTTGCATCTTAGGTTCAATCTTTTTCTATCTCTTTCTTAGACCTTGTAGTTCTCTTTGCTTGATCCTCAATTTCATAATCTCTTTTTCTTTTCTCGCCTATGTTGATTTCATAAGACTAGACCAAAAACTTGAAGCATATAAAGTTTGGGTCCTCAACTTGAAGCATATAAAGTTTCAGCCATCAACTTGCCTTTACTAGCAACATCATAGACGTGAGTCCAAAAATCGCCTTCTTGATCGTCACCATCAAGTCTAAATGCATATGTGTTCTAGCTACTTAATGCCTAATATAACTTTTTCAATCCTCTTTTTCCAAAATTCCTTTCTAATGGTCTCTTGGTCATGTAATCACATATCTTCCTATCTATTTCAACCATCCAATTCCTCTCTTTGGCTTCTTTGAACAAATTTCATGTCTAGTGTGGATGATCAAACTCATCACACAAAATGCAGCTGTGAGGTTGATTGAAAGGTTGCCTAAACTACTCTTGAGCCCTAGGTTCTTGTTTATGAGTTCTCATTTGGTCTATTTAATACTCTTTAGAGATGCAATTTTAGTCACTAAAATCTTGATTTGGTTTGCTAAAGAATCGACTTTAGTTTCCAGCAATGATATTATCGGATCATCTCTACCTTGCATGCTATGTTCAATTTCCATCTTTGGTGGAGTTTCTCTTCCATTTAGTCTTGATTCAAATTTCATTCTTTCCATTGAGCCATCCAATGAACAATTTTTTGGATTGTCTCACAATCATCAGTGAGACCACCTGCAGTTGTCTTATCCTCTAATATTAGCTCCAACTCTCTTCATAGAGACATATTAAGCATCCCTAGAAAATTTGGAAGCTTGTCTAGCTCTAGGCCCATTCTTTCACTAGCACATAATTGCTTGAACTTTGCCCCAAACACAATCAAACACTTAGTGATATGCATGTCAACCCTAGGTGTACCGATCCACCTTAGAAATGTAGCCCTGTTGTTCTTGCTATGTTACTTATGGGAGAACTTTGCAAGTAATTGTTTCTTGAAATTGGGTGAATACATGTTCAATTTCATCACTCTAATCTAGATACAGTCCCTAGTAAGACCATGTGAGATTTGGATGAAAGCATCCTTTTTATGACCTTGAGGAAGCCCATATTGTTCTGCTATTCACTCATCATATCTAAGATAAGATGTCACATTCATTTCATTGAATTCCCTTCAGTCTATTTTATTGAGTCAATAATTTTCCAAACTATCTGTTCCTCAAATTTATTGGTCATTTTTCAGTGTACTCTCAAACAATGAGATGTATGATTGGATATCAAAAATTAGTGCTAATATCATAGAATCTCATCTTTTTTAGTTCATGATGAGAAACTACTTCAATGTCCAAAAACATCATCCTTGATCTCTTGCAAGATTCTACCTCCTCATACTCGGCAATGGCAATATACCTGAATACAAACAATCATCAAAATAATTCACACACAAACAAAAACTAACGCTAGGCTGAAGGTCCAACGGTAATAAGCAAAGGTTTAAGCCAAACATTTTCATTGTTTTTTACTTTAATTGTAAGTGAAATGTTTGGTTGAATAAGTGAATACACACACAACTTAAAGGTGACAAAGTCCTCTGTAAGCTTTGTGGATCTCAATCTTGCTCCTTTATCCTAGTTTCTTAGATATCAGTATGAAGCTTGAATTGAGTTTGAACCCTCATGAAGGTATTTTTCCTATCCTAGTTTCTTTGATATCAATATGAATCTTGAATTGAGTTTGATCCCTCATGAAGGTATTTGCCTTATCCTATTTTCCAAAATCAATGCAAGAAAGTTTCCATTTGAACTTATCCACTTGTTGAAAAGCTCATCCTTCACGTGTTCCTCTCTCCCTATGAACCTCCTCCACCACGAAGTGTCCTTTCATACAAACCCTTCCCTTCATTTTCCACCTATAATGTTTGAGGATTGCAGCTTTGGTTTCCCATGTATAGACTTTTTTTTTTTTTTGGGAGAAAAACACATACGTGACACGAATGCATTTTTCTTTTGTTTTGTGTTTCCCAATAAAAGAAACGAGCACGAAACCATGCTTTATGCTTTAATAATAAAAGATGTCTTCACTTTGTAAGCTTCACTTCAATCCATCGGCTTCATACTTTAATATATCTTTTGGTAAGCACAAAAAAATAGAAGAAACACATGATTGTGCTACAACAACCCCTCTTTTATGATCTCACAAACACCACGTCAAAAAATTCCTTCATGTAACTACAAACACTTGCACATGCTTGATAGGATTGGTCTTCTGAAGTAAACTTTCTTCACATAACAACCTATTATGTACTCCAAAATCATGTAGAAAATGGATTCTTATGGTTGAGCAACCTTGACAAGCTCACAACTGACAATGCATTCCACATTTCTCACATTGCGAGACTACACAACCACTTTGCATTCCAATCGCATTTGGTGATCATCATGAAGATATAAATCTACAGGACACTTGACTACCATGATTTCTTTTAGTTCAGAGAACTCATGGGCTTCTCGTTCCAATTGGTGAATGGTTATCCAAGATGCTTGAAAAGTTTTGTGCTTTGTTTGAAGCTCAAAGATTCAAGCTAGTCTTAGTTGATGTCAATCATCCAAGAAAAACTCCTAAAGTAGGTATAGATATAGCTCATTTTAAATTTCTATATGTGTTTTATGTATGGATAAAGATAACTCTCAAAACGCTTTATAGATTGGGTATTATCTCCTATAGCCCAAGGAACGGGTGCGGAAGTATGCTTGTGGTTTGCCTAACATCACTTGGAATTCGCCTATTTTCACTCCTCTAAGCCCACAATCATACTCAAATGTAATTGTAGATGAGAAAAGAGGGACGACATGAATGCCTATGCAACCTGAGACCCACTCCAAAGGTTGGCCCTTGGAAGCACTCTCTCCCTCTTACTCACTCTTCCTATTTACTTACTCTATCACACTCACTCATTCATGTACACTTATGCCCACACCCACTTTCTACGGATTGTTTACACTCCCCATTCAATCACAACAAATGCACCAACAGACAGCAAGTTTAGCTGCTCACAAATCACACACACCAACTCTCCCTCTCCTTCCTACTCTCACCATTGCACCCTCTTGTTCACTTTCCCCTCCCACTCTCTAACTTCACTCTCATGTACACACTTTCACGCAGACACTCCCCCATACTCTCATACACCTATACCCAAACACACTATCAACCTTGTTTCTGTTGGAAATTCGGTAGGCCCATAACTAACTCCATGTGTCCCATCGGTCTAAGATCTATAATACAGATTCCAGCATCTTCCAATATTGACAAACATGAAAATACATCACTTAATCATACAATGATGAGACAAAGATAGAGAGAGATTAGACAACATGTTCAAAGTGTTATGTAAGCCACTGCTTACTGACACCATCATATATACAAATATCAATTTACAATGTGGGAGTCAAAATCTCAACCACTATGTGAACCAAAAATAAATGGAAGAGTGTTGTACAAAATTTACAAGAATATTCAGATGTAGGGACAGAAATCTAAATTTTTATGAGATGTATGACCTGATAGGTTATAGAAGAGTGAATATGAGTGACAGAAAGAGGAAAGATCAATTTGGAACTGATATTCAGAAAACCCTAATCTACATTTAGGCTATGGAAGACCCTAAATCAGATGTGTGTGTGACAGATCACATACTTACAGAATTAGCATAGAATGCTAACATGTTGCTGACAAAAATCCTCATACTCATATGTAAACACCTTCTCTAACACCTCATCTGATACATGTAGCATATATGTACTGATTCTCCTTTATGGATGCCATTGCCTCCATGTATGCCGAATAGGACTCCTCGAGACATGGATGCCACCGCCTCCATAAGCTCCAAGTAGTACCTCTGTGCATAAAGAGAATATGCACCTGAATAGTTAACATAAGATGCAATCTTATGTTAAGCTCCATCCAATGACTTTTAAGTACTCCATAATCTTCATGTAGGAGACAATCTTCAAATACATCACGTAGATGGATGATCCACACCACTAAGCTGCTGATAAGTAAGTCTTCTCCATAAGCAAGAGTGTTAGCACACTCTTCTCCAAGAAGAACTCCATGGCTGCTCCTCATGAGCTTCAATAGCTGCTCCATAGCTTTCCATATGTGCACCATGGCTGCCCCATGTGTGCATCATCTAGATCACCTCCAAAAGACCAACAAGTGATGGCGTTGGATGTACTAAAAAGTGACCACATGCCTCTCTTATATAGCCTTTAGACCTCATGCGATAAATAAAGCTAATCACTTCCAAAAGCTGAATTCATGAGATTAAAAGTTGCTCGCTATTTTAATAAAAAACTATTGCAAGTTTTTGCTTTATTTTAACGATCATAGCTTTATTTTTAGACTATCGCTGAATCATGCTTTTGACAAGATTTTTAGACCTTTTGACCACCAGATGAATGTCTTGATGATATTTTTCTAGGATCCACATATTTGCATTTACCTTACGAAATATTTCTCAACATATTTCTGTTGTGTCATATAGATACACTTGAAAAAATCAGAAACTGAATCCATCCTGGGACTTGTGACTCACAACTTAGTGTATTATAAACACTAGCTGGTTCATCTCTGACTGTACTCAACTCTCATGAGTCTCACCAAAGTTTCATATCTATGATATCATCTTGTCTTCATCCTTGTTCTATATGTAAGTACTTCATACCTGTTTCCTTCAAAGTTTGGTATAATCATATATGTGCGCACCTCATGAGTATCAAACCTCTTTGAAATATCAAGCTTCTCTATAATAGAACTCTGGAACTTTCTCCCGATTAGGAACACCTAACAAGAACTTTCTCCATACATTCTCTTTCTTCCTTCTTCTTCAAAAGTTAGAACATAAAGAGAAACTCACAAAGGAAATATAGGAATACGTGTAGGTATGATTCTGCATTCTTTCACATATGGCTTAAAATAAGTCTTCATGTTTCATCACCCCTTGGATGATTTAACACTAGTATCCAGAATTCTTCAAAGTATATCAGACTTCATGAAATCTGGAACATCTTCCTTGTTTCAATAAATGTAATCTTCAGTGATTTAGCATTGCTACCATATCATCAATACCTGTGTGTCAAACAAATAATCTGAAACCTTTTTATTAGCAGTGCACATGCCAATAGCTTTGCCTCCCATTCCTAAGCTTCCCATAATAATAAGGTTAGCTGACCTATTACATCATAACAAAAACCTTGATGAAAGCACTTGAGGATTTAAAATCTTTTGCAACATAACAAGTATCTTCTTCTATTTCTCTACAACACTAATCTGATAGAATCTAAATCTTTGACTTACTTCTTCCAATGTTAAGAACTTTACAAACAAAGGATAGACATCTGACTTAAAAATACTCAAGATCTTCAAGATCATTCAAGATCTATCAAGATCATACAAGATCTATGATCTCTTCAACAAAATATCTGTATAGAATATGCTCTCATCAAACCTTCATGACTGAATGTTTGATTTGTTACCTGAATGTCTCTAAGTGTCCATGCTTCTTACATAAAGTTGTAAAACTTTTCTTCAACTAAATCCTTCCCAAGAATCTACAACTCCTACTGGAATATAAGTGGACAAACTCTAACCTTGAGAACTCCAAAATTTGCACTAATCTTTTAGGCTATAAAAGACCCCAAATCAAATGTGTGTGTGATAGATCACATAATTATAGAATTAGCATATAATGCTAACATATTGCTGATAGAAATCCTCATACTCATATGGAAACACCTTCTCTAACACCTCATTTGATGCATGTAGCATGTATGTACTGATTCTTCTTTATGGATGCCACTGCCTCCATGTATGCCGAATAGGACTCCTCCAGATATGGATGCCACCGTCTCCATAAGCTCCAAGTAGTACCTGTGCGCATAAAGAGAATATGTACCTGAATAGTTAACATAAGATGCAATCTTATGTTAAGCTCCATCCAATGTCTTTGAAGTACTCCATAATCTTCATGTAGAAGACAATCTTCAAATACATCACGTAGATGGATGATCCACACCGCCAAGCTGCTGATAACTAAGTCTTCTCCATAAGCAAGAGTATTAGGATACTCTTATCCAAGAAGAACTCCATGGCTGCTCCTATGAGCTTCAATAGCTGCTCCATAGCTGCCCATATGTGCACCATGGCTGCCCCATGTGTGCATCACCTAGATCACCTCCAAGATCAGCAAGTGATGGTGTTGGATGTACTAAAAAGTGACCACATGCCTCTCTTATATAGGCCTTTAGACCTCATGCAATAAATAAAGCTAATCGCTTCCAAAAGCTGAATTTGTGAGATTAAAAGCTGATCGCTATTTTAATTAAAAACTATCGCAAGTTTTTGCTTTATTTTAAGAATAATAGCTTTATTTTTAGACTATCATTGAATCATGCTTTTGACAGCTTTTTAGACCTTTTGACCAACAGATGAATGTCTTGATGATATTTTTATGATCTGTGAGCTGAGAGCTCTTAAATGAGGTAAAAACCCTAAATCAGCAAAAAATTAGGGTTATGGTTTTCTCCCAAATCTGATCTCTGATGACTGAATGTCCTATACCATTAGAAAGCTCTCATCAAGATCTTCAAGATAGGATCATAAAAACTTTACCCAAATTTTGTGCCAAAAATGACTAAGTACCAAAATTAGGGTTTCTACCCTAAACGGATTTTGGACTGATGTGACATTGATTTCCAACAGTTTCCTTTCACAGACACAAGCACACACTCGCACACCACACCTTGTCATACATACAACCACACACACACACACACACATATATATACTCACACACATCTCTCACTCTCTTCCACGCTCTTTCCCTCTCCTATATTACTTCTTCATACTCTCTTCACATTCACACTCTCGTCTCCTCCTTCCACTCCTAAAGGGGCATTCTCTCCTGAAAAAAGTTGCTTCTAGGTTCCTCTGCGTATCACTATTTCCTATGTTCTTGGGAGGTGTCTCTGAGCTCAATCTTTGTGAAGCAGCTATATAGGAAGACCAAAGGGTACAATGGTATTATTCGAGGCTGATGACATATAGAGCTTGCCAGGTCCCCACCACAAACAGTCCCATGACAACCCAAGAATAGTGAAAAACACAAAAGTTCAACAAAACAACGACCGGTACAGAGTGTAACATACATGGGTGAGAGCAAACACAAGTGACATCATAGAAAGATTCTCTCGAATACTACCCAAGCAAATAAAACTTTGATATTCATACTACAGACATCGGCTTGCAAGATAGGTGAATTCATCCACATTGAGGAGTCCTTCATAGATGAGTAATCGAAGAGGGTACCATGGAAGAAGCCACGACCGAGAAGTATTAACTATTCAATGCCTGCAAAAAAATCAAAAGAGTCACCATGGCAAGCCATGAATGTGAACAGCTGGGATGAAAATGCTGGAATACACATCTACCCACAAAAACAAGCCATCACTGCGAGTGTATTGATTATGCACTTCAACCGAGGCGACATGATTCGAGGTGTAATAAAGACACACACCACCACAATGGCACGACAAATACTAGTAGTCCATAGGATTAAGCATTAGACTGGACTAAGTCACGAGTCACAACCATTCTCTTATCGACTCAGATGGCAATACAAACTTCACCGTGTCAAAGGTCGACACTAATGAGAACTTATAGCCAAAATAATATTACGCTTCAAACCATACTCTAGACCAAAATATGTCACGCACGTAGAAAATGAGATCAAAGCATTCATGTGTGATCCTGGCACCTCCATGAACTCATAGCAGTAGAGATAATGCAAGAATATAAAAAAGACATGTAGACATATAATGACCTATATCCAGTCTCTTGTTTGTAAGGTGACATGTGCAATACAAGTGGTCATGCTTCACCAGTATTTTTCTTTACTCTTAAGCAACAGATTTGGGAAGCGTAGTTGCAGATGCAAAAAATACCATTCAATGCAAAGCTTTACCCAGTAGTGTGTCATCGAACATGATTGAACACATTCAAAAAGATTCACTGCAGATGTATGTAATTCAACGATTCAATCAGAAACTACTTGAGATTTCTGAGACATACCCTTGATTATTGAAATCCTCGCATTTGTTCTGAGCCCGGTCCTCTGCAAGGTCCGTCAGGAATGTATGGTGTCATGCATCAACCATCATGCTCGAGGAGTTTCATTCCTCCTATCACTTCCTCCCGATAGTTGTCTCCTCAAAACAGTCAAGTCCTCCCCTAGAATGAACAACCCGCTGTTGTAGCTCAAAAAATTTGAGAAGAGGTCCTCTCTGTCGAGCTTCAATTCAGCCTTCCTTCAGCTGCCTTTTTATCAATTGGATGTCCAGTGTCTAGGCAAAATCACTTTCTTTTCCTCTGTCTGCAGTACATCGAAATCCCTTCATCATGTTCCATAAAGCTCCTTTAACGCATTTCTGTTCCAATAAATTCCTTCTCCAAATTTTCCATGCTCAACATATGTCCTACTGTGTTTTCCATACTTGTTGTCTACTACTGATAAAGCTTTAGGACCTCATCCTCATTGCAAAACACATGTCCTTTCTAAACTTCTCAAAATACCTTTTTGTTCTGTATAATCTTCACTTCCCCATTTTCAGTGCATTAGGTCACCCAAGAGGCCCAAAGTAGCAGCATATATTCCTGTGATTGATTCCCTCAAAGAACGAGGCTAAGCTAACCAAATTGAAAGCTTCGTAGCAATGACTAAAACATTCCCCATTATAAATGCACCTCCCAATAGCAAAAACCCCCACAGACACGTCCTCTCTCCGGATGGATTTCCCCTATTCTCCGTCCGAGGAGAGAGTCAAAAAACTAAGGTAGAGCGAACAAGGGGGTTAAGTTCTTCCTCCTTCAGCCCTCGACATCCCTATGATCTCAACAACAAAACCACCACAAAGCAAACCCCACTGTCCCCAATTTCTTCCTTGTTGCTGAACAGACACCCTCTCCCCGTGCAGAGTTCTTCCCCCAATTACCAAGAGCCCCCCCAACGATCCTCCTTTGCTGTTGTTATCTGTGCGCCCTTTCTGATGATCACCCACCTGAGCCCCCTGTTGCTACCTACACACATACCCCAAGAACATAAAAAATGAGAGGAAAAAGCCTGCCTGCTAGCCCCTCGTGCAGGCATAAAGGGGCATACTCTCCCTTTCCTATAGCGCGTTTGATGGGTAATAAAAATGGGTGGCCTATTAGTCCTACTCATGAATGGTCTCTTCAAAACAACTACCTTGAAAGGACTGCCCATCCTCCCCACACTTGCTCGTGTTGCCTACATTCATTCCCCAAAAGGTTAGGTGCACCCAAAATCTTGCTAAGTCACATGATAAAAAATGAGACAACAAGAGTGCATTCACTTTTGACCAAGAATTGGTCTACATGTCAAGGCAACCAAACCCTATTAGAGCTCTAGTAAATGAAGCCCGACTTGCAAAGCATGCCTCTTCAAAAGCTATCTCATCAAGCCTTGTATTGCCCCATCCTCTACAAAGACCTCCAAGCTCGCATGGCAGCAAGCATTATGACATGAACAAAAGTGCTAGAATCTGGATTAATTCCCTCCAACTGCATCTGCTCAAAACAAGTGATTGCATTATGCACATGCCCATATTTTCCACAGCCCAAAATCAAAACATTCTCGACGTTCACATCTTCAAGAGGGAGTAGCACAACTCCTTCCAGCTCCATTTTAACAACCCATTCTAGTGCTTCTCTCCCCTATAATACACATTTTTCCTCTTCAGAGTACCTACAATCAAGCATCTAACCTACACCGTGAACACATGTTAGTGCAAAAGATCAACAAGAATTTTAGTCAACATACTCCCCCCTTCTACTTGCGAAGTCATCCTCGATGACCCTCCACACACCCTATGTCACCATGCTTTTCACCTGCCACTTCATTCAAACAGTTAACTTCCTATAACACGTCATAATCCAATCCTCCAAATCATGTCATCATGTCAAATTGCACACACACGTTCCAAACTCTGTATTCATACCTGATTCTCGTGCATAGTATTCTACCATCTCGATCTTCACATGTACCCATGCATGCACATACTCACCTCCACCAGACCATGGCTCAAATGCTCTCATACCTGCTCATATCCGGTCATGCCCAGCTCTTTCCCTATTCCACTTTATCCTACAACCAAAGCTCAATAAACACGCATCATCCCAACATCTCTCACAACACCAATCATAAAGTCAAAATCAAGACTCCATCACAAGTCCAATCCTTGCTAGATCATTCTACAACATAACTCAAAAAAACATTTGCTCCACATGTCTTTCCCCTATCAAAACATAAATGCACTATCCACAAATAATGACTCAAAAAGGGATATCCATGGCATGCTCATGAGCCAAACCTCGGGATCTGTCCTGCAACCTGTAGACAACCAACACACATGTCGTTAGCTTAACCAAAACGATGTACATACCGCGAAATACATTGGAAAGTTCTTCTTCTTCCATCATGTCCTTTTTTACCTGCAACTCGACAAAAAGGTCAATCCAAAAAAAATATAAGAACAGAAAAGCGACAAAACACATATAACTATGCATCTATGTCCAAAAGCTCGTATACTCGCGAAACACACACACACATATATACACACACACACACACACACATACATATATATATATATATATATATATATATATATATATATATATATATATATATATATATATATAAAAGAAAAAGCAAGGGTGCCTAAAACGTAGCCTTACTCACATCCAAAAAATACTGATCGCATGCGATGCGACAAAACTCAAGTAGGGAATTCTCAAAGAGCACCCACACCATTACAAGCCTCTAGAATGGAACTATGAGTAACATAGGAAAAGACCAAGTCCAACAAGTTGCTTACAACTGCCCGATCTGGAGCATATAATAGCTATATCGTCGTTAGTGTCGGATTCAGGTTGATCGATCTATTAGCAGTCAACCTCTCAATCTCGTAAATATACACATGCAAAACACACCCATCCAGGCAATCACCGCCCTCCTCCTCTCTATCTCCCCCCCTCAAGAGTTGGAACTGTCCTTTTTCTTTTTCTTTTTGTGTATTCTTTTTTTTTCACTTCTCGAGTTTGCCTATGTTGCAATTGGATGCGAATCGTGGACTTCACCACCCGGCCAGGTTGGTTCCACCTGTCTACCGACACAACATAGTGTGCAACGACATATACACATATATATACATGCTAGTCCATAGTGAAGCTGGTGCGGCTCGTGGTCTCGACCGCCCGGCTCACCTATCAACCTGTCATGGCAGGAAGCACTAAACAGATATACAGATGGAACTGTCCAGGCCTATGATGAAGCTAGCATCACCTCGCAGTCTAGACCACCTGGCCAGGATGACTCCGCCCACCTACTAACCCATCATAGTATGCTAACACACACACACACACACACACACACACACACACATATATATATATATATATATATATATATATATATATATATATATATATATATATATATATATATATATATATATATATATATATATATATATATATATATATATATATATATATATACACGCTTTTGCTTGTATTTTCTCTTTTTCTATTTTTTCACTTTTCCCATCTTCCATGTCCTGAGAGTTAGGGAGAGGCAGAAAGGAGTATCTGCCCAGCCCCACTTGAACATCATGCAAACAAAAATACACCAAAAAATACAAAAAGCATATACGTGGAGGTCATAGATCGATCAACCGTCACCTTGCTTACTCTGGCATAACGATTATATATGACACAACTCACTAGTCGCAAATAGACCTATCGAACAGGATTCCCCTATCCTATCTCTAAGTGCCTTCCTCAATCATAATGTCGCATGACAACCTCAAAAATCGCTACCTTGTCTCGCTCACCGCGGGTGATCAATGCTCTCTAGGTGGTGAGTCAGGCTACGCCTCAAGAGTCTCATCGCTGCCTATCGACAACAGATCCGCCCAAGCCCAAGTAACATCGTGCACGTCACTGGGTGTTTCCCTTGAATCGTCAAAATAGTAATACCTCTCTTCTGCCCATCATACACACTCAAACAAATATCATCCAAACAAAAACCTCGAAAAGGTAATACCTAGAATCTGGTTAAGAAAACATACCAGCCAATAAGCTTCCTCTGTGTCGTACTCGGTCTCAAATTTCTCGACATGGATATCCATACTAACAAGTGTTTGATCCAAAAATTATACCACCAAGCCATACAGATATATCTCAGCTCTAATGTCCTCCATCTGTCATCTAGCTTCTAGTAGTCTCATACACAACACAAAAAGTCTTCAGTTGTCCAAATTTCTTGAGCTAGAAGGGGATAATATTGATAACAACAAGGAGCATAGCCAACACGTGTGTGTGTGTGTGTATATATATATATATATATATATATATATATATATATATATATATATATATATATATATATATATATATATATATATATATATATATATATATATATATATATATATATATATATATATATATATATATATACACTTTAAGGCTTCATGATCCACATAAAACGTGAAATACTTGCCCATCACATAGTGTCGATACTTGTTTACCATAAAAATCATCGATAGGCACTCCTTTTCCATAGTCGTGTAGTTCCTTCTAGCACTGTTCAGGTTTCAACTTGTGTAATAAATTGGATGGTCCAATTTCTTTTCGTCAACTTGACAAAGCACTGCCCCAACCGCAGTATGGAAAGCATCCATATGCACATGAAACTCTTTCTTCCAATTAGGTCCTACCAGAATTGGTGCATTTATCAACTTCTCTTTAATAGAGTCAAATGTAGTTTGACACTCTTGAGTCCATTGATGTTGCTGATCTTTCCTTAGAAGATTCGTCAATGGTGTTGCTATCGATGAGAAGTTCAATATAAACCGGCGGTAATAGTTAGCATGTCCTCAGAATCCTCTAAATTGCCGCAAGTTCTAAGGAGGTGGGAGTCATCCAATTTTTTCTATCTTATCCTCGTCAACAGAAATTCCTTTTTCGGAAATCACATGTCCGAAGATCAATCCCTTCCTTACTCCAAACATGCATTTTTCGGGATTCAACATGATGCCTTTTTCAATGCTTCTTTTTAAAATAGCTTCGATTCTATTCATCATTTTCTCAAAGTCCCCTTAGATGGTGAAGTCATAGAGGAATATCCCCATCAAGTCCTGCAAATAATCTTGGTATGTTGCGATCATTGCTCTCTGAAACATAGTTGGTGCATTACATAGCCCTTCTTCCAAGTCTATATAATGCTAACAAATTTGAGGATCGATCCCTCTCAGATCACTATATGACCATGCAAAGGCCTTATTGAAATCCTTGAGTACCGATTTGATGCTTTCTCATACACCATTTGGTAACTCTAATCCCATGCTCAATAACTTTTCTACGAAAACCTCCCACTTTTCCACATAATCTTCTCTCGAATATCCTTCACCTCTTGATGTCGCTCTGATCGAAAAGTGCTCCCCAATCACACACTCATGGCTGGCCAGTAAATCGTTGGATTTTTCTTTTTCGATCAGATCTAGTTTCTTCAGTTCGGCCTTTGTGATTGTTTCTTGCACTTTGGACTTTCTTTTCACTTCTATTTTTGATTCTCGATATTTCTATTGGAGCTCTACTTCTAGGACCCTAATCCTTTCTCTTAATTGTGTTACTTCCATTGGTGAAACTAGTTCAAGCTTCAACTCTTCTTTTGAAGTTCCTTTCTCCAAGGACTGGGTAGCTTTGTTTTTCCTTGAGTCTATACTCATCATGTAGCAGTCAAGTTCACTAGTCAAGTTCACTAGTCAAGTTCACTAGTCAAGTTCACTCGTGCGGGTCAGCCATCCCAGCAGTTCTTAATCCCAATCATCCTTGTAAGCTAATGGATTCTTCTACTCTCCCATTTTCGCGTTTTGGAATTTAAATAATTGCAAATTGAACCCATCTTGAAGAAGATCCTTGTGAGTCTGTGTGTAAGGCAAACCTTACCCGCGCCATTTCTTGTCTGACTTTTTCCTTTGCTTTTCTTTCCATTTCATCAGCTGTCATCGACTTCTTACCAGTCGAGTTTGGAGACACTTGGATTTGTACGCGGTCGGACTTTGGCCCAATGGTAATGAAACCCATGCGCCAGTCGTGCACACAATTGGCTTGAACCAGCCATGGTCGTCCAAGTAAGATTGAGAAGGTGTCTTCTGAAGTTCTTGGTCGGACTATCAGATAATCGACACTAAACTCCAATCCTCCTACAACTGTGCTTACGTTCTTCAGAAGTTCAACCCGTTTCACTTGCATCTAATTTGCCATCATGAGGGACATTGGAGTCCCTTCCATGTGGGTAAGGCCAAGAGCCTTCATCATGTACTCCATCATTAGATTGAAAATAGCCCCACTATCCAACTGAGCACCTAGGACTGCATATCCCTTAATCTCAACCGTCACTGCAAGAGCATTCAAGTCTATCTGGGTTGTGATACTTTGAATGATACCTTGAATGTCCTTCTCTTGTTTTTTTTCCTCTTGCGATTTCTGAGGCTTTTTTATATATTCATTGTAAAATTGCTTCCTATATGCAGGGGAATATCTTAGCAACATACAGATGTCCAATGTGACTTCCGTTTCAGCTAGCAATTTCACAATGTCAATTTCCTTCGTGCTTTGCCTTTCCTTTCGATATTTCAGAGCCTTTAACCTCTCAGGGAATGGAGCTATGACTGGCATAAATTTCTTAGTTAGTGGTGGAAGGATCTCGATTTCGTCTAAGTCCTCAAATTCTTGTTGTTCACTAAGTCCTTTCTCGTGATTTTCCACCTCCCCACGCTCGGGTACCTTTTCCTTTCCGGCATTTTCACTTCTGTCTTTTGTATTCTTCACATAATCTTGCGTCTGTGTGACTACTGCCACAATAGGATCTTTTCGTGCATCCTTACCTTGGTCAGCATCCACAAAGTGCATGGATGAACTAGATCCTTCCTGAGGATTCCATGTCCTAAACACCACTCTAATTGTAGGGACTTGCTCTTGTGCTCTAGGATTGGGATGCGCTTGGGCCTCTACACAATTTGAAGCTTTAGCTGGCCCTTGCCCCTTACCCATGTCAGCTCTCTTTTTTGGAAAATCGTCATCGGAGTGACCCTCTCCACTGCAGCACCTGCACATTGGAGTGTAGTCAACTGATTTCTTTTCTTTTGGGCATCTAGCTTGAGTATGTCCAAAGCCATGACATCTCCAACACTGGATTGGGTCAACCCTCCTCTGATCACGTGCTTCTCCTCTCATATATTCTCCTCCCTGACCTTGAGCACCATGCCCATAAGCCTATCTGTTTTCCCAACGAGGCATGGGTGGGACACTCTTAGCGGGCAATCCCGGGTAAGTACATTCCCCCGCGTTTTCCGCTTGCATGGATCATCTTTCATAAGCTATTTTATGATGACATTGATCCTCTGTGTGATTTGTTCTACCACACAAAGTGCAAAGCATCCTAGGTGACGATCTATCAGCGACAAGTCTCGAGACAGTGGGGCATTCAGTAGCCATATGGCCGTAGCCATGGCAATTCTTGCACCATGTGCTAGACCTAAACACCTGATTGGGGTTCCCAACTGCCTCTTGTTTCATCGTGTATGTTTCTTGGGCCATCGTGGTAGTATTTACTCCTTGCGTCACAAATTCCAGTATTCGTTCCTTGGTCAACGTAAGCTTCACCTCGCCTGGCATACTAGTGGTGGCTACAAAAGCTAGAGTGGTCAGTGTAGGACTTTCTTGGCCCGAATCTCTTACAGGTACGCTGCCTGGTCCTACCATTGAATCGTATAAGATCTCAATCCTCCTTTGCTGACCTAGTTGCACTTCCTCTTATAATCTGGCTTGTTCTTTGGAGCTATTACAATGGAAGGTCATGTGAGACTGATATGCTTCTGCGCCATGGGATCGCCTCTTCAGAGTCTCATCATTCGGGGCATTTGCATCTACCTTCCTGACCAAAGTTTCCATCCTCTGATTGTAATTTTCGATGCTCTCATTGACTCCTTGCCGCAGATAGTGCATCTATTGGGCAAATCATATATCCTTCGAAATTTCGGCAAGAAGGTATCCTTGAGCATCTGATAGGTTCCTCGCTCTTGCGGTGTCGAATTCCCATACCAATTGGCTGCCTCGTCACAAAGAGTAGCCCGGAAAATTCATAACCTCTGATCTTGTTCAACTACTTCGTTAGCTTCACAAGTAACTTCAAACATTTGAATGAAGCTATCAAGGTCCTCATCCCAAGCGCCTGTGAATTCAGGGAAATCTCCCAAATGAATTGGTATACGGTGAGCCATCTCAAATAGCTAGGAGATCTCGATGTCACTACGCTCCCAGAAATTCAAAACCCTAGGTTTCAGGACTCCCTCGAGTCTCCTAACTTGAGAAGCAACTCTTCTCTGATAATATTTCCTTTTCTTGAATTGTCTACGACTGCCCAAGGACTCTTCATACGATCTCTATCTCTGCTTCCCCCTAGCTTCGGCTCCACGAGTGGCTCGCTCTTCTCTTTGTGTTCAAGTTCCTCTTGAGGACGAACTCTCCTCACTCATGTACCAGACCCTGGTTCCGCGTGCTAGACCAATGTGTGGCGCTAGACAAACCTATGGCACTCTTTGATAGAGACATGCCAAGCAATCCCCAGTAGGATCGCCAAAATGTTATCTCCTATAGCCCAAGGAACGGGTGTGGAAGTATGCTTGTGGTTTGCCTAAGATCACTTGGAATTGGCCTATTTGCGCTCCTCTAAGCCCACAATCATACTCAAATGTAACAACAAAGGAGAAAAGAGGGACGACCCAAATGCCTATGCAACCCAAGACCCACTCCCAAGGTTGGCTCTTAGAAGCACTCTCCCTCTTGCTCACACTTCCTATTTACTTAATCTATCACACTCACTCATTCATGTACACTTATGCCCACACCCACTTTTTGCTGATCGTTTACACTCCCCATTCAATCACAAGAAATGCACCAATGGTCAACAAGTTTAGCTGCTCACAGATCACACACACCAACTCTCCCTCTCCTTCCTACTCTCACAATTGCACCCTCTTGTTCACTTTCCCCTCCCACTCTCTTAACTTCACTCTCATGTACACACTTTCACACAAACACTACCCCACACTCTCATACACCTATACCCAAACACACCTTCACCCTTGTTTCCCCTCACACACACGGGCATGTACACTCATACACACTCGCACACCACACCTTCTCATACATACAACCACACACACACACATATATATACTTGCTCTCTTCCACGCTCTTCCCCTCTCCTATATTACTTCTTCATACTCTCTTCACATTCACGCTCTCGTCTCCTCCTTCCACTCCTAAAGGGGCATTCTCCCCTGAAATAAAGTTGCTTCTAAGTTCCTCTGCATGTCAGTATTTCCTATGTTCTTGGGTGGGTTCTCTATGCTCAATCCTTGTGAAGAAGCTGTATAGGAAGACCAAAGGGTACAATGGTATTATTCAAGGTTGATGACATATAGAGCTTGCCGGGTCTTTGCATGTTGCTTCAAAGTATAAATGAGGACCAAATCTCCCTCCAGGTTTTTATCCTTAATATGAGCATCAAACTATGCCTTCTGTCGCCTTTTTGCAACGTAAATACCTGCCACTGCTTGTAATCTTGTTTCATGTAACTTTTCAATTTCGTCCAATTGAGTTGATAACTCATGTCCAATCCATTCATAATTTGAGGCTACTCTGAGAGTAGATACCAGGAAATCAATTGGTAAGATGGCATTCTGTCCGTACACCAGGTTAAATGGTGTAGTTCCTATGGTTGTTTTGTATGCTACTCGAAATGCCCATAAAGCGTTATGTAATTGCTTGTCCCAATTGGATCTGCCATTGTTAACAATCTTAGTGAGAACAGTACATAAGATTTTGTTCGAACTTTCAGCCTGTCTGTTGGCTTGTGGGTGATAAGGGGCTGATTTCTTATGAATCACTAAGAATTCATTCATTAGGGCTTCTATCACTTCATAGAATTCAATAGGAAATCCAAACCTAGTGAATATGTTCTCAAAGAGAAACTTAGCCGTAGTCCTTGCATCGTTCTTCTTGGTCGCTTTGGCCTCTACCCATTGGGTCAAATAATCCGTTGCTACTATTATGTACTCGGCATTTGAACCTTTAGCTGGTGGACTAATAGGTCCTACAAAATCTATCCCCCATTTGGTAAACGCTCTGGCACTCATCATGCGCTTCAACGGCATTTCATCTCTCTTAATTGCATACTTTGTTCGTTGATAGGTATCGCATCTTTGGACGTAAGTGGCTGCATCTTGATATAGAGTAGGCCACCACATTCCAGCGAAGAGAATCATTTTTGCAATTTTATCTGCAGAAAAGTGTCCTCCCGCAGCTCCAGTATGAGCCATCTCTAAGACAGAAACGTACTCGTCTTCATGAATGCACATTCGTAGATGATTGTCCCTTCCTCTCTTGAAAAGTTGTTTTACTATAAGAACGTAATCCTTGCTTTGCTCTTCGAGGGCACGTTTTCTTGCTAAGTTAGCTCCTATTGGGTACTTTTGAGTTGTCAAGAATTTTACCAGAGGCATACTCCACCTTGGTGCTACGGTAGAGCAACATAGAGTAGAGTTCTCTTATGGCCTTCTCTCTTGACAAGTGGGGTAGGTAGATACATAATTATGTATATCCCTCTACATGGTTTGCTAGTGTATGCCCAATCTCTTTAGTGTTTTCCATGTTCCATTCACACTTCGATGAGTTTTCCATTGATTTACATGTGCTTTTTGAAGCCACATCTCTTGCTCCTCTTCCTCCACACATCTCATAAGTAGCCCACTTGGATCTTGGTGGTATAAGCTTCCAGCAATGATGTAGAGATTTATAGTCTTCCATAGCTCCTAACTTTTGTTTGTAGTGATCCTATGTTGAGGTCCATATGTGAGGATGGGGATCAAATTTTCTGCCCATTGTGGACATACTTCGAGATTGAAAAGATAAGTATCCGGTAGATCATCTAGTACTCCTGTGGGGGGCTCTCCATGTGTCATTCTCGACAGGTGATCTGCTCAGATATGTGTATTTCCCTTCTTGACTACTACTTCAAAATCAAATTCCATTAACAGTAGAAACCATTGCACTAGTCGTCCGGTATTACAAGGTTTATTGGCTAGGTACAGTAGGGCTTGATGATCGATGAAGAATTTGAATTGGTTTGCCAATAAGTAGTGTCGAAACTTCTTTACCGCATACACCGTTCTTAAACCTTCTCGCTTCGTAGTGGTATAATTGTGCTCTGCTTGGTTTAATTGTCTATTGGCATAGGCTCTAGGGTGGTCTAGCTTTCATGTATCGGCTCGTTGTGCTAAGATGCATCCAATGGCAAATTTGGATGCATCTACATGAATATGAAATGGTTTATTCCAATCAGGCACTCTGAGGATTGGTGCTGAACTCAAGCGACTCTTCAGTTCATTAAAATCCTTTTCACATTCTTCCGTCCAAATAAACTGAGTCAGTAATCCATAAAGGGGCCTAGCAATTATGGCATACATGTGAATGAATCTACGGTAGTATCCACAATGTCCCATAAATGCTTGCACTTCCTTAGTGGTCTTTGGCCTTGGCAAATCTAGAATCACTTTGATTTTGTCTTCATCCGTGGAAATTCCATTTTTAGAGACAATGTGTCCTAATATCTTCCCTTGTCGAACCATGAAGACACATTTTTCCAGATTAAGGTAGACTCTATACTGTCGACATTTGGCAAATATCTTTCTTAGTTCTAGGATATGTTCTGATCGTATAGCTAAATAGGTGCATAAATCGTCCACATATACCTCCATACTCTTTCTCAAGAACTCCTTGAACACATGGCACATCAACCTTTGGAAATTGGTTGGGGCATTAGTTAGGCCAAAAGGCATAACCCTAAATGCATAAACTCCCCATTTGCTTGCAAAGGTTGTCTGATGATCTGTGATAGGTAATGGGTAACTATCTTGTATGGTGGCTGCATTCACTTTTTTTCACATTAATACATACCCTTAACTTGCCATTCTTTTTTGGCACGACTACCAAGGGTGATACCCATTCAGTGTGTTCGATCTCATAAATGAAGCCTGCATCCGATAACTTATCTATCTCTTCTTTAATTTTTGCCAAATAGACATCGTTATAAGTGTATGGTCTTTGTTTGGAAGGCTTTGCTTCTGTTGTCATAGGGATTCTATGGGCAGAAATAGAGGGATCTACACCTTTTAAATACTTATATGTCCATGCAAAGACGTCCCTATATTCTCTTATGAGTTGGATTAACTCTTTTTCTTCCTCTAATGAGATATCATGTCCTATATAAGTGCATCTTTCTTCTCCTTCCTCCAGAATTACTATTATTTTCTTGGTCTGCTCTTTGTTGTTGTATGATACGCCTGGTTGCGATTCCCGTTTTGGCATCTGAATAGAAATCTTTCTCTCCTCCACCTCATATTTCTTGAAGTTCACAGGCACTTCGAATTGGTGTCGAGGCTTGTTCTCTTCCTCTCCATTTTCTTTGTCTCGTTCACTTTCTTCCCTTGGTGTCATTCCTTGGTTTGACTCGTTAGTTATGACATTTACCCTTTGATTTTCATGTTCTTCCTCAATTGGTTCTTGTTCCATTTTGATGCTCTCATAATCTTCTTTCCATTCTTTTTCAATTACTTCTCCTTCGTCAGCTTCTTGGAGAACAACCATGTATAATCTTACATCATATCCTTCCTCATCAATGCATTCATTCATGGTTATTACTTCTTCATTCACACATACATCAAGAGTGGCTAAAATCTCCATCCAACCATGGGGTTCAAATTCTTCGTCTAAAAATATTTGGGGCATATAGCCGGAGCTTCTACAGATCTAGATACTCCCTGTCTTTGCTGCCATCCTCTCCTCCTTTCTTCTTCCCTTTTAGCTGCCTGGCATATCCATAGATGAGTGTCTTCTTTCATCCATGTTTGGTCACTTGAACCTATGCTATGCATAGATAGATCATCATCCTCCTTATGTATTAGATTCCATTGCAGGGGGGGAACATCTTGATACATGTAAGTATGGATATTTATTCTGGTCGTGGTTCCCCCATGCTGCAAGTATACAACATCTTTTCCCCAGTCTTGCACTACCTTAAGTTGTCTCATGAAAGGCCTTCCAAGTATCATCTCATAATTGCTAGCCTTTTCAAATAGACAGATCGCCAAGGTGTGATCAAATTCAACTCCGCACGTGGTAAAGTTCACTTTTTCTAATAATCCGAGGGGTTGTTCCGTGTGTCCATCTTCCATTTGAATCTTCATCCTGGTTGGTCGTAAAGCTGGTTTTCCCTAGTTTTACCAAATTTCTTTGGTATCAATTCCTACTCCCGTCTTTAGTGGTATAACCTCTGTAGGTGATAGGGAGGCATGTGTTCCCTTCATCTCCCTCACTGAAATCTCCAACCTTATCGATTGGGATTTTAACTATGGCTACTTCATCTGGTATCTCATTTTTTTCTGACTTTGTCTCTAATTGACTAGTGAGCTTCTCCTTCAGTTGCGGTTTTACCTTCAAGAGTTCTTCCAACGTCAGAGTACAAGGTATTTTTACTTTTTTAAGATGCTCTTTGATGTCTGAGGTATGAATCGATGGGTTCTGCTCCTTTCTCCTCACTGAGGGAACACAATATAATTCCCAATTATGTTCATATTCTCCCATGTAGTTTGGCAAAGCCTTCACACTATCTTCATCATTTTTACTATCGTCAAGTTGCAATAATCCCTTTGAGTTTAACCCATGCATTGACACTTCAAACTCATCTTCTGCTACTAACTCCTCAAAGAGAGGTTCAATTCCTTCTATTCTCTTCCATCTATCTTCCTGGACTCTTGCCCACAAGTCTCTAGGCCATTCCCCATCTACTTCAGGGATATTGGATGCTTCCCTTTTATTCTCGTAGTAATTTTCACCATAGGTCTCGTCTTCCTTCCCTTCCTTGGGGTCATTAGGTGTGACATACTCTTGAAATTTGTTTTCGGGAATTCTTGAGTTGGGTAGTAGAATAGGTTTTTCTAAGGTTTGTTGAGCTACTTCAATTAATTTCTTACAGATCTCCAATCTTTCTTTCTCTAAGTCGCCTCTTGGATATTCCCTTTCGTGTTGCTCCATGGTTGGTCCTGCTTTTATTCGTGCCTGATATGCCTGAATCCACATGGCTAACTCTTCTGGCATTGGGTCGGCCAGAACTGATCCTGCCTCTTGTTTTCTATGCTTCTCTACCTTATTGTTTCCCTCAAGTTCTTGTTTTTCTTCTTGGCCTTGTTCTTTATTCTCGTTCTCCATCTTTTGTTGTAGTTTCCTTTCTTTCATCCTCTCTCTACGGTTCTTCCATCTTTGGGTCCGTTTACTTTTAGTACTTTTCCCAGACTCTTCAAAATATGCAATTACGCGAGATGTGGGCACGTTCACACCTTTGTCGGAATAATCTTTTTCTCTGGTTTTATCGGAAATCTCTCTAGCTTTAGCCCTTGTTATTGCTTTCAATGGCACTGTGTACTCCTTATCACTCCCTGATGATTCTATCAAGCATAAGGTCATAGTGCATGTGCTTGCTGTTGATATGTGGGATATCTAAAGGCTTCTCCTCCTTGATCTCTCTGGGGGTATCCATAAGGCCTCATGGGTGGTTGTACCAGTCTTGATTGCCGATTGTAAGGATAGTTCTCTGTGTTATGGTTTGTGTACCTTTGTTCTATGCTACAATAATGCATAGGGCCTGGGGCGGGTGGTCTATTGTAAGCATAAGCAGGTGGTGGAACTACTCCCCTATTGCACATGTGAGAAGGATGATCACCTCCACAGTGCACACATCTTCTAAGCATGGGTACTCTCATAGGATTGCTTGGGTAATTCCTCTGTCTTTGAACAATCAGCTTCTTAACCACTAAATTGGCTATTTCTTCTACATTGTTCTTAGGATTTGATGTGCTGCTTACGGTATCCTCACTTTTCACACTGCCTTGGGATATCTTCAAGTCTTCCGCCAGATTGTCCTATAGGTCAATACACTCTTTCATAGACTCTTGTAAATTTTGAACTCTCTTCACATATACTAATGATCTCAATGATCCATTCACTAATCCTTCCAAAACAATGAAACCATTTTGTTTTGAGTGGGTCTCTCCTCAACAGGGCATCTATCCACATATTGCTTGAATCGTCTTGCGGCCAATCTTACTGATTCTGTAGGGGCCTGTTTAAAACTATGGATTAATGATGACGAGTTGTTTTTTATTCCAGACTTAGTGAATTCTTCAATCAGTTCTTGATAGACTTGTATGTTTTGGAAATTATTAGGATCTAAGGGTTGGAACCAAGCTAAGGTTGTGTCTGTAAGGGTTAGGCCGAATGATTCATATTGGATCAAAAAGTCTTCCACTTGTTCAGCTCTTATCACTTGCTTGAATTCAGTTATATGGTTGTATGGTTCCCTAGAGCCATCATAGTGGCTTCTCATGCATTTGGCAACTTGGATGGGTCTCAATCTTCTTCCGGGTTCAGGTGGTCTTGGCATTACAGGGAGAACTGGTCGTCCTATTGGTATACCTGCTTCTCGTCCTATTGGTGGTCTCTCATGAATAGGGATTCTATTTCTCGGTTCTACATTTGTAGGAGGTTGATAGTTAGGATTATTACCAGGTGTGGCAAACTGCACGTGGGGTCTGAGAGGGATGTTTGGTTGTTGTGTCTGTCCTGAATGCTGATAAGAAGTATCCTGATGAGTTCCTTGGGGTTTTGCAAAGTTGTGGCTTGATCCCTTGGTGGGAATACTAGAATGTTCTGATATTTCAGCCCAGCTCTTTCTAATTCGGGTAAATCCCAGTATCTTCTCTGATTTTTGTCCAAGTACGTGATAAGAGTGGGGAGTTCAGGGTCTCGTAACTCCTAAATGGTAGCTGGATTGGTAGCCTCTTCCCACAACGAAGAGTTGGTTTTAAGTAAATACTCCATTCCATTGACCAGATAGATATCCATCAGGGAATCGTCTTGGGGAATTAGGTCCCCTCTCCAAACCTGCATTACAATGGACTTCCCTCTAGGGGTAGATACCTGTTCCTCATGCCCTTCTTCATTAAGGTTTTGGGTATTGCCCTCTTCCCTTTGTTCGTTGATGTTTTCAGGGTGCTCTGTGATAGCATACAAAATCTCTCTTTTGTCCATATAGAATCCTCCTGCATACTTAATAGCAAGCCTAGGCACTATGTAAGCATCTGTAGCTTTCTTCAGCCTAGCCACTGATCTGTTTAGTCGATCTAGGTAGATGGGTAAACCGTGTTGATTCGTGCTCACATATTCTAAAGACGTTCGATATTCTCCCTCAATAATTGACATCATGTCAACTATTGGTACATAATTTTGCATGTCTTTTGAGGCCATGAGGATTTCCTCTTCAGACTCACTTGAGGTTTAAGAGTTATGCGAATGAATACTTGGTTCTGCTACACTTCCCACAGAAGAAATTACACTTCTTCGGCTTCCTAAGATCGACCTGATCTTAGGTTCATTCACTCAAGAGCTCTAATTGAGTTTTGACACCCCCCAGCTCCCTATGCTCTTTGCTAAATCTCAGATTTGTATGAATTTTTTTGTTGAGTTGGAATTTCCTACTAGAGTATCTAAAAATCTCCCTGCACAACACGTGACACTGGCTCAACACACGACACTCAACACTGGACAAATATCGCAACTCAGGTCTCCATGACACTTGACAAGTACCAATTATCACGATAGCAGGTCCACGATATTCGACACTTGCAGAATCACGACACAGGAGACTAGTCAAGTGTCACGAGACAAAAACGATACTCGTCACTTGAATGTCGCGATGCAACCACGATATCGGATAGTTGTCAAATGTCATGATGAAAACACGATATCCGACACTTGTTAAATGTCACGAGACAATCGTGATATTCGACACTTGTCAAATGTCACGATGCAACCATGATATTCGATACTTGTCAAATGTCGCGATGCAACCACAATACTTGACACTTGTGAAATGTCATGATGCAACCACAATACTTGACACTTGTGAAATATCGCGATGCAACCATGATACTCGACACTTGTCAAATGTCGCGATGCAAACACGATATCAGACACTTGTTAAATGTCGCGAGACAATCACGATATTCGACACTTGTCAAATGTCATGAGACAATCACGCTATTCAACACTTGTCAAATGTCACACGGCAATCACGATATTCGACAAAGGGTAAATATCGCGACACTCAACCGTGGGAAATCACGACACCTAAATGTCATGACACTCAATCGTGGGAGATCACAACACTTGCAATTTTTTCAATTTTAATCAGGTAAATTTGACATTCACTTTAATGTGAGTGATCCTATGGCTTGTCTCCCCTCTCTCAAGTGCCTAAATCAAGGAAAAAAGTTTCCTCAGCCCCTGGATAACCCCTCACGACATCTACCGCAGGTCATTCCTTCTTCCCATTGATTGAACTTGAAATTTTTTAGCAAGGATGGGATGTGCTCACCTCTCAAGTTTCCTTAAGCCCCTTTTCCACCTCTCCTCATGCTGCCTTTACTCCAAACACCTCGTTTTCTCTCTTGCGATATCTGACATCCCAACTCTCTTTCTCTCAATACTTGCTAGAAGACAAGTGAATTGAAAAAGACTTGTTTTCTGGTTTTTATACTTATGAGAAGTACCTAACTAAAAAGGCTGAAAGAACAAACTTGAAAACTAACCCTATCTTCCTAGCCTAATCACTTACTTCCTCCTACCTACTCTAACTTCCATCTCTACTCACTTCCCTAAACTATCAACTCACTACACACACTCCAAAAGCGAGAAGTAGTAAGTGCGGATGAGAGTGACTTACCAAAGAAGAGAGTTTCACAACTCCTCTACTCACTTCAATGCTAAGAGCTATTCACCATCACACCAATGCCTCAGTTTGATTCGACTCTCCCCGGCAATGGCGCCAAAAACGTGTGTACCCAAGTACCGACTTAGGAACTTGTGGAGAAAGAGACTATACCCCCTCAAGTGCATATAGTGGGGACTCACACTTTAATTATCAATCCAAGGAGTATCAAGACCTAGCCGAGTGTATGAAGACATGCATTCAAATAGTGGTCCATGCAAATGAAGTTTCACAAAGTACAAATAAGTATAAATCAATCACAATCAAGTTTTCAAGGTCAACTATGGTGTCGCGACACTTGGAACAGTAGTCAATAGTAAATCAAGCTTTTCTCTTAGCTCCGAACTCCGAATATGGCAAATAGTGGGTTCATTTTGAAGCTCTAGAGAAGACGCATCCAATGGTGGTCTTTTCACTCAATTCTGATGCTTCTACTTCAAGTTGTGAGCAAAATACTGAGTCGCGGGATTGATCTTCCTACACTTCAGCACTTCCTACACTTCACACACACCTTACCAATAGCATATAAGCATTTCCATGGATAGACAATACTTCTAAGCACTCTTTCCAAGCATCACACATGCATGCAAGCTCACAAAGAAGAAGATATAGAGAGGAGAAAACACAAATTCGAAATTTTGTGCTCTTGATTCTCATAATGGCAAAAAGTCCTTACCAAGAGTCACAAAATGACTTATATACATGTGCCCTAAAAAATGGTCCTTTCACACAAGAGACCGGTATTTTATTGAGTAAAAGACTAATTTCCTACTAATTTACAAGGGTATTGAGAAAAATCTTTACGGGTATGCATCTAGAGGACTCCTCTAGTGTATTTACATCGGAAAATATATTACAAAGTGATTATCGTACAAAAATAAAGTGTCCAATTCGGAAAAATTTTGGGGTCCTTCTTTTCTCTGCCTCTTTGCTCTTCTTTGCTCTGCAACACACCTCTGGTACAATGGTTTCATAACTCGAAAATGAACAAGAGCACTAGCTTCCGATCTTCTAGCATGTTGGTACATGGCATATTGTTCATGTACATTCGTACTGCATTGTTGAGCACGCTGCCACTGTGGTTCTTGGTTGGATGTATGTCAATTGCACCATATTAGCCATAGGTGGTGTGGTGTAGATCTAGGCCTACATGCAGGGTGCTCATAGTGTATGTGAATGTGAACAAAAGTGCTGCCTAGTCTTCGCGCTTACATTTGAATGGCAAGAAATTGGTGTGCGCTTGGGGAAGCAAAAACTCATTTATAAATTTTTTGTTCACATCATGTTCTTCACATGGTAAAAGCATATCAATATCCGGTTGCACATGAGTAAATGGAATCTATTTAGGCTTTTCACCATTACTAGAATTCATGTTCATATTCATCCTTGCAATTCATCGATTCTCAAATACTATTCAAAAGAATTGCAGCAAAAGACAAATGGAGGTAGGAATCTCTTCAGATAAATAATTTATTCCTTAACCATAACGATTGATTTTAAGTCTTTAAGAATCAATCTTTTGGCGTGTGAAAGAGTGTCATTCAAATGAACTTAGCAAGAATCGAATTCAACTTATAAAATCATATGAAGCTTTAAGTAAATCTTTTAATTGAAAATTTCGTCAGCAATATTTTGCAAAGTTTGTGATCGAACCCGCGACCTAGTGCTACAAAGGAATGTCTCTAACCATTACATTTACATTAAGTCATCCGTTGAAATTAATCATTACATTAATTTCGGTGAAAATCGCATGTTAGACAATCTGGAAAAAAAAGCTGCCGAACTTGCCCGGTTCTTACGTGTCTCAATTGAGGGGTTTTGAATTTCAATCGAGAAAAAAAAAACTATATTTTTTTTTTCTTTTGCAAAATTTTAGTACAAAACTGTTTTAAGCAAAAAAAAGTTTGAGCATAATTTATCAATTGAAATTGGATCGGCATGCATCTCTAATGAGAGTGGCATAATTATGCAATTGGCAGAGACCCTTGACAAGCGAATGTCGACCTTTTGCTCTCCGCTTATTAAAAGACACCATCTCTATAAGCGTGAATATAAGATCCGGTATGAGTGTCGGTAACATATTGGACCTTATATCGATGCTTATACTAGCGCCTATACTGACAATGATATTTTCTGGTGCTTTTACTGGCAAAAAGCATTTAACGGCTATACCGATGGTCAGATGACCACCGGTATGACTAACATGATCTTTGCAAGCATTTCCAACCGTCATACCAATGTCTGGATGTGATCATCGATATGGCTAGCGTCGGTATGCCCCTCATATGTTGTAGTGATAAAGCAACTATAGATGATCAAATATCAGATAAGAGGGATCGACATCTCTAACGAGAGTGATATAATTATGCAAGTGGCAGAGACCTTTCACAAGCGTCAACTGTCTCAAACTCACAGGTTCTACTTCATCATCATAAATCAATTAGATGTGCAACTGTGAGACTATTTCATATGGTGCAAAACATTTGGTTTAAGGTGCACATTGTAGTAGTATGACCAGAATTTCTACATTTTCTACACTGTACTTGGTCTAATGGATCCATTGGTGTTTGCGGTACGATTGATGTTAATGTTGTTGGATCAGTCACTACAATGGATCATACTAAAAAACCCAACATGTTTTTTGTAGCCATGCACATCCACAAATTGTATCCTATCCTCCAAACTAAGATTGGTTTTGGGTTCCAAAAGGTATAGGAATTTTGTGAAACTAGTCCATGTGAAACCTAGAAAGAAGATCTAAAACCCTCATGTAGTTCTTAAACCTCCATGCCAAAGAAGTTATAAAGGAAACCAAGATTTATGATGAAATGCTCTTTAATGAAGGTAGTGTATTAAAAGATGTAAGTGATCACTGTTAGTGTTCAATTTTAGGGACTTCAAATGTACAACATAAGCAAGTATATATATCACAAATAATTGAAGAGTGTCTTTGTTAGTGGTTTTAGAAGTTCCAAAAAACTTGATCTATTTCTAGAGATTATATTTCCCAATGTTGACTAAAATTCTTGGTGATATTTTGCACTAACATGTCTTCATGGTGTAGGTTAGACGCTTGATTGTAGGTACTTTAAAGAGGAAAAATGTGTATTACAGGGGAGGGAAGCACTATAATGGGTTGCTAAAATGGAGCTGGAAGGAGTTGTGCTACTCCCTTTTGAAGATGTGAATGTCGCGAATGTTTTGATTTCGGGCTGTGTTAAATATGGGCATGTGCATAATGCAATCACTTGTTTTGAGCAGATGCAGTTGCAGGGAATTCATCTAGATTCTAGCACTTTTGTTCATGTTATATATGCTTGCTTCCATGCGAGCTTGGATATTCTTCAAGGTCTTTGTAGAGGATGGGGCAATACAAGTCTGGATGAGATAGCTTTTGAAGAGGCATGCTTTGCAGGTCGGGGTTCATTTATTGGAGCTCTAACATGGTTTGGTTGCCTTGACATGTAGATCAATTCTTGATCAGACGTGAATGCACTCTTGTTGTTTCATTTTCTATCATGTGACTTAGCAAGATTTTGGGTGCACCTAACCTTTTGGGGAATGAACTTTGTGCAGGTAGCATGAGCGAGTGTGGCGAGGATGGGTAGTCCTTTCAAGGCAGTTGTTTTGAAGAGACCATTCATGAGTCGGACTAATAGGCCACCCATTTTTATTACCATTTGACTCGCTATAGGAAAGGGAAGGTATGTTTGTCCCAGGCCTCTTGTCCGGGTTGTTGAGCCTCTTGCCTCTTGAAGTGGGGGCAAGGGTTCAACCCCCACCGGCACCATGTAAGAGACATGTTTATCTTGGAAAGTTGTACCTTGTGGCTGATGTGCCACTGTTTGTCCTGCCCCATGGTAGATGTGACCGCAGTTTAACCCAGCTATGTTGCCAAAATCACAAGGCTACCAAGGGCTGAAGGGGGAAAGAACTTACAATGCTTGTTTGCTCTACCTCAGTTTTTTGACTCTCTTCTCGGACGGAGAACGAGGAGGAATTCATCCGGAGAGAGGACGTGTCTGTGGGGTTTTTTGGCTATCAGGAGGTGTTTACTATGGGGAATGTTTTAGTCATTGCTACGAAGCTTCCACTTTGGTTCATTAAGCCTCGTTCTTTGAGGGAATCAATCGGAGGAATATATGATACTACTTTGGGCCTCTTGGGTGAGCTGATGCGCTAAAAAAGGACAAAAAGGCATTTTGAGAAGTTTAAAAAGGACATGCATTTTGCAATGAAGATGAGGTCCTGAAGCTTTATCAGTAGTAGACAACAAGGAAGTATGGAAAACACAGTAGCACATATGTTGAGCATGGAAAATTTGGAGAAGGAATTCATTGGAACAGAAATGTGTTAGAGAAGCTTTATGGAACATGATGAAGGGATTTCGATGTACTGTAGACAGAGGAGAAGAAAGTGATTTTGCCTAGACACTAGATATCCAATTAATAAAAAGGCAGCTGAAGGAAGGCTGAATTGAAGCTCGACAGAGAGGACCTCTTCTCAAATTTTTTGAGTTACAATAGCGGGCTGTTCATTCTCGGGGAGGACTTGACTGTTTTGAGGAGAGAAAACTATCGGGAGGAAGTGACAGGAGGAACGAAAGGTATGTCTCAGAAATCTCAAGTAGTTTCTGCTTGAATCGTTGAAGCACATACATCTGTAGTGAATCTTTTTCAATGCGTTCAATCATGTTCTATGACACACCACACTACTGGGTGAAGCTTTGCATTGAATGGTCTTATTTGCATCTGCAACTACGCTTCCTAAATCTGTTGCTTAAGAGTAAAGAAAACTACTGGTGAAGCATGACCACCTATATTGCACACGTCACCTTACAAACAAGAGAGTGGATATAGGTCATTATATGTCTACCTGTCTTTTTAATATTCTTGCATTATCTCTGTTGCTATGAGTTCATGGAGGTGCCAAGATCACACATGAATGCTTTGATCTCATTTTCTACGTGGGTGACATGCTTTGATCTCATTTTTTACGTGGGTGACATATTTTGGTCTACAATGTGGTTTGAAGAGTAATATTATTTTCGTTATAAGTTCTCATTAGTGTCGACCTTTGACACAGTGGAGTTTGTATTGCCATCTAAGTTGATAAGAGAATGGTTGTGACTCGTGACTTAGTCCGGTCTGATGCTTAATCCTATGGACTACTAGTATTTGTCGTGCCATCGAGGTAGTGTGTCTTTATTACACCTCGAATCATGTCGCCTCAGTTGAAGTGCATAATCAATACACTCACAGTGATGGCTTGTTTTTGTGGGTGGACGTGTATTCCAGTGTTTTCATCCCAACTGTTCACATTCGTGGCTTGCCATGGCGACTCTTTTGATTTTTTTGTAGGCATTGAATAGTTAATACCTCTCGGTCGTGGCTTCTTCCATGGTACCCTCTTCGATTGCTCATCTATAAAGGACTGCTCAATGTGGATGAATTCACCTATCTTGCAAGTCGATGTCTATAGTATGAATATCAAAGTTTGATTTGCCTGGGTAGTGTTCGAGAGAATCTCTCTATGATGTCACTTGTGTTTGCTCTCACCCGTGTATGTTACACTCTGCACGCGACTAGTCAACATGATTATCACGAAATTTCCCGCATTAGAATCTATCCCATTCCATGGTTTGGATCATAAAAGATCAGGTGACAGCATATCATCAACAACGGAGCTATATTCTACACAGGAAACAACAACAGTACAAGGACACAAGTCAAGCTGGACTCCGAGGTCCACAGAGGATTGCTCAAGTATGGATACCAAAGAAAGTGATTGCCGCTCAACCTGCTAGAACGCAAATATGGGTCCCCAAATCATGTGCACCAATGACGATCATCAAAGGAAAAATATCAATACACAAGAAGGATCAATACGACATGAAGACGAGAAATCAAGAAAGAGGCGACTACATGAAATTGCAGAAATAGAAATACACAACAAGAACAACTCAAGGACTTGAAGGGTTAGCAAAGCGGAAGTACAACTTGAGAAATACTCCAAACACCAGAAACGATGGAGATGTAGTCAACCGCAAAAAAATGAAATAGATCTGGATGCCTAAATGCCAATCAATCTGCATACATCGACCAGTTACTTCAGCTTGCACACATCTTGCATTCCAAGAATCTCGAGCATGCATAATAGGGCCACATTACAAGGCCATGCATTCGGCACCTAGTTCTTCTTTTATTGGATAATGAAGCACATTTCCCTGTCAGGGAATAGGAGAGCACTTGTATAATAATCCCAAGTAAAATAATTAATGATCAATAAAAGCTTCGGCTAGGTACTAACGCTTTTGTTTTCTTTCAAAAAGAAATAGCAAAAAAAAATATAGAGGTAAAGAAAAATCCCAGGTACTACCTTTCTCACACCCACGGGCAAGGGACGACACTAGTCACTCGGAGAGTGCCAAATTCATGAAAGCTAAGTCGAGGATAACTTATGCAACCAGCTTTACACTGAGTAGGGTATGTCTTGAGTGCAGATGGCATCTTCAAATTCTGAGGCTACGCAAGAGGAAGAGGTCTTGCTCTTCCTTTGGAATCGATCACTAAGGTGAGAGGTCATTGGTTCCTTGAAGACCAACCCGTGTCGGATCTCCTCTTTATGGCCACCATCAAGATCATGGATAGGAATCACTACTTCCCAATAATGTCACAAGATTTCCAAACCATAATCTAGGGATTACCACGCATCACAGATGTTTGGACAAGGGCAGGAATTGACGCATTTCTGCGACTCCCAATATATTTACCGGATTTTCAAAGATGCACACAAGTTATGAACACACTCCAGTCCGCAGTAGATAATCCCTCAATCCCGGAAGCTAAAGTGTTGAACAAAGTAGGTGCATGGAAAACCATTCGATTCACACATGAAGTCATCAACAAAGCTTTTGGATGGAGTCAGGATGGTCTCACAAATCTCAAGGATGAATGTCATGATGCCAAAAAGAAAACCTTTCTAGAAATCAACAGAACAGATATTGAAGAATCAATTCGATTGGTGCATCAGCACTTTTGTTTCCCCAACATGAACAGATATACAGCGCCCCAAAAAATCGTGGTTCAATTGCTCTCCCATGCGATGAGGCAAATCGGGAATCAAGTCAACTTTACTCCATACATACAAGATCACCTATTCAAAGCTAAGAAGAAATGGAGTCAGAAGAAGTTTCTAAATGGAAGCTCTGCATTGACTTTGCTGATTTATGAAGCACTCGAAATGAAAGAGTGTTTACGATTGATGCCAACCTCCACTGAAATGGCAAAATATGTGAAATCGGCCACCATTCCAAAGAAAAATAAAACGGTCATGTCCTTAGAAGAAGTGGGAACAAGTTCCAAAAAACCGATGCGAGGGGCTAAGCATGCTAGAGATGAGGAGGCGCAAGAAACACCACAATCCAAGCGGACTCATGTGCTACCAAGGATTCTGTTGATGCAACTGCCTATCACAAAAAGAGATCTCTCAGTGGCACTAGAAGAAACGCATACGTACATGCGAGATCAAGTTAACCTCAACGTCCAAGGACATCAATATAGACAGGCAAGACGAGTGCAGCAACAGGAGGACAAGGAACGGACTCCAGCACTAGCTGCAAGATACAAAGAATTGCGACTAGATGGTTCGAGTTCTAATGAGGAATCTAGTCATGAGAAGGACACCTTGGACATGGACATAAGAACGGAAACGAACAATGAGGAATGGACGGAGATTCATCAAGTCGAAACCACCCCCAATAATCAACAATTACAAGTTCAGAACCAGGAAGCATCAGCTGAACAAATACACCTTATTCAATTGAATGAGCAATCTTGGATGAGCATAAAGGAAGCTTCAAACATAAAGATGCGGTGCCACCAATAAAGGAAGAAATAGAAATAAGCACGGAAAAAGTAGGGCTTTTACAACAAAATATGGAACAAACCGTGATTGAAATCCCTGATGATACGCCACAAGGTAAGACATTTATAAAACAGGTTGAACCAAAGATACAACTTCATATTAGGTAGCCCAACGATACAACATTGCATGTGGCACAAGGGGAAGATGTTACCAGGGGAGAAGAACCCAACATACTGACAACATGGTTAAATGTAGATGTTACTCAGTTGAAACCAATAGTAAAACAAATGATACAGATAGCAATGGACACACAACAACAAATGATGGAAACGGATGTAGATTATGACAAGGCCATGAGGGAAAAGAATCAATTTCAAGTAATGAGTGAACAATTATCTACACAGCTGATCCAAGCTCAATAAGTTGTTTCAGCCAAAGAAACGGAAATAATAGAATTCAAAAAACAATGCACTATGCTAACGGAGCAGAATCACAAACTCCATGAGCAACTGATGGAGCTACAAAGACAATATGAAGTAAGTGAAGCGGACAAAGAAAGAATGAAGACTAGAAGCAATCTATTAGAAACAGAGCTCAAAGTATATATGGAGGAAAACGATAATTTACGCCATAGGAATAAAGAACTGATGAAGGCCTTGCTATACGACCAACCGATAGAAAAACAAGAGACAACAGCAATCGACCAGAAGGAATTGAAAGATCAGATTGCAAAATATGAAAATCTGTTGAAACAAGAGCAAACCCTAAAAGAAGAATGGGAACAAATGTATATTCATGACACAAATGAGCTCAAGAAACAATTGAAAGCTGTTGAAGCAAAACTCTTGGTGATCTATAATGAAGATGCGGATCGAATAGCAGCCATCGACAATGAGCTTCTAACGGCCAAAGATGCACTAACCACGGCCATTCATGAAGTTAAAGAAAAGATTGAACGTATTGCGCAATTGGAAGCTCAAATAGCACAACAAGCAAACATCGAGACACTAGTAGAGCCACAATCAGAAAATCCTACTCACGAGGTAGAGGTACATCCTCTATCTCCCCCGATCTATCATTCTGCAATAAAAGAGCAGATCGTGGAACCATGTGATGATCATCCCATGCCATATACTGCAGAAATAGGTCAGAAGGAACGGGCACTATTGGTGTCCCGGTTGATAGAAATTTTTGAAAATGAAGTAGTCAAAGTCATGAAGGAAGCCAAAATTAAAGGAAAAGACTTGGATAAAATCATAAAGCCCTTCAATATTCCTTATGGGCTATTGAAATAACAAACACGACAGTATATAAAGAGGATCACGCAAAAGGATCCCGATGAGCAGTTGCACTTCAAAGAAAACACATTCAATTACACTCAAGAAGAATGTGAAGCTGCACAACCTTTATGGGAAGGAAATTTTTGGAGAAAAATCCTACTTTGCGGGTGCACTGGCAAGCAACACCATATTTACTACAGGTAAATCCTTCTTTTTGCCCCACACCACGTCGCTGTGAAGCACGCAAATTCTTGGACATGCAAAAGACTGGTGTGCTCAATAAACAATGGTTAAATTATCCATTACTTCCCAGTCTACCTCACAATTATTTACCGACAGAGGATTACATGGTGAAAACCATTGAATTTTAGCTACATTGGTATGCAACAGTACCTAACCTAGCTATCAAGATGACTAATAAAATCCTCAGCATGATACTTACAGTATTAAAAGTTTTCAAACATGCAAAATACACATTTTTGAATTTCATTGGCATTAACCAAGGCATGGATATCCTTATTTTTTATCTATCCGTTATGCCTAGTTGTCCTACATTCATGGCATATTATTCACGACTCATGTTCTTGCCGAGTCAATACATGCAAACCTTCAAGGAAGCCTTTTTTATCGGATTTTTTGAAATTGACTTCGAGATCTTTTTGAAGATGTCATCGAATCTGAATGCCAGACTAGTGGCATATGAACTGAGTTTTTTCGCAAACCACAGACAACCAGCACATAATGGTGTAAAAGCTGAACAATGGAAGCAACTGATGATACGTGAAGCTAATCTGCTTAATGAAACAGAGCAAAAGGTGTACAGGATGCCGCATTCCAAAGTCTGTCGGGGACGATAGAGTTCGGGAGGGGGGTAGTGTTGAAGGAGAGTCCAACAAAAAGAAAAGAAAGAAAACCAAGAAAGAAGCTTCCCTAAAGGTATTATATCTGGAGACATGTCTCTGCAGGAAGCCCGCAGGGGCACGCAACACCCATCTCTGCACAAAGCCCCGCAGGGGCATACAACAGGGGAAGACACGTAAGAGGCAAGGGTGGATCAAGGCCAACAAGTATCCATGAAGAAGTGCAAGAAGATATCCGGCAGATCCTGAGCCCCAAGAAGGTGCTTCAACCTCTTTATCTTCCGAAGGTCCAGATCGAAGGCTGAAGATCCACACCTTCATACCTTCCACTGGTTGTGTGCGTGGCAGCCCAAGATTAAAGAGGTTATTGGTGAGATAGACTACAAATCTTAGGTAGTCCATCTCCACAAGTTGCAAACGTCGAAAAGAAAAAAAGGGAGGCTAAGACCAATGCAACACGTCTCAAGTTATGATCAGTTCCTTGACCACTAGTAAAACTATATCATTACGACTTGCACAGGCTGGCAGTGGTCAATTATAAAATATCTATCACTAATAAGGAACCAGAGCAACTACAGGTACAACACTAAAAACAAAGCAAAGCTTGTCAAGGGACGACAGAGGCAAAGACGGGGAGAGTGTTGCAGAGCAAAGAAGAGCAAAGAGTCAGAGAAAAGAAGGGCCCCAAAATTTTTCCGAATTGGACACTTTATTTTTCTACTATAATCACTTTGTAATATATTTTCCGATGTAAATGCACTAGAGGAGTCCTCTAGATGCATACCCGTAAAGATTTTTCTCAATACCCTTGTAAATTAGTAGGAAATTAGTCTTTTAGTCAATAAAGTGCCGGTCTCTTGTGTGAAAGGACCATTTTTAATGGCACATGTATATAAGTCATTTTGTGACTCTTGGTAAGGACTTTTTGCCATTGTGAGAATCAAGAGCACAAAATTTCGAATTTGTGTTTTCTCCTCTCTGTATCTTCTTCCTTGTGAGCTTGCATGCATGTTGATGCTTGGAAAGAGTGCTTAGAAGTATTGTCTATCCATGGAAGTGCTTGTATGTTGTTTGTAAGGTGTGTGTGAAGTGTAGGAAGTGTTGAAGTGTAAGAAGATCAATCCTGTGACTCAGTATTTTGCTCATAACTTGAAGCAGAAGTGTCAGAATTGAGTGAAAAGACCATCATTGAGCTTTGAAAGGAACCCGCTATTCACTACATTCGAAGTTCAGAGCTGAGAGAAAAGCTTGATTTACTGTTGACTACTGTTCCAAGTGTCGCGACACCATAGCTAACCTTGAAAAATTGATTATGATGGATTTATACTTATTTGTACTTTGTGAAACTTCATTTACATGGACCACTATTTGAATGTGTGTCTTCATACACTCGGCTAGGTCTTGATACTCCTTGGATTGATAATTAAAGCGTGAGTCCCCACTATATGCACTTGAGGGGGATCGAGGTATAGTCTCTTTCTCCACAAGTCCCTAAGCCGTTACTTAGGTACACAAGGTGGTTGAAGCAAAATCCCCATAAGTTAATCCTCATACTGGAAGCTTATCCATATGATAACCCTCGAGTAGAATCCCAAGCTGAATTAATCAAATAGCCGGATCAACCACGAGAAAATTTCATGGAACCTGAAATTGAGATGTGGCATAAATTGAAATCTAGAGCTACTACTCAATTTCCATTGGGACCACTATTAGATTAGTACCAAACATTCATAAAACACTCATCAAGGAAGCCATTCAAAAGATAAATATTCCTCATCAAAGTAACCTTGATTTCTAGGTACACTAGTTAGAAACAAAAGAAACACACTTGTTGATTATGGCATACCCTTGATAATGGTTTTTTACAAAAATAAACAATTTCTAATGTACTCATTGATGGAGGATCTGGCCATAATACTATTACTCTACCTATTTGTTACCATATGGGATGGAACGATAATCATCCACCATCATTCTACATTTGAATGGTCAATCAATTCATGTACAGCTTGGCGGACTAATTTCGAGCATTCCTATCTGAGTGCAATAAGTCATTTTTGTTGATATATTTAGATAGTGATGTGTGTGAGCACACTAGGACCGCCGGGGCACTTTTTTCCCTCCTTAGGAAGTTTTTTCCCCCGGCTTGTATATATGCCTATAGCCCTAATGGATTACTTATCTTTGTACATCTAGTGGTAATACATTGAGTATTGTGTGTTGTGCTTCAAGCTTCTTCTTCTTCCTTGTGTTTTTCGCATGCTTCTGCAGACATCTAACTCCAGCAATTGTATCAGATCAGATCGCCGCTTCATCTAGATTGTCATCGACACCCCTCCGGTCACAGTAATCACATGAAATTTGGTGAGCATACTCAAGGTGATTAGCACATAAAAACAACTTCGCTATGTGGTGCCAAAATTGGATCTAAGCTCATTTCAGCCTCCGAATGCACTATCGTAGTGCTTGTGCATGTTACTTCATCTTTTTGTGCCAAAGATATATACAGGTTTTGGTTTGCCAGTATAAGCATCTCAAAGTCTGCTACAGGTCTAGCAAAACTCATCAGGGTAGTTCTGTTCAACTTTTTCAGATACAGTCATTTTTTTGCATCAGTGTATTTTAGTCAGTGGTCATGGTATTCCGTATGTTGGTTGTTGAGGATAAGTTGGACAGTACCAATTACCCATTGTGGGCTTATATGATACGACATGTATGTGGAACATTGTGCAGGGTGTTGAAAAACATCCTATTACACCTGCAAATATAGGTATTGAACTTGATGTAGATGGCATTGAAGATGTTGATATTCTTCAAACTCCTGTTCGTGCTACGGTTTTTGCTGCACCTATTGCAGAGCAAATTCTTTGGGATGGTAGAGATGCTCAGGCACATGCATTGATAGCCTTGTATGTTAAACATGCCATTATTCCTCACATTCGATCTTACAGAACAGCTAAGGATGCTTAGGATACACTTACCACATTGTACCAGGCTAGGAATGAGGCTCGTGTTGCTTACCTCCAAAAACAATTGGAGAGTGAGCATATGAATGAAGGTGATTCTATGGATAGTTTTCTAACAAAGATCAAGGATTTGAAGGAATAGTTGATTTTTGCTAATGAAGTTATACCAAATAGCTTCCTTGTGCAGACTATTCTGAATGGGCTTCCTGATTCATATGAGAGTTTTGCTTCTACTCTTCATTCGATGATGAAAGGAAATCCAAATGCCCTGTCATTTGAAGAGTTAGTTTTTGTTCTGTTGTACAAAGATCAATATAGACCCAACAGGTCCATTTGTAGATCAAGCTTTCTTGGCTAGTCAGAAGGGCAAAGGAAAATGGAGCTCTTCTACTAGTAAGCAAAAATCTACAAATGCTGCACATTAGAAGAAGGAAGACAAACATGAGAAGAAATCAGAAAAGAAGAAATTTTTTTGCAAATAATGTAAAGCAAATGATCATGTCAAAGACCTATGCAAAACTGGCTGCTAAAGAGGCAAAGAAGAAAGAGGCCGGAATGATTGTTGTAGAGGCCTCTACACCAAAAATAAAGTTTATTTATCTTGTGCAAAATGAAGAATGGGCATTTACTACTATTTGCAATTTTGGCCCATCTTCTCATGAGCAGTGTATGTCTGCAGTACACTCAGATGTTTGGTATCTTGATAGGGGCAACCAAACATATTACCTCGCAAGACAGTTTCTTCACTTCACTTGAGCCTGCCCCTACAGGGAATACTATCACATGTGCTAACAACTCCTCTTATCCTGTCATGGGATTTGGTAAGATCATTTTGACTGCTGCTGATGGTAGTTCTTTCACCTTGTTAGATGCTTTATTTGTGCCAGGGATCAAGAAAAATTTGTTATCAGTTTCAGCATTAGCCAAGATTGGCTTGGTTTTGAAATTTGTTGATGGTAGATGTACAGTTCATGATCTCTCAAATGGCAACATGATTATTGCTTCTGGCATTTTTATGTCATGGGTTGTATAAGCTCATAGACTATGAAAGATCTATGAATGATTCCGCATGTGCTATACATGATTCTCAGGCTATGTCAGATGCAAAGCTTTGGCATCTATGCTTTGGTCATCTGAATTTTGCTAGTTTGCTACACCTGTAGAAATCTGAAATGGTGTCCTCTTTGCCCAAACTTGAGGCACCTAGAAAACATGTCTGTGAAGGATGTATTTTGGGCAAAATGCAACATTCCTCCTTTCCAAAAGATGGTTCAGTTCGGGCTACTCAGAAATTGCACTTGTACATAGTGATGTCTGTGGTCCTATGCAGACACCTTCTTTTGGAAACTATCGTTACTTTGTGACTTTCATAGATGACTTTTCTAGGCATGCATGGGTATATCCACTCAAAGAAAAGTCCGACATGTTCACGTGATTCGAATAGTTTTTGGTTTTGGCTGAAAATTTGTCAGCATGTATGGGCACCCTCCATTCTGATCGAGGGGGGGGGATATATGTCTTCTGACTTTAATGCATTTCTGGCTGAACATGGGATAAAAAATCAATGTACAGTGCCTTATACACCTCAATAGAATGGAGTTGCTAAACGGAAGAACATGTCACTAATGGAAATGGCGAGGTGTATGGTCAAGAGCCAGTATTTACCACATAGTTTTTGGCTTGAGATTTTCATGTGTGCAGCATATGTACTTAACACGTGTCCCACTAAAGCACCACAGTCTATCACTCCAGAGGGTTGGCATGGTCGCAAGCCATTTGTTGCTCATCTCTGTGTTTTTGGTTGTGTGACATATGCATTAGTGCGTGAAAAGCATCACAAGAAATTGGATGATAAAGGAGTAAAATGTATTTTTGTTGGGTACAGTTTAAAAGCAAAGGCTATCGTATGTATCATCCACAGACCAAACACATTTTAGTTAGTCATGATGTTGTTTTTGTGGAAGATGCTATTCAGCCTTTACTTTCATGTACGAAGGAGACATCTGTTAGCTCCAAAGACATGTATGCTACTTTGCTGCCTCTTTTTACACACGGACAGTCTAGTGCTAGTCCTAATAAGGCAACTTCTCAACTATTGCAGGTTTCATGTGATGATGTAGATCATTCCATTTCTGATGCAGATTTGCATGATGCACTTGGTGATGAGAAAGCTGATATTGAGGAGGCAAAAACTATGCCAAAATGGCTAGTGCAGACTTTGCCTGACAACAAATTAGATGCACCTCTGTCATACCGTACTCGTTCAGGCTCTCATAGTGCCTCTTTTTCATCAGATTGCTAAGCTATGGCTGCATCTAGTCTCTGTGATGAGACTGAACTTGTTTTGTTTGATAAGGCACAAAATTCTCAACATTGGATGGCTGCAATGCAATCTGAATATGATGTTATTATGAAAAATGGTACAGGATCTTTATGTGACTTGCCTTCTAGCAAGAAGGAAGTGGGTATACAAGCTGAAGCGTAAACCTGTGGAACAGTTGACAGGTATAAGGCTAGGCTTGTTGCATCTGTGCAGTTACACATCATCATGATTGAAATGTACATCAATTGGACATTAAAATAGCATTTCTGAATGGTGACTTGCATGAAGAAGTTTATGTTTTCCAGCCCTATGGCTTTGTGAAGAAAGGGCATGAAAACCAGGTGTGTAGGTTAAAGAAGGCATTATATGGTTTAAAGCAAGCACCATGTGCTTGGTATAAAAGATACATGCCTATCTGATTGCGCATGGTTGTGCGAACAGTCCAATTGAAAGCACCTTATATGTTAAGCATGCTAATGATGTGCTTCTGATCATTGTGGTGTATGTTGATGACATGGTGCTCACTGTTCCTCATGAGAAGCATATTGCTGATCTCAAGGATGATTTACATGCCTCATTTGAAATGTCTATTTTGGGGCATTCACATCATTATTTGGGCATTCAATTTATGCACGTTGATGGTGGAATGGCGTTGTGTCAAATGAAATATATTGACACATTATTAAAACATTTTTTCCTTGAAGATGTAAACCTATTGCCACTCCTATGGAGACAGGTTTACGATTGAGTCTTCATGATGTTGGAGATGCTTTTGATGTTGTTCTCTATCAGTAGGTTGTTGGATGCTTGATTTACTTATGCATTACTCAGCCAAATATTCAGTTTTTTGTCTCACAGATGAGCAGGCTTATGCATTGCCCAGGTGTCAAGCATTGGTAGGCAGTTAAGCGCATCTTTCGCTACTTGAGTGGTACCCGGCTACTTGGGTTGTTTTATCCCAAGGGGGATCACTACCGCCAGATTTGCATGCTTTTTTTTACTCTGACTAGGCTGGTTTCTATGACACTCGTGTGCCCACTAGTGGTTTTTGCTTCATGCTTGGTAGCTCATGCATATCTTCATTGAGCAAGAAGCAACCTATTGTGGCCACTTCCAGTTGTGAGGCTAAGTATAGGGTAGCTTTCATAGTGACTATTGAGTGTGTGTGGCTCAGATGCCTTATGGCTGACTTGGGTGTTGGTCAGTCTTTTGCCAGCATCATCTTCACCGAAAGTCAGAGCACATTGGTAGTTGCAAGGAATCTTGTGTTCCATGCTCACACTAAGCACATTGAGGTGCATTATCATAAGGTCAGGGAGAGGTTCTCTGCTGGAGAGATCAGCTTGGCATATGTGCCCACGTGGGAGAACATTGCAGACCTTTTCATGAAGGTTCTGCCTAGGGAGAAATTTGAAGCTTCTCACAAAGCTTTGGGCTTACTTTCTTTTGTGGATTGATCACACATAGCTAGGCACTTCCTTATACACAAGTGCCAGCTCCTTGTTCACCACATCACTCCCAGGGGGGATTTGTTGATATATTTAGCACTTTTTTCCCTCTTTAGGAGGTTTTTTTCCCCCGGCTTGTATATATGCCTATATCCCTAATGGGTTAATTATCTTTGAACATTCTAGTGGTAATACATTCAATATTGTGTGTTGTGCTCCAAGCTTCTTCTTCTTCCTTGTGTTGTTCGTGCTTCCGCAAATGTATGTGGTTATCAAATTAATATAAAGGAAATATGAATACAACATTTTTTTGGGGAGATTCTAGCTCAAGGAAAGGAAAACATAAATACCATATTATTCTAGATCAAGTTCAACCATGTCCAAAAGGCTACCCTACTATAGCTCAACCACTAAATATGCTGGATGGTTTAGATGAAGATGAAGAGGCTCCCTTTTTGGAAGCCAATCAAGACTTGTGTTCCATTGGTTTAATAGAGGTTAATGTTATTGTTTCACAATATTGGCATACTTAAACCATTATGGATTCTCTTGTAGTAGATAATAATCTTTACTCATCAAAAGAAAATGAGCAAATACCAAGTATTTAAGATGCATGAGAGGGTCGTAGTATCTAAATCCAAGAAGATCAACTTAAAATTTGTAGCTTGGGTAATCCCAAAAATTCTTGGACTATCAAAATATGTGCAAGTATGCCTAAAGCATTTCAAAAAAATTATTGGCATTACTTCAAGATTACTTAGATATTTTTGCATGGGACTAGAATAATATGCAAGGCTTAGATCCCCAATCATGCCAACATAGGACTCAGCTTAAACAAGATGCTTCCCCAATTATCTAGGAGAGATATAAAATGAATCCCAATTATGCAAGGTTAGTAAAAGCACAAATTGATCCATTATTACGATTAGGACTCATTGTTCCTATCAAACATCTCGAATGGGTTTTACCCATAGTAATTATTCCCAATAAAAATATTAAGAAATTACATATTTGCATAGATTATAATAAGCTAAATGCAATTATAGTGCTTGATGCCTTCTTCTTGTTGTTCTTAGACACAATGCATGACAAAGTGTCTCATTGGGAAATGTATTCCTTTCTCAATGGATTTAGTGGATACAATCAAGTTACAATGGCCAAATCTGATATACAAAAAACAACATTCATGATTAATTGGGGTTTTTTTTTCCAACAATCTCAAGTAGTTTGAGCTATAGAATGCCCCAAACACTTTTCAACATTTTACATAAAAAATATTCTTTGAATACTTAACGAATTTTATGTGGATATTTTTGGATGATTATCTATTTTCGAAGGGTTTAACCAACATTTGGAACATCGACACTTGTGATTCACCTCCTCCTTAATATTGCAAAATCTAACTTGATATCAAATGAGAAAAGCTTCTTGTATATATTCTACCTCCTCCTTAATATTGCAAAATCTAACTTGATAGAAAATGCGAAAATCTTCTGGTATATATTATTTCCTAAGGGGGTATTGTTGTTGACCCGGATAAAGTTAGTGTTGCGTTGCAAGCACCTAGACCCCAAAGTTCTAAAGAAGTACTTCTTTTCTTGTGGAAATCGGTTGGCATGTTTCTCATCTCATATGCTTGGCTCAAATAGCCATCCCATTAAACAAATTAGCTCATAGACACCAAAAAAATACCTCTAGACATCAAAGTGTGATTTGGCATTTTGACGCTTGAAGACTTTGTTAACACAAGCCCCTATTTTACAAGCCCTCAATTGAAATCACCATTTTTATGTATTTGCAAGTGTGTGTAGATATTTCCATTGGAAGTGTATTGATGCAAAAGGTCAATTGTACTTGGTTCTTACCTATATACTATGTCCAAAATTTTAATATTACCTACTTCGATGAATTTATTTTTTTCATGTCAACAATTAAGCATTATTGTATTTCTTCAAGTAGTAAAACTAAATTGGGTTCTTCTTTTGCAAGAGTTTGATTATGATATTTTACATCAATCTGGCTCTTCTTATATGGTAACAAACTTTTTATCTCACCTGGATTTTGGGGAGCAAATTGAGGGTGTTTACAATGAATTCCCCAATGTTGATCTTTTTAGTATGGTGCCAAATTTAGACCCAATTTTAGGCCCAACAACTTGGTATGATGAGATGGTCACTTTTCTCTTGAATGGAGTTATGCCCTCAAATTTTTCAATGTCCACTAGAAGGAAATAAGATCTTCAAGCTGCAAATTTACTTTAATTCTTGATCATCTATACTATCCTGATATTACTAGAGTTTGGTAGCTGTGTTTCTGATCATGACATATTGGTAGTAATCAACAAAGCTCATGTGGGTGCTGCAAGTGGAAATTTTGGAAAAGAACTAACTTTGAAGAAAATTATTCAAAATGGACTTTTGTGGTTCACTATGCACTACAATGTGTAGAATTTCATCTAGAAATATGATCCCTCTTAGTGCATTGGAGAACCTCAAGTGATACATCGATTTACTTTACAACGGATCTTACCTCTTGAACCATTTAAAAAATGGGGCATCAACTTTATTTGTCCAGCAATTAGAGAAAGAATTTTATAATTGTTTTTTAATGCTTCAAGCAATGCAGATTCGATTATGGTGTTGGCATGATCACCACTTAAAGAATGGAGTATTTTTGGTGGGTGATTTGGTGTTATTTTTCAATACAAAAATGAAAATAAACGTAGGAAAATTTAAGGTTTGGTGATTTTTCCTTTCCAAATATAGGCCATGGTAGGATCCACAACTTCAAAATTAGAAACTTTGGTGAGAGAGCAGCTGTCTATGATGGTGAATGATGCCAAGCTCCACTTGTATCAAAAGTAACTAGGATATTAAAAAAACAAAAGAGAGAAAAGAAAAAAGGAGCTAGATAAGAACCAAATATAGTGAAGCAAAACTGCACAAGAAGTACCTCTTGAACCAGCTGCAATGGCAATGGACTAATTGATTTCAAAGGATATCAATGAATCAAACTGAATCAAACAAAATCAAACTAGAGTGAATGAATGGTTGAAGTAGAAACAAACATTTTTCCTACACCAACCAAGAGCAATACTCACTGCCATGTTCAAGACTACAAGTATCCAATCATAATGAGGATAACCAGTGCACACAGACAAGGCAACAAAAACTTTGGATAGAGAAGTGTGATGATGATGGAATCTAGTGCATTGCTGACCTATTATGTGATTGAACATAAATCGGCCACAAAGTTTGTGTCCGAAGACTCACTCTTGAAAATAGACACAAGAGGAAGGAACAAGCACATGCACCACCATGGCCCTAAGGAGGCCAGCTAACCGACCCTAAAGGTTTCCACTAGATTTGAGGTAGATGGTGAACTTTTATTTACTTAATTTACTTCAAGCTTCCCCAACCTCAATTGTATTCAAGGTTTCGAGAGAGTAAATTTGATATTTGTATATCCTACCAACCTTGACTACCCATGGCTATGTCTGAAGGTGGGAGTTAAATAGTGATTACATGACTGATGCGGCCCACATGCTTGCCATCTCATCCCACAAGATGGGTGTATTGGAAGGCTGATTTTGTGAAGCCCTCCTTGCTGTGGACAATGCTTGTGTGGACATGGAGAAAACTTTCACCCTCTATTAGGTAGAAGTGATGCAAAGATGGAAGGAATCTAAGAAGGAGATAGAGAAGAAGATGTAGAGGGCCCAAGAGGCCAAGGACTCAACCAATCTAGATAATCAAAAGTATGAATGGTATGAAAAGTACTAAGAAATTACATTGAATTTTGATATGATGTAATCTTTAGCATATGTGAGTATGTAGCTCCACACCAAGGTCCCATCCTTAGAAGTGGAAGTTAGTAGTTTGGAGATGCGATCATAGGAGGTGCCTGAAGAAATTGAGACACTAGTAAGTAGCTAAAAAGAGCTCCAAGACTACAAGGTGGATAATGCTTGACGGACAATGCGGTGTGGATAAAAACTCTGACCAAGTATGATGTGCAAAAGGAAGTTGCAAACCTTATTTCATGCATACATACATACATACATACATACATACATACATACATACATACATACATACATACATACATACATACACACATGTATGTATGTATGTATGTATGTATGTATGTATGTATGTATGTATGTATGTATGTATGAATGTATGTATGTATGTATGGATGGATGGATGCATGCATGCATGTATAGGTATATGTATAGGTATAGGTATACGTATACGTATACGTATACGTATACGTATACGTATACGTATACGTATACGTATACGTATACGTATACGTATACGTATACGTATACGTATATGTATATGTATATGAATATGTATATGTATATGAATATGAATATGAATATGTATATGTATATGTATATGTATATGTATATGTATATGTATATGTATATGTACTATGTGTGTGTATTTCATTAGGGGAAAAAATGAACCCCCTTTGGGCCTTTTAGATTAAGGGATGATTAGTGATCCACCAATGAGAATAGAGCAGTGGACACAGTCTAGTCCCTTAATCTACTAGGCTAGGTAGTAGGGTTCCCTTGTTTTTGCTTAGTCAAATGGCTCAAAACCACCACGACATAGTAGTCCACCACGACATAGTAGTTTTCTAGAGTATCTGGTTTTGAAAAGTAGAGGAGAAATGCGCATTGTGATTTGAGCTATCGATCTCACTTGTGATCCGATGGATGTATTTGAATTTTACGTTTCAAGGCGCCTACAATCTTGGACCTTTAGATCTAGCCAAGATCCAATGGCTACAATGCATTCCCTCAAGTTAATGGCACCTTGCGATGTAGTCCTTTGGATTCCGTCAGAGATCCCACGGCTCATATCAGCCATCAGTTCGAAAACGGCGCCTTTGGATCCATAGTGTTGGATGTATCCTTCATCTAAGGGTACACATTCATCCCAAGGATCAAGGCATTCTCTCTCTTGCTTTTCCAACCTCCTACGACTGAGCTTCTTTTGTCGTTTTTTGCCAGAGTATGTAATTCATCCTAACCATTCGATTGTGCTAGAGATCCTACGTTTCTTATGAGCTACATTTTTGAAAAATGCGCATTTGAATCTACACCTTTGGATCTACAACTCATTTAAAGGTGAAGATTGTACCGAAGGGGAAAGGCATTCTCTCTCTTATTTTTACAAACTCTAACGACTGTCCTATTTTGTCTTTTTCTGCCAGTGACTATCGTTTAGCCATTGATAGAAGCAAATCCGAAGGTCCAAAATGACCACATATAGAAAACCACTAGTGGTTTTTGTTATGCCCTTCTTAATCTAAAAGATTAATTTTAATCCCTAAAAATTAGGGATCCTTACAAGGCCCAAAGAGGGTCCAATTTTTCCCCTAATGTCTGTCTCTATGTATGTATGTATGTATGTATGTATGTATGTATGTATGTATGTATGTGTATATGTATATGTATTAGTATATGTATATGTATATGTACTATGTGTGTGTGTGTATGTATGTATGCATCTATATATACATACACACAGACACACAAATACACACACACACACATATACATACATACATAGATACATGCGCGCACACACACACACACAATATATATATATATATATATATATATATATATATATATATATATATATATATATATATATATATATATATATATATATATATATATATATATATATATATATATGTGTGTGTGTGTGTGTGTGTGTGTGTGTGTGTGTGTATGCATGTATCTATCTGTGTATGTATCTATGTACACACACATACATACATACATACATACATACATACATACATACATACATACATGCACACACACACACACATACATACACACTGAAATATTCATTCCTTCATGATCCTTGAACTGTTAATCAAACCATAAACGATAATAAATTTCCTTTTGTACCAAGCACCAATGTACACTTTCAGGCATGTAACAAGTCACTATAGTTTGGCATATAGAATAATCAAAATCCAATAATTCAAATAATTCCATGAATGATAACAAGATCTTCAATGAGATAGTGCTCTATATTAATATAATTTAACTATTGTTTTCTATCAATGGAACTATTGAGTCAAGATTCATAATGATGTTTTCCATGGATTGAGATTGGTCATTGTGCACTAAGTTCGAGAATATGTATCCTATCAAAATTACTATTAGTAGTGGTTACCTCTCAATATGTAGAGTGCATCATGGTGATATCTTGTTCATCACCTCTTAATCCCAAGGCATGAGTATTTTATTTAATCGTACTTCAATTTTTTGCACTTATACTAGCATTCACTTGCAAAATGTACTTGCATATGATCTATATAGTCATCGCTTGATTGTCTACCTCTTCAAATGTTTAGAATACATCTTTGAGCTTTGTGTTATGTTGGTTTACATCTTAAACATGAAGTCTCTATATCCTCACCTGCGTGAGATCTTCCACCTTTTCCACTTCTTACAGATCTAGTTCATTTCTGTTTTGCATTGTGTCTCCTTCATTACTAATATGTGTGGCAATTAGTCGTCCACATCAAGAAAACTATCCTTGAATTTGTAATCACTTCCAAGTTCTCTTTCATAGCATACATGTCAATAATTTGTATGTTTGACCTCTTAGCATTCAATTAATCTTATTGAATTTTTCTACCAACTTTAACACATCAATTTTATTTGATACATATTGAAATAAATAAGGTTATCTTTCACATTGGATCACTCATAAACTTCCACCTCCTCTTTGATCATAAGTGTAACACGAGTTCATCAAAATCAAGAGAGGTTTTTCTTTCATAGAGGGAAGTGAGGAAAAGGGCATGCAACCATGTCATTATCTTCTTTAGGTGAATCTACAATGACATGATCATGTACTCACTAAATAAGCATGTTCGATGCTTTATTCAAATTATTGAACTTATCCTCTAGATAGGCATCTTCTTGTTCAACTACTCATTGCATAAGACATAGAATGCTTCATTAAAATTATATTCAATTTATCTATTGAAGTTTAATAGAACCTTCTATATACCTAAACTTGTTTTTAAGTTCTCTTTAGGTACTCATTAAATAAGCATGACTAGTAATTTTTCAAGTTAAATAACTTATCCATCAACTAGGCCTTTTCTTGCTTTTAGTGTGAAGTTCAATATAAACTTCTACATACCTAAACTGGTTTTTATTTTCTTTATGTGCACAACTACAATTCAGATATTATTTTACAAGATGAACAAGAACATTGTTTATCATTCTCAAAACTATTTCAAGTACCAGAAGTGCCTTCACGAAGTGCAAATTCTTTGTTCAGCTTTGTTTATCATATCACAAAGAAATTTCCTCCTCAAATGTTCAAACAACTTATGCTTCCTAGAAATTTAATTAGCTCTCTCTAGCTTCATGATTTGAAAAATAAGATCTGTTACTTTTCATTTGCTCGCATGGATAGAGAAATCCTTTTTCTCGCGTTCTTCGCTTGCCTGATTAAAAGTAATGCAAATTGGAAAGCGTAGATAGGGAAACTGATTATCAATGCCTTCATTCCCCTAATTACCATTGATGCAAATCGGATAGTGCAGAATTTGATTGTGCCTTAAGGCTCTAAAAACTATCCGATAGTCTCAGAACTCGTAATCCCTAATGCACTAACTGTGGTGATTATATTTTCCTTCGAGAAGGCCGTACATCTCATACAATAGCCATTTACACCTTTCAGAAGTCGTGGTATTCAAGACAATGGACATCTACATGTTTAATAAGTCATTTTGCATAAGTTGCACTTTAATTTTTATGGATGACAGAGTTGATGTGAGCTCTACATAATGGAAACAGGAATTAGAAAGGAAAAAAAGGGAGGAAGATGAAGGAAGCGGTTACGCACATAAAAGCATTATAATTATACTCTTCGATTTAGTTTGAGTTGGATTTGGGAAGGCGTTGCTTGATGGTCTCATGGCATGTTACCTCAGCAGAGGCCTGCAAGCTTGAATGGCTATAACAGGGGGAGTGGGTACATACAAAATGTTATATACATTGCACAATTAAAATACAAACGGCAGATCAGCCTAGTAAAGCCTGGGCCTCAACGCTCCGAAATTCTGTTTCAAGGCTTCCCGTTAACGCTACGTACATGTCTGGTTCGTGATCTAAAATGACAAATAAAAACATTCAAAAGGAGGCTGTATACAGTTCTCGTGTCGCATGTCTTTCGTGGAAATTGGGACACATCAGAAACTAGATACAGAACCGATTATGCATGTACCTTTGTATAATACACACATTAGTCGATCTAAAAATGATAGTACTATTGCTCCATAACCTCGTGTAAGCTCAGAAGTTTCACGACAGGTATACTGATGCTGTCGGAACCGCCTTTTTCTTCAGATAGATATGAGTCCTGATATAAGTAAAATATGCATATATGAGAAAATTTGATAGTAATCGTCTTGGTCATTGCTTCATAGCTTGTTGTAACGCTTGAGAAATCCCGGACAAATCCACCGTAACGATGTTTGGACTGTCTACCGGAACCATGTCTTCCCTGTGATAGCTCCCGCTCCCACGTAAAAGCTTGTCTGACCCATTGCCCTCAACATAGCCCTTCACTATAATCGTCTTGAGTGCGCCGCAAAGGAGCTCTTCATAGTCATTGTCACCAGCCTCACCAACAAAGACACACATGTTACTGATATCTGTTCCCCACCTTACAAATAGATACCTAGTGCAAGATCAAGAGAAGCTCAGCATCCCACGATCTGGGGAAAAGTCCATATGAAAGCTTTCCTTCATTTTGAATTAAAGATTATATCATAGGCTTAGGCTGAAAGACGAGGACTGAAATGAACGGTCTAGCAAGGCATGCATTGCTCTTCATATAGAACATGTTATATAATCCAAACCATACGAGGAAAGAAGGACACTTCTAGTAAGCGGGAAATATGCATATATCCATTGCATCTTCTGAGGAAGAGAAAATTCTTACCTAAGAGCCTGAGCTCGAGAGGCAAAGAGCGGCATTATATACAGAAGAGATGCGCTCTTGCAATAAAGGACATGACACCTCAGCCCTCGCATTCTCAAGTTCTTGCGAAGTTCTTCGACTCTAAGCACCTGAAAATGTAAGCAGTGTGAACGAAATAATATGGTGAACTCATGAATTCATATAAAAAATTTTATTATTTTCTTTATTATTTTCGAAGCTCTCTGAGTAACAGCATGAAGAAGATAATATCGTGAATTAAGGGTTCAAAACATAAGGTGACAATCTTAACATCACCTGTGATGGATCTTTGACTTTGTATGCAAGGCAGTGCTCATTTGAACTTGTCCCATCCTCTTCAATGGCCAAAGGATGCTGCATGTCCTCAACACCAGAAGCCAGGAACCTTGCAATGGTCCTTCTAACTCCTTCCCTACCCCAACGGTAATCAATGTGCATTAAATAGTCCTGATCAATGCAGAACTGCAGTTTTGAAATCCCAGAAGAAGCATTGTCAGCATAAACATCGGGATAGTATATCTCACTACCGCTTCCACAGATCAATGCATCAAACTCAAAGAGATCAACTCCTCCAGAATTCAAGAGTTCGATTGTCTCAGAAAATCGCATAGCTGTCGACAATATGAAACCAGGCCCATGAACCGATGGATCCTCCTTTACATGCTTGACAATGTTCTGAATAGCTTTAAGCATGTTCTCATGTGGTTTTCCATCTGTGGTGTAAGAATCGATGGCAATGACAAAGACCTTCCGCATTTTCCGCTGCCAAAATCCCTTTCCAGCAATGTCAGATCCATTACTATTCTCCTGTACACTCTGCAATTTCGAGTGATATTCCAAAAAGTCTGATCCATTTCCTACAGACCGTTCATCAATGGAAAGATGGGTGTGCACATCCTTCAATGAGTCCCTTGTATATTCCTCATCAATTGCAGGTTGCCTATCCAGCAAAGAACCATCCTGCCAGTTTTTACGTTGGCTCCGGCACTGAGCAATACGAGCAAGATAGATGCGACAGTGCTGAGGCCAGGAATAATTGAAGATATTTGTCAGCCCATTCTTTCGGCATTCCATCCACATATTCCGGTCAGACACAAGTTTGAGTAAAGCATCAGCAATTTCTTTTTGATTATGGGGATCAACAAGCAGTCCATTTTTGAGTGTCTGAGCATGAATTAAAAAAACAGAAAATCAGAATAAGGCAAATAAAATCACATATAAGCAACTAATGAATGAAATCTGCATCTGCTGTGAAGAAACAAGTACGGTGGGCATTTTTGGCATTAATGATGACCTTATGAATGTCCACTGGACCACCATTTTTTGTCGCTACAGTAGGAATCCCGTGAGCAGCTGCCTGTTTAAGCACATGTAAAGAATAGGCTACAATTAGAAATTTAAAATAGTTACTTGGGAAATTGCTAAGAGTTTGCATACACTAAATAGTCATACCTCTATTAAAGTAAGACCAAACGGCTCTACAAGGGCTGGATTGATGAAGACTCCCTACACACATTTTGTTCTCCATGAGATTTCTTTGTATGTATGAAAGATAAGAAGGGCGAATAAGATGCTGAGTTTAAACCTTGGTCCTTGCTACGAGTCTGTAGATGCTCGGGACTTCATTCTGTTTATGGTGTTTTGGATAAGCAACAAGGCCATATAAATTGTACTTGTCTATGAGCTTTATAATCGTAGTCAAAACAGCTGCATTTCCACCTGACATCTCATCAATGTCATCACGATTTCCCATTATAAGAACCTGCACCAGAGTTCTTTAGCTACAAACAAAAAAGAAAGTGGCCACTGTGGCCGACTCCAATATGAAGAATCACGCATACCAAGTTAGCAAGCTCTCTCAGAGAACGGCTTTCTCCAAAAGCCTTCACCAATGTAGTCAGGTTTTTCTTTGGATCTGGCCTTGCAAGAGCTAGGATCATCGGCTTGTGTGGATTGCTAAAAAATCGTTTAATCTGCAAAAAGAAATGTAACACTTAATATATCAAAATGATTCCATGCAAACCCCTAATTCGCCCCCAAAAGCACGTGCAAACATAAGCTTTCTGGTAGACAGCCAGAAGACTACATAGCCATCAACTCCATTATGCCTAGTATCAAAAAGTGAATGCTTGTTCATACACACAGAAAATACATACACCCCACAAGCATGAACTCTGTGGACATTCTATCACTTATGGAAGTGATGGGCAATCTAAGTCACAATGAAAGCTAGCACAAGATGCAATCTAAAGATTAGTGAAATAAATGCATCTTTGACAGGGTATACAACCCTATCAACTAGTTGCAACTCAAACCAATTATAGACATCAAATACCAAAAAGGATAAAATTATGTCAGCTTAGGCAGCTGGAAACAGAATAAGTTCTTCAAACATACCTCTGCCCAGATCGGTGGTTCTGGCTTTGGAGACATGGGCTCAGACAGGGCTCCTCCATCACTATCCCCATCTTCAGTATTAAGAGAAATCACACTGCTGAAGTCCATCCCAGGAGGTATCACCTACAAAATCTAGCTGCTTAACATTGCTTTTAGGCACACAGGCTTTCTTTGTCATGAGCTTGCAAGGCTAGTCCACTCACCACCATCCGTGGCATGTACCGTCCATAACAGCTCATCCCCTGCTTTGCTCTTGCCCTGAATACTCTTTCCAGTCTAACATCAAAGCCATCATATAAACCCCACTGTTCATCTACCTCCTGTCTTGTACTTGTAATGACAATCTCAGCTCCATCCAGCGAGAGTTCTTCACCTTCTATTCGCCGCATTATCCTATAGGTGTTGTTTATGTCTTCTTTAGTATCACGGCCTTGTTTCAAGAGCTGTTCCAACTTGTTTCTACCAAGGGAGTGACCAGTCAAGACCATTGGCACATTGAGCGCCCCAGAGAGAAGGCATGCTATGTTACCCGCATCAGCATAGTGTCCATGAATGACATGGGGCCATACAGGCTTCTCCCCTCCATAGACTTGTTCTCCAAGTGCCTTTGACATGTTTAATATATGTGCGAGGGCTCCATCAACAAATTCTTGAACGTAGGGCCATAGATGTTCCTTGGCCACATATTTATCACGTGGGCCACAAGGTATTCTGACAATATATGCCCCACTGCTCTCACCTGCACCCTCAGTATTTCCATGTGTTAGCATTTCTGTTGGTTCACCATAGCTCCAGTCAACATCTGGTGAGCATATTTGACGTGTAAGGAGATCAACCCTATATACTTCTGTCATCATGGCTAAAGCCCTTGCCAACTCTACCACGTACTTAACCTGGCATATAAGATAAAACCCATCTCGGTAAAATGTCAAACAAGTGAAAATCATTCTATATCATACCTGTCCACCAGTGTCAGAATCTCTACCAAGCTCCATATTGTACCCACGAACAAGCCCATGTATGCTGCAAAGTTGAAGAAGCACTTAAAATAAAATTTTCAGCTAGCTGAAGTGGAAGCAAAACGAGAAGATCACCACTACAAATGTAGATGATGGAGCATGCGATTCACATAAACACCAAGTCAAATGCACATCCTTGTCATCTTTAGGTTCCAACCGCAAGAATCCAGAACAGAAAGTAGCAAATATGAAGAACCGGTAATGATAAAAAGCATTCCTGGATGGGACTTCTTCACAAAACAAAGGTATTTTCACACGCAAAACAGAACTGACTTTACAAATTTTCAACAACAAATAAATAGACACCTTATAAGCACTATGTACAGCGATTTCTTTTTCTGTGATTGCTGCTGCTGGACAAACATTTCAAAATTTGAGTAATTCCTTGACAGTGTTGCACTCGCTGTCTTCAATTTGGGACTTGGTTCTGGCTTTTCCCCATCTGAGAACTCTGAAAGCTCCTTTGAAGCTGCTTTATGGCCTTGCTCTCTTTCATAATGTCTCCGTGCCAACCTTTGTGCATCTTCCCACTCTATCTGCATAACGAATGTACTAATCATAACATTTCAGCATATTTTTAAACCTAAATCATGATGAAAGTTTCCAAAGTTTCAAAATAAACACCTAATTTATTGTGATATATCTTGGAAAGAATAGGAATTAGAGAGAAGGAAACAACTTGTTTCCTTCTCCCTGATCCTTATCCTCTCAAATTACTCCCTGCCCGTCATTTCCCACTTCCCCAAAGGGATAATAACATCGATAATAATAACAATAATTCAGGAAACCAAATCCCCCCCGCCAGCATAGACACATCCCACCGAATAGTATAAAAGAGTACCTGTTTCTTTTTACGGGTTAGATGCCAAATTCTCCAGCATAAATTCTCCATCCGGTTGTTGCGAGTTTGTGCACTTCTCATCGCAATGCTCTAAACAAGATATAAATAATTAAAGATACGTTATGCTCCAGTTACATATTGAGAAATGAATTTGTCGTCCAAAAACAAGAAAAAAATGGACCCTTAAATTGCCAAGAGATCGGAATGCCGAAAACAGAAACTTGAAAAATTATGTCATATTACGATGCATTAAAAAGACAAAATAGGGCTCCATTAGATTAGTCTATAATGATAATGGGAGGAAATCGAGAATATATACAGATATGCCTTACACTACCAATTGAGTAGAGAAAGAACGGTACACACACTTATACGAAGAGAGAAAGAATCACGCGTAATGTGCCTTACACCACAAATTGAGTAGAGAAGAATGGTACACACACTTAAACAAAGAGACGAAGAATCACAGGTAATACCTTCATCCATGTTTTGTAGAGGTCTGTTTCTTCAAATCCACTGGTAACCTCCTCGACGAAGAACTTCGTAGGGTTTATATTTCCCTCACCAATCTGGAATATAGAAGTCTGTTTGGCCTTCTCTGAATCGAGAGGAGCTGCCCCCGATATGCTGAGAGGGACACGATTAGTGCTAGGCACAGTAGACTGGACGCCATTTGAAGTGGAAGAATTGCGGCTCTGCTGACGCCGATGTTTGGCAATAACGGCACCTGCATCAAGGATCGCTTCGAGATAACCATTAATCCACTCGTTTCCGTCCATCGTCTGTCAAGTAAAACATCACCAGCTTTTACTAACGATATTGAGAGCTTTGTCAAAACAATTCTCTATGTTTTCTGTAGGAAATCGATACTATTCGCCGAACCCTGCTGATAACGTCTCCGCTCTAGTGTCCATCATTTCCCAGCCATTAAAACTAGAATCAAGCCTTAATTTAATTCTGTTGAACTTTTTTCCCACATGAAGGCATTAGAAATGTGTCGAGAGACGTATCGAACCAAGGAAGAGAGCCTGTGGCCAGCAGCTCTAGCTGGTTACGCCACCATTCCCGGATATATCTTCTTTTAAGATTTTATATTGTACATGCCAAGGAGATATTAATGTTCATAAACAGCTTATTTACGTGAATAGACTTGCCTTCGCATATTCCTTTCGTAGCTTCCCTTTCAGTTCGCCTTTTCTTACTTCATTTTGGACTTCATTATTACTTCATAGGGAACGGCTGTATAAATTCCCCCTAGCTCGCACTTAAACTAGCGTAGAAAATAGAATATAAATAACAAAGAACGGAAGAGAAAAACGACAAAAATAAAAAAGAAAAGCGAGAAATTAAAATACGTGGATCTTCTGTCTGTAGCAGTGTACTTATTGTTTGTTGCCGTTCGCAATCAGACACGTGGAAGGGCTTAATGCTCTCCGGGAAACTACATGATTGAATTGTTTAGTCGACAGTTGTTCATAACCAGACCAAGACACCAGGTAGAATTCTAATTAATCTGAACAGCACTACAATTTACTTTTATAATTGTACGCGCATAACGCATTGTTGTTGAGATTTAGAACGATGAACAAAACGATTAATAAGATGGAAAGAGCACAGAAATTTCCCATACGTTTCGACGTTACATTTGTAGAAGGTGCAAGCTTCACTACGTTGCGAATTCTCTCATGAACTCTGCCACCTCTAGAATGCTCATGAAGAATGATTCTACAAGTAAGGATCCGCCAATCGTTACAGATTGATAACATGCACATGCTTAGCCTATGGAAGATTTTTGGTCTTACTCAATCCTTAAATTAGAAACTGATTGCAGCACTTGAAACGTCGTAAAATTTGCGAATTTCGCTCACGGAAACTTTTGATCACATTCCATGTCGCTCTCTTCCTCTCTCTGACAAATAAACACCTCTCTCTCTCTCTCAGAAACTTGAGCGGAAACGAATCAGTATAGTCGTACCGATAGAGAGATTGCAGCGGAAGATGGCGTCCGCAACGAAGAGCTGATCGCAATCGAAAATGGAGGGAGACTCCTGATCGAGGGAATAGGCCAAATACCGGCCGCTGAGGATTGTCACCTGTTCCTTGCTTCTGATTGATGTCGTGCGCCGGTGTGTATGAATGCTCAATGTGCGTGTGCGAGAGAGCGAGAGAGAGAGAGGGGGGAAGGAGAAGGGACTCCCTCGATTCTCCTCTCTTGCCGATACACTCCTTCCGACAATTATAAGAGAAAGTTGGCCGTGAAAATAAACGGCCAAAATCTCTTATAGCAAAGGAGATAATATTTTTATTAAGAGAAAAAGAAAAGTGAGATTTTTCGCACCAATCCTCTTTTTGAAGATTTTTCATTTAAATCACTTTTCCTTTTGGCAGAACGTGTGACTCTTGTAATATCCCCCCAACAGCAATCAATCAAGAAAAAACAGTCGTGTTCTCGTAATCAAAGTGACGATCTCGACTTGTAAGGCATCCATCGTCCCTCATTGTCTCCAACTTCTTGCCACGTCACACGTGCATTCATCAAATGCAAATATAAGGTTTTCAATTATTGTCTTCTTTTGTTTTCTTTTGGAGAGGTGTGTTTAGGGTTAAAGAAAGGTTATTTTCTTTTGGATTTTTTTTTTCTCTTTTTCTTTTGGTTGGTTTTTTTGTTTTGGGGGGGGGGGGGGGGGGGGGGTTCGCCACTATAATTTGTGTACTTGGCCTCGAGACAACATCCTCTTTTAGACCACTTATGATCCAAGTGCGCCAAGGCGAGCCATCATTGGGCTACCTCCCTTTCGTTTGTATTCATATCTCTTTTCCTTCCTTTGAATCGCTCCCATAATTCATCGGTTGTAATCATCAAATCTTTGCATTTGCATGTATGGCATCTCTCTCTCTCTCTCTCTCTATATATATATATATATATATATATATATATATATATATATATATATATATATTTGTGTGTGTGTCAAAATATGTCTATGAAAGCTTTCTTTTTAGAATTTTCCTTTGTAATATGACATTTTCGTTTGTCGAGGTATCATCAAACGGAACCTCTACATGTTTTCCTCCCATTTAAGAAAGAGCAACTATAGTAGATCAACTACTCAAATATCCTTCAAGGAGTATGCCACCAAACAAGGTGTGTACTTCTGTGATCCTTTTCACAAAACCACACATATACTTTGATATGATAGGGGAGAATGCAATCTAGAACGTAAAGTTTGATGATAGGTTAGCTTATGAAAGAGGGTATAATTCCAATTCACTTTACTGGATGCCTTAAGTCTTCATTGAAAAAGGACACCTTATGCCAGAATAAAGATGGCATTATGACATGATTCGCAAGTAGTTCACAAAGATGGCATTATGACATGATTCTCAAGATGTTCACAACACCAATCTAGAAGAAGGAAAAAGGAAAACTGCATGTGCATTAGAACTTCTATGTTGGGGAACAAACTTAGGCATGTTTCACACATAGTAGTGGCACTTCTTTTGAAGATGGAAGATGCAATAAGAAATTTCCATTTGGCATCTCCTATTCACATAGAGTGGTGGAAAAACGCATGTTTTAATGCCTCTTCACGGAACATATAACAGCAAAGCAATCTGTTTTGGTACCCCCACCCCGAAGAAACATAAAAGAGTTCCACCTTCCATACACTTTTTTTTTTAAGAGGTTTGATCTCGCAATTTACTCTTCCTGATAGCTTGAATTAATTGAAGGTACAACAATGAAAGACATAGCACCCATGAGATCCCCAAATCCGATAGAAATAGGGGTTGAATGCTTGGGACCTACTAAAAATGAATAGAGTTCTAAGGCTCCCTAGGAATGACTATAAGGTCGAACAAGGAGACTCGTTTCAACCTATCACAACGTGGATGATCCTTGCCACCGATGACAAAGTTCAACGAGGACACCCGAAGGTCCAGAAATCCTTAAAAGGGAATTGGTTTTTTCTCTCGCTTAATATGTGGATGAAGGGTTGTCCTGCAAGTATAAGCCCACAAGACTTGAACCCACGCCCAAGTATAAGCCCACAAGACTTGAACCCACGCCCCCTCCGAGGGAGGCAAATGACTCTGCCCGTCGAACTAAAATTTTTGCTATATACAATTTATAATGATTAATATATTTTGCATTCTTATCTTCTCTCGAGACAAAGGGCAACATATTGTACTTTTCCTTCATGCTCCATTCATATGTGCGAAGAGGAGAATCTGGTGGTATAATTTTGGAAGGAGTGCAAAGTTCCGCCTTAAGTTTTGGAGGAGGTCGAATACACAACTTCTTTCGTGAAACTAATACCACCCTCTCTTTAATAAAATGATCAATGAAAGAGACAAATTTATTCTATTAATTTGGCGGATTCCAACACCCCCTTCATAAGCACCAAAGAGAGACACACGTCTTTGGTATTGGAACCTTGCGTATATTGTCTCCTTTCCCCTTGATGAGGTTGTCTACATGTGCCTTGTATTGACCTCCCCACCTCCCCAATAATTGACACCATATGAGGACAATACCTTGACATGAAGCGTGTTTCAACATCTACTTTGAAGTCATGGTTTCTTATTGAAGCCAATGAGTATTTGGTGACTTAGGGGGGAGGAGTTGAAGTTGGCTTGCTAACCTAGCAATCAACACCTCTACCTCAAGAAATTTACATATTATTCAATGTAAGATTGTTGCCTAGCGTCCATTCCTCATTGTTGCAGAAGCCATCTCCATTGTAACACATAAATACAGGAACCTTGTACACGTATGCACAGACATAGAGGTAGAAGGAGATCACCTCAAAGAGGGAAGAGTTATACTAAAGATATATCAAGCTCACATGATACAGTCCTCTTTCTTTGCCTAGTTGGTCATGAACGATGTTGCTTTTGCCTTTGTGAAGATTCACCTTCCACTCCTTTATAGAACAAAAAATAGGAAACCCTTTTTGGTCCCACTTTTTGTTATTGCCTTAGGCCTACTTGCTAGCCTTTTTAGCTTTGATCACATGAAAGTTTGCATGTCTCCTTAGAACCCTCGTCAATAATGTGAATTGTAACCATACAAAATCAAAATCCTCGTTTTCACGTATCTATATAAGAGAGTGTTTCAAAAAAGTGCACATCTCTCTCTCTCTCTCTCTCTCTCTCTCTCTCTCTCTCTCTCTCTCTCTCTCTCTCTCTCTCTCTCTCTCTCTCTCTCTCTCTCTCTCTCTCTCTCTCTCTCTCTCTCTCTCTCTCTCTCTCTCTCTCTCTCTCTCTCTCTCCCCCATGGTTCATGCACAAAGACATAACGAACAAGCCTCAATCAAAGAAAGACCACAATAGGGAGGTCACATCTCATTATTACAAGAAATGTGTAGTTGCTTATTCACATCGTATCAGAATATGTAATCTAGTAAGCATAATTCCTAGGAGCTCTTGTTATGACATCTAAAGGGAGATCAGATCCATGTAATATGCTCAACGAAAAAAAAAAACCGACATTGATGGAACCTCTACCAACACTCAAGGCACAAGGGATGTGTCCGGGATATGCTTGAATTCATTGCTTTTAGGGCTCATGCCCAATGAAAAATGAATATGTGTTGAATGATTCACCCATCACTTTGAAACAATAATGACTTGTAGAACAACATTTTGCTTTCCCCCTCTTTTCCTTACCTGCTTTCTTCTTCTTCTTCCAAGGGCATCTTACATATGGGCTGCTTCCATATGACAATGATGTGCAAATTAAAGAAAGGAAGATGGAGACCTTTATGTTGTGACCTTGTCTTCTTTGTTTAGCATGGGCTGTACCATCAAGAATAACATGGACCGGCCTAGCTTCAATAATTCATTGTATTTCCTCGAATTTCAGATCCATATCCGCCATTGGGAAGAGTGTAAATATAAAATTTCCTTTCTTCATCCATTATATATATATATATATATATATATATATATATATATATATATATATATATATATATATATATATATATATATATATATATATATATATATATATATATATATATATATGTGTGTGTGTGTGTGTGTATATATATATATACACACACACACACACACACATATATATATATATATATATATATATATATATATATATATATATGTGTGTGTGTGTGTGTGTGTGTGTGTAGGTGTTCTAAGTTTGTAGGGCATTGGGCATTGCACCTACCAACATGAAGTACCTGCCTCACACTTTCAAAATTTTCGAATTGAGTACCTGGACAATGAAGGGCATATAGACCAATGATGCATGCTAAAGCTTATCTAAAAAATTTTAAAATCAAAGGAGGAACACAAGCTTACCACCTACTACAAGCTTTCTGCAAGCAACTCCTAATGTTGGAAGAACATCCCCCCTTGCTTCATATCATTCTTATTTCTTCAAAGAGATCTTTCCAAAGATATTAAGAGTTATGAAAACAAATGCAATCAGACACAAATGATCCATTTCGTGTGTCGGCCACTTGCCTTCATTTGATTATTATTGATATATTTTGGTAGTGCTCGGCATGAACACAATCAGGACAATTGGGACATTTTTTTCCTCTTTAGGAGGATTTTCTCCCCTGGCTATATATATGCCTATAACCCCAACGGGTCACTTATCTTTGCACATTCACTTGGTAATACATTTCGTATTGTGTTGTGATCCAAGCTTCTCCTTCTTCTTTCTTGTGTTTTTCATGTGCTTCTGCAAGCCTCAAACACACACATTTGGTATCACATCATGTTGCCAATTCATTTAGGGCATCGATGACACCCCTTGGGTCATAGTATCAAAGTTGTATGAAAATTGGTGAACATACTTGGGGCGATTAGAAGCTCAAATCATATTTGTTTTGTGGCATCCAAATTTTGATATGAGCTCCTTTTGGCCTTCGAACACACTAACACAATAATAGTGCACATAATTTTGTGATTTTGTGCCAAACATATATTCAGGTTTTGGTTCGCTAATGTAAGCATCCCAAAGTCTACTACAAGTTTAACATAGCTCGAAAGGGTGTTTGTGTTCAACTTTTTCAGATAGAATCATCTTTTTGCATCAGGGTATTTAGTCTATGGCCATGGCTAAAAGCAATGATGTATTTTGTATGTTTGTTGTTGAGGATTTATTGAATGGTACTATTATCCCATTGTGGACATATATGATGCATCATGTATTGGTAGCAAAAGTGTTGTGGAATATTGTGTAGGGTGTTGAAAAACATCCTACTACACCTATAAGTGTAGTTATTGAAGGTGATGTAGATGGCATTGAATATGATGGTTTTCTTCTTGGTCGTGCTTTGGCTCCTATTGCACATACAACAGAGCAACTTCAATGGGATGGCAGAGATTTACATGCATTGATAGATTTTTCTATCAAATGTGCCATTATCCCTCAAATTCACTCCTGCAAGACATCAAAGGATCCTTGCGATACATTTACAACTTTATACCAAATAAGAAATGAGGCTCATGTTGCTTATCTCTGTAAACATTTGGAGAGTGAGCATATGAATGAAAAAGATTCCATCGATATTTTTTTGACAAAGATGAAAGATTTGAAGGATCAATTGATTTTTTATCATGAAGGCTTCCTAGATAATTCACTTTTGCAGCCTATTCTTAACAATCTTCTAGATTCACATAAGAGTTTTTCTTTTACTCTTCGTTTGATGATGAACGGCAATCCAGATGCCTTAATATTTGAGAAGTTAGTATCTATTTTGTTTCAAGAAGATTATTCTAAGAAAAACATGTCAATTATGCCTGTTGCATATCAAGCTTTCTTAGCTAGTCAAAAGGACAAAGGTAAATGGAGATCATCTACTAGTAAGCAAAAATTTGCTAATGTTGCACATTCAAAGAAGGAAGAAAAAGATGACAAAAAAAAAAGTAGAAACATTTTTGCAAGTATTATAAGTCAAATGATCATGTCATAAAGAGTTTTCTTAAACTAGGTGCAAAAGAGGCAAAGAAGAAATATGTTAGAAAGATTGTTGCAGAGGCCTCTACACCTAAAATAGAGTCTAATAATCTTGTTTAGAATGAAAAATTGGCATTTACCACTATTTATAGCTATGACCCATCTTCTCATGAGTAGTGTATGTCTGTAATAGACTCAGATGTTTGATACTTTGATAATGGGGCAACCAAACATATTACCTTGCAATGTTCTTTCTTCAGTTCACTTGAGTTTGCCCCTATAGGGAATACTATCACATGTGCTAACAACTCCTCTTATCATATAATGGGAGTTGGTAAGATCAAAATGACTATTTCTAATGGCTATTATTTAACATTCTTAGGTGCTCTATATGTGCCAAGGATCAAGAAAAATCTATTCTCAATTTTAGAATTTGCCAAGATTGGCTTGGTTGTCAAATTGTGATGTTATTATTCTTTTGGAATTTTATGTCATGCATTGTATAAGCTCATAGAACATGCAAAACCTTTGAATGATTCAACATTTACAACTCAATATTCTCAAGCTATCTCAGATGCAAAGCTTTGGCATGCACACTTTTGTTGATATATTTAGGTAGTGATGTGTGTGAACACTCTAGGACCGCCGGGGCACTTTTTTCCCTCTTTAGGAGGTTTTTTTCCCCCGGCTTGTATATACGCCTATTGCCCTAATGGGCTACTTATCTTTGTACATTCTCTAGTAATACATTCAGTCTTGTGTGTTGTGCTCCAAGCTTCTTCTTCTTCCTTGTGCTGTTCGCGTGCTTCCGCAGACGTCTAACTCCAACAATTGGTATCAGAGCAGGTCGTTGCTTCTTCTAGGGCGCCGTCGACACTCCTCCGTTTGCAGTCTCAGATTCGCACAAAATTTGGTGAGCATACTCAGGGTGTTTTCGAGATCAAAACAGCTTCGCTTTGTGGTGCCGAAATCGCGATCTGAGCTCGTTTCGGCCTCCGAACGCACTATCGCAGTGCTTGTGCAGGCTATTTCGTCCTTTTGTGCCAAAGGTATATACCAGTTTCTGTTTGCCAGTTTAAGCGTCTCGAAGTCTGCTACAGGTCTAGCAGAACTCGTGTGGGCAGTTCTGTTCAACTTTTTGAGATACAGTCAATTTTCTGCATCAAGGTATTTTAGTCACCGGCCATGGCTGAAAGCAGTGATGTATTCCGTATGTTGGCTGTTGAGGATAAGTTGGATGGTACCAACTACCCATTATGGGCTTATATGATGCGACATGTACTGGTTGCAAAAGGATTGTGGAACATTGTGCAGGGTGTTGAAAGACGTCCTGTTACACCTGTAACGACAGGTACTGCAAATACAGGTGTTGGAGCTGATGAAGATGGTGTCGAAGATGATATTCCGCAGATTCCTGTTCGTGCTGCTGTTTCTGTTGCACCTACTGCAGAGCAGATTCGTTGGGATGGTAGAGATGCCCAGGCACATGCATTGATAGCTTTGTCTGTCAAACGTGCCATTATTCCTCACATTCGCTCTTGCAGAACAGCAAAGGATGCTTGGGATACACTTACCACTTTGTACCAGGCTAGGAATGAGGCTCGTGTTGCTTACCTCCGAAAACAGTTGGAGAGTGAGCACATGAATGAAGGTGATTCGATGGACAGTTTTCTTACAAAGATCAAAGACCTGAAGGAACAATTGATTTCTGCTGATGAGGTTATACCAGATAGCTCACTTGTGCAGACCGTTCTGAATGGCCTTCCTGATTCATATCAGAGTTTTGCCTCTACTCTTCGATTGATGATGAAAGGCAATCCGAATGCCTTGTCATTTGAGGAATTAGTCTCTGTTCTGTTGCAGGAAGATCAGTCCAGGCAGAACAGGTCCATTATGCGTGTTGCAGATCAAGCTTTCCTGGCTAGTCAGAAAGGCAAAGGAAAATGGAGCTCTTCTACTAGTAAGCAGAAATCTGCAAATGCTGCACAATCGAAGAACCAGGATAAAGATGAGAAGAAATCAGAAAAGCAGAAATTGTTCTGCAAGTACTGTAAAGGAAATGATCATATTATAAAGAACTGTCCAAAATTGGCTGCTAAAGAGGCAAAGAAGAAAGAGGCTGGAATGGTTGTTGCAGAGGCCTCTACACCAAAAACAGAGTCTGCAAATCTTGTGCAGGAAGAAGAATGGGCGTTTACTACTGTCTGCAGTTTTGACCCATCTTCTCATGATCAGTGCATGTCTGCAGTAGACTCAGATGTTTGGTACTTTGACAGTGGGGCGACCAAACATATTACCTCTCAGCGCAGTTTCTTCTCTTCACTCGAGCCTGCCCCTACAGGGAATACTGTCACATGCGCCAATAACTCCTCTTATCCTGTTATGGGAGTTGGTAAGATCATTCTGACTACTGCTGATGGTAGTTCTTTCACTTTGTCAGATGCTTTATTTGTGCCAGGGATCAAAAAGAACCTGTTATCAGTTTCTGCATTAGCCAAGATTGGCTTGGTTGTGAAATTCGTTGATGACAGGTGTACAGTCCATGATCTCTCAAATGGCGATGTGATTATTGCTTCTGGCATTTTATGTCATGGGCTGTATAAGCTCATAGACTATGAAAGATCTGTGAATGATTCGGCATGTGCAGTTCATGATTCTCAGGCTATGTCAGATGCAAAGCTTTGGCATGCACGCTTTGGTCATCTGAATTTTGCTAGCTTGTTACGCCTGCAGAAATCTGAAATGGTGTCCTCTTTGCCCAAACTTGAGGCACCTGGAAAACATGTTTGTGAAGGCTGTATTTTGGGCAAAATGCAGCGTTCTTCCTTTCCAAAAGATGGTTCAGTTCGGGCTATGCAGAAATTGCAGCTTGTACATAGTGATGTCTGTGGTCCTATGCAGACACCCTCTTTTGGAAATTACCTTTACTTCGTGACTTTCATTGATGATTTTTCCAGGCATGCATGGGTATATCCACTCAAAGCAAAGTCCGAAGTGTTCATGTGCTTCAAACAGTTTTTGGTTTTGGCTGAAAATCTGTCAGCATGTAAAATGGGCACCCTCCGTTCTGATCGAGGGGGGGAATATATGTCTTCAGATTTTAATGCATTTCTGGCTGAACGTGGGATAAAACACCAGTGTACAGTGCCTTATACACCTCAACAGAATGGAGTTGCTGAACGAAAGAACAGGTCACTCATGGAGATGGCGAGGTGCATGGTCAAAAGTCAGGCTTTACCACATAGTTTCTGGCTTGAGGCTGTCATGTGTGCAACATATGTACTGAACAGGTGTCCCACCAAAGCGTTGCAGTCTATCACTCCATATGAGGCTTGGCATGACCGCAAGCCATCTGTTGCTCATCTGCGTGTTTTTGGTTGTTTGGCATATGCATTAGTGCCTGAACAACATCGCAGAAAATTGGATGATAAGGCAGTAAAATGTATTTTTGTTGGGTACAGTTCTGAAAGTAAAGGCTATCGTCTGTATCATCCACAGACTAAACGCATTCTGGTTAGCCGTGATGTTGTCTTTGTGGAAGATGCTATTCAGCCATTGCTTTCATGTACTAAGGAGACATCTGTTAGCTCCAAAGACATGTATGATACTTTGATGCCTCTTTTTACAGGTGGACAGGCTAGCGCTGGTCCCAATGAGGCAACTTCTCAGCCTTTGCAGGTTTCATATGATGATGCAGATCATTCCATTTCTGATGCAGATTTACATGATGCACTTGTTGATGAGAGAGCTGATATTGAACAGGCAAAAACTATGCCAAAATGGCTGGTGCAGACTTTGCGTGACAGCAAATTAGATGCACCTTTGTCATATCGTACTCGTTCATGCTCTCATAGTACCTCCTTTGCATCAGATTGCTATGCTATGGCTGCATCTAGTCTCTGTGATGAGAATGAGCCTGTTTCTTTTGATGAAGCACAAAATTCAGAAAATTGGAAGGCTGCTATGCAATCTGAATATGATGCTATAATGAAGAATGGTACATGGTCTTTATGTGACTTGCCTCCTGACAAGAAGGCCATTGGCACTAAGTGGGTATACAAGCTGAAGCGTAAACCTGATGGTACAGTTGACAGGTATAAGGCTAGGCTTGTTGCAAAGGGTTATGCACAGGAAAGAGGCATTGATTTTGATGAGACCTTTGCACCTACATGCCGTATGACTACTGTTCGGAGCATTTGTGCACTTGCAGCCCATCATGGTTGGAATGTACATCAGTTGGACATTAAAACAGCATTTCTGAATGGTGACTTGCATGAAGAAGTGTATGTTTTTCAGCCCCGTGGCTTTGTGCAGAAAGGGCATGAAAACCAGGTGTGCAGGTTAAAGAAGGCGTTATATGGTCTAAAGCAAGCACCACGTGCTTGGTATGAGAAAATACATGCCTATCTGATTGCACATGGTTTTGAGAACAGTCCAACTGAAAGCACCTTATATGTTAAGCGTGCTAATGATGTGCTTCTGATCATTGTTGTCTATGTAGACGACATGCTGCTCACTGGTCCTCTTGAGAAGCATATTGCTGATTTCAAGGCTGATTTGCATGCCTCATTTGAGATGTCTGATTTGGGGCATTTGCATCACTATTTGGGCATTCAGTTTATGCAAGTTGATGGTGGAATGGCTTTGTGTCAAACGAAATATATTGACACATTATTGCAGCGTTTTGGCCTTGAAGACTGTAAGCCTATTGCCACTCCTATGGAGACAGGTTTACGATTGAGTCTTCATGATGCTGGAGATGCATTTGATGCTGTTCTCTATCAGCAGGCTGTTGGATGCTTGATTTACTTATGCATTACTCGGCCAGATATTCAGTTTGCTGTCTCACAGATGAGCAGGTTTATGCATTGCCCAGGAGTCACGCATTGGAAAGCGGTTAAGCGCATCTTTCGCTACTTGAGTGGTACTCGGCTACTTGGGTTGTTTTATCCCAAGGGGGGATCACTACCGCCAGATTTGCATGCTTTTTCTGACTCAGATTGGGCTGGTTGCTATGACACTCGTGTGTCCACCAGTGGTTTTTGCTTCATGCTTGGTAGCTCATGTATATCTTGGTTGAGCAAGAAGCAGCCTACTGTGGCCACTTCCAGTTGTGAGGCTGAGTATAGGGCAGCTTTCACAGCGACTGTTGAGTGTGTGTGGCTCAGACGCCTTATGGCTGATTTGGGTGTTGGCCAGTCTTCTGCCACCACCATCTTCACTGACAGTCAGAGCGCATTGGCAGTTGCGAGGAACCCTGTGTTCCATGCTCGCACTAAGCACATTGAGGTGCATTATCACTATGTCAGGGAGAAGTTCTCTGCTGGGGAGATCAGCTTGGCATATGTGCCCACGCAGGAGAACATTGCAGACCTTTTCACGAAGGCTCTGCCTAGGGAGAAGTTTGAAGCTTTCCGCAAAGCTTTGGGCTTACTTCCTTTTGTGGAGTGATTTCCACATAGCTCGGCACTTCCTTATACATGAGTGCCAGCTCCTTGTTCACCGCATCACTCCCAGGGGGGATTTGTTGATATATTTAGGTAGTGATGTGTGTGAACACTCTAGGACCGCCGGGGCACTTTTTTCCCTCTTTAGGAGGTTTTTTTCCCCCGGCTTGTATATACGCCTATTGCCCTAATGGGCTACTTATCTTTGTACATTCTCTAGTAATACATTCAGTCTTGTGTGTTGTGCTCCAAGCTTCTTCTTCTTCCTTGTGCTGTTCGCGTGCTTCCGCAGACGTCTAACTCCAACAACTTTGGCCATGTGAATTTTGCTACTTTTCTTCACCTTCAAAAGTCTGAAATGGTGACCTCTCTGCCAAAACTTGAGGCATCTTGTAAACATGTCTATGGAGGTTGTATTTTTGGGCAAAATGAAACATTCCTCCTTCCCAAAAGATGGTTCAATTCAAGTTGCTCATAAATTGTAGCTTGTTCTTAGTGATGTCTATGGTCCTATGTAGTCACCTTCATTTGGGAACTACTTGTACTTCATGATATTTATAGATGACTTCTCTAGGCATGCATGAATGTATCCATTGGAAGAAAAGTCGAAAGTGTTATGCTTTAAACATGTCATGGTCATGGTTGAAAATTTTTCAACATGTAAATTTAGAACCCTCTATTTTGTTCAAGGGCGGGGATACATGTCTTCTGCTGTTAATGCATTTCTAGCTGAGTGTGGGATAAAAAATCGATGTACAATGTTGTATACACCTCAAAAAGTTGTTGAAAGAGAGAACATACCTCTCATGGAACTGGTGAGGTGTATGGTAAAAAATGAGGCTTCACCACATAGCTTCTGGCCTTAGGCCATTATGTGTGTAGCATGTTTGATATGCTCAATGCCTCACCCTTATGTAGCATCACCATTGTTCCATGATACTCTATTTTTTAAGGCCCCCATTATGAGGAGAAGCCATACGAGAGCATTGAACATTGGTAGGTTCCTAATTTTGAGGTCAGATGAGGTCTAGAGTAGACCATAGATGGATAGCTATGAAGGTTACTTCTAAGCCATTCGATTTGGGATTGATCCTATGTGAGGATCAACATATGTTATCAAGATACATTGGTAGCACAGGGACTTTCACTAGTGAAGGGTTTTGGTTTTCAGGACTCTTTTTCTCTAATGACCATTGTTTGCATCATACTAATACTAGCAGCTCAAATGAAGTGGCAAGTTTCTGTGTTAGATGTCAAATCAAAACTTTTGAATGTTGACCTCAAGGAGGTGGTACATGTGTCTCAGCCACCAGGGTTTGAGGCTCCACATTCAAAGAGCACATTATGTAAATTGAAGAAGGCATTCTATGAGATGAAATAAGCCACAAAGTAGACATACATTGGGAGCTACATGAAGGCCTTTGGTAGTCTTATCTAGTTATGGAGTACCATACATGGTATGAGTTTTGCAATCAAACTTTTGAGAAGGCTTGGAAATAGACCTCATGAAGGACATTCAAGAGTTGGCAAGCAGGGACACTTGAGAAGGATGTGGAAATAGTCTACTATCCGACCATGAAGAATGCAATGGGTACCTTCACCAAAGTGCTTACAAAGGATCTACTTCATATACATCTTCAAATACTTGGCATTGGGCCAAGGAAATAGTTCACCTCTAGGAGGATATTGAGGGGGGGGTGTTAGAGATAGTCAATGATCTACCCTCATGGAAAACTTGGTATGATGCCAAGAAAGTAGTTCACCTTCGGGTGGACATTGAAGGGGGGTGTTAGATATGGTCAATGCTCCACTCTCATGGAAAACTTACCATCATGCCAAGAATGTAGTTAAGGTTCAGGTGGACATTGAGGGGGGAGGGGGTGTTCAATATGTTCAATTCCTCACCCTTATGTAGCACCACCATTGTTCCATGATACTGTATTTTCTAAGGCCCCATTATGAGAAGAAGCCATGTTAGAGTGTTTGGACATTGGTAGGTTCCTAACTTTGAGGTCAGATGAGGTCTACAATAGACCATAGATGGATAGTTAGGAAGGTTACTTCTAAGCCATTCAACTTGGGATTGATCCTATGTGAGGATCAACCTACATTCATGTAGGATCACAATTTGTTGCACTTGAAACCATTAGGGTATCCATCTTAGTACCCATTATGTTGGCATGTAGCCCTTCAACTATCTTCTATCTAGATCACCGTCTAAGCTCCATATAGGGAGTTTTATGGGTGGATAGAACCATCTATATCTTGTTTAGTGTTTGAGTTATTGTTGTATTATATGTTTTTAGTTTGAGTTGAATTGAGTTGTGTTCCTCTTCTACTCATCTTGAGTCCACTTTCCATTGTAACCATATCTCTTGTGCTATTCCCATGAATACCATTATCTCTCTTTCTCTCTAAACTTGATCCTATATATGTGTTGTGGTAACCTCTACATGATCTTGGAGTTGCACCACTAGCCTACCACTCATTCATTATTTCATCATTTTCTTTTTCTTACATAGTGTACGTAGTTAATAGGTGTCTCATGAAAGCACTACAATCCGTCACTCCATATGAGGCTTGGCATGGTCATAAACCATATTTTGCTCATTTGTGTGTCTTTGGTTGTCTTGCATATGTATTACTTTGTGAACAAAAATGTAAAAAATTGGACGATAAATAAGTGATATGTATTTTTGTTGGCTATAGTTCAGAAAGAAAAGGCTATTGTCTTTATCGTCCACAAACTAAACACATTCTCGTTAGTCATGATGTTATTTTTGTGGAAGATGCAATTCAACAATTACTTTCATGTACCAAGGAGACATCAGTTAGCTCGAAGGATATGCATGAAACTTTATGTCCTCTTTTTACAAATGGAAAGTCAAGTGCTGGTCTGAATGAGGTGATTTCTTAGCCTTTGAAGAAGAAGCTAAAACTATGCCTAAATGGTTGGTGTAGACTTTGAGAGATAGAAAATTAGATGCACCTTTGTCATATCATATGCATTTAGTCCCTCATAGTGCTTCATTTGCATCAGATTGCTATGCAATGACTATCTCTAGTCTTTGTCATGAGAATGAGCATGTTTTGTTTGATGAAGCACAAAATTAAAAAAATTAGATGGTTGCTATGCAATCAGAATATGATGCTATTATAAAGAATGGTACTTGGTCTTTATGTGATTTTCCTCCAGGCAGAAAGACCATTGGCACTAACTGGGTATACAATCTAAAACGTAAGCCTAATAGAACAATTGACAAGTATAAAGTGAGGCTTGTTTCCAAAGGTTTTTCTCAAGAGAGAGGCACTGATTTTGATGAGATTTTTGCTCCCACATGCCGAATGACCACTATTTGTAGCATTTGTGTACTTGCAGCTCATCATGGTTGGATTGTACGTCATTTGGACATTAAAATTAAATTTCTAAATGGTGACTTACATGAAGAAGTGTATGTATTTCATGTCGAGATATCAAGCTCAACATGTGATGATCCAAGATGACACATATCAGTTTTTCTTTTCTCTGACATGTATAGTGGTCATGCCTGTATATTGTAGGGATAGCTCATTGAGCTTACTAGATTTATCTACCGAGAGTGATGGCACATCTATTTCTTGCTAGCTCACTCATTCGCGGACATTAGAATTTTCCTCATGTACTTTTCTTTATATATGGCAATTATTTTATTGTTCGTTTTAGTTCATTCTTGTACATTCCTTCAATATGTTATAGAAGAAGAAGAAGAAGAAGAAGAAGAAGAAGAAGAAGAAGATCATTCTTCCTTGCCTCAATCTGTGTGTGTGCTCCTCTTTGATTGTGAGAGTGTGTATGAGCTCTCTTCCTTATCTCCTTCCTCGTGACATGGTATCAGAGCCAGTGTGGTTGTAAAGAGCTCGTGGAGAAGGACGATTCTAACGAGTACGTGAGAAGGCATGGAGAAAGCATGATTCACAAACGACCTCAGATCATTGGTTTTTTTCAGATCAGAGTTTCGGAGCCATCTCGACCTCTGTTTTGATCCTGCAAGGTGGGGCCCACAGAAAAATCAGGTCAATTTGCAAAACTATAACTTGCATCCTGTTTGGCAACATGTTCTCTTTGGCAACACTCATATATTCTAGATCTAGAAGTTCAAGCGATTCTGTGTATTGTTGATACACGAAAACTATGCTTTTCTGGATCGAACTGTCACATCAAAGTGCGACAGTATTCAAGCAGAAATACTACTTGTAGTGTTTTTGTAGTGTGTGAACTGCTACAAAAATGGAAGTCAGTTATGAGCGATAACCTGGACAAGAACAACTTCCATGCTTGGAGATTCAGAATGATGAATTTCCTGATGGGAAAAGGCTACTATAAGTACAGTGAAGGAGAGAACAAAAATGCTCCGTAATTACCAGAGAGGAATCGGACTACAGATTAGTTAAGAGCATATGAAGAATGGAATCAAGGATCACGAAAGGTATTGAATTGACTATCTGTTAGCATACATGATAGCATGATTGGGCACATACAAGATGCCAAGACTCTGAAAGAGGCTTGGACTAGTGTGGTCACATTGTATGAGACGAATACAAAGGCATGAAAATTGCAACTCAAGAACGAGCTGCATACACTGGAGAAAAAGGGCATGTCGATAAGTGACTACACCCTAAAAATCAAAAGCATATGTGAGTCACTTGCATCTATTGGTGTGAATCTAGATGATGATGATAAGGTGGAAGTATGCCTTCGTGGTTTAGGAGTTGCATATAAGCAGTTCAGAACGTCTATTCAGACCAGGGAAAATATTCTGAATTTTGTTGATATGGTATCCATGTTGATTATTGAAGAAAAGAATATTGGTGAGGAGTTGAACTCCCAAGGAAAACCTAATTCTGAGTAGGCATTCTACTCTAGCAGAGGAATAGGCAGAGGTAGAGGCTTTGGAAGTGGAAGAGGACAGAATAACCAAGAACAAGGTCAAGAGGCACAATTTCAAGGTAGAGGGAGCCAAAGAGGCCACAAAAAATTCCAAAGAAATGATTCAGGTAATGAAAGTAAAGGATGTTGGAATTGTGGTAAACCTGGACACTTTGAACGTGATTGCAGGTTGAAGAATCAAAATAGTAGAAGGGAGCAAAACAACTATTTATCCATAAGTGCAGATGATTCTGAGAAGTTGTTCATGGTTCAACATCACATGAATACATTGTTTGCTGATGTTTCAAAATCGAATGATAAGGTCTGGTATGTTGATTCAGGTGCTTCAAATCACATGACTAGTCATGCGGAATGGTTTAGTACATTGCAAAAATTGTAGGTTCTTGGATATGTTTCCTATCAAGCATACAAGAAACATAGCACTGCCTATGGAGGATGGAAAGGTAAAACATCTTGCTAATGTGCCACGTGTTCCAAATATAACAAAGAATCTGGTTTTTGTTGGACAAATGGTTGACCAGGGATTACAAGTCAGGTTCAATGTTGATGGGCTATATGTAGAAGAGTACAAACATGATGGAAGATTGATTGCCAAAGGAGACAAAGTGGGTAGGATGTTCACCTTGAATGTGAAAATTCCTGAAATGAATGAACAACCATGGAAGCAGATGTCCATAGGATGTGCATGGATTGCCCAACCTATTGCAATAGACCACTCGTAGAACATGCTACCTTGTATCAAGTGTTCCTAACACCAGATTGGAACAGTCCTTTCGTTGAATTTTTGAGGAAAAAAACTTTCCCTCAAGAGATGATGTTACCCAGACGATAAAGCTTAGAACAGGAAGCCTTAGATTACACTCTCATTTGAGATAACCTATAGAGGCATGGAAGAGATCGATATCTTCGACTATGTGTCCATAAAAGTAAATATCTTAAGATCCTAGAAATTGCACATCGAGGTGTAGCAAGTGGAAACTTTGGACCGGATAGGGTGATCAAAGCAATACTATTTGTAGGACTTTGGTGGCCAACCCTTCACATGGATGCTCACACCTACTTGAAGAAGTGTGACATATGCTAGTGCACTTAGTATCCAATATGCAAGGATGAGATTCCACTAAGACCCATGATGGAAGGACATGCATTATCTAAGTGGGGAATATAATTTTTTGCTCCTATTAATCTCTTATCCAAGAGTTTACGTAATGAGTACATTATTGTTGCCACTAATTATCTAGAAGTGAGAGACACTAGGAAGAATTACGCACAAACCGTAGCTAAGTTTGTATTCAAAAATGTGTTTACTAATGATGTATGAAACATCACAAGAAATGAATTAGTGTGACAATTTACAACCTCTATGGTCACCATTAACTCAATGCTTCTCCAAACTTTGAGAAAAGATTGCTTAAACTGAGAACTTTGCTTCTACAAAAATTTCTAGTCATTGAAATGACATACCTTCACTCTTTTGCTTATTTCTCTCAGAATAAATACTATTTTGCCAAGATCTTCTTGTGAATGGAAGTAGAAGAGAAGAGCTTTGAAACAACCTACTATTTGCTAAAAACTTTCCACTACACACCAAGCTATGACCTTCACAAGTTGATCTTGTATGAGCTGCCAAAATAGGAAACCTTGCCTCTTTTAGCAAAAAGTATGTCCCTATACTACAAATCGGATGCTTGGCATCAACTTGGTGCATAAAAGTCCACTTTTTAGCATGAATTTGATGCCGGGAATTGACTTCCTGCATGAAACCTCACCTTTTCAGGCACAAACTCATCTATTGAATCATAGGCATAGAAAATAAGAGATTATCAGCTACAACTCGATGCCAAGCATCGAATTAGTCCAACCTCCTGTTTTTAAAAACTTTACAACAGTAGTTGAAGTAGGTAGATAAAACAATGACTTATCATCTCAGTCTCGATGCCACACATCGACTTGCTTGGAAAACTTGACCTTTTGAGAACATTACACAGTAGGCAAAGTATGAAGATGGAGGAGAGAATCTCATACACATAACTTTAACTAGTTCTTCTCATAGCTATGAAAAAATCAAAAGTTTATAGGTACTTTCTCACTCAAGGAAGCCTAACTGTTTGTCAGTCATACAAAATGAGCTCCTACTCACATTCTCTCACTCTCTCTCTTTATTCTCTCACTTCGCATCAGTTGATACAAACTAACTTATATAGATTTTCTCAATCTCATGACTCTTGAAAATTCTAGAACTAAAGTTAAGTCTCCATGTATTGTAGGTATACTTGATTAATGCCCAAGCTTTTGAATAATGTGTGCATCCATATGACCTCCTTAGCTTCTTCTACAAGTCCTTTGTACTCAGCTTCAATTGATGATAATGCTACTATATGTTGTTTCTTTGAACACCAACTTACAAGCTTATCACCAATGTATACCATGTAGCCATGAGTTGATCTTGTATCATCTTGATTACCTACCCAGTCTGAGTCACTATAGGCTCTCAACTTCACAAGTAAAAGGATAACATAATCCTTCCTTTATGGTTCCTTTGATATATCTGAGAACTCTTTGACAAGAGATTGATACTTCCTCATATCTTTGTATTTTGCACCATCATATTTATTCAGCTTGTGATTGACTTCAAGTGGAGTTGAAGCTTCTCTACAATTTTCCATACCAAACTTCTTCAACAAGTTCAGAAGATACCTTTCTTGTGATACATATATGCCATGAAGTGACTTCCATTCGAAGAAAATATGATGACTTTCCTAGATCACTGATCTTGAACTCTTTCTCAAGTAATCTCTTTACCTCCTTGATTTCTTCTTCTGAAGTACCTATGATTATAATGTCATCTACATAAATACAAATGTAGATTGTACCTTCCTGTGTTCTTTTGATGAGTAGACTTGGATCTGCTTTTGAACTTTGATATCCAAGATCATTGAGATACTTCACCAATCTATAGTTCCATGCTCTTGGAGCTTGCTTCAATCCATAGAGTGCTCTTCTCAATCTGCAGACAAAATTTGGATACCTGGAATCTATAAACCCTTGAGGTTGTTCCATGTATACCTCATCTCATATGTATCCATTTAGAAATGCATTCTTTATGTCAAAATAACTTAGAGTCCATCCTTTTGAAGCTACAATAGCAATGATTGTCCTTATAGTTGACATCTTAGCTATAGGATTGAATGTCTTATCATAATCTATGGCATAAGTTTGGGCATAGCCTTTCACCACCAGTCTAGCTTTGTATCTGGCTACACTTCCATATGCAAGCTTCTTCACTTTATAACCCCATTTATTTCCAATAACCTTGTTACCATTTGGTTTAAGAACAAGTTCCCAAGTCTTGTTCTCCTCTAATGCATTGAATTCTTCCTTCATTGCTTCTTCCGATTGCTTCTTACCTTTTGCTTCATCATAGTTCTGAGGTTCTTCATCATCTTTGACCATATATGCATAGTTCTTTTGAGTTATGTAAGAAGTATCATAAGAATACCTTTCTGGTTGCCTTCTTGTCCTATTTGACCTCCTTGGTTCACATTCTTCATATGTGTTTGGATACACCTCTTCATCAAATATAGGAGCTTCTTGATTTCTTCTTGTTAATCCACTTCTGGATGCACTTGCTTGCATATACTCTTCATCTCCATTCTCCTGCACACTTGATTTTCCTTTATCACATCTTCTTACCTCTTCTTCAAATTCTTCAACTGTATGACTTTGATCTGCATACCAACTTTTTTGTTCATCAAATGTAACATCTCTAGAAACAAAAAATTGTTTGGTTAGAGGATTCCACAACCTATAACCCATCTACTTTTCATCATAACCAATAAACACATATTTTTCTGCCTTTGGTTCAAGTTTATGTCTAAGTTGTGATGGCACATAAGCATATGAAATTGATCCAAACACTTTGCAATGGATGCCCTAGTGTTGGTTTCTTACCCCACCAAGCGTCATATGGAGTCATTCCATTTGGGGTTGTACATGATAATCTATTCACAAGATATGTGACTATATTTACAGCCTCAGCCCAAAGATAATTTGGATAATTGTGCTACAACATTTTTTTGTGGTGTATACATGCATGTTATTTCTCTCTTAATACCTACATTCCAAAGTTAATAATTCAACTCTTGGGAGAAGTATTCTCCCCCTTCATCAAACCTCAGTCTCTTAAGCTTCTGACCTATGATTCTCTCTGCATATGCATGAAAATTCTTGAAAGCTCCAAACACTTCTAATCTTTCCTTCAAAACATACAGAGTTATCCATCTTATAGCATCATCAATGAAAAGAACATAATACCTTGAGCCACTGATAGATCCTTCTTTTGTTGGTCCCCATACATCTATATGAATGAGCTCTAGTACTCCATCATGTTTGAATCCTCTCTTCTAAAATGGTAACCTATGTGCTTTTCCCATCTGACATGCTTCACATTTATAAATCATATGTTGACTTTACACATTTGGTAATCCTAATATAGACTGATTTGCAACCATAGCTTTAATTCCTCTTTCATTGAAATGACCTAATCTCTTATGCCAGAGATCAAGTTTTGTAATCACTCCTTCACCATGTGTGAGAAAGGCTTGATCAATTTTCTCTTGCACTCTTAAAGTAAAGAGTCTACCTTCTTTCTTACCACTAACAATCTGATTATATCCATTCTTTGGATCTTCAACAAATACTCCATTTGTAAACCTAACTTGAAAACCTTTTCAACTATTTGTCCCACACTAATCAAGTTTTTAGGTATTGTGGGAACATATAAAACATTGGTTAGCAAATATGCTCCACTCTTACATTTCACTTTTCCAATTGAATGTACACTATGTCTTGTATTATCACCGATTGAATTGTATGACTAGAAAAGCCTTTTTCAATTCTGAAATCAATTCTTTGTTTCCTAACAAATGGTTAGAACATCCAGAGTCAATGTAAAATACCTTTAGATCTTCTTTATCTGATGTGCTAATTGAATTCATCATCAATGATGTATGGATTTCATTTTTTGTGTCATTTGCATAATTGTAGTAGGTGGTGTTGTAGGATTGATTCTATCCCCAACTTCTTCCTCCACCTCTACCATAGCCTTCTCTTTGATTTTGTCTACCTCTCAGAGAATAACTTTGATATCTTCCACTTCTGCCTCTGCCATTGTTATTCTGATTTTGATTTGATCCTTGTTAATTATGCCAACAATCATGAGCCAAATGATTACTCAATCCACATATCCAACAAGCCTTCTTATTGTTATTCTGATTACCTCTTCCTCTTCCAAAACCTCTTGCTCTTCCTTTTCCAGTGCCTTTACTCTTGCATAATAAACTTGAGAATTTGGTTCCTCTTCATCCTTTGCTTTACCTTATCTCCTTTCTTCTTGTTCTTCATGTACATTGCAATACTTTGTCGTTTATCTCCATCTCCCTTCAAGTCTTGCTCAAATGTTAGCATCAAACCAAGCAATTGATTCAAATCTAGAACATAATGATTCAAATAAAGTTTTGTTGACAAAACAAAAGGTTTCAACCTTTCATCTCCTCTCAAACCTACAAGCAATTGAGCAATCAATCTGTGATCTTCAACATCTTCATCTATGGATCCAAGACTATATGCTAGATCCTTCCTCTTAGTGACATAATCACTAATACTTTGACTTCACTTCTTCTTGAATGTAGTAAACTCTGACCATAGACTTTCTTTCCTTGCTTTGGTAGTACTTTGGAAATGATACTCCAATGCATTCCATATATCTTTAGCTGATTCCAATCCTCTGATGTATGGTAGAAAATGATCTATAATTTTATTATAGATGTAGGCCTTTGCACTTGCATCCTTCTTCTACCAATGCTTTAAAGCATCTAGTTCTTCTTTCTTTGATCGGCTTTCATCTTTAAATATTGGCTTCTCTTCTTCACCTATTATGTACACCATGAGATCCTTACTCATAAGTAAGGCTCCCATTCTCATTACCCATGAAGGATAATTATCTCTGTCCAATTTGTCAATGGAGATATGATCTGCCATAATTCTTTGCTTCTGCTTCAACCTTTGAGTTTAAAGGATAAAGAATAATAACTTTTGGAATTATTTATCTATGAAGATACCTTTAAAATAATCTTCTGATGCCTTCTATCTTTGAATGCTTCAACTTTCAAACTTTAATGAAAACTTTCCAAAACTTCTCATACCTTTGATGCCTTCTGCTCTCTAGAACCTTTCTGCTCTGATAGCACTTGTTGATGTATGAAACATCACAAAAAATTAATTAATGTGATACTAGACAACCTCTATGGTCACCATTAACTCAATGCTTCTCCAAACTTTGAGAAAGATTACTTAAACTGAGAACTTTGCTTCGACAGAAATATCTAGTCATTGAAATGACATACCTTCACTCTTTTGCTTATTTCTCTGTGCACAAATACTATTTTGCCAAGATCTTGTGGTGGATGAAAGTGAAAGAGAAGAGCTTTCAAAGAAGCTATTATTTGCTAAAAGCTTTGCACTACACACCAAGTTATGAACTTCACAGGTTGACCCTATATGAGCTGCCAAAATAGGAAACCTTGCCTGTCTTAGCAAAAAGTATGTCCCTATACTGCAAATTCGATGCTTGCCATCAACTTGGTGCATAAAAGTCCACTTTTCAGCATGGATTCGATGTCCGACATCGATCTCCTTCATAAAACCTCACCTTTTCAAGCACAAACTCATCTGGTGAATCATAGGCATAGAAAATAAGAGATTATCAACAACAACTCGATGCCAGGCATCGAATTAGTCCAACAGCCTCCTATTTTTAAAAACTTTATAACAGGAGTTGAAGCAGATAGATAAAATAATGACTTATCATCTTAGTCTCGATGCCACACATCGACTTGCTTGGAAAACTTGAACTTTTGAGAACATTACATAGTAGGCAATGTATGAAGATGGAGGAGAGAATCTCATACACAAAACCTTAACTAGTTCTTCTCATAGCTATGAAAAAACTCATAAGTTTACAGGTGCTTTCTCACTCAGAGAAGCCCGACTATTTGTTAGTCATACAAAATGAACTCCTACTCACATTCTCTCACTCTGCGTCAGTTGATACAGACTAGCTTATACAGGTTTTCTCAATCTCGTGACTTTTGAAAATGCTAGAACTAAAGTTAAGTCTAACTTTACAAATATGATACATGTGTGAAATTTTCCCTTCACATAGGCATGTGCTTTTCTTCTTAAACTTTTTCCTTTAAATTTATGTCCAATTTGTGATTGGTTCTCCAACATTTACAAGGTATGGTTTTCCAATAGAGTTGGTAAGTGTACACTATCTATCGTGATAGACAACAATCTATCATGATAGAACGAAATCCATGATAGACAATAGAGGATGGATGATAGTCACCATCTATCTCAATAGACACCATCTATCGCGATAGACACCCATCTATCACGACAGACACCATCTATCACAACGGACAAAAACCACGATAGACACTCTTCTATCGTGACAAACAAAAACCATGATAGAAATCCATCTATTGTGATAAGTACCATCTATCACGATAGAAACCTAACTATTGTGACAGACACGTCTATCATGACAGACCTTGTCTATCATGAAAGACAACCAATTTTGGCAAAAATTAAGGTGTTACTTTTTTAAAAATTTGGACTAAGAAATGGCATTTTTTAAGGTCTTTTACCTAAATAATTACAGAGGCCTTAGACAAATACACAAGTATATTGAGAGATCATGTTTGCATGTTTGAACCCGAAGAACCTTGAACTGACACAGCTTTTCCGTATGAAATACGTTTTTTGAGCTTAGAGTGAGTTGGAAAGCTCGTTTCGAACAATGCATTGATTTTTAGATAGGGTAATTTGAAGTTGACCCATAGGCGGGATTAGAAAACCAAGGGAACTATAGAGAATTTTTCATCAATACAAAAGGGGCAAAAAAGGGTCTTTAGAAAATGTCTAAATCCTAATTGTCTGTCAATTAAATATAAAGATTGAGGTAAACTTGGAATTTTTATAGGTCTATTAAGAGCTCTTTGAGGGTGTCAAAGCAAGGTGCAAGTGTGTGCAAGCTTAGGAACACACATCCTAGTCATAGGATTGCAAACAAGGAGAAGTGACTTGAGGTTGGAAGATCTCTCAACCCCCTCAGTCATTTTTTAGCATAGGCTAAGTGCGATTAGTGGTTTTGATTGATTAGGAGTATGATAGGAACCCTTAAGTTCTAAGAGCCTTTAAATTATCAAGTTTAAGAAAAGGTTAATTGCAGTCAAAGGACAACTCAAGGGAAAATAATTTAATTTGATTGGATGAAGAACATCAAGTATGACAAACCTAAGTGCTCATGATGATGCATGTTTTAAGACAAGGAAATACATACTAAAGAAATTGAAAGGAACAAGTGATTGATATAAAGGAATTAGAAACATGGTTTTATAAGGGTCATTGGGCTAATCAGTAGGGCATATGAACCATAGATTAGGTAGACACCTAGGGAGGGACTAATGAAGTATTAGATCATCTAAGGCTAGTTTCAATCATACAACTAGGTCATGGGCCCAATAGCTTAGTGATTATCCCTACATACTCACTTCGGAAATGAGTGATTCAGAGATGTTCTTTAACATGGAATGACCGGTAGGTAGTGCAAGCACAACCTATTTACAAACACCAAAAGGTCCCTATAAGATGCATTTGGAGTATATTAATATCGATTAGATGCCCGCATCTATGAGGATGGTCTACAACGATCAGTTGTCCAACTCAAAAATCCCAATCAACCATTCAAACTTGAACACCCAATGTTTAAATTTGAGGAGGGTTCATATATTGATAAGCAAGGAACCATGTATGTGGTTACCAACTTACCATATAGGATATATGAGTTCCGAAATTTCATTCCCAAGAATGAGATAGGAAACGTAGAGCAAGGAAACCTAGGACAAGGACCCGGAACTCCTCGAGGCAAGTTTATCTTGACAAGAGTGATTACTCCATAATGGCTTCCCCAAGACAACAAAAGCATAGAACTATTCCTAAATAGAGAAACGGAGCAAGATTTTTGGAGATTCAAGATAGATGAACTTAGCAAAATAGCCAGAGTCACCATCTATGAGTTCAAAGATCCGGAGGTATCAGACAAAGTTTTCTATCTAGATAGCACATATCGGAGAGAATGTTCTTAGTGACAGAGCGTGGAAAGCATGCATACACTTGGAAGGGTGAATTTATTTTCCCTCCTCCAAGATCTAATATTTCCCATGGCCTCGAAGGAGCATGATCATCCCAAAATCATGAAATCTAGAGGGAGAGAGTTAGAGAGCCACCTAAAGTGAGCTTTGCAAACCGCATAGGAAGAGAGCAGTCAAGATTAGATGCAAAATGAACAAATCAAGAGAGACAGAGAAATTGGGGACATCAAAGAGGCATGGATGAGTTTCCCTTGCCTAGGCCTAGAGAACACCCTAGAATCTTGAGGCCTACCCAATTGGTTAAATCCATGAAGAATTACTTCGATGACACTGGAGATCCTTACGATCATGTAGTAGAGTTTACACAAGTTTTGAGAGCGAAACAAGTCGAGGACCTATTCACTCATTACAATGCCTTTAGTCTAACTCCTAAGAACACTGCCTTAATGTGGTTTCAACCACTACATCAAGGTCAATGTAGAAATATAGACCAATTTCTAGAAGCATTCATTACTAAATTCTCCAAAAGTGGCATCAAACACAATACCTCATCGCTGATACATAGGTTCAAGCAGACACCCCAAGAAATAGTTAGACTAGAAGGAAGAAAATTTTAGAAAATACCTAGAGAGATGCCTTGTGCCAGAGCTACCCACACCAGCCAAACAAGCGGCATTGTTCCTATATGGATTTTTGAGTGCTAAATTGAGATCCTACATGTGTCTAAAGGAACCGAGAGCCATGGAGCAATGTGTACACATGTGCAAAGACATTGAGGATAATATGGGTGACGAATTAGAGATTTTAAAAATCTACAAAGATTTAGATAGCTCTACTAGCCTCACTTCCAAACTAGCTACATCTATTGAGGAACTACCAAAAAAGGTAGCTCAGAAGTTAGGAGTCTATAGCAAGTAGACATCTAGATTTGCCCCAGTAAACCGATGCTATACCTATGGAGGAGACCATATGGCTAATGTGTGCCCAATCATGGCTCAACACCAAGTGAACCCTAACAACCAATACTACATGCTAGAAAGAAGATATACTATCCACACTGCACAAGATTGCCCATATAACAAGCAACTAGTGAGGCAAAATTATCCATAGCCATATCCACAACAAGGGAGATACCAGAATCAATATCCACCATAGCATCATGTTAGGCGCCAACAACCCTTCCAGCCACCCTATCAAGCTCAAAAAAGACCTCAACGAGTTTTAGTTCAACAACCTCCACCTCCAACTAATGTGATCCTAGTGAAGTATGCAGCTCTTGAAGAAAATTTGAATAGAGCCTTAGTGCCAACATCACCATTGATCTCATGAAGTGACCCAAATAAACACAGTTTTGATTTGGCTCATATGGATAGTCCACCAGTCTATTATATGGATTCACCAGAACATAACAAGAATGACCCTTATGAAAATCCTAGTGAACCTAGTTGGGAGCCAGAATACGTTGTTGTCATGTATGCAAATCCTAACTCTAAGCCCCAACCTAGATAGATAAGACCCCTCAACACCTAGAGGAACATGCTACAGATACCAAGGAGATCACTTCATTCATGATTGCCCTATACCTGCACCTATGCAACCCCAATCAGTGACAATTCAAGGTTTTGTTCGGATTGGGGGAAGGAGCACCTTTTATGGGATTGGTCCTAAGAACCCAAATAATGGGCGAAAGATCACTCCTATTAATTTCATTGGGTTAGTAGTCGATTCTACGTGAAGTGTGACTTCCTCCTACCATTGAAATTATGGATTCCTTACATGACCAATTCCCACAAGATATTCCTTCTATTTATGGAGAACAAGAGGATACCCAATCCAGTGAACGGTTAAATTTTGAGTCTAATTCCCTACAAGAGCTGCCTCAATATCATAGGCCCATAGGAAGCAAAGTCTACTTGTATGAGAGCACCCATTTTCATGGTAAGGAACCAAGACTCAATCTTGCCTAAAAATATGGAGGTAGTAAAGAACACTAAAGTGCAGTGTCATCTCACTTTAGAGAAGCTACTCAAGGTTAAGCCAAAATTGTGGAAACACATAGCCAACCAAGTGCCAAAAGTAGCTAAAACCAATTCCCATGTAGGATCACATAGAATTGTGCTAACAATACCTTTGAATAAGATAGGAGACATGAGTGAAGGAGAAGAAGGACCTATCTCCCTATCACTCATCAAGGTTAAACAAACAAGGCTATTTTGGGCTCAGGCACAAGAGTTGCAATCGCTACCTCTTCCCTATGGAAGCAGTGGGGCAACCAGCACTCAAGCAAACAAGAATAAAGTTACAGATGGCCGATGGTCACATAGAGAGACCCTTATGAATACTAGATGGGATAATTCTCACAACATGTGGTGTAGAGTTTGAGCATACTTTTGCCATATGTGACTTTAGCAAAAACCAAGCCTATGAGATGATTTTTGGAAGATCATTCATGAGATAATTGCAAGTAGTATAGGATTGGGGAACCAATTCCTTGTATTTTCAACACTTATGTGTTACAACTAAAGTCGATGTCAAGGGTTACTCTCATAAATATGTGCCCCCAATATAGTGGAATCCCATCCATAGAGCCAGAACTGACATAGAATCAGTGCACTCCATAGGATTTGGACCCTCATGGATGCATGAAGATAATCACTTGTGGATGTGCAAAGTTGCAGTAGAAGAAGAGAAAAGAGAAAATGCTAGAGACGTAGGTACAAAGGAAACTCATAGACCAATTAGAGACCTAGCCTATGCACCTCTAGTATTTTTGGACGAAGAGTTTGAACCACTTGGTTGGGTTGAAATCCTAGTCACAATTGATGTAGCTATCAATGAAGAACAATGGACACCCCACTATGATGAAGATGGCTATGACATTTTAGTCTTCACTATAGAACCAATTATGTGTGATTTGGTTATCGAAGAGTGCGAGCCCAGCATGGATGAACTTGAACAAGCAAGTGACTCAGATTTAGAATCAATTATTTTGGACCCCTTTTGTGCATCAAAAGAGGAATACCTGAATGTAGTAGAAGCTCACCCTCAAGGACGAGAAGAACATACAAACAATGTATGGTTAACCACACATGTAACCATGAAAAGTGAAGGCAAGAAAAGAAAGAGAGAGAACTCCCACTAGAAGAGGAAGAATCTTTGTTTGAGGTCCCTGAAAACTTTATGAAGTTTGAGATAGCGGATAGGAAAGTCATGATAAGAACGCCTAAACAATAAGCACTCAAAGGAGTTCCCTATGATAACAAGGAAACAGCTAAGAAAATTATTATGACCATAGAAGAAGGTGAAGAATGATGCACGTACATAGGACACGAGCTAACTGAGGAAGAGGAAAAGGAGTTGATTGATTTATTATGAGAATACAAAGATTTGTATGCATGGAGTTATAAGGGCCTAAAAGGAGTAGACCTTGACATATGCTCGCATACAATTCCCATGACCTCAGAAGCCAAACCCTCTAAACACAAGCCATACACATATAATGAAAATTATGCCACCAAGATCAAGGAAGAGATAGATCGATTGGTAGAAGCTAGATTTATCTATGAAATTGAGCACACTAAATGTGTTTCCCCCATTGTAGTGGTTCCCAAAAATAATGGCAAGTTATGTGTATGCATTAACATGAAGAAGGTTAAAGCAACCACTATCAGAGATATTTATCTACTTCCTATCACTCAACATCTATTAGAAAGAGTATTAGGCAAGGAAGTGTACATCTTCCTTGATGGATTCTTTGGCTACAATCATGTGGCCATTTCCCAGTGAAGACCGACATAAGATGGATTTTTCCACAGAATGTGGCATATTCGCTTTTAGGGTGATGCCATTTGGTCTTACTAATGCGCCAAACTACCTTTCAGAGGCTGATGTGTCATGTATTTAAAGAGTTCTTGTGTAAAACTTGGAAGTCTATGTTTATGATCTATATGCTCATTCCAACATTAGACAAACACATATACCTGAGCTAAGACAAATCTTTGACAAATATAGAGAATATGAGGTCTGCATGAACCCAAAAAAGTGTGTTTTTATGGTCAGGCAAGGCAAGATTCTAGGACACATAGTGTCAAAGAATGGGATATCCAGGGAAGAGGATAAAGTTAGAGCAATCACAGAACTACCTTGGTCTAAGAATATCAAGGAAGTACAAGCTTTCATGGGGCATTGTGCTTATTATTGATGCTTGATTCATATGTATATGATCATTGCAAAGCCTTTATACTCCCTTCTGACTAACTTGAATGGTCAAAAGAATGTGAAAGCTCTTTTAATGAGCTTAAGTGATGATTGTTTTCAACACCAATCGCGACTACACCAGATTGGAATAAGACATTCCATGTTCATGTGGATGCATCCAAATATGCTATTGGGTGTGTACTAGCACAACTTTTTGGTGAAGGTAATATAGATCTTCCCATTGCTTATGCTAGTAGATAATTGAATGTGGATGAACAAAATTATACCACTACTAAAAGAGAAGGATTAGGTATCATATATGCAGTCAAAAAGTTTAGATATTACTTGCTTGCAAATAAGTTTAAATTTTTTACAGAACATCAAGCACTATTATATCTAGTGAAAAAAGCTTGCAATACTGGAAGATTAGTAAGATGGTTCCTCTTACTAATGGAATATGACTTTGAAGTTGTGGTTAGGAAAGGTAGGATGCACCTTAGGGCAGATCACCTTTCTAAACTAACTTCAGGAGAGTCCCCTCAAGGAGTGGTAGATGAGCTTCCTAATGCTTACTTGCTCGATCTAGAAGTAGTGCCTGAATGGGCCAAAACGATGGTGCCTATTCTCACCTTGGGACCTAAACATCTTTACTAAAAGCTAAAGATAAAGAAGTAGTGAGATCTCAAAAATACCATGTATTGTAGGTAGTGTGTATAAGCATACCGATCAAGGCATACTGGCTTGTTATGTAGGTGAAGATGAGCATGCAAAGTTGTTGCAAATAGCACATGTAGGTGCACTACAACAACATCACTCCAAACACCAAACCCTATAGACTCTGCAAAGATTAGGCATGTATTGGCCTACCATGGAAGCAGATGTCCATAAGCTGTCAAGGAATTCCCAACTTGTACTATTAGACCACTTGTGGAACATGCCACTATATATCAAGTGTCTTTAGTGCGAGATTGAAGCGACCCTTTGGTAGCCTTTTTGAGGAAGAAAAAATTCCCTCAAGAGATGACATTGGCTAGAAGAAGGAGCTTAGAACAAGAAGCACTAGACTATGCCCTCATTGGAGTCACTTTATACAAGAGTAGAATAGATGGATACCTAAGACTGTGTGTCCATGAGAGTGAATATTTGAAGATCTTAGAAATTACTCACCAAGGTGTAGCAGGAGGACATTTTGGACTAGACCATGTGATCAATGTTGGTGCAAATGAGTCCAATCCCACATACTTGGACCATTAGTATTCACTTCATATAGTCATTTAAAGTCATATATGACTATTCTCTTGTAAAAGGCATTTAGTTTTATCATTATAAAAGTGCATAACACTCACTCTCAGGTGGAGTTAGGAGGAATCAAATCACAAATCATTTGGTAGGTGATTGATGAGAAAGCAAGTCCTAAAGTTTAGGATTCACTTTATGGTAAGAGTTTGAATTTGAATTCAGACAATGGCTCCAACTCTAAGCTATAAAAATGGATCAAAATCTCGTGTGATAAAGAGCTCGATTTTAGAGATCATTTGAGAGGGATCTATAGTGTTTAGTGAGCTCATTCCATAGCTCCATCACTACCCTCACATTTTGCAATTATACATTGCCAATGTCTTTGTAACTCTATGTGATTTAATACACATACATTGATCACAACTCTACTTCATCTCTCTGTTATGTTCATCTCAAAATAGTGAACTTCTCAGACTTGGTTCTCATTGCATACTTGATCATTTTTTGTGATTTAAAGTGATATAGAATCAGAATACCGTCTATTTTGTTGCTACAAAGTTTCATTGTCTTCAGTTAATCTTCTGATATCTTCAAAATGCTACTCACTGGTCTGCATACTATTGAAGCCCGAAAACATTGGGATGATCATTTGGTTTGCTAAACTTAACTCTCAGAGTACACGTTCATTTTTAGTGAAACATCTTGTGAATGGTAGCTATCTAAGTCAATTAGATACTCTCAAAAGGAATTTAATCAATTGGTAGCAGGTTGATAGCATTGTTGATTTTATTGAGCATGTGTATAAACCAAAATAGTAAGTATTACCTCATAGTTGAATCTCCTACTCATCTGTTTTGATCCATTGATTAGAGGATCATACTCCAAAGAACTTAGGTGATTATTTGTGGTTCCTAGGAAGTTCAAGGAGTCTACTTTACACTCCTCAACTTGTACTTGGCTAGTGTGAAGTAGGGATTTGCAGGACCACTTCCTTTTTGGAATATATCCACCATCTGCTCAAAGAGTGGTATCAGAGCAACATCAAAGCAAAATGGGAGATGGATTTCCATCATTCATTGACAATTTGGATAGGCACAATTATCCAGCATGGTCCCTAAGGATGCAGGCTTAGCTTCAAGGAAGAAGTTTGTATGGATACATCTCTGGAGATGAAGAAATGCCAATATTTAGAAGCAAACATCAACATACAAGAGAAGAGCAAGAAAGACTAGTTGCATGGTGTGCAAAGGATACTCTAGCCAGGTCTTATATACTTAAATCAATATCTAATTTCTTAGTACCTCATATTACAAATTTCAAGACCTCCCAAGAGACTTGGGAAGTACTTTCTTCATGCTTCTCATCAAATACAAGGGCTAGGAAGAACCAGCTTTGGATGGAGTTCACAACCTTGAAGAATCAACCAAAGCAAAGTGTAGCTTACTATGTGACCAAGATGAAGGATGTAGCTGACCAACTTGGGAGCAGAGAAGAAATAGAAGAAGAGCATAGAAGAAATAGAAGAAGAGCAGATAGTAAGGCAGATCATAAATGGCATCAAGGCTGATGACAAATGGGAGTCCTTCACCACAACAATGGACCTATATATGGACATGCAAATATCTGACCTCAACACATTGATGGGGCAACTCTTCACACATGAGACAAAGCTCAAAAAGAATGGAGATAAATCTAGAGGTAATCAATCTTATGTCCTTTACATAGATAGAAATAAGAGTAAAGATAAAGTCAAATGTAAAAGGAATGAAGAAGAGGTAAGTACCTCTCAAGTGAACTTCACAGGTAAAGGAAAAGGGACTAGAGGAAGGGGAAGAGGAGGAAAGCAAGGCAGGGGGAGATCATACAAATCTTCACCTTGGAATTGTTGGTGCAATTAAACCCAAGCCCACATACTTGGTTTATTCACCTATGCTTGATTTATTGGCATAACTTATGCAAGGATTCATATGATCAATCTCTTATAAAAATTCTTCACACTTATCCTTATAAAAGTGGATTACACCCACGAGGAGTTAGGAAGCTTTAAAATCACGAATCAATCAGTTGTTGAGTGATGAGGAAATCTATCCTACACTTTAGGATTCACCTTTTAGGTAGAAGTTTGAATTTGAATACAAACTTTGGCTCCAACATGACTATAAGAAGAGGATCAAAAAGACCCGTGTGCATCTTGAGTTGTGGAGATTAATTTGAAGTACATTCATTGTGGAGTGTGAGCTCATCTCATAGCTCACTCACCTCTCACACATTGAGCAATGTATGATTGCCAATGACATTGTATTTGTACACGTTTTAATACGTATATGATCATTACATTCTCATTTCACTTGTCTATTATAACTCCATCAAAACAATGATCTTATCACAGCTTGTTCTCAGTGTGTAGTTGATCATTTGCCATGATTTAAAGCATTTTAGATTTAGCATGTTGTCTATTACACGCTGATAAAGTTTCATTAGCATTGCTTCTTGGGATTGGGAGATATTAAATATCCTTGCTCCTTGGTCTGATGACTATTGCAGCATGTGAATGTCGAGATGGAGCTATGATTTGCTAAACATCTTTCTCTACATGTAGTCCATCATTTTTTATGAAATAAATCATGATTTATAGCTTACTAAGTTAATTAGTGCTTCCCAAAAGAAACTAAGCCAATTGTTGTTGTGCTTAGAGAATTGTTCAAAACACTGAACAGGTGTAAGAACAAAAATAGCAAGTTTTTTGTCTTAGATCAACGTCCAACATATTTGTTTTGATCCATCAATTAGTGGATCATCTTCCAAGCAACATATATGATTATTTGTGTTCATTAGCAAGTTGAAGAGGCCCACTACACTCTCTAGCCATCATTCTTAGTAGATGTGAAGCAGGATCTAGCAACATCACTTGATCTCTTGTGACTATCCACCATCTCCTCCATCAGTGGTATCAGAGCAACAACAATCAAGATGGGAGATGGATTTCCATCCTTCATTGACAAATTGGATAGGAACAACTACTCATCATGGTCATTTAGGATGCAAGCCTACCTTCAAGGGAGAATTCTATATGGATACATCTCAGGAGATGAAGAGATGCCAATCCTCAGGAGCAAGCAACAACCTACAAGGGAAGAGCAAGAAAGGTTGACCACATGTCCTACAAAAGATGCTCTTGCCAGGTCATATCTACTAAACTCAATCTCTGATTTCTTGTTACCACATGTTAGCAATTTCAAAACCTCCCGAGAGACTTGGGAAGTACTCTCATCATATTTCTCATCAAACACAAGAGCTAGGAAGAATTAGTTATGGATGAAATTTACAACTCTAAAGAAACAACAAAGCAAGGAGTGGTTGACTATGTAACCAAGATGAAAGATGTGGTTGATCAGCTTGCAAACATTGGAGATGAGATAGAAGAAGAACACATAGTGAGGCAGATCATTAATGGAATCAAGGCGGATGACAAGTGGGAGTTCTTCACCACAACAATGGACCTCTACATGGATATGCAAATACTTGACCTCAACACCTTGATGGGGCAACTCTTCACCCATGAGACAAAGCTCAACAAGAATGGTGACAACTCTAGAGGTAATCAATCTTTTGCCCTTTATATAGATAAGAATAAGGCTAAGGATAAAGATAAAAGCAAGAAGCATGAAGAAGAGGATAGTACCTCTCAAGCTAATTATGCAGGAAGAGAAAGAGGTGCTAAAGGAAGGGGCAAAGGAGGAAAGCAAGGTAGGGGGAGACCCTACAACAACTCACCTTGCAACATTTGTGGTCTTAACAACCACATCACAGAAGAATGCTTCAATAATACTAGGAATCAAAGGGGAAGAGGCTTCCATAGAGGTAGCTATGGACAATCAAGAGGCAGATACAACAATGGTGGAGGCAGATACAACCATAACTACAATCATAGCTACAACAACAACAATTATCAAGGAAACTTTAGAGGAAGAAGGGACTACAACAACTATACTAAAGACCAAGAAAGCTCATTACTCATCATGAACATGACATCCACACAAGGTAAAGATGATGAGCATCTTTTCTACATTGATTCAAGTTGTTCCAATCATGTGGTTGGAAATGTAGCTCTATTATCTGATCTTGAAGAACCCAAGGGGTGAAGTAAAAACAAGTGATGATACTAAAAACTCAGTCAAGCAAATTGGAAATGTGAGAACATTTGATGCTACCATGAACCTTTTGAGTAAAGTTTTGTATGTGCCAACTATAACCAAAAACCTAATTAGTGTTGGGTAGATTGTTTAGAAAGGTTTATAGGTCAAATTCACTAAGCATGGAGCATATGTGGAAGATCCCCAACAAGGGTTCAAAAGGATTGCCAAAGGTGAGAAGTCTGATAGATTATTGACATTTGAAATTGGAGACACAAGGAACATAGCATTATTCAATTATAGAGATCAAACCATATTTGAGTTAGAAATATGGCACAAAAGGCTAGGACACATAGGAGAAAGGACTCTGAAGCAAATATGCAGGGATCAAAGTGTGCTTGGCATTCCCAATGTGACCAAGCAACATATGATATACAAATGTGGAGCATGCCAATTTGGCAAAGCTCACAAGCAACCATTCAACAAGAGAGGATACATTCATGAAGATTACTTGGAGCTTGTACATACTGATGTGTGGGGTCCTAGCAAAGATCCATCCATTTCTTCAAGCTACTATGTCTCATTTATTGATGATTACAGTAGACGGAAAATCCTTTATTTTATGAAGCATAAGGATGAGTTATTTACATGTTTCAAGTACTTGGCATGAACTTGAAGAGGATCCGATCTGATGGAGGTGGTGAGTACTCTTCACATGAATTTGAGTCATTTATACAGGACAGAGGCATAAAGAGGGAAGTAACAACAAGATACACTCCTAAATTGAATGGAGTGGTAGAGAGAAGGAATAGGTTAATTGTTGAAGCTGCTACATCTATGTTAAATGAGAAGAAGTTACCTAATTATCTATGGGCAGAGGTTGTTTCCACAGCCACCTACTTGGTCAACAGGCTTCCATCCAAATGATTGGATGGTATGACACCCTATGAAGCATGGAATGGCAAGAGACCCTCATTGGACCATTGCAAAATATTTGGGTGCATTGCTTATTCACACATCCCCTCACAAATCAGAGGAAAGCTTGACCCTAAACCTGAGAAATGTATATTTATTGGATATGATCACAACCAAAATGGACATAGGCTATTCAAACACACTAAAAAAGCATTTATAGTTAGTAGGGATGTAGGTTTTGATGAGAATAATTAATGGTTTGAAGATGATTGCAGGAAAGTCAAGTTACCATATGATTTGGAAAGTGATGAACAGGTTCAAATTGATGACTGATTTGCAGGAAATCAAGGAGCAATGAAGACCAAGCATGTTAGGCTTGAGGGGGAGCTGTTGGTGCAATTAAACCCAAGCCCACATACTTGGTTAATTCACATATGCTTGATTTATTGTCATAACTTATGCAAGGCTTCATATGATCAATCTCTTGTAAAAATTCTTCACACTTATCCTTGTAAAAGTGGATTACACCCACAAGGACTTAGGAAGCTTTAAAATCACGAATCAATCGGTTGTTGTTTGATGAGGAAATATATCCTACACTTTAGGATTCACCTTTTAGGTAGATGTTCGAATTTGAATTCAAACTTTGGCTCCAAACATGACTATATGACGAGGATCAAAAAGACCCACATGCATCTTGACTTGTGGAGATCACTTTGAAGTACATTCATTGTGGAGTGTGAGCTCATCTCATAGCTCACTCACCTCTCACACATTGAATAATGTATGATTGCCAATGACATTGTATTTGTACATGTTTTAATACATATATGATCATTACATTCTCATTTCACTTCTCTGTTATAACTCCATCAGAATAGTGATCTTCTCAGAGCTTGTTATCAGTGTGTAGTTGATCATTTGCCATGATTTAAAGCATGTTAGATTCATCATACTGTCTATTACACGCCTATAAAGTTTCAAGAGCATTTCTTCTTGGCATCGTGAGATATTAATATATCACTGCTCACTGGTCTGATGACTGTTGCAACCCGTGAATATGGGGATGGAGCTATGATTTGCTAAACATCTTTCTCTGCATGTGGTCCATCATTTTTTTATGAAATCACTCATGATTGATAGCTTACTAAGTTAATTAGTGTCTCCTAAAAGGAATTAATCCAATTGTTGTTGTGCTCGGAGAATTGTTCAAAACACTGAACAGGTGTAAGAACAAAAATAGCAAGTTTTTGTTCTTACACCAACCTCCAACATATGTGTTTTGATCCATCAATTAGTGGATCATCTTCCAAGCAACATATATGATTATTTGTGTTCATTAGCAAGCTAAAGAGGCCCACTACACTCTCCAACCATCATTCTTAGCAGGTTTGAAGCAGGATCTAGCAACACCACTTCATCTCTTGTGACTATCCACCATCTCCTCCAACAACAATATGTGTGGCTTGACCAATCATAGCACAGATGAGTGCTTCAAGAACACAAAGAACCAGAGAGGAAGAGGCTTCCACAGAGGAGGATATGGACAATCTAGAGGCAGGTTCAATAATAGAGGAAACAATTACCATCAATTACAACCAAGGCTACAACAACACTTATCAAGGAGGCTTCAAAGGTAGAAGAGACTACAACAACTATATAGAAGACCAAGAGGATTCTCTATTGATCATGAACATGACATCCAAGCAAGGTAAAGATGATGAGCATCTTATCTATATTGATTCTGGTTGTTCCAATCATGTGGCTGGAAATGTAGCATTATTATCTGATCTTGAAGAACCTAAAGGGAAACATGAAGTCCAGACAGGTGATGACACTAGGCGTTCTATTAAGAAGATTGGAAATGTTAAAACATCTGATGGTAACATGAACCTTTTAAGAAAGGTATTATATGTACCAACCATAACAAAAAACCTAATCAGTGTTGGGCAGATTGTTGAGAAGGGTTTACAGATTAGATTCACAAGGCATGGAGCATATGTGGAGGACCCTCAACAAGGCTTCAAGAGGATTGTGAAAGGTGAGAAATCTGGTAGACTCTTTACATTTGAAGTTGAAGATACCACAAATATTGCTCTCTTTAATTACAAAGATGAAACTCTATCTGAATTGGAGATATGGCATAAGACACTAGGTCATATAGGTGAAAGAACACTAAAGCAAATATGAAAGGATTAGAGTGTGCTTGGGATTCCAAATGTGTCCAAGAAACACATGATTTATAAATGTGGAGCATGCCAATTTGGAAAATCACATAGGCAACCGCATAAAGAGAGCGGTAGAGAGAAGGAATAGACTAATAGTAGAGGCTGCAAGATCAATGTTGAATGAAAAGAAACTTCCAAATTACTATGGGCAGAGGTTGTTTCCATAGCCACATACTTAATTAATAGGCTTCCATCCAAGTCCTCAGATGGAATGACACCTTATGAACCATGGAATGGTAGGAGAACTTCCCTAGACCATTGTAAAATCTTTGGGTGCATTGCTTATGCACTTATACCATCACAGATTAGAGAAAAGTTTGATCCAAAAGCTGAAAGGTGTATATTCATTGGTTATGACCAAAATAAAAAAGGATATAAGTTGTATAATCCCACTAACAAAGCATTTACAGTTAGTAGGGATGTGCATTTGATGAAAATAACTCTTGGTTTGAACATGATTGCAGGAAAATAAAGCTACCTTATGACTTGGAAAGTGATTTTCCAACTCTGACTCAAGAAAGATGTCAACTTAGAAGATGAAGAACAAATTGACTTCAAAGCTTGGAAGTCCAAGGGCAAAACAAAATTTAAACAATTGGAAGACATTCCAGAGTCATCCAATCAAGCACTTAGAAGATCTCAAGGGGAGAGTAAGAAACCAATAACGTATGGCTATGATACACCATTAGTCACCAAGCATACTATATACATGGCTAAAGATTCTATGTTAGAAGAGCCTTCTTCATTTAAAGAAGTCAATAAGAAGGAATAATGGAGAGAAGCTATGCAGGAGGAAATTGAAGCACTTCAAGAGAATAATATGGGATTTGATCCCCAAGAAACCAAGCATGAAGGTAATAGGATCCAAGTGGATTTACAAATCAAACAAGAATCCAGATGGTTCAATCAACAGGTATAAAGCAAGGCTAGTAGCAAAGGGGTTCGCTCAAACCCATGGAGTGGATTATGAAGAGACCTTCTCACCTGTGGCTAAGATGCCAACAATCAGAGTTTTAGTAAGTATTGTTGCTTCAAAGAATTGGAACTTGTATCAGTTAGATGTTAAAAATGCATTCCTTAATGGATGGATCTCAAAAGAGTTCTACATGGCTCAACCACCAGGATATGAAGACAAGGACAAACCAAATTATGTATGCAAATTAAGGAAAGCACTTTATGGTTTAAAACAGGCTCTTAGAGCCTGGAACCATATACTAATCACATGTTTGTGGGACCAAGGTTTTGTTGCTAGCAAAGCAGATTCTTCTTTGTTCATAAAGAAGACTAACTCAGAAGTTATTTATCTATGTGTTTATGTGGATGACATCATCATCACAGGGAACGATGTCAATGGCATCAAGAAAATCAAGGCTCAGATGATGGAAGAGTTTAAAATCAGTGATCTTGGTTTGTTAACATACTTTCTTGGATTAGAACTTGTATATTTAGATTCTGGTGTCTTTATTACTCAAAGGAAGTATATTCATGATATGTTGGTTAAATTGAAGATGGAGAATACTAAAGTTGCAGATACACCCATGGAACTCAATCACAAACTTAGTTCTCATGAGGGAGAACTACTTGAAGATATTATAGTTTATCAAAGGCTTGTTGGGACTCTAAATTATGAAACCCTAACAAGGGTGGACATATGCTATGGAGTAAGTACATTAAGTCAATTTATGCATACACCAAGAAAATCTCACATGGAAGTTGCCAAGAGGATCTTAAGGTATCGAAAGGGTACTGTAAATGAAGGGCTATTTTATCTCTTCACAACTGACTTGAATATCAAGCTATACTCTGATGCTAATTGGGCTGGCTCAAAAGATCATAGGAGGAGCACTTTTGGCTACTTACCTTTTGTAGGTTCAAATTTGATTTCATGGTCATCAAAGAAACAACCAAATGTGGCATTATCATCAACTAAAGTTGAATATAGAGGCCTCACAAATGCAACACAAGAAGCAATGTGGTTAAAGCTACTCTACTGAGAATTGGGGATACGCACCTACACTCCAATGATCTTTCGAGATAACACTAGCTCACTTCATTTGGCTGCTAATCCTGTATATCATGCAAGGACTAAGCACATTGAAGTGCACTATCATTATGTGAGAGAGAAGCTACTTAGCAAGGATAGCCAATTGTCATATATATCAACCAATTTGCAATGTGTAGATATACTAACCAAATCTTTGGATGGAACTAAGATAAATAGGTTCAAGATAATGATTGGATTGTAGGAAATCAAGGAGAAATGAAGACCAAGCATGTTAAGATTGAGGGGGAGCTGTTGGTGCAAATAAGTCCAAGTCCACATACTTGGACCATTAGTATTCACTTCATATAGTCATTTAAAGTCATATATAACTATTCTCTTGTAAAAGGCATTTACTTTATCATTGTAAAAGTGTATAACACTCACTCTCACGTGGAGTTGGGAGGAATCAAATCACAAATCATTTGGTAGGTGATTGATGAGAAAGCAAGTCCTAAAGTTTAGGATTCACTTTATGGTAAGAGTTTGAATTTGAATTCAAAAAATGGCTCCAACTCTAAGCTATAAAAATGGATCAAAATCTTGCTTGATAAAGAGCTCGATTTTGGAGATCATTTGAGAGGGATCTATAGTGTTTAGTGAGGTCATTTGAGAGGGATCTATAGTGTATATGTCTTTTGTAACTCTATGTGATTTAATACATATACATTGATCACACCTCTACTTCATCTCTCTGTTATGTTCATCTCAGAACAGTGAACTTCTCAGACAGTTCTCAGTGCATACTTGATCGTTTGATGTGATTTAAAGTGGTATAGAATCAGCATACCATCTATTTTGTTGGTACAAAGTTTCATTGTCATTGCAAGTCAATCTCGAGATATCTTTAAAACTCAACTCACTGGTCTGCATAGTGTTGAAGCCCAAAAACATCAGGTTGATCATTTGATTTGCTAAACTTGATTCTTAGAGTACACTTCATGTGGAACATTTGTAATCACCACATCAACTCCTCAAATCACACCTAGGATTATTTGGAAATGGATACGTGAAAATTCCCAAATCTAAGAAGATCTAGTCTAGAAACCTTTACGAGTCATCACTACCATAAGCTACTAATCCCATGCTGAAAGTTTTGAGAATTATAACTTGTAATAAACCCCTGGACACGACTTTGTAACTTCATTCACACAAGAGTAGATGCATTCTGCATACAATGCACATCCAGAGTATGCATCTAGGAAAATAACCAACACTCACCGATGCAAGGAACACCTCACTCACTCACTCCCTAACCACTACGGGTTATCATGTTGGTATCGTAAAGGAGAAAAATTATCATCATGTTTTCATTGCAATGCCAATATGATCTCCTTTTCTAGTAGATTCAAAGAAAACCAATATTACTAGCATCATGGCTGACACAATGGGCACTAGTTCACAAGCAGGGAGAAATCAACCAACAGTAGACATGGAAAGCTGGCCTATTGAGGTGCCACAGATCGAGTTGCCAGTAGAACTACATTGCCTACATCAAATACCCATCTAGGATCCTTCAACAAGATTGAGAGAAAGGGTTAGTGCAACCTCTCATTGGTTCAATCGCATGCCAAGACCATTAGGAGATGGGGCATACATACGGGAGTCAAAGTGTGAGTTCGGTAATGTGTGGGGATGATTCCAATTTTTCTCAAGAGAGTTTGAGACTCTCCAAAACATCTCAAACTCCAAACAATTTGGCAATGCATAGGGTTGGTAGAATACTTCAAGGCCCCCTTACCCAAACCAGATTTCCAATTATGTTGTTATCTGGTATCCACCTTGCAAGCAAGTGGTGTAAAGGACCACCTAGGCACCTTTGTCGTTCCATCTTTGTCACACAACAATGAATTGAAAAAGTTCGAGCTTACCTTGGAATTTGTGAGAGATGCACTCAACATGCATAACACACATGTTCCTACAGAGAAAGAAACTTTGATACCTGACACACATGTATAAACTTTGTTCCTACACACATGTCGTCGAGATTTGCTCTCCTCTCTCACTTGTGAAGGCCTACAAAAAACATATTTGGCGAAGGTAGCCAGAATTCCCCGAGAAGTCCAGGATGCATCAAGGATGTCAAAGGAAGGTCACATACAAAGTTTCAAAGAAATCAAGAAAGTCCATGGTAGCGGTCAAAGCTGGTCAAAGCTGGTCAAAGTTGGGAAATTAGGGCAAAAATTTCATTGTCACAAAATTAGATGAAAATCCATATACTTGTAAAGATTGTCAAAGGCAGTCTATAGCCCAAATTTCAGCAGAAAATGGATTTTGTAGCACATTGATATGCTATGCTCATTTTGTAAAAATGTAATTTTTCTAGTTTGACCCTACAAATTCTTGTATAGAAAATTATGTTAGCCATATGGTTTGGCATGTATAAAGATCATATGTGGCTACATATTTGTACAAATTTTCAAGGCTATCAGAGCTTCGTAGACACCTTAATGCCACCTTGCAAGCTTCCAAATGTAGTCAAACTTGTACAAGGGAGATTCAGATGGGAGTTTTTCCTGCATATTCCTGAAGGAGATCTTTGGAAACATAGTCCTACAAAGTTTCATCTTCATCAAAGTCTTTTTGGAGGGTCAAAGAGCACAAAGTCCAGTTTTCAAGGTCGCTGCAGTTTTCTAGAATAAGAAAATTGAAGGCTTGAAGGGCTGCCACATGTCAAAATATGATTGAACCATGGTGTACGGTCAAGATGAGCTCCTATTCAAGGGTGGAGATGCACTAAAGCATAAAGGAAGGAGGATCCACGAATTTTTTCCATAAAAGAAGACTTTTTTGACAGTTAAAGATCAATAATGCAAAGTTTCTCCAAAAATAGTGGCTTATCTTATCCGAATTGATGTCAGCACTGATCCTACGGTCCAGATCATCCCCAGATCCAATGGTGGAGAATGAGGGCGCCTAAATTTCACTCCTTTACACTAGATTTGATAGAAAGAACAATTCCAAACCATTGATTTGATTAATCAAATGGTTGCAATCGAAAGTAGTGATCCTAGAGTTGAGAGTTGATTTCTCTAGATCCAAGGGCCCAAATTCATTCAAAAAACTATATAAACCCCCCTCCAAACTCCTAGAGCATCATTGTTAGGCATCCATAGGGCTCATGCTAGCTTACGGTTTCCTTGAGATGATCACCCTCGGTTGAGCGAGTGAGGATCCAAGGTGAGCTAGTATGAGTATAGTACCTAGTTTCATATTTAAGTTAGAACTCCAATCTAGGATAGGCTCTTGAAACCAGCATCTCTATCTTGACTCACCCTCGGTGGAGCGTGTGAGTGAGTTAGAGCTGATTTTAATGAGTCTTAGACTTCTTTAGTTAGACGTTACGAGCCTAGACAGACATAGGGTCACTGGAGTGGAACTCACCTTCTTACGTGTGACATTCGGTTGAACTGTCATGGTTTGAGGGTCGGAACCACCTTTGATCAGTAGACTGCTTAGCATGACGTACCACGACGATATTTTACATGTAACTTAATTCAAATTCTTTTAATTCATGTCACTTGTCACTTGTCTCTTGTCACCTCTCTCAGTCTCTTAAGTATTTTTACATGTCTTCTATTTCTTCTATGTGTGAGAAGGCTCCGCAGTATTGCGTTGAACCAGTGAGGATGTTTCTTTGAGCTTGTGAGTAAACTCTATCATCATAATTCACTTGCATGCATATAATCCATACATATTGATTAGTTTCTGAAAGTGTATAAGAAGCTCCAATATTGGACCATTCTTCCTTTCGAAACTGGTTTATGTGTAAGGGTTCCATCTATTCTCGTCATGCATACATATCATCCAAAGAAAACTATGCATATGGATTGGAATTAGGAAGTGTTTAAGAAGCTCCTTCAATGGACCATTCTTCCTTCCAAATTTCATTCGTATGTATGGTTCTCTTTCATTCTTATCATTCATGTTCATAAATCTAACTTGCACTCCTACATTCCTATTCCCATAATCATTTCAACATCTCTCTCATCTCCATACTCAACATTAATTTCACCTTCACATCTTTAAACCTTCCAACATTCATTAGCTTCATACACCCTGTGTGTGCCACGACCGGACCCGATCCACCCGGATTGTGATCACCTCCACATTTGAACCCGACGTGAAACGCTTCGTGGCATTTGCTTCTGATCTTGTTGGGAGGTTGTGATCCATATCCTTTGTTTCATATTTTTTATCCTCATCATATCATTATCACCATTCTTGAGTGTTACACTGGATTTCTCACAATATCGTGCACATCTTCGTCGTGAAGTAAACGCATTTGTGAGAGATCTAGAGCATCGTGCATCACTTGCTTGTTCACATAAGATGGAGGAAGGATTCAAATCCCTTATTGTTGAGAAACAAGGCCAAAGAATAGTATCTTCTATGTTGAGAGAGAAGGGAAAATTCAATGGCATCAACATTACAAGCTACTTAGATTTGTTTGAAGAGCAAGCTATGATTTTTGGTCTTCCCGAAGATCTTTTGATATCATTCTTTGAACGAATTGTTGATAGCTCTATCATAAACCGTGTCACTCAATATGATAGTCTTCCTTGGAGTGATTTTAGAAAGGAGATGCTCAAAGAATTCTATCTTGAAGATTATAGCCAACATAATCGGGATGGATTCTTACGATGGGTCAATTCCCCAAAGCCTAGTAGCTCTATTACTCACTTACAAAATGAGTATATTAGACGCTATGAGCAACTTCCTGATGAGGATAAGATAACTTTGGAACCTGATCTTGTGATCAATTTTCTTAAGCTTCTTCATCCTGAAACTCGTAGGGAAGTTGAACAGCGATTAGAAGAACCAGATAAGCGCTATGGTCTTACTGACAATTGGCAAAAAGTGCGTAAAGTAGTAGAGGTTGTAGCCCATAGACATCAAAGACAATCCATGCTTTATGAGCAAACTAGTCTTCCTCAAGCTAGCCTTCCACAAACTAAGGAGCAAGTTAGAGAACAATCCCATGCTATGCTTTTTGACTCTACTCCTATTCCTCAAATGATGGAGCCTACTCAAGGTTTTAAAGTAGAGCCAAATAAAAGTGTAGTTGAACAATCTCAAGTGGATATTCTCACTAAGCAAATGGAAAGTCTTATTGCTACACAATCCAATTTGGCCAAGACTATAGATGCTTTACAATCTAGTTACACCAAAACTTTCCAAAATCAAATGAACCCAATGACTTTTCAAGAGCCTAATCAACATGTTATAGCTACCAATCAAAATCCACAAGTAGCTCCTACTCAAGCATATCATGTTCCTCCAATGCATAATCCTTCAATGCAAAATCCTCATCCTCATGTGCAAAATCCTCAAATGTATCAAAACATGTATCCTCAAGCTTCTCAAATAGCTTTTCAAAATCCTCAAAATCAAAATTTTCAAAATCATCAACCGTATAATATGGAAGCTCCTCTTGCACCTCAAGTACCACATGTTGCTCCCCAAGCTCCTCAAATACATCAATTGCCTTATCAAAATCCTAATTATCCTATTCAAACAATACCTTATCAACAAAATCCTCAATTTCAAAATTTCCCACCACAAGTTAATCAAAATCCTCAAAATCAAAATGGTTTTGTGTGTGGCCCTCGTAGGTGTCCTTGGTGTGATTCGTTAGAGCACTTTTTGAGAGATTGTGAACTATTGAAGGCTACTAAGGAGCAACGACTAGTAATAGACATAGACAAGAAAATCTGTGACTATCGATCTAGGCTACCTTTGCAAGGAAATTATGGTAAGGGAGGAATGAAAAAACACTATGAAAATATAACTATAACGGATGTAGGAACTAGAGGAGTGAAACTAGAAGCTCTTGATGAAAAACAAGTAGAATCAAGTAAACCCACAAAGGAAGTTGACTTTTCCATAGAGGCTTTAGTAAGAGCACGAGATGAGATTATGAGAATAACGGCTTGGGAGTCACCGATAGAAGATCAATCTCTTATTTCTCACATATCCAATGTAGAAGAAAAACGAAAAAGAGATGAAGCTGAGCCTAGTGAAAGAAGAGTGACTCGAAAACAAACCTCAGAGGGAATAGAAACAATCATAGAGCAAGGAGAAACATCACAATCCAAAGATAAAAACAAGAATCGGAACCCAATGAACAAAAACAAGAGGAGAAACAAAAAGGGAAGAAGACAAAGCAAAGAAAAACAGAACCAAAGCCTTTAGATAAACAAGAACAATCAAAACAAACAGAAGACCAAACACGTGAGCAAAAACAAAAGAAACCAAAGAGAAAACCTAAAGCCATCTTGATTTCAGAAATTGAGAGAAAAATAGATCCTATGGAGATTTTAGATGACATTTTGCTTAAGAGTCAAGTGACTATGTCTTTAGAACAAGTTTTCTCTATTGCAAAGCCTGTTTTTAAAGATAACTTTATCGGCCTAATTAAAAGGAAGAGGTTTCCGCTTAATCTAGATACTGAGATGCAAGATTCTCTAGATCAAGATCAAGCTATGAATGAAGCCTTAAACTTTGATGAATCTGATGAAGAGGACTTTGATGATGATGAAGTAAATGTTAATAAAAATTTCTTAGGACCTATTCAACCTGACCATGAAAATCATGAAAACAATCCTGAAAGTCACTTTAAAAGAACATTTTGGTCTAGAGGTACATCAGAGATGCATGTTAAAATAGGAAATGATAAGAACACTATCACTGTAAATGCATTAGTAGATTCTGGCTCTGAAATCAATGTGATTTCAAGAGAAGTCTATGATAAGTTTTGATGGCCCATAGATAAAGATTGTGGATGGCGTATGAGAACTGCAGATAATGGTGTAGGTATCCTGTATGGAGCTTGTGCTAGTGTGCCCATATCCATAGGAGGAATCACAGAAGAATTTCACTTTTTTATTCAAGATAATTGCTCCTATGAAGTTCTCTTAGGTCAACCCTTTATTTGTGAGAGTCGTATGGAAACTAAAGCTATGGATGATGGGTCTACCTATGCTAGATTCAAGTCTAAAGATGGAATGCAATCACTTCAAGTCATGATAGTAGGAGTGAATCATCCTAGGAATCGATTGTCAATTAGAAAGAAACCTATTGTTACTCAGGGTCATGAGCATGCTTGTAGTGATTGTGCACCTCGATTCATGTTTGGAGCTACATATGATCAAAATTTCGGATAGAATCCATTGTTGAGCGGGACAACAGTGGATATTGGTTTGACATCTCGCATCCAACCAACATGTACAATAGTTTGTCACTTTGTTTTCCACATTCTAGATTAGATTTTCTTCATAAGAGTCAATTGTCCAAGTCTTTTATCCAAAAAACCCAAAAAAATTATAAAAAAAACAAAATCATGGAACATGATGAGAACATTGAGCATGTGATTGAGACATCTCATTGTTTCTCTACTCTTGAGGAGTTAGAGTTATGCCTTCAACAAAATTCTTATTCCCATATTATTCTTCTTTCTTCCCTTGATGAGTATGCTCTAATCCAAGAGTATGCTCTCAATGTTGACAAGTGCTCAAAATTTAACCAAACACATGATGCCTTAGTTGAAACAAAGTACAAAACTGCAGACAAAAAAATCAAACCCATAGCTCAACCATTAGCTCAAGGAAGTAATGAAAAAATTATTGATGTGAAAAATGATCCAATTCTTCGGGATAAGAAAAACGTAGGACATGCATTCACGGATGAGACAATCAAACAGGTGAAAATTGGTAGAGATGATGACTTTCTTTTGCCAGCAGAGAGAGATAAATTTGAGAGAGTCATACGTAGCCATGGAAAAGCCTTTACTATGTATCCTCATGAGATTGGTTGTGTAGATCCTAAGCTAGTTGCACCCATGATAATCTTTACTATTCCACATATTCCATGGAATCTTCGTCCTATACCTGTTCCAAAGGCTCACTTACCTGAGCTAATGAAACTACTTAAGGAGAAGATAAACATGAGAATTTTAGAGCCATCTTTTGCACCTTACTCAAACAGATGGTTCACTGTGCCTAAAAAGAATGGGAAACTACGTTTTATTCAAGATCTCCAACCCGTCAATAAAGTCACCATAAGGAATGTAGGAACAGGACCCATTGTAGATGAATTTGCTGAATCATTTTCAGGACATTCTATCTATTCAATGGGTGATTTATATTCGGGATATGACCAATTCCAATTAGCAATTGATAGTCGTGACATAACCACAATGAAAACTCCTTTAGGCTTAGTGCGAATGTGTACTTTACCTCAAGGAGCGACTAATTCTGTGGCTCATATGATGAGTGCTATGAATATGGTCTTACATGATTTTATCCCTCATATAACTATGCCATTCATTGATGATATTCCAATTAAAGGGAGTGAGGAACGTGTAAAGGACATTACTGTAGATTCATCTGGATGTCGTAAATTTGTTCTTGACCATATCTCTGATTGTGAAAGAATATTTCAACGATTTGAAGAGGTAGGTCTCACATTTTCCATAGAGAAATCTGTTTTTGGTGTCAACGAGGTGCTTATTGTTGGACATTTATGTGGCCATTATGGTCGAAAGCCATACCCACAAAAAGTTGATGCCATTAGCAAGATTTCTGAAACATGTAACAACGTGAGTGAGGTACGTAGATTTCTTGGTGCTTGCATCTTTTATGTTATTTGGATCCCACACTTTGCTCATGTTGTTGATTGTCTTTATGACTTGTTGAGGAAGAAACGAAAATTTATTTGGACTGACAAACACACTCAGGCTATGCGTAAATTGAAGAAATTATTGCTTGAAGCTCCCATCCTTAAGCGTGTAGACTATTCTGCTAACAAACCTATTATATTGACTGTTGATACTAGTCCTATTGGTATAGGTTGGGTCATAAGTCAAGATGATAGTGAAGGGAATAGATATGCAATTAGGTTTGGTGCCAAAATTCTACATGAAACACAACGAAAATATCCACAGATCAAACGAGAACTATGGGGTATGGTAACAGCTTTGAAAACAGACAAAGAATATTTCATTGGTGCAAATGTCAAAGTTGAGACTGATTGTTTGCCTCTCATTGGAATGATAGCCAATTGTTCATCTCCTGATATAGCCATGCTTAGATGGATCTCATATATTAAGTTCATAAATCCTGAGTTAGTTCATATTTCAGGTAAGTCAAATTCAGTTGTTGATATGTTATCGAGAGCTAGATTTGATGATCTTGAAAATGATCTAATAAAGAATGTGAACTTAATTGACTATGTTCCACATATATATGAGTATGAGCAATTTCATGAGTCTGAGTACGAAAATGAATGGAGAGACATAGGAAAGTATCTTAGTACACTACAACCATTACCTAACTGGACTACGAATAGATTCCGTAACATTAGGAAACGAGCTTATAACTTTTTCCTATGTAATGGTTATCTTTGGAGACATGCTAAGGGTAAGGTTAAGAATCCACAATGAGTCCTAGGAAAACGAGGTCTTCAATTGCAAGTAATGAAGGAAATGCATGAGACATTATGCGCAGGTCATAAAGGATTTTTTGGAACATATGAAAAAATTAGAAGTACCTATTATTGGCCTAGGATGTATGTTGACATTAGTAGCTATGTTTCTACATGTTCTACTTGTCAACTTCATTCATCAGTCAAACATAGAGATCCGTTGCATCCTACTTATCCACCTTGTATTCACTACAAGTGGGTAGTAGATCTTGTAACTATGCCTAAAGGTATCGACAAAATGCGTTACATTGTACTTGCAAGAGAAGACTTAACTAATCATGTAGAGGGACGTGCACTACGATCTAAGACCACTTACAATGTTTGCAAATTCTTGCTTGAAGATGTCATAAGTCGCTTTGGGTACATAGAGAAAGTAGTTGCCGATCGTGGAGAATTAAATGCGAGAGAAGCTAAAGAGTTCTTTGATCATCACGGTATTCGTTTGTCTCTTACTACTGCATATAATCCAGAGGCCAATGGTAAAATAGAGAGAGGGCATCCACCTATTGTGAAAGCCATATCTAAAGCATGTAACAGTGACATCAAACAATGGCCTAGATTCTTACCTTTTGCACTTTGGGCAGATAGAATGACGTGCACACGTACTACTGGATATATGCCTGCTGAACTCATGTACTGTCAAAAACCATTGTTTCCAATTCAGTCTCATATTTCTGCATGGTCAAATTTGCCTTGGTCTGAAAACATGTCTACTGATGATTTTTTGAGTTTGCGTATTAAACAGTTAGAACAAGGTAAATTAAGACTTGATGATGCTGTTGAAAAATTAAGAGAATCTAGAATGAAGAACAAGCATTATTTTGATAAAACTCATCGATTGCGTCCTAAGCCGATAATACATTTGACTCTCAATATGATGCACGCAAAAAGCTCACTCAACGGTGGTTTGGGCCATACATTGTATCAAAAGTCAACAACAATGGTACGTATGCTCTTTGTGAATTAAATGGTGTTGCACTAAAAACTTTGATTGCAGGTAAAAGGATAAAGCTATTCAAGAAACGTGATAATGACGAGTACATTTTGGATGAGGACATTGAAGAAGATGAAAACAATGAGGCCGATTCATAAACAGTAGTATCCATGTTAAAAATAAAAAAATAAAAAATAAAAAATAAAAAAAAAGAATTTAAAAAAAAAAGTATAAAAATGTCATTAATTTTTCAAGTTCATGTTGCTTTGTTTTTTTTCAAGTTCATTCTATTTTTTTTCCATGCTTGTTTCATGCATGTTTTTTTCAGTCTTTGCATCACATTGCATATCCACATCACTTGAGTCAAAAAAAGGCAAATGATGATTTCTCTACTTGTGTAAAATTGTATCTTAAGTAGTAACTTATCTACTAAGGAATTGATTATAATCTAGGATTGTGGAAAGATAGGGCATGTAGATTTGGAGGTTTATTTTGGTGACATGACTTTCATATATAAACATGCATATGTATCCTATATCGAAAGCATAATTGTTGAAATCCTAGCTCCTGCTATTGCATGTTTCTACATCCTTAGTCCATCTCACAGCACTTGTATCGGAGTTTAAACGACTGTTCTCCGTCATCAAAAATGGTTGTACCTTGTATCGGGGTTTAATTTTTCCTCGTCAAAAAAAAAAAAAAAAAGCTACATGTTACCAAGAAGTTTACACTTTCTTCCACCCCAAAAAAGTGATCGTAACCATAAAGTTGCCGAATCATCATCATCATCGAAAAAAAAAAAAAAAAGAGCAAGCCAAAGGAGGATAAAGAGGCATAGTAGAATAAATCACGGGCTATATAAGCAGATTTATGCATTAGTGGAGTTTAGTTAGATTTCCTTGCATGTTATTAGAGAAAGAGCATATTCATATTTATGTAGGAAAGGAGTTGATCTAAAATAAGCTAAAGATGAAAGATGTCTCTTGAAAATCCTAAATCTTTGTTTATAATCATATTTAAGGTAGATTGCTTTATGAAAAAGGTACAAAATTTTCTTCAAGATGAGAGGAACTGATGCTTAAAACGACTCAATACATCCACTTCCACTTCATATTGATGCTTGTTTTTTTTTCTTTCTTGTTGCCAATGTTGCTTGTTCATTTGCATATATGTTGCCTATTTGTTTATGCATATTCATGTTGCCTGTTTCAATTATTTCTTTCATGCAAATTTTGCTTCATGTCACGTTACCTACTTATTCATGCATATAATCAATTTTCCTTCCATCTTTCTTATGTTGCCTATAAAATAATTTGATGCCTGGAACACTTTGTTTTTCACAGATGCTAGAGTGGCGCTTCCGGAGGAATCGCAGGTTTAGTGGGGGCGAATGTCGTCGAGATTTGCTCTCCTCTCTCACTTGTGAAGGCCTACAAAAAACATATTTGGCGAAGGTAGCCAAAATTCCCCGAGAAGTCCAGGATGCATCAAGGATGTCAAAGGAAGGTCACATACAAAGTTTCAAAGAAATCAAGAAAGTCCATGGTAGCGGTCAAAGCTGGTCAAAGCTGGTCAAAGTTGGGAAATTAGGGCAAAAAATTCATTGTCACCAAATTAGATGAAAATCCATATACTTGTAAAGATTGTCAAAGGCAGTCTATAGCCCAAATTTCAGCAGAAAATGGATTTTGTAGCACATTGATATGCTATGTTCATTTTGTAAAAATGTAATTTTTCTAGTTTGACCCTACAAATTCTTGTATAGAAAATTATGTTAGCCATATGGTTTGGCATGTATAAAGATCATATGTGGCTACATATTTGTACAAATTTTCAAGGCTATCAGAGCTTCCTAGACACCTTAATGCCACCTTGCAAGCTTCCAAATGTAGTCAAACTTGTACAAGGGAGATTCAGATGGGAGTTTTTCCTGCATATTCCTGAAGGAGATCTTTGGAAACATAGTCCTACAAAGTTTCATCTTCATCAAAGTCTTTTTGGAGGGTCAAAGAGCACAAAGTCCAGTTTTCAAGGTCACCGCAGTTTTCTAGAATAAGAAAATTGAAGGCTTGAAGGGCTGCCACATGTCAAAATATGATTGAACCATGGTGTACGGTCAAGATGAGCTCCTATTCAAGGGTGGAGATGCACTAAAGCATAAAGGAAGGAGGATCCACGAATTTTTTCCATAAAAGAAGACTTTTTTGACAGTTAAAGATCAATAATGCAAAGTTTCTCCAAAAATAGTGGCTTATCTTATCCGAATTGATGTCAGCACTGATCCGACGGTCCAGATCATCCCCAGATCCAATGGTGGAGAATGAGGGCGCCTAAATTTCACTCCTTTACACTAGATTTGATAGAAAGAACAATTCCAAGCCATTGATTTGATTAATCAAATGGTTGTAATCGAAAGTAGTGATCCTAGAGTTGAGAGTTGATTTCTCTAGATCCAAGGGCCCAAATTCATTCAAAAAACTATATAAACCCCCCTCCAAACTCCTAGAGCATCATTGTTAGGCATCCATAGGGCTCATGCTAGCTTACGGTTTCCTTGAGACGATCACCCTCGATTGAGCGAGTGAGGATCCAAGGTGAGCTAGTATGAGTATAGTACCTAGTTTCATATTTAAGTTAGAACTCCAATCTAGGATAGGCTCTTGAAACCAGCATCTCTATCTTGACTCACCCTCGGTGGAGCGTGTGAGTGAGTTAGAGCTGATTTTAATGAGTCTTAGACTTCTTTAGTTAGACGTTACGAGCCTAGACAGACATAGGGTCACTGGAGTGGAACTCACCTTCTTACGTGTGACATTCGGTTGAACTGTCATGGTTTGAGGGTCGGAACCACCTTTGATCAGTAGACTGCTTAGCATGACATACCACGACAATCTTTTACATGTAACTTAATTCAAATTCTTTTAATTCATGTCACTTGTCACTTGTCTCTTGTCACCTCTCTCAGTCTCTTAAGTATTTTTACATGTCTTCTATTTCTTCTATGTGTGAGAAGGCTCCGCAGTATTGCGTTGAACCAGTGAGGATGTTTCTTTGAGCTTGTGAGTAAACTCTATCATCATAATTCACTTGCATGCATATAATCCATACATACCCATACATATTGATTAGTTTCTGAAAGTGTATAAGAAGCTCCAATATTGGACCATTCTTCCTTTCGAAACTGGTTTATGTGTAAGGGTTCCATCTATTCTCGTCATGCATACATATCATCCAAAGAAAACTATGCATATGGATTGGAATTAGGAAGTGTTTAAGAAGCTCCTTCAATGGACCATTCTTCCTTCCAAATTTCATTCGTATGTATGGTTCTCTTTCATTCTTATCATTCATGTTCATAAATCTAACTTGCACTCCTACATTCCTATTCCCATAATCATTTCAACATCTCTCTCATCTCCATACTCAACATTAATTTCACCTTCACATCTTTAAACCTTCCAACATTCATTAGCTTCATACACCCTGTGTGTGCCACGACCGGACCCGATCCACCCGGATTGCGATCACCTCCACACCGCCTTTACTATTACAATCTCTCAATTTGAGTCTAGAGAAATGTCACAAGATGCTCCCTTTGCCCCCCTATGCCATCGAAATTTGAATTCAACTCCATTGGAGACATCGAAGGGATGAGCACATTCAACTTTGAGTCCTTCTTGTAGACCACTCATCTCTTTGACGTTGAGTTCTTTTTTTACAAAGAAGGCCTAGAACGTCAACCCAAAGAATGGGACAATCAAGAGAAGCACGCCATGTATACTAGGAAGATGACCAACATAGGACTCTCTCTCAAAAATTGGAGCAACAAGAGGGTGAAGAAGAAGAAGAAGCTACCGAAGCTCCAGCTTATATTGCACAACTATGCAAATTATACCAAACCATGGAAAGAGTATAAGCACAATAGTTTCTTTTTGAAGAGAGCAGTAGAGCACTCATGGCCTAGTTGTTGGAAGAGGTTGGTGTAGACTCTCACTTCAGCGAAACTCTACAGCTGCTCTAAGAGACCTATGGTGTTGTCGAAGCCCTTAGATACACCCTACAAAGGCCTCATGCACAATATGATCCTCCTAGGTTAGAAACACAACCAAGGTCAAGGAAAAGTATTTAGATTCCCATCACTTCCATAGAGACAATATCTATGGCACCCGAAATGGTAGAGACGACGACCAGGACAATTTTCATAACCTAGGGCAAGACAATTTCTCAAGCTACCAACTTCCTTAGTACATGAAAGTATTGGTTGAATAACATCTTCCACAAAAACAACATCACGACTAACCGAAATGCATATTAGTCTATGGAGGATACACACAATACCTTTGCTTTCAAGATTGCACCCAACAAAAATACATTTCACTGCTTTATCATCCAATCCATTACATTGTTGTTCAGGCACTAATGCATATGCCAAGCAACCAAAAACATGTAGGTAAGCAACAACTGGCTTGCAACCATGCCAAACCTCATATGGAGTGATAGACTACAATGCTTTAGTGGACATCTCTTAAGTACATATGATATACACATGACAACCTCAAGCTAGAAACTATGTTGTAAAGCTTAACTCTTGACCATACACCTCGCCATCTCCATGAGCGACATGTTCTTCCATTCAGGAAATCCATTATGTTGAGGTTTATACGAAACTATACACTGATGTTTTATCCCATGTTTAGCCAAAAATGCCTTAAAATCAGAAGACATATATTCCCCCCTCAATCAAAACAAAGGGTGACCATTTTACATGCTGACAGATTTTCAACCAAAACCAGAAATTGTTCGAAGCACATAAACACTTCCAACTTTGCTTTCAATGGATGTACCCATGCATGCCTAGAAAAATCATCAATGAAAGTTATGAAGTAAAGATCATTCCCAAAAGAGGGTGTCTGCATAGGACCACAGACAACACTGTGAGCAAGCTACAATTTTTGAGTAGCTCGAACTGAACCATCTTTTGGGAATGAGAAACAATGCATTTTTTCCAAAACACAGCCTTCACATACATGTTTACCAGGTGCCTCAAGTTTGGGTAGAGAGGAAACCATTTCAGATTTTTGAAGGTCTAGCAAACTAGCAAAATTCAGATGACCAAAGTGCTTGCCAAAGCTTTGCATCTCAGATAGCCTGATAATCATGTATTGCATATGCCAATTCATTCATAAATTTTTAATAGTCTATGAGCTTATACAGCCCATGATATAAAATTCCATAAGCAATAATCATGTTGCCATTTGACATATCATGAATTGTACATATGTCATCAATAAATTTCACAACCAAGCCAATCTTGGCTAAAGTTGAAATTGATAATAGATTCTTCTTGATCCCTAGCACAAATAAAGCATCCAATAATGTAAAAGAACTATCATCAGCAGTAGTCAGAATGATCTTACCAACTCCCATGATAGGATAAGAGGGTTTGTTGGCACATGTGACAGTATTCTGTGTATGGACAAGCTCGAGTGAAGTGAAGAAACTCCACTGTGAGGTAATATGTTTGGTTGCCCCACTATCAAAGTACCAAACATCTTAGTCTACTACAGATATACACTGCCCAAGAGAAGATGGGTCAAAATTACAAACAATAGTAAACACCCATTCTTCATTTTGCACTAGATTAGCAAAATATGTTTTTGGTGTAGAGGCCTCTGCAACAACCATTCCAACCTCTTTTTTCTTTGCCTCTTTAGTAGCCATTTTTGGACAACACTTTATGAAATGATCATTTGTTTTATAGTATTTGCAAAATAATTTTTGCTTTTGTACTTTCTTCTTGTCTCTGTCATCCTTCTTCGATTGTGCAGAATTAGCAAATTTTTTCTTACTAGTAGAAGAGCTCCATTTACCTTTGCCCTTTTGACTAGCCAGGAAAGCTTGATGGACCTGTTTAGCCTTGATTGATCTTCTTGCAACAGGAACAAAGACTAAATCGTCAAATGTTAAGGCATTTGGATTTCCTTTCATCATCAAATAAAGAGTGGAAGCAAAAATCTGATATGAATCGGGAAGACCATTCAAAACTGTCTGCACAAGTGAACTGTCAAGTAAGACTTCATCAGTAGAAATCAATTGTTCCTTCAAATCTTTGATCTTTGTCAGAAAACTATCCATGGAATCACCTTCATTGATGTGCTCACTCTCCAAATGTTTTCGTAGGTAAGCAACACGAGCCTCATTCCTTTCCTGGTATAAAGTGGTAAGTGTATCCCAAGCATCCTTAACTACTCTACAAGAGCAAAGGTGAGGAATAATGGCATTTTTGACAAACAAGGTATTAAATGCATGTGCCTCAGCATCTCTGCCATCCCAATGAATTTGCTCTAGAGTAGGTGCAACAGGAACCGGAGCATGAACAAGAACATGAAGAATATCATCATCTTCATCACCATTTGCATCACCTTTAGAAACTAGCTTTGCAACACCTTGCACAATATTCCACAGTCCTTTTGCAACCAATACATGATGCATCATATAAGCCTATAATGGTTAATTGATAGCGTCCAACTTATCCTCAACAGCCAACATACGGAATACATCACTGCTTTTAGCCATGGCCACTAACTGAAATAGTTTTGCTAAACCTGTAGCAAACTTTGAGATGCTTATACTGGCAAACCGAAACCTGTATATATTTTTAGCACAAAAAGATGAAATAGCCTGCACATATATATATAATCTTTCTCTTGTATTTACTCATTCGGAGGCCAAAAACGAGCTCAAAACGCGATTCTGGCACCACAATGCAAAGCCATTTTGATTAACTAATCACCCTGAATATGCTCTCCAAATTTCATGTGATTATGAGATAGTGATCGAAGGGGTATTGACAATGCCCTAGATGAAGTGGTGACCTACTCTGATAGGAATTGTTGGAGTTCGAGGTCTGTGGGGCATGCAAACAGCACAAGGAAGAAGAAGAAGAAGCTTGGAGCACAACACACAATATTGAATGTATTACCACCATAATGTACAAATCTAAGTAACCCATTAGGGCAATAGGCGTATATACAAGTCGGAGGGGGGGGGGAACCTCCTAAAGAGGGAAAAAAAGTGCCCTGGTGGTCCTAGTGTGTTCAGACACATCACTATCTAAATATATCAACAAAGCATCTCCCTCTAAGGGTGTATATATCTAATCCAAGTGTGCATTTTCAAGTAAAAATTGAAGATTTTTTTGTATACATTTATTTATATTTGTATTGAGGCTCAAAAGATAGCATGTGTAAGCAAATACATCTACCATTGGATATATCCATGGTAGTAGAATATTTTGTTCTCTTTTTGTATATATCATATTGCTTCTCATATTTTTCACCCCTCAATCTCTTCTTCCAATAGCTCATAGGTGTTTCACTAGAGTACCTCTAACATTATGTGGCATTTAGCTTGAATGTATTTGTAGGGTAATCAACACAATTTGATTAGATCACTGGATCCATAAGACTTCATTGACTCCTCATTATGATCACTCACTTTCTGAATATGATTCATGACGACATTAAATGAATTTTCTCTTGAATTACACATTTTCATGCATGTTCTTTTTCATGGAGCATGCTTATTATTGTTTAGTGATGGGACATGTGACTCACCATCCATGTCTATTTTCTTCCTTATAAATTGAGGTCATTTGCTTTTTCAATGGGGGAGCATGTTATCCCTTATGGATGTTGAATTATTGGAGTTAATTTTATTCAACTTTTATTGTGCTTTGTGCTTCTTTGTGTATGCATGAATTCAAGATCCTACAACACCCACACCAAAAATTTCATGGATTTAATAACCTACTGTATGATTCTCACTATTTTTCATGTATTTCCTCCTTATAAATTGTCCCAAAAAGGAAAAAGTCACATGAACTTTCTTTATCTACCAACAATAGTATGTCTAGTATTGCATGTTTACACATGCAAAAAGTCACTATCATGTGGAAAATGTGGATTAATGAAATTCAATGGTCACAAAATTCCATCAATGCTATTTGAGATACCTCTATCCTTATTTGGAAAATATGAATGTAAAACATGGATGTCCAATCATATATTACACATTTGAGAACATATAATAGTGATAATAATAATAATCATGATAACGATGATGATGATGATGATGATGATGATGATAATAATAATGATAAGCATCATCATTATCATCATGTTCTCTATGTGAGAGAAACATGCATCAAATTGATACATTAAATTTTTTACAAATTTTTCTATGCATTTAATGCTTGCATGAATGATTTGCTTCAATCAACTGATCATAGTGTGGACTTTATGATTCCTTTTATACTCATTGAGATTCTTCATTAAAATTAATTTTGTAGTGCATTATATCTTTAGGGCATAGTAGTCTAGTTTGTGTTGAAGTTACTTCCTAATCAGTGGTGGATTATTATAAAATGAAATAAGTATAGTGATATTTCTAAATGATTTTTCACTAACTTTTTGTATATTTTTAAACGGTTCGTAATAATTGTGTGCTAATTTGATTTATATTATTTTCCCTTATTTCAATAATATACAACATATCAAATCACTCTCATTAAAATAATCCAAAACTATTTAGTATTACTTGTATCTTTCTAGATATTGTCTATTTTTATTATGATAGTTTTGAACTATATGGTGTCTCTTATTAAATTTAACATAATAATAATACTTTGTTTTCATGCCATTAAAACTTGGGGATTTTTCCCATATACTTCAAAAGAATAATTGCACTATATTAGGTCTAATTGTAAGAAATTTTGTATAGGATAATAATGTATTAAATCAAGGATAGTTATATTTTTTCTCATATTTTGACCATTACTCAAGAAGAAATGAAAACCTATAGTCCCTTTGCGATCATAAATTTCCAAACAATGAAACCCAAAAGGCCTTACAAATATGAGCGATGATATAACAATAAGAGTTAAAAAGTAAGGTAAGAAAAAAAATATGAACAAATAATTTTCTAGCCTAACTTACCATACTTTTCTTTATAAAATTGGTAAAACACAAATATGTTTATAATATATCTACTAATGTCCAAATCACATTGATATATGAAGATCTAATAGAAATATATGCAATAAAATACATACAAATTTGTTTCCAAAATTCACTAAAAAATATTAATGGATTTAAAAATCCAAATCCTTTTCCATGGTGATGTTGAGCTACTCAAAAAACAATAAATTCTGAAATAAAATTTTCAATGTCTATTTTCATGTTTACCCAAAAGAAGAATTAGTTTCATACATAGATTGTATTCTATATATTGTAACATTCTCTTTCTGTAACAATATCATACAATTCTTGCATTAAAAACTCCTTAAAAGATTAATTGATGCATATCATTTAATTTTGAAAACTAGCAAATATATGCATCTATAATTATAGAATTGTAAAATTTTGAGATTCTTTCCATGAACATTGTTGGAAATAAACTTTTTGTAAAGGAAAAAATGGAAAACTTTGTATTCTAGCAGAATACAATATCCCAAATTTTGTAAAAATGAGAAATAGACTTCCTCATGAAGAGATGTAACTTATATATTTTTTGTAGACTTTTTAGAGCTCTCAAGGTAGAAGATTTTTTTAGTAGAAGTTTTGAAGGTCCTATTTTAGGTGTGAAAAGGGACACTTACAAGGTATATAATTCAACGATGACTCATTTGTAAGGACATCTTGTACTTTGTAAATTAATGAGAACTTGAGAGCTTTTCTTATTCTAAATCTTGTCACCAAGCCTTAATGGTGATTTCAAGTGGGTTTTTTCAGTACTTTTCATGGATTTATCTATGTGATCAGTAGTTCTTTGAGTCTTTCATGCTTCCATAAGCCTATTCCCACCTTCTAAGCTCTATTAATCCATCAAAGTACTATTTCTTCATGATTGTTTGAATCTATCAGAATCACGATTCTCTTATCATAGGGGTACAGGTACTGAAAGTTAAATTGTACTTTAATATTGTCTCTATCATGAAACATTAGCACACTTTAGGCACAAGAAAAGTTGAAAAGGGTAATGTCTAGCTCAATCTACATGAAAAATCAGAATTATCAAGAGCTTTGGTGAAATCTCTAAAATTACCAATCTTTTGATGAGAAGTCTCATATTCCATTGATAAAGAAGGGGCTAGGGTCTTAGCTTGCTCCCTAAATTGACAATATAAGTGTTTGAGTTATTGGCCATTTATTCTATGATGATTGGAGAGGACCACTCCAAAGTACAATAAACATTTTTTGGCACTGTTGTTAGGGAACAATAGAAGCAAAGCTTTGGACCTTGCTGGATCTTCCAAGTTGATGGTAAAAAATGCTTTTTCAAAATACTTTTGAATCATTGAGTGTGGCAATGATGAAAAGGTGAGTGTGTTTTAATCTTGGAAAGATATTTCTTCATTCATCTTATTGAGAAATTAGTGTAAGAGTTGTATGTTGTTCTCTAATTCCAAATATAAGATGATAATATTTCATCAAAAGCTGTTTAGCTTCATTTCTTAGAAAACATAGACAAATTATTTTTATTTGTTTGGAAAAAAACAAAAACAAAGTGGTCGAATCTTTCATGAACAAATGTCAACATCTATTGGATAATCAGTACTAAGAATAGGAAAGGAAAATGTGCGGAAAAGATTGAAGAAATAAATTGAATTGACTTTTTGTTAACCTAAAAGACCAATTCTTTGAAAATAATCATATGTTTTGTTGATTTGCAGACAAAGAGTGAAGGAGAAACGTTATTGGACCTAAATTCAAGACACTTGATCAGAAGAACTGACCAAAAATGTAAAAAAAAGGATAAACTCAAAAACACGATTTTCTACAGAGAATTTTGATTCTTTGTAGAAGGTAAGGATCACCAAAAAATTGCAAAATTTAAAACTTTTTAGTGGAAAGAAGGTAAGAAGGAATACCAAGGCTCATTCCAAAGTCAAATTGAAATTTTCATACAAAAAACTTGGAAATTGTGATTGTGAGCAAATAGTATAAAAAGGGGACTTAAAAAAAAATGTTCATTGTGAGAGAGAGTGAGAGAAACAATTGAGTAGAAATCATGATTTTGAGAGCCTTCTACAAAAAGCAATCATTTCAACATTTTCTTGCACACAAAGCAAAGGTAAATATCTTGTCACATCATACTTATGTGTTTTGCAATGACTTGCACTAAAAAATTATATACAAATCATAGAAACAAAATCATGGTTTTTGTTTTTTATCATTTCAATGATAAAAAATAATATTTGCATATTTTCTTTATTGCATGGAAATAAAATAGAAAGTTGCATATGGTAGGTGCAAAAAATCACTAAAATGCACATAAATTCTTTTTCATAAAAAAGACACAAAATCACAATTCTGTGAAAAAAACAAGATGATTCTTTGAAAAAACGTGAATTTTTTAAGAGAATCACATAAGTTCATGATTATAAGCAATAACAATTGTAATAGAGAATGCTGATTGTGAAGGTTTGGAATTTCACAATTTTGACCTCACAATCATGAATTTATAGGATTGTGTGAAAACACGATTGTGATTATGTTGATATATTTAGGTAGTGATGTGTGTGAACACTCTAGGACCGCCGGGGCACTTTCTTCCCTCTTTAGGAGGTTTTTTTCCCCCGGCTTGTACATACGCCTATTGCCCTAATGGGCTACTTATCTTTGTACATTCTCTAGTAATACATTCAGTATTGTGTGTTTGTGCTCCAAGCTTCTTCTTCTTCCTTGTGTTGTTCGCGTGCTTCCGCAGACGTCTATCTCCAACAATTGGTATCAGAGCAGGTCGTCGCTTCTTCTAGGGCGCCATCGACACTCCTCTGTTTGCAGTCTCAGATTCGCATGAAATTTGGTGAGCATACTCAGGGTGTTTCCGAGATCAAAGCAGCTTTGCTGTATGGTGCCGAAATCACGATCTGAGCTCGTTTTGGCCTCCAAACGCACTATCGCAATGCTTGTGTAGGCTATTTTGTCCTTTTGTGCCAAAGGTATATACCAGTTTCTATTCGCCAGTTTAAGTGTCTCGAAGTCTACTACAGGTCTAGCAGAACTCGTCTGGGCAGTTCTGTTCAACTTTTTGAGATACAGTCAATTTTCTGCATCAAGGTATTTTAGTCACCGGCCATGGCTGAAAGCAGTGATGTATTCCGTATGTTGGCTGTTGAGGATAAGTTGCATGGTACCAACTACCCATTATGGGCTTATATGATGCGACATGTACTGGTTGCAAAAGGATTGTGGAACATTGTGCAGGGTGTTGAAAGACGTCTTGTTACACCTGTAACGACAGGTACTGCAAATACAGGTGTTGGAGCTGATGAAGATGGTGTCGAAGATGGTATTCCGCAGATTCCTGTTCGTGCTGCTGTTTCTGTTGCACCTACTGCAGAGCAGATTTGTTGGGATGGCAGAGATGCCCGGGCACATGCATTGATAGCTTTGTCTGTCAAACGTGCCATTATTCCTCACATTCGCTCTTGCAGAACAGCAAAGGATGCTTGGGATACACTTACCACTTTGTACCAGGCTAGGAATGAGGCTCGTGTTGCTTACCTCCGAAAACAGTTGGAGAGTGAGCACATGAATGAAGGTGATTCTATGGACAGTTTTCTTACAAAGATCAAAGACCTGAAGGAACAATTGATTTCTGCTAATGAGGTTATACCAGATAGCTCACTTGTGCAGACCGTTCTGAATGGTCTTCCTGATTCATATCAGAGTTTTGCCTCTACTCTTCGGTTGATGATGAAAGGCAATCCGAATGCCTTGTCATTTGAGGAATTAGTCTCTGTTCTGTTGCAGGAAGATCAGTCCAGGCAGAACAGGTCCATTATGCGTGTTGCAGATCAAGCTTTCCTGGCTAGTCAGAAGGGCAAAGGAAAATGGAGCTCTTCTACTAGTAAGCAGAAATCTGCAAATGCTGCACAATCGAAGAACCAGGATAAAGATGAGAAGAAATCAGAAAAGCAGAAATTGTTCTGCAAGTACTGTAAAGGAAATGATCATATTATAAAGAACTATCCAAAAGTGGCTGCTAAAGAGGCAAAGAAGAAAGAGGCTGGAATGGTTGTTGCAGAGGCCTCTACACCAAAAACAGAGTCTGCAAATCTTCTGCAGGAAGAAGAATGGGCGTTTACTACTGTCTGCAGTTTTGACCCATCTTCTCATGATGAGTGCATGTCTGTAGTAGACTCAAATGTTTGGTACTCTGACAGTGGGGCGACCAAACATATTACCTCGCAGCGCAGTTTCTTCTCTTCACTCGAGCGTGCCCCTACAGGGAATACTGTCACATGCGCCAATAACTCCTCTTATCCTGTTATGGAAGTTGGTAAGATCATTCTGACTACTGCTGATGGTAGTTCTTTCACTTTTTCAGATGCTTTATTTGTGCCAGGGATAAAAAAGAACCTGTTATCAGTTTCTGCATTAGCCAAGATTGGCTTGGTTGTGAAATTCATTGATGACAGGTGTACAGTCCATGATCTCTCAAATGGCGATGTGATTATTGCTTCTGGCATTTTATGTCGTGGGTTGTATAAGCTCATAGACTATGAAAGATCTGTGAATGATTCGGCATGTGCAGTTCATGATTCTCAGGCTATGTCAGATGCAAAGCTTTGGCATGCACGCTTTGGTCATCTGAATTTTGCTAGTTTGTTACGCCTGCAGAAATCTAAAATGTGTGTCCTCTTTGCCCAAACTTGAGGCACCTGGAAAACATGTTTGTGAAGGCTGTATTTTGGGCAAAATGCAGCGTTCTTCCTTTCCAAAAGATGGTTCAGTTCGGGCTACGCAGAAATTGCAGCTTGTACATAGTGATGTCTGTGGTCCTATGCAGACACCCTCTTTTGGAAATTACCTTTACTTCGTGACTTTCATTGATGATTTTTCCAGGCATGCATGGGTATATCCACTCAAAGCAAAGTCCGAAGTGTTCATGTGCTTCAAACAGTTTTTGGTTTTGACTGAAAATCTGTCAGCATGTAAAATGGGCACCCTCCGTTCTGATTGAGGGGGGGAATATATGTCTTCAGATTTGAATGCATTTCTGGCTGAACGTAGGATAAAACACCAGTGTACAGTGCCGTATACACCTCAATAGAATGGAGTTGCTGAACGAAAGAACAGGTCACTCATGGAGATGGTGAGGTGCATGGTCAAAAGTCAAGCTTTACCACATAGTTTCTGGCTTGAGGCTGTCATGTGTGCAGCATATGTACTGAACAGGTGTCCCACTAAAGCGTTGTAGTCTATCACTCCATATGAGGCTTGGCATGATCGCAAGCCATGTGTTGCTCATCTGCGTGTTTTTGGTTGTTTGGCATATGCATTAGTGCCTGAACAACATCGCAGAAAATTGGATGATAAGGCAGTAAAATGTATTTTTGTTGGGTACAGTTCTGAAAGTAAAGGCTATCGTCTGTATCATCCACAGACTAAATGCATTCTGGTTAGCCGTGATGTTGTCTTTGTGGTAGATGCTATTCAGCCATTGCTTTCATGTACTAAGGAGACATATGTTAGCTCCAAAGACATGTATGATACTTTGATGCCTCTTTTTACAGGTGGACAGGCTAGTGCTGGTCCTAATGAGGCAACTTCTCAGCCTTTGCAGGTTTCATATGATGATGCAAATCATTCCATTTCTGATGCAGATTTACATGATGCACTTGTTGATGAGAGAGTTGATCTTGAGCAGGCAAAAACTATGCCAAAATGGATGGTGCAGACTTTGCGTGACAGCAAATTAGATGCACCTTTGTCATATCGTACTCGTTCAGGCTCTCATAGTGCCTCCTTTGCATCAGATTACTATGCTATAGCTGCATCTAGTCTCTGTGATGAGAATGAGCATGTTTCTTTTGATGAAGCACAAAATTCAGAAAATTGGATGGCTGCTATGCAATCTGAATATGATGCTATAATGAAGAATGGTACATGGTCTTTATGTGACTTGCCTCTTGGCAAGAAGGCCATTGGCACTAAGTGGGTATATAAGCTCATGCGTAAACCTGATGGTACAGTTGACAAGTATAAGGCTAGGCTTGTTGCAAAGGGTTATGCATAGGAAAGAGGCATTGATTTTGATGAGACCTTTGCACCTACATGCCGTATGACTACTGTTCGGAGCATTTGTGCACTTGCAGCCCATCATGGTTGGAATGTACATCAGTTGGACATTAAAACAACATTTCTGAATGGTGACTTGCATGAAGAAGTGTATGTTTTTCAGCCCCGTGGCTTTGTGCAGAAAGGGCATGAAAACCAGGTTTGCAGGTTAAAGAAGGCATTATATGGTTTAAAGCAAGCACCACGTGCTTGGTATGAGAAGATACATGCCTATCTGATTGCACATGGTTTTGAGAACAGTCCAAGTGAAAGCACCTTATATGTTAAACGTGCTAATGATGTGCTTCTGATCATTGTTGTCTATGTTGATCACATGCTGCTCACTGGTCCTATTGAGACACATATTGCTAATTTTAAGGCTGATTTGCATGCCTCATTTGAGATGTCTGATTTGGGGCATTTGCATCACTATTTGGGCATTCAGTTTATGCACGTTGATGGTGGAATGGCTTTGTGTCAAACGAAATATATTGACCCATTATTGCAGCGTTTTGGCCTTGAAGACTGTAAGCCTATTGCCACTCCTATGGAGACAGGTTTACGATTGAGTCTTCATGATGCTGGAGATGCATTTGATGCTGTTCTCTATTAGCAGGCTGTTGGATGCTTGATTTACTTATGCATTACTCGGCCAGATATTCAGTTTGTTGTCTCACAGATGAGCAGGTTTATGCATTGCCCAAGAGTCACGCATTGGAAAGCGGTTAAGTGCATCTTTCTCTACTTGAGTGGTACTCGGCTACTTGGGTTGTTTTATCCCAAGGGGGGATCACTACCGCCAGATTTGCATGCTTTTTCTGACTCAGATTGGGCTGGTTGCTATGACACTCGTGTGTCCACCAGTGGTTTTTGCTTCATGCTTGGTAGCTCATGTATATCTTGGTTGAGCAAGAAGCAGCCTACTGTGGCCACTTCCAATTGTGAGGCTGAGTATAGGGCAGCTTTCACAGTGACTGTTGAGTGTGTGTGGCTCAGACGCCTTATGGCTGATTTGGGTGTTGGCCAGTCTTCTGCCACCACCATCTTCACTGACAGTCAGAGCGCATTGGCAGTTGCGAGGAACCCTGTGTTCCATGCTCGCACTAAGCACATTGAGGTGCATTATCACTATGTCAGGGAGAGGTTCTCTGCTGGGGAGATCAGCTTGGCATATGTGCCCACGCAGGAGAACATTGCAGACCTTTTCACGAAGGCTCTGCCTAGGGAGAAGTTTGAAGCTTTCCGCAAAGCTTTGGGCTTACTTCCTTTTGTGGAGTGATTTCCACATAGATTGGCACTTCCTTATAAATGAGTGCCAGCTCCTTGTTCACCGCATCACTCCCAGGGGGGATTTGGTGATATATTTAGGTAGTGATGTGTGTGAACACTCTAGGACCACGAGGGCACTTTTTTCCCTCTTTAGGAGGTTTTTTTCCCCCGGCTTGTACATACGCCTATTGCCCTAATGGGCTACTTATCTTTGTACATTCTCTAGTAATACATTCAGTATTGTGTGTTTGTGCTCCAAGCTTCTTCTTCTTCCTTGTGTTGTTCGCGTGCTTCCGCAGACGTCTATCTCCAACAGATTAAACTAATAATGATAATAATAATATGATTTTGAACACTTTGAAAATTGCAATTTTCTTCTCATAGAGAAAACACAATTTTCTACACAAAATTGCGATTTTTTGAAAAATGAGATTCTCATTGAGAATCATGTTTTGATGAAAATTATGGTTTGTGGAGTGTGAAAATTGCAATTCTCAACTAAGAATCATGGTTTGTTAAAATCATGATTTTCTGTAGAACACATGATTTTCTAGACAAAATTATGGTTTTATGAAAATCAAACGAAAACACAAATTTCAGAATTTTTGGAAGTTTTGAATAATCCAAAAATTAATAAAAATTCATAAAATTGGAAAAAGAAAACCTCAAAAAAATTGGAGATCTGACAATCATGATTCTTAGTGGAAAATGTGATTTTGAACACACGATCATGATTTTCTTTATCTAACTTCAAGGTTTCAAATTTTTGAGATACAATTGAAAAATGATATTGTTCTCTATGATGAGAAAATTTTGAGAGAAAAATTCCAGAGCTAAAGTAAGGAAAACACAAACCCTAGTTCTCTAAAAAAATATGGTTTTACTTGAAACATACCCTAAAATTGATGAGATTAAGGTCAAGACTTATCACCACACATAATCAAAGATCCAAAACACCTTAGGCACATGAAGAACATAGAAAGAATGGTCAAAGCACACATTTATCACAAATAGACATGGAAGAACACAATGGGAAGCAAGGACATCTAACCAACAAGACTATAGGAATATCCTCAAATACCTGTTACAAATAGGCTTAGATCCAATGTGTATCAAAATGGTATGCATAAGAAACTCATTAGGTTGAAGAACTTAGAAATTCCTTTAAACTTGATGTGAGTGGATCAATTTGAGGATGGCAAATATGAGGATAGACATGGATGTATATATGTATTTACAACCAACCCTAATGACACAAATGATTTAGGATAGTGTTTAGAAAAATGGACTTGGGATCAAAACTTAGATCAACCAGATTTTCCAAGAAATAGTAGACATCACACTCTTATAAAGCCACAAGGAGAGAATTTATTAGCATTCACCTAATCCCTTTGTTAGAGAAGGAGAAGCAATGGAGGAGTTTCCAATCATAAGAAGAAATTTATAGAATAAGCTTGAGTGAATATTGACATCATGCCAATTGGCAAAGTGTATGAAAAATCAATATGAAGGATCTATAGATCCTCATGATCATGTAGCGGAGTACAAACAAAGTTTGAGAGCAAAAGAAGTAGTAGAATACAAAACCCAGTTTGAAGGCTTTGGATTAACTCTATCAGAACGGCCTTAACTTGTTTTTTGTCTATAAGGAAGGAAATGTTTGTGGACATAGATAGACTCTTGGAAGAATTTATAATTTTCCAAAACAGGTATCAAATATAGTACTTCTATACTAATTCATACATTTAAGCAAAAACCTAATGAAAGTGTAAGGATAGTAGTCAAGAGGTTCAAACAATATCTATATGGATGTTCCCATGATGAAAAACAATAGAGGAAATACATTGATTTAGAAGACAATAGAGGAAATAAACTTCTACTATATTTGATCAACAAGTCAATGGGGAGAGTAAAATGTTGATGTATGAAACACCACAAGAAATGAATTAATGTGACACTAGAACACCTCTATGGTCATCATTAACTCATTGCCACTCCAAACTTTGAGAAATGATAGTCTAAACTGAGAACTTTTCTTCTACAAAAATTCCTAGTCACTGAAATGGCATACCTTCAGTATTTTGCTAATTTCTCTTAGCTCAAATATTATTTCTCCAAGATCTTTTCGTGGATGAAACTAGAAGAGTAGAGCTTTCCAACAAGCTATCATATGCAAGAAACGGATCTCTACAACTCAAGATATAGCCTTCACAAGATGAGCCTATATGACTTCCAAAAATGGAATTTTTGCCTGTTTTAGCAATCCTGAGTGTCTAAAAATGAAAATTCGATGCCTAGCATCGACTTGCAACCAAAAGTCGATGCCTGGCATCGACTTTCAGCTTTTTTAGCCACCTTTTCAGCGCCAAAATTACCCCCTTGAACACACACATGGACAAGACCACTTTTATGTGGGAAGTTGATGCCAGACATCGACTTTATGCTGAAACTTGATGTCAGGCATCGAGTTGCTCCACAAACCTCATGATTTTAAGAAGTTCTAGCAGTACATAATACTCAGAGAATAAAACAGGACTTATCAGTACAAACTCGATGCCAAACATCGACTTGCTTGGAAAACTTCAACTTCTGAAATCATTTCACACAAGACAAACACTGGAGATGGAAGAAGAAGACTTATACACAAAAATTAATAAACTCTTTCCATAACTATGAAAACTCAGAAATGCATAGGTGCTTTCTCACGCAGAGAAGCCCGACTATTCTCAGTCATACAAAATGAGTTCTAACTCACTCTCTCATTGTCTTCCCCTTCTTCTCTCATCGCATCAGTTGATACAAACTAACTTATATAGATTTTCTCATTCTCGTGATTTTTAAAAAACTTCTAGAACTAAAGTGAACTAACTTTACAAATATAATACACTTGTGAATTTGGCCCTTCACATAGGCATGTGATTTTCTTCTAAAGCTTTGACCTTCAAATATATGTCCAATTAGTGATTGTTTCTCCAAAAGCTCCCCCTCAATCACTATTTGACATTCTCTGTTTCTTCATATCATGTTCTTTTCTTTTACTCCTGCCATGCTTTTGAATCTGCTGGTCTTCATACCATCCAAGCTCTTTGTCATTATGTCTGCTATCTGATCTTTTGTAGAAATGTATTCCACTTCAATTTCTTTCTCCATTACCTTTTCTCTCAAGAAATGATAATGTATCTCTATATGTTTGGTTCTTGCATGAAATACTGGATTTGCTGCAAGATAAAGTGAACTCATATTATCTCCATGTATTGTAGGTATACCTTGATCAATGCCCAAGCTTTTGAACAATGTCTGCATCCATATGACCTCCTTAGCTGCTTCCACAAGTCCCTTGTACTCATCTTCAGTTGATGATAATGCTATTGTATGTTGTTTCTTTGAACACCAACTTACAAGCTTATCACCAATATATATCATGTATCCATGAGTTGATCTTCTATCGTCCTGGTTACCTGCCCAGTCTGAGTCACTGTAGGCTATTAACTTCAAATCTGATGTAAAAGGATAATATAATCCTTCCTTTATAGTTCCTTTGATATATCTAAGAAGTCTTTGACAAGAGATTGATACTTCCTCATATCTTTGTATTCTTTCTTGTGATACATATATGCCATGATCTGTATAAGTGACTTCCATTCCAAGAAAGTATGATAACTTTCCTAGGTCACTGATCTTGAACTCTTTCTCAAGTAATCTCTTTACCTCCTTGATTCCTTCATCTGAAGTACCTGTGATTATAATGTCATCTACATAAATACAAATGTAGATTGTACCTTCCTCTGTTCTTTTGATGAGTAGACTTGGATCTGCTTTTGAACTTTGATATCGAAGTTCATTCAGATAGTTCACCAGTCTATAGTTCCATGCTCTTGGAGCTTGCTTCAATCCATACAATGCTCTTCTCAACCTACAAACAAAATTTGGATACCTAGAATCTATAAACCCTTGAGGTTGTTCCATGTATACCTCATCTGATATGTACCCATTCAAGAATACATTCTTTATATCCAATTGACTTAGGGTCCATCCTTTTGAAGCTGCAATAGCAATGATTGTCCTTATAGTTGACATCTTTGCTACAGGACTGAATGTCTCATCATAATCTATGCCTTAGGTTTGGGCATAGCCTTTCACCACCAATCTAGCTTTGTATCTAGCTATACTTCCATCTGCAAGCTTCTTCACTTTATAAACCCATTTATTTCTAATTACTTTCTTACCATTTGGTTTAGGAACAAGTTCCCATGTCTTGTTCTCCTCCAGTGCATTAAACTCTTCCTTCATTTCTTCTTCCCATTGCTTCTTACCTTTATCTTCATCATAGTTTTGAGGTTCTTCATCATCTTTGACCATATATGCATAGTTCTTCTGAGTTATGTAAGAAGTATCATAAGAATACCTTTCTGGTTGTCTTCTAGTCCTGCTTGACCTTCTTGGTTCACATTCTTCATAAGTTTTTGGATACACCTCTTCATCAAATATAGGAGCTTCTTCATTCCTTCTTGTTAATCCACTTTTGGATGTACTTGCTTGCATATATTCTTCATCTCGATTCACTTGCACAATTGATTTTCCTCTCTCACATCTTCTTACCTCTTCTTCAAATTCTTCAGTTTTATGACTTTGATCTGCATACCAACTTTTCTGTTCATCAAATGTAACATCTCTAGAAACAATAAATTGTTTGGTTAGAGGATTCCACAATCTATAACCCATCTGCTTTTCATCATAACCAATGAACACATATTTTTCTGCCTTTGGTTCAAGTTTATGTCTAAGTTGTGATGTCACATAAGCATATGCAGTTGATCCAAACACTCTACAATGATCTAGTGTTGGTTTCTTACGCCACCAAGCTTCATATGGAGTCATTCCATTTAGAGATGCACATGGTAATCTATTCACAAGATATGTAGCTATATTTACAGCCTCATTCCAAAGATAATCATTGAACTCTTGGGAGAAGTATTCTCCCCCTCCATCAAACCTCAGTCTTTTAAGCTTTTGACCTATGACTCTCTCTGCATATGCATGAAAATGCTTGAAAGCTCCAAACACTTCTGATCTTTCCTTCAAAACATATAATGTTATCCATCTTGTAGCATCATCAATGAAAAGAACATAGTACCTTGAGCCACTGATAGATCCTTCTTTTGTTGGTCCCCATACATCTGTATGAATAAGCTCTAGTAATCCATCATGTTTGAATCCTTTCTTTTGAAATGGTAACCTATGTGCTTTTCCCATTTGACATGCTTCACATTTATAAACCATATTATGTTGACTTTGCACATTTGGTAATCCTAGTATAGACTGATTAGCAACCATAGCTGTAATTCCTCTTTCATTGAAATGACCTAATCTCTTATGCCAGAGATAAAGTTCTGTAATCACTCCTTCACCATGTGTGAGCAAAGCTTGACCAATGTTCCCTTGCACTCTTAAAGTAAAGAGTCTACCTTCTTTCTTATCAGAGACAATCTGATTATATCCATTCTCTGGATCTTCAACAAATACTCCTTCATTTGTAAACCTGACTTGAAAACCTTTTTCAAATATCTATCCCACACTAATCAAGTTTTTAGGTATTGTGGGAACATACAAAACATTGGTTAGCAAATCTTCTCCACTCTTGCATTTCACTTTTCTAATTGAATGTACACTATGTCTTGTATTGTCACCTGTTTGAACTGTATGACTAGAAATACCTTTTTCCAATTCTGACATCAATTCTATGTTTCCTGACAAATGATTAGAACATCCAGAGTCAATGTAAAATACCTTTATATCTTCTTTGTCTGATGTACTGATTGAATTCATCATCAATGATGTATGACTTTCATTCTGTGTGTCATTTGCATAATTGTAGTAGGTGGTGTTGTAGGATTGATTCTGTCCCCAACTTCTTCCTCCACCTCTACCATAGCCTCCTCTTTGACTTTGTCTACCTCTTTGAAAATTACTTTGATATCTTCCACCTCGACCTCTGCTATTGTTGTTTTGAGTCTGGTTTGATCCTTGTTGATTGTGCCAACAGTCATGAGCCAAATGATTACTCAATCCACAGATCCAGCAAGCCTTCTTGTTGTTATTTTGATTACCTCTTCCTCTTCCAAAACCTCTTGGTCTTCCTCTGCCAGTGCCTTTACCTCTTGCATAATAAACTTGAGAAGTTGACTCTTCTTCATCCTTTGTTTTACCTTTATCTCCTTTCTTCTTATTCTTCATGTACATTGCAGAACTTTGTCCTTTATCTCCATCTCCCTTCAAGTCTTGCTCATATGTGAGCATCAAACCAAGTAATTGATTCAAATCTGGAACATAATGATTTAATGAAAGTTCTGTTGATAAGACAAAAGGTTTCCACCTTTCATCCCCTCTCAAACCTGCAAGTAGTTGAGCAATCAATCTGTGATCTTCAACATCTTCATCTATGGATCCAAGACTGTCTGCTAGATTCTTCATCTTAGTGACGTAATCACTAATACTTTGACTTGGCTTCTTCTTGAATGTTGTAAACTCTGACCATAGACTTGCTTTCCGTGCTTTAGTAGTGCTTTGGAAATGATACTCCAATGCATTCCATATATCTTCAGATGATTCCAATCCTCTGATGTGTGGTAGCAAATGATCAGAGATTGTATTGTAGATGTAGGCTTTTGCACTTGCATCCTTCTTCTGCCAATGCTTTAAAGCATCAAGTTCCTCTTTCTTTGGTCGGCTTTCATCTTCAAATACTGGCTTCTCTTCTTCACCTGTAACATATATCATGAGATCCTACTCATAAGTAAGGCTTCCATTCTGATTACCCATGCGGGGTAATTATCTCTGTCCAGTTTGTCAATGGAGATATGATCTGCCATACTCCTTTGCTTCTGCTGCAACCTGTGAGCTTAAAGGATAAAGGATAATACCTTTTGGAGTTCTTTGTGTATGAGGATACTTTTGAAGTAACCTTTTGATGCCTTGTGTCTTCAACTGCTTCACCTTTCAAACTTTAATGGAAAACTTTCCAAAAAACTTCTCGTACCTTTGTCGCCTTCTGCTCTTTAGTACCTTTCTGCTCTGATACCACTTGTTGATGTATGAAACACCACAAGAAATGAATTAATGTGACACTAGAACACCTCTATGGTCATCATTAACTCATTGCCACTCCAAACTTTGAGAAATGGTAGTCTAAACTGAGAACTTTGCTTCTACAAAAATTCCCAGTCACTGAAATGACATACCTTCAGTATTTTGCTAATTTCTCTTAGCTCAAATATTATTTCTCCAAGATCTTTTGGTGGATGAAACAAGAAGAGTAGAGCTTTCCAACAAGCTATCATATGCAAGAAAGGGATCTCTAGAACTCAAGATATAGCCTTCACAAGATGAGCCTGTATGACTTCCAAAAGTGGAATTTTTGCTTGTTTTAGTAATCCTGAGTGTCTAAAAATGAAAATTCGATGCCTAGCATCGACTTGCAACCAAAAGTCGATGCCTGGCATTGACTTTCAGCTTTTTTAGCCACTTTTTCAGCGCCAGAATTACCCCCTTGAACACACACGTGGACAAGACCACTTTTATGTGGGAAGTCGATGCCAGGCATCGACTTTATGCTGAAACTCGATGCCAGGCATCGAGTTGCTCCACAAACCTCATGATTTTAAGAAGTTCTAGCAATACATAATACTCAGAGAATAAGACAGGACTTATCAGTACAAACTCGATGCCAGGCATCGACTTGCTTGGAAAACTTCAACTTCTGAAATCATTTCACACAAGACAAACACTGGAGATGGAAGAAGAAGACTTATACATAGAAATTAATAAACTCTTTCCATAACTATGAAAACTCAGAAATGCACAGGTGCTTTCTCACGCAGAGAAGCCCGACTATTCTCAGTCATACAAAATGAGTTCTAACTCACTCTCTCATTGTCTTCCCCTTCTTCTCTCATCGCGTCAGTTGATACAAACTAACTTATGTAGATTTTCTCATTCTCGTGATTTTTAAAAAACTTCTAGAACTAAAATGAACTAACTTTACAAATATAATACCCGTGAACTTGGCCCTTCACATAGGCATGTGATTTTCTTCTAAAGCTTTGACCTTCAAATATATGTCCAATTAGTGATTGTTTCTCCAAAATAAAATGCCACCCACATAAGAGTTAGCTCAAGCCATAGTAGAAGCTTTGGGAGCTACTTTCAAAACAAACACTTTCAACCCTAGAATAACACAAGCCACGAAAATGTTATCTGTATAGAGTGAACCACCCTACACAAATCTGCAATTATAAAAAAAAATCGCACCTAAAAGATCAAATAACATAAAACGTTGCACTCTAGAAAAGAAATGGACAAATCACACAAGCGATAAGTGCTTCTATAACAAACAATGAGAGAGAGAGTATCAAAACCAGCTAGTAGAATGGAGAGAAAGAGATTTTTTGGACCAACCTAGACCTCTCCTAGGAAAACAACCACATGTACCAACTAATGTTGCTCAAGTAAAGTAAATGTTGGAGTTAGACGTCTGCGAAAGCACATGAACAAAACAAGGAAGAGAAAAAGAAGCTTGGAGCACAACACACAATACTGAATGTACTGCCATTGGAATGTACAAAGATAAGTAACCCATTAGGGCTATAGGCATACAATCCGGCAAGAAAAACCTCCTAAAAAGGGAAGAAAGTGCCCCGACTATCCTAGAGTGTTCACACACATTGCTACCTAAATATATCAACAAATCCCCCCTTGGAGTGATGCAGTGAACAAGGATTTGGCACTCAGGAAGTGCCAAGTTATGTGGAATCAATCCACAAAAGGAAGCAAGCCCAAAGCTTTATGAAAAGCTTCAAACTTTTCCCTAGGTAGAGCCTTCATGAAAAGATGTGCAATGTTCTCCTTTGTGGGCACATATGCCAAGCTGATCTCTCCAGTAGAGAACCTCTCCTTGACATAATGATAATTCACCTAAATGTGCTTAGTATGAGCATGGAACACAGGGTTCCTCGCAATTGCCAATGCACTCTAACTGTGAGTGAAGATGGTGGTGGCAGAAGACTGACCAACACCCAAATCAGCCATAAGGTGTTTGAGCCTTGTTGGGTGTGTGTAGAAGTGCGCGACACACACGAGAAGCACACACAAGGAGCACAAACGCAACAAGACACATGGAGAAGACGATGGTTGGAATAGCTCTCTCTATTGATGATGAATTGAACTAAAGTAAGAGCTGAATAATATCCCAAAGTACAAAGTACCACCACATATGAGAGTATCAAGTATGTGGTAAGATGGGGAAAAAACCTCTAGCCAGTACTAGGGTAAAAAGTGCCCATGTATAGGGAAAAGGTTCACATCAAAGCTACTCAAGGAACACATAAGTGTAACAACCCCCCCTGGAGCAAATGATATGAACACATACAGGGAGTGAAAAATCAGCCTCCACAAGGTAATAAGCCTAAAGCTTTGCAAAAAGCTTCAAACTTTTCTCGTGGAAGAGATTTGGTGAATATGTCTACCACATTATCTTGTGTAGGCACATATACCAAATCAATATCTCCTGCATGAAGACGCTCTCTCACATAGTGATAATGCACCTCAATATGTTTGGTTTGTGCATGAAACACTAGGTTTCGTGCAACAGCCAAAGCACTCTGACTATCTGTGAGAATATGCGTAGCAGCATCAATCTCCATGCAAAGATCCCTCAATAGGTGTCTCAACCATATACACTCCATTGTAGCTGTGAAAATTGCCCTGTACTCAACTTCACAACTCGATGTCGCCACTGTAGGTTGCTTCTTACTCAACCAAGATATTCATGTCTCCAAGGAAAAATCAATTACTACTAGTGGACACGTGAGTATCATAACAACCAGCCCAATCACTATATATAAAATCATGCAAGCATGGCTGAACATCTCTGCCATAAAAGAGACCTAAGCTCAAAGTGCCTCTGAGATATCTAAACACACGTTTCATCGCTTTTCAATGCTTAGTGCCAAGGCTATGCATGAATCGACTCAACTGGGAAACTGCATACTATATATCCGGCATTGTGTTGCATGCATATATAAGACATCCCATAGCTTGATTATAGAGAGAAGTGTCAAATGCATCACTGGAATCTTCAACTGAGAACCTGTATCCTATCTCAACTGGTATGGAAACTGGCTTACAATCCTCAAAACACTGAAGTAGTTTTTCAACATACTTTGCTTGATGCATAACAATTTCCCCCCTCAACAGATACAAACTGGATGCCAAGATAGTAGCTCAAAAGACCAAGATAAGTGACATCAAAAGTATGCTGCAAATCAGCCATAAGAATTTCAAGCTTTGCATCACATGAACCAGTCAAGAGTATGTCATCAACATAAAGAACAAGCACTATAAGATCGGCCCCATTTTTGCATACATAGAGTGTGCTTTCAATCGGACTACATGTGAAGCCAAAAGCAATCAAGTGCTTATGGATTTCATCATACCATGCACGTGGAGCTTGCTTGAGACCATATAAGGCTTTATGCAAGCGACAAACCATATGTTCTTTCCCTTTCATAGCAAATCCAGGAGGTTGCTTCACATAAACCTCTTCTTGCAAATCACCATTCAAGAAGGCTGTTTTTATGTCCAACTGGTGCACCTTCCAACCTTGATGGGTAGCCAATGCAACCATGGTACGAATGGTAGTCATGCATGAAGTAGGTGCAAAAGTTTCCTCATAGGCAATGCCATATTGTTGCACATATCCTTTGGCAACCAATCTAGCTTTGTAGCGATCAATGCTACCATTAGATTTTCTCTTAATCTTGTAAACCCACTTTGTACCAATGGCATTCTTTTCTTTTGGCAATTCACATAACTCCCAAGTACCATATCTATGTATGGAATCCATTTTTGATTGCATAGTAGTCATCCATTGTGGATCGTCACATGCATCTTCAAAAGAAAGTGGCTCTTCATTACATGCTGTAGCAATAAGAGAATAATCCACAAAATTACTTGATGCATGGTGAGAGCTTGATCTTGTTCTACCAAGTAAAGGTGCACTCAATTTGATGTCCTGCAAAGTTTGTTTCAGCCACTTTGGCATAGATTTTGCACTTTTGATAGAAATCCATTCATTATGTAATACATCTTCAACATGTACATCATGTGTGGGCTGAAATTCATGCTCATTTTCAGCCATATTTTGATGCAAATGTTCATCCATGTGGCTGGAAATTTCCAGCAGTTTTGATAATTTTTTGCTGAAATTTTTTAGCCATGTTTGGCTGGAAATTCTCTGCATCTTCAGCCCTATTTGGCTGGAATTTTTTAGCCCTTTGAGCTTCAGTTGGCTGGTCTACATGAACATAGTCAAGTGCACCATTTTGGAACAAAGGCATGAGTGTATCGAACACATCTTATGAGCTAATTGTTGGTTGTTTTTTGCATTCGAGTAGAGGGAAAATTAAATTTTCAGCAAATACCACATCTCCACTCACAATAATTGTGTCCATCAATGGATGGTACAAACGACATCCCTTACTTTCAGCAATATAACCAACAAATATACATTTCTTTGCCTTATCATCAAGTTTGTGACGTTGTTGTGATGGCACAAGAGCCTATGCCAAACAACCAAACACACACATATGACTAACCATAGGCTTATGACCATTCCAAGCCTCATAAGGAGTGATGACTCTCAATTCTTTTTTAGGGTAGAAATTCAACACATAATTTGCACACATGACCGCGTCCATTCAAAAGTTATCAAGAAGATGCTTTCCTTTAACCATACATCGTGCCATTTCAAGTAGAGTTCTATTTTTACACTCGGCAACACCATTTTGCTGAGGTGTATATGGCATCGTACATTGGTGTGAAATACCCATTTCACGAAGAAAAGCATAAAACTCATGTGACATGTATTCACCACCACGATCCGTGCATAGAGTCAAAAGCTTTTGTGAAGAAAAAATTTCAGCCATAGTTAAAAAGCCTTTGAAGCAAGAAAATACCTCATTCTTTGCTTTCATAGGATACACCCATGTATGGCGAGTAGCATCATCAATGAAGGTAACAAAATATACATGCTTCCCAAAAGATGGAGTCTTGATGGGATCACATACATCACTTTGAACAAACTTCAATTTTCTTGTAGTGTGTGTATGACCATCTTTTGGAAAAGAAGCACAATGCATTTTTCCAAGAATGCAACCTTCACATGCATGCTTTTCAATCGACTCAAGTGTAGGCAAACCAATAGCCATGTCCTTCTTTTGCAAGTAAAGAAAACTATTGAAGTTCAAGTGACCAAAACGAGCATGCCAAAGCTCCATTTCAGCCATGGAAGAAGTATGAGCAACCAAGGTTTTCGAGGCAGCCCTTTTGTATGTATCCATGCGATACAAACCATTACATAATGTACCGGACATCACGATAACATCGCCATTGCTGAAATCATGGACCATACACTTATCATCAACAAACTGTACATGAAGCCCACCTTTGGCGATCACCGAAACTGAAATTAAGTTCTTCTTGATACCGGGCACATATAATGCATTTTTCAAGAGAATCACACCTCCATTTGCAGCCGTAAGCTCAATTTCTCTTACTCCAATGATAGGATAAGAGGCATTGTTTGCACACACCACATGTCCTCCTTTGGGTGCATCTTTCAAAGAGGCAAAAAAACTTTTGCATGATGTTATGTGCTTTGAAGAATCACTATCAAAGAACCAATCCGAATCAGTCTCACTCACAACCATACATTTATAATGCAACAAGCATCATAATGAAATGTAACAACACATGCCCAAAAATCTTTGAGCCATGTTAGCTTCATCATTCTTTACATTTGCTAAATTTTCAACAATAGACATGCCGGATTGCTTCTCCTTTTCATTGCGTTTATCAAGATTTCTACACTCATCAATAGTATGACCAGCCTTCCAACAATATTTGCATCTCTTGTTCTTTTGCAAATCAGCATCATTAGAGGAATGAGTGGAAGAGGAAACTTGAAGCTTTGGTTTTGACGAACACAAAGCTGAAACCATACTTGCTTTTCCCCTTTTGTGAGATAGCAAGTGCTTGTGTTCCCTCAATCAAACCACTCATATTCATTCTAGATTGCTCTTCTTGCAAAAGAAGAGACACAACTGCATCAAATGCATACATATTAGGATTTCCTTTTGCAACCAAATGGAGACTAGTAGCAAAGCTTTGAAAAGATTTCGGTAATGCTTTCAACAATGTAGAAATGAGTGATGCATCTGGAATGATCTCATCTATGTTTGCCAATTGCTCTTTCAAGTCCTTGATGCGTGTCACGTACACATCCACCGACTCATTTTCAATCATACATACATCCTCAAGTTGCTTCCTCAATTATGCAACATGTGCTTCATTACGCACGGCATACAAAGAAGCATGAGTGTCCCATGCCTGTCTCGATGTAGAACATGACCAAATGTGTGGAACTATATGATGCTTCAGTGAAAGCGCAATCAAAGCATGAGCTTGAGCATCTTTTCCATACCATCTAAGCTGCTCCTATGTAGATGGAGAAGGAGAAACCACCATACTCGAAGAAGAAGCTGCATCTGTGACAGTAGACTGTGAAGTAGAAGAAACTGCAAGTCTTCGATCTACATCTGCCACAGGAAGTCAAGGCACTTGAAGAAAATGATACTTGTTCATTGGTGCCAAGAACAAAGGACATGAAAGTCATCGGCAACAAATGGGTGTACCAGGTAAAGAGGCATGCCGATGGGAGCATCTCTAGGTATAAAGCAAGGCTGGTTGCCAAAGGTTTTGCTCAAACCTATGGCATAGACTTTGAGGAAACATTTAGTCCAGTAGCTAAGATGTCCACCATCAGAAGTTTGATTGCAATTTCACCCCCAAAAGATTGGAAGATGTACCAATTGGATGTGAAAAATGCTTTCCTAAATGGAGAGCTTGAAGAGGTAGTCTTCACGGAGCAGCCCCAAGCCTTTGAAGATGAGAGGTTCCCACATCATGTATGCAGGCTAAAGAAGGGTACTTAGGTACCTCAAAAGGTACTTTCCCAAGAGCTTGGAACCAAAAACTTGTTGACTACTTGGTAAAATGTGGATACAATCAGAGTCATGCAGACCCATCACTCTTTCTGAAGAAGGAAGGTAGCAAAATTGTTTTCATTTGTATATATGTTGATGATTTGATCATTACAGGGGATGATGAAACCAACATCAAGGAAATAAAGAGGAATCTTGGATGTGAGTTTAAAATCTCCGATTTAGGGATTTTAAGGTACTTCCTTGGGATTGAAGTACTATATAAAGAGGAAGGTATATACTTGATGCAAATGAAATACATTCTAGATCTTTTGAAGAAGTTTCGCTTGTGTGATTGCAAGCCCATTTCAAATCCATTAGAAGTAAATATTAAACTAAGTGCTCATGAAGGTGAAGAAGTGAAGGATGTCACCATGTATAGGTCAATAATTGGCTCGCTCTTGTATGCTACTATGGCAAGACCTGATATTGCACATGTAGTTGGAGTGTTATCTCAATTTCTGCAAGCACCAAGAGTACCTCATCTTGTTGCAGCCAAAAGGGTACTTAGGTACCTCCAAGGATCAGTGGATGAAGGTCTATATTATCCATTTGATGATGGATTAAATGTACAAGCTTATTGTGATGTTGATTGGGTAGCTTCCAAAGATGACAGGGGGAGCACTAGTGGATATGTTATCATGCTAGGGAAGAAGACCATCTCATGGATATCAAAGACACAACCAATAGTGGCTCTCTCATCGATCGAAGTTGAGTATAGAGGCTTAGCACAAGTCTCATGTGAGCTTATGTGGTTCAAGAAGTTGTTTTTTTATCTTGATTTGAAGGTTAAGCAAGTACCTATTTTTTGTGACAACATAAGTAGCATATGCTTGGCTCAAAATCCAGTGTTCCATGCAAGGTCAAAGCATATAGAAGTGCATTACCACTTTATTAGAGAGAAGATCATGTCAAAGGATGTCAAGGTGGAGCATGTCAATACAAAGGACCAATATGCAAATATGTTTACCGAAGCATTGGATGGAGTAAAGCTGCAACACTTCAAGGCATGCATTGGAATGAAGGACATAGGCATTGAGACTTGAGGGGGAGTGTTGAAAATCAAGTCTCAATCATGGAAAAAGGCTCAACCACGAGTTTTGCAAGTGGACCAATAAAAAAAGAGGACCCAAAGTTGTGGAATAAAGTTAGAAGCTCCATCAAACTCAATCAAATTCAAATCTCATCGAATCAGCCACCAAAAGTGCACCTACACTGATTGGTGGGCGGCTAACTAGATTGTAGGAAAAGTAAAACTCTATATAAACATCAGCCCGCCTTTGTTTCTTGAGTTGTATGCATTCCACAAGTTGCCCACTTAGTTTAGTGAAGTCGTAAACTCTAGAAATCAGCCCCCTTGCTTGCTTACCTCATTTTCTCATGATTTTGCTCCTCTCTATCTAGAGGTGTAATTAGGCTTTTCCAAATCTGATTGTACCAGATTGCAGAGCATTTTTTGCTCTCTCTTTGTACTCAGTTTCATTGATTTCAAGCTTCATTTAGTTTTTCATATAGTTCCATGAACTTAGACAAAGTTTTAAGTTATGTGTCTGAGTGAGTTGTGAGAAATTGCCAACTTTATGAAGATATATCTCTGAACATAAGTAAAGAGTGTTGAAAACAAGTAGCTTGTTTTGGAGAGGGTGGTTCTCCTAGATGGAATATTCATTTTGGATTATTTAAAGCTTGTTTGGTAGCTCCTATAGTCTACTATAAGTTTGCAAAATTTCATTTTAAGTCTCTATATTGGTGTCGAGTAAAGTTTAGAATAGTGAGCATATATCATTGCTTGTGGACCTAGTGGAGGGCAGCCATCTTCCATTGTTGCATTAGGGTGTTAGAATCATCCCCCATCATTTCTTACCTCCGAAACGAGTTGGAGAGTGAGCAAATGAATGAAGGAGATTCCATGGATAGTTTTCTAACAAAGATCAAAGATTTGAAAGAGCAGTTGATTCTTGTTGATGAAGTCTTGCCTAATAGTTCACTTCTACAGACTATTTTGAATGGTCTTCCTGATTCATATGAGAGTTTTGCTTCTACTCTTCCTTTAATGATGAATGGCAATCCAAATTCCTTAACATTTGAGGATTTAGTCTCTGTTATGTTGCAGGAAGATCAGTCTAGGTAGAACAGGTCCATTATGCGTATTCAAGATCAAGCTTTCCTGGCTAGTTAGAAGGGAAAAGGTAAATGGAGCTCTTTTTTTAGTAAGCAAAAATTTGGAAATGTTGCACAATCAAAGAAGGATGACAAAGATGAGAAGAAAACAAAAAAGCAAAATTATTTTACAAATACTATAAAGAAAATGATCATGTTATAAAGAGCTGTCCAAAACTAGTTGCAAAAAAGGCAAAGAAGAAAGAGGCTAGAATTGTTGTTGTAGAGGCCTCTACACCAAAAATAGAATCTACTAATCTTGTGCACAATGAAGAATGTGCATTTACTACTATTTGTAGTTTTGACATATCTTATCATGAACATTGTATGTCTGCAATAGACTCAGATGTTTGGTACTTTGATAGTGGGGCAACCAAACAGATTACATTGAAGCCCAGTTTCTTCACTTCACTCGAGCCTGTCCCTAAAAGGAATACTATCATATGCGCCAACAACTCCTCTTATCTTGACATGGGAGTTGGTAAGTGTTGGAGTTAGATGTCTGCAAAAGCATTCAAACAGCACAAGGAAGAAGAAGAAGCTTGGAGCACAACACACAATACTAAATGTATTACCACCAGAATGTATAAAGATTAGTAGCCCATTAGGGCAATAGGCGTATATACAAGCCAGGGAAAAAACCTCCTAAAGAGGGAAAAAAGTGCCCCGGTGGTCCTAGTGTGTTCACACATATCACTACCTAAATATATCAACAAATACCCCCTGGGAGTGATGCGGTGAACAAGGAGCTGGCACGCATGTATAAGGAAGTGCCAAGCTATGTGGAAATCCACAAAAGGAAGTAATCCCAAAGCTTTGCGGAAAGCTTCAAACTTCTCCCTAGGCAGAGCCTTTGTGAAAAGTTTGCAATGTTCTCCTGCATGGGCATATATGCCAAGCTGATCTCCCCAGCTGAGAACCTCTCCCTGACATAATGATAATGCACCTCAATGTGCTTAGTGCAAGCATGAAACACAGGGTTCCTCACAACTGCCAATGCACTCTGACTGTCAGTGAAGATAGTGGTGGCAAAAGACTGGCCAACACCCAAATCAGCCATAAGGCGTTTGAGCCACACACACTCAACAGTAGTTGTGAAAGCTTCCCTATACTCAGCCTCACAACTAGAAGTGGCCATAGTAGGCTGCTTCTTGCTCAACCAAGATATACATGAGCTACCAAGCATGAAGCAAAAGCCACTAGTGGACACACGAGTGTCATAGCAACCAGCCCAGTCAGAGTCACAAAAAGCATGCAAATATGGCGGTAGTGATCCCCCCTTGGGATAAAACAACCCAAGTAGCCAAGTACCACTCAAAGTAGCGAAAGATGCGCTTAACCGCCTACCAATGCTTAACACTTGGGCAATGCATAAATCTCCTCATCTGTGAGACAGCAAACTGAATATCTGGTCGAGTAATGCATAAATAAATCAAGCATCCAATAGCCTGCTGATAAAGAACAACATCAAATGCATCTCCAACATCTTGAAAACTCAATGGTAAACTTGTCTCCATAGGAGTGGCAATAGGCTTACAGTCTTCAAGTCGAAATGCTACAATAATGTGTCAATATATTTCGTTTGACACAAGGCCAACGTGCATAAACTGAATGCCCAAATAGTGATGCAAATGCCCCAAATCAGACATCTCAAATGAGGCATGTAATTCAGCCTTAAAATCAGCAATATGCCTCTCATGAGGACTAGTGAGCAGCATGTCATCAACATAAACCACAATGATCAGAAGTACATCATTAACACGCTTAACATATAAGTTGCTTTCAGTTGGACTGTTCTCAAAACCATGTGCAATCAAATAGGCATGTATCTTTTCATACCAAGCACGTGGTGCTTGCTTTAAGCCATATAATGCCTTCTTTAACCTGCACACCTAGTTCTCATGCCGTTTCTGCACAAACCCATGGGGCTGAAAAGCATACACTTCTTCATGCAAGTCGCCATTCAGAAATAGTTTTTTGATATCCAATTGATGTACATTCCAACCATGATGAGCTGCAAGTGCATAGATGCTATGAACAGTAGTCATTCGGTAAGTAGGTGCAAAGGTATCATCAAAATCAATGCCTCTTTCCTACGCATAACCCTTTGCAACAAGCCTAGCCTTATACATGTCAATTGTACCATCAGGCTTTTGTACCAGCAGGCTTACGCTTCAGCTTGTATACCCACTTAGTCCCAATGGCCTTCTTGCCAGGAGGCAAGTCACACAAAGAACAAGTACCATTCTTCATTATAGCATCATATTTAGATTGCATAGCAGCCATCCAATTTTTTGAATTTTATGCTTCATCAAACGAAACAGGCTCATTTTCATCACAGAGACTAGATGCTACCATAGCATAGCAACCCGATGCAAAAGAGGCACTATGAGAGCCTGAACAAGTATGATATGATAGAGGTGCATCTAATTTGCTATAACGCAAAGTCTACACTAGCTATTTTGGCATAGTTTTTGCCTGCTCAATATCAGCTCTCTCATCAATAAGTGCATCATGTAAATTTGCATCAGAAATGGAATGATCTGCATCATCACATGAAACCTACAAAGGTTGAGAAGTTGCCCCGTTAGGACTAGCACTAGACTATCCACCTGTAAAAAGAGGCAGCAAAGCATCATACATGTCTTTGGAGCTAATAGATGTCTCCTTAGTACATGAAAGCAATGGTTGAATAGCATCTTCCACAAAAACAACATCACGGCTAACCAAAATGCATTTACTATGTGGATGATACAGACGATAGCCTTTACTTTTAGAACTGTACCCAACAAAAATACATTTTACTGCTTTATCATCCAATTTTCTGTGATGTTGTTCAGGCACTAATGCATATGCCAAACAACCAAAAACACATAGATGAGCAATAAATGGCTTGCGATCATGCCAAGCCTCATATTGACTGATAGACTGTAGCGTGTTAGTGGGACACTTGTTGAGTACATATGCTGCACACATGACAGCCTCAAGCTAGAAACTCTGTGGTAAAGCCTCACTCTTAGCCATACACCTTGCCATCTCCATGAGTGACATGTTCTTTCGTTCAGCAACTCCATTCTGGTGAGGTGTATACGGTACTGTACACTAGTGTTTTATCCCACGTTCAACCAGAAATGCATTAAAATCAGAAGATATATATCCCCCCCCCCCTTGATCAGAACAGAGGGTGCTCATTTCACATGCTGACTGATTTTTAGCCAAAAGCAAAAATTGTTTGAAGCACATGAACACTTCGGACTTTGCTTTCAATGGATATACCCACGCATGCTTGGAAAAATCATCGTTGAAAGTCACGAAGTAAAGATAATTTCCAAAAGACGATGTCTGCATAAGACCACAAGCTGCAATTTTTGAGTAGCTGAACTGAACCATCTTTTGGAAAGGAGGAATGCTGCATTTTGCCCAAAATACAGCCTTCACACACATGTTTTCCAGGTGCCTCAAGTTTGGGCAAAGAGGACACCATTTCAGATTTCTGCAGGCGTAGCAAACTAGCAAAATTCAGATGACCAAAGCGTGCATGCCAAAGCTTTGCATCTCACATAGTCTGAGAATCATGTACTGTACATGCCGAATCATTTATAGATCTTTCATAGTCTATGAGCTTATACAGCCCACGACATAAAATGCCAGAAGCAATAATCACGTCCATTTGACAGATCATGAACTATACATCTGTCATCAACAAATTTCACAACCAAACCAATCTTGGCTAATGCAAAAACTGATAACAGATTTTTCTTGATCCCTGGCACAAACAAAGCATCTGACAAAGTGAAAGAACTACCATCAACAGTAGTCAAAATGATCTTACTCTTGGAGCAAGTCTATGACAAGCCTAAGTACTGGCTTGAGTCCCACAAAGTCATAGAAGAAGCCTTAAAATGAAGACAATGTAAAGTTCACTTGTGAACTACCTCTTATAACTTTTGAAGACTTTACTTAATGTAAAAGTGAAAGAATCTTAAGTGGCTGAGTCCACTTGATCAAAAAGGGAAAGAGGCGCCATGAATTCGTGATTTGTGGTAGATAGAGAATCAAATCAATCACTAATTGATTGGAGAGTGATTGAGGGAAGTAAGCCTCCCAAGATCAACTATAAATACATGGTAGTCTTAGTCGTGGTTATGTGAAGACCTCCAAGAGCTGAGCTTTATGCCATATCAAGGTGTGATTCCAAGGCACACATATGTATCAGTAAGTCCATTGTATTGTACAATCAATATACTTTCATTTTCATGATCATTTGAGTTCATATTTCCATGTTCTTGTGAAGTGTACGACTCACTGCCATATCTCTCAGTTTTCTCAGTCAGATTGCAGAGATGGTTTCTGTGAGCTTGGTGCATTATTTTCCGTGATTTAACTTGTTAAAGTTAGCTCTATAAGTCTACTATACGCTCACCAATTCTCATTTCATTTAAGTGTTGCAATCTTCAGTTATGTTCAGTTGAAGTCAACCCTATCTGTTCATTTTCACTTCTCTGTTAGGTACCCGACTTTTTTACTCATCTTGGCAAAGCTGCTTCTTAGTGTGTACTTACTCAAATTCACTGATTTAAATCTTGTTGGATTCATCATACTGTCTAGTTTAAGCATCCCGATTTTCATAATCATTGGATTCCAAAATCTTGAGTTATGTTCATTTTTCTGCTCACTGGTCTCATTACTGTAGCAGCCCGTGAAAATCGAGATGATGTCATCACTTGCTAAACATCATTCTCAGTGTGTGGTTCATTATTTTTTATGAGATTACTCTTGAAAGTTAGCTGTTTAAGTTAGCTAGACTTCCCCAAGAGGAATTAAGCTAATTGCTGCTGTGCTCAGAGAATTATGCAAAACACTGGACATGTGTATGAACCAAAATAGCAAGTTCTTCACCTCTGAGCTAACTACAACTTATCTGTTTTGATCTATCTTTCTGAGAGTGATCTTCCAAGGTACATATTGTGTCTAATACATCCATTGGCAATATAAAGAGGCCCACCACATACTCTTGGAGTTCATTTTTCTGGTGTAGATAAAGGATTTTGCAACACCTCTTCATCTTCAAGCACATACCTATCCATCTCTTCATAGTGGTATCAGAGCAAGGTTGGACAACATGGCAGATGGATTTCCTTCATCAATTGACAAATTGGATAGAGGTAATTACTCAGCTTGGTCATTAAGGATGGAAGCTTATCTCCAAGGTAGAATTTTATATGGTTATGTGGCTGGAGATGAAGTTATGCCAAGTTTCAGGAACAAAAGTCAACCAACACAAGAAGAGCAAGAAAGATTGAGCACATGGTGCTCCAAGGATGCACTTGCAAGGTCTTATCTCTTCAACTCTATCTCAGACTTTTTTGTTGCCTCACATTAGAAGTTGTAAGACATCTCAGGAAGTGTGGGATGCACTTGAAGCCTTCTTCTCTTCAAGTACTAAAGCTAGGAAGCATCAACTATGGCTAGATTTCACGACTCTCAAGAAGGCTCCCAAATAAAATGTGGCTGATTTTGTCACAAAGCTCAAGGACATAGCAAATCAGTTAGGAAGCATTGGAGAGGTAATAGATGAAGAGCAAATTGTAAGGCACGTCATCAATGGCTTCAAGGCAGATGACAAGTGGGAAGCATTCACCACAGTTATGGATTTGTACATGGACATGCATGTACTTGATTTCAATACACTCATTGGACAACTACTTACTCAAGAGGCAAAGCTTATAAAAAATGGAGAAAGCTCTAAAGGTAATCAATCTTCAGCTTTATACATTGATAAAAGCAAGTCCAAAGATAACAAAGGAAAGGCAAAGAAATTGGATGATGAAGCAAGAACATATCAAGCTAACTATGCAGGTAGAGGAAGACATGGCAGAGGTAGAGGAAGAGGAGGTAGACAAGGCAGGGGGAGATCCCAAGACTCCAACTCATGTTCTATTTGTGGATTAACTAATCATACAACTGAAAATTGCTTTAGGAATTCCAGGAATCAAAGAGGCAGAGGATACAATAGAGGAAGTTATGGCTACTCAAGAGGAAGGTTCAATAATTATCATGGCAACTACAACAACTACAAATCATTCAAACTATCAAGGAGGCTACAAAGGAAGGAGAGACTTCAATAACTACACAGAAGACTCAAACAAAGAGGATTCATTATTGATCATGAACATGGCTATGCCACAAGGTAAATCTGATGAGCATGTTTTTTACATAGATTCAGGTTGTTCAAATCATGTGGCAGGAAATGTGGCACTCCTATCAGATTTAGAAGATCCAAGGAATAAGCATGAGGTACAAACAGGAGATGACACAAGACATCCTGTGGAGAAAATAGGCAATGTCAAAGCACCTGATGGAAACATCAATCTACTCAGTAAGGTACTCTATGTCCCTACCATTACAAAGAATTTGATAAGTGTTGGGAAGATAGTAGAGAAAGGGTTGCAAGTCAGGTTCACAAAAGCAGGAGCATTTGTTGAAGATCCAAGTCAAGGATTCAGAAGAATTTCAAAAGGTGAAAAGATAGGTAGATTGTTCCCATTTGAATTATTGAAGACACTAGAAACATTGCTCTCTTTAATTATTGTAGTCAAACACTCACAGAATTGGAAGTATGGCACAAAAGGTTAGCACATATTGATGAAAGGTCATTAAAGCAAATTTTCAGGGACCAAAGTGTACTTGGACTCCCTAATTTGTCAAAACAACATATGATTTATAAGTGTAGTGCATGTCAATTTGGAAAGTCTCACAGGTTACCATTCATGAAGAAAGGTTATATGCATGGAGATCTCTTGGAGTTGGCTCATATAGATGTATGGGAACCTAGCAAGGAAGCTTCAATATCTGGATCAAGGTATTATGTCTCCTTTATTGCTGATTGCAGCAGATGGACTATCCTATTCTTTATGAAACACAAAGATGAAGTTTTTTCATGTTTCAAAAGATATTTGGCTCTTGTGGAGAATCAAATAGGTAAATCACTAAAAAGGCTAAGGTCAAATGGAGGGCGAGAATACTTCTCCCATGACTTTGATTATTTTCTTCAAGAAAGAGGAATCAAAAGAGAGGTAACTACAAGGTACACTCCTGAGCAAAATGGAGTGGCAGAAAGGAGGAATAGGACAATTGTTGAAGCTGCAAGGTCCATGTTAAATGAAAAGCATTTGCCTAATTATCTATGGGTTGAGGCTCTATCTACAGCCACTTACTTGATTAACAGGTTGCCTTCAAAATCCCTTGATGGGATGACTCCATATGAGGCTTGGAATGGAAGAAGACCAAGCTTAGATCATTGTAAAATTTTTGGATGTATTGCTTTTGCTCATGTTCCTTCACAGGTTAGAGGCAAGATGGATCCAAAGGCAGAAAGGTGTGTATTTATTGGATATGACAACAATCAAAAGGGCTAACAATTCATGGTATGAAGATTCATGTACGAAGGTCAATTTACCATATGATCTTGAAGAAGATTTTCCAAAGCTTGGTAGAGAACAACCAAAGATTAAAGAACAAGACACCTCGGCGGATGATGAAGAATCTCAGATGGAAAAGGTCAAAGCATGGAAGAATAAAGGTAAAGCAAAATTGCAGGAACTTGGACATGAGGCAGAATCATCACATCATGGCCTAAGAAGATCTATGAGGGAAAAGAAAAAACCAGAAAGGTATGGGTTTGACACCTCATTAGTAACTAAAGATTCTATCTACATCACACAGGACATAAACCAAGAGGAGCCATCATCATTTGAAGAGGCCAAAGCAAAAACAGAATGGAAGCATGCAATGAAGGAAGAGATTGAAGCACTTGAGGAAAACAACACTTGGGATTTGGTGCCCAAGACTTCATCCATGAAGGTAATAGGCTCAAGATGGGTCTATAAACTCAAGAAGAATTCTGATGGTTCCATTAACAGGTATAAGGCAAGGCTTGTAGCAAAAGGCTTTGCACAAACTCAAGGAATTGATTATGAGGAGACCCTCTCTCCTGTGGCAAAGATGCCTACTATTAAGATTTTGCTTAGTATTGCCTCTTCCAAGAATTGGAAGATACTTCAACTAGATGTAAAGAATGCATTCTTGAATGGTTGGATAACAGAAGAGGTATATATGGCACAACCACCTGGTTTTGAGAATCAAGTTTATCTTGATTATGTGTGTAAACTTAACAAAGCATTGTATGGTCTCAAGCAAGCTCCAAGAGCTTGGAATTTCAGGCTTGTTTCATTCGTGCAGGAGAAAGGCTTTCAACCAAGCAAGGCAGATCCTTCACTCTTTATCAAAAAGAGTAATTCTGATGTCATCTACTTATGTGTATATGTAGATGATATTATATTGACAGGAAATGATGCAGATGGTATGAAGAAGATCAAAGATCATATGAGAGAAGAGTTCAAGATAAGTGATTTGGGTTCACTTACCTACTTCCTAGGTTTGGAAGTTGTCTACAAAGATCATGGTTTGTTTCTCACTCAAAGAAAGTACATTAAGGACATGTTGGCAAAATTCAAGATGCAAGATTGTAAGATTGCAGGTACTCCAATGGAGGTCAATCACAAATTGAGCTCACATGAAGGTGAACTCATAGAGGATATCACATCATATCAAAGTCTAGTGGGTAGTCTCAACTATGCCACAATGACAAGAGTAGATATATGTTACAGTGTGAGTGTGCTAAGTCAATTTATGCACACACCAAGGAAACCACATATGGATGCTGCCAAAAGGATTCTCAAGTATCTCAAAGGAACCATAAATGAAGGACTTTATTATCCTTATGTATCTGATTTAGGTTTAAAGCTATTTTCTGATGCAGATTGGGCTGGCTCCAAAGAAGATAGAAGGAGCACTTCAGGTTATCTTACCTTTGCAGGTTCAAAGCTTATTTCATGGTCATCCAAGAAGCAACCCACAGTTGCTCTCTCTTCTACTGAAGCTGAATATAGAGGTCTTGCCATAGCTACACAAGAAGCTATGTGGATGAAGACATTATTCAAAGATCTTGGATTGGAGTTTGGAACTCCAACTATTTCTGGTGACAATATGAGTTCTATTCATTTGCCTGCTAATCCTATTTTTCATGCAAAGACTAAACATATTGAAGTTCATTATCACTATGTACGAGAGAAGGCTCTAAGCAAAGAGATTCAAATATCATATGTGTCCACTCATCAACAATGTGCAGATTTTCTAACCAAAGCATTGGATGGTACAAAGCTTTGCAAATGCAAGGCTATGATTGGTTTATAGGTAATCTTGGAAGATTCAAGACCTCAAGCTTACTTGGCTTGAGGGGGAGTTGTTGGAGCAAGTCTATGACAAGCCTAAGTATTGGCTTGAGTCCCACAAAGTCATAAAAGAAGCCTTAAATTGAAGACAATGTAAAGTTCACTTGTGAACTACCTCTTGTAACTTTTGAAGACTTTACTTAATGTAAAAGTGAAAGAATCTTAAGTGGTTGAGTCCGCTTGATCAAAAATGGAAAGAGGAGCCACGAATTCATGATTTGTGGTAGACAGAGAATGAAGTCAATCACTTATTGATTGGAGAGTGATTGAGGGAATTTAGCCTCCCAAGATCAACTATAAATACATGGTAGTCTTAGTTGTGGTTATGTGAAGACCTCCAAGAGCTGAGCTTTATGCCATATCAAGGTGTGATTCCAAGGCACACATATGTATCAGTAAGTCCATTGTATTGTAAAATCAATATACTTTCATTTTCATGATCATTTGAGTTCATATTTCCATGTTCTTGTGAAGTGTACTACTCACTGCCATATATCTCAGTTTTCTCAGTCAAATTGCAGAGATGGTTTCTGTGAGCTTGGTGCATTATTTTCAATGATTTAACTTGGTAAAGCTAGATCTATAAGTCTACTATATTCTCACCAATTTTCATTTCATTTGGGTGTTGCAATCTTCAGCTATATTCAGTTGAAGTCAACCCTGTCTGTTCATTTTCACTTCTCTGTTAGGTACCCGACTTTTTTACTCATCTTGGCAGAGCTGTTTCTCGGTGTGTACTTACCCAAATTCATTGATTTAAAGCTTCTTGGATTCATCATACTGTCTAGTATAAGCATACAAGTTTTCATAATCATTGGATTCCAAAATCTTGAGTTATGTTCATTTTTCTGCTCATTGGTCTCATTACTGTAGCAGCCCGTGAAAATCGGGATGATATCATCACTTGCTAAACATCATTCTCCGTGTGTGGTTCATTACTTTTGATGAAATTACTCTTTAAAGTTAGATCTTTAAGTTCACTAGACTTCCCCAAGAGGAATTAAGCTAATTGCTGCTGTGCTCAGAGAATTATGCAAAACACTGGACAGGTGTATGAACCAAAATAGCAAGTTCTTCACCTCTGAGCTAACTACAACTTATCTGTTTTGATCTATCTTCTTGAGAGTGATCTTCCAAGGTACATAGGGTGTCTAATACATCCATTGGCAAGCTAAAAGGGCCCACCACATACTCCTAGAGTTCATTTGGCTAGTGTAGATCAAGGATTTTGCAACACCTCTTCATCTTCAAGCACATACCTATCCATCTCTTCACACTTACCAACTCCCATAACAAGATAAGAGGAGTTGTTGGTGCATGTAACAATATTCCCTGTAGGGGCAGGCTCGAGTGAAGAGAAGAAACTATGCTGCAAGGTAATATGTTTGTTCGCCCCACTGTCAAAGTACCAAACATCTGAGTCTACTGTAGACATGCACTGCTCATGAGAAGATGGGTCAAAACTGCAAACAGTAGTAAACACCCATTCTTCTTCCTGTACAAGGTTGGGAGACTTGGTTTTTGGTGTAGAGGCCTCTGCAACAACCATTCAAGCCTCTTTCTTCTTTGCCTCTTTAGCACCCAGTTTTGGACAGTTCTTTATGATATGATCATTTCCTTTATAGTACTTGCAAAACAATTTTTACTTTTCTGATTTCTTATCATCTTTGTCTTCCCTCTTTGATTGTGCAGAATTTGCAGATTTCTGCTTAATAGTTGAAGAGCTCCATTTTCCTTTGCCCTTCTGACTAGCCAAGAAAGCTTGATCTGCAAATTTCTGCTTACTAGTTGAAGAGCTCCATTTTCCTTTGCCCTTCTGACTCGCCAAGAAAGCTTGATCTGCAACATGCATAATGGACCTGTTTTGCCTAGATTGATCCTCCTGCAACAGAACAGAGACTAACTCCTCAAATAACAAGGCAGTTGGATTGCCTTTCATCATTAACTAAAGAGTAGAAGCAAAACTCTGATATGAATCAGGAAGACCATTCAGAACGGTCTGCACAAGTGAGCTATCTGGTATAATCTCATCAACAGAAATCAATTGTTCCTTCAAGTCTTTGATCTTCGTTAGAAAACCGTCCATAGAATCACCTTCATTCATGTGCTCACTCTCCAACTGTTTTCAGAGGTAAGCAACACGAGCCTCATCCCTAGCTTGGTACAATGTGGTAAGTGTATCCTAAGCATCCTTAGCTATTCTGCAAGAGCGAATGTGAGGAATAATGGCACATTTGAGAGACAAAGCTATCAATGCATGTGTCTGGGCATCTCTACCATCCCAACGAATTTGCTCTATAGTAGGTGCAGCAGAAACCGAAGCACGAACAGGAATATGCAAAATATCATCATCTTCGACACCTTCTGCATCAACTTCAGTACCTGCAGTTGTAACAGTTGTAGGTGTGATAGGACGTTTTTCAACACCCTGCACAATGTTCCACAGTCCTTTTGCAACCAATACGTGTCGCATCATATAAACCCACAACGAGTACTTGGTACCATCCAACTTATCCTCAACAGCCAACATACGAAATACATCACTGCTTTCAGCCATGGCCGGTGACTAAAATACCTTGATGCAGAAAATTGACTGTATCTCAAAAACTTGAACAGAACTGCCCAAACAAATTCTGTTAAACCTGTAGCAGACTTCGAGACGCTTATACTGGCGAACCAAAACTGGTATATATCTTTGGCACAAAAAGACAGAATAGCCTGCACAAGCATTGTGACAGTGCATTCGGAGGCCGAAATGAGCTGAGTATGCTCACCAAAATTTGTGCGATTCTGAGACTGCAATCGGAGGAGTGTCAACAATGCCCTAGATGAAGCAGCAACCTACTCTGATACCAATTGTTAGAGTTAGACGTCTGCGGAAGCAAAACAGCACAAGGAAGAAGAAGAAGCTTGGAGCGTAATACACGATACTGAATGTATTACCACTAGAATGTACAAAGATTAGTAGCCCATTAGGGCAATAGGCGTATATACAAGCCGGGGAAAAAAAACCTCCTAAAGAGGGAAAAAAGTGCCCCAACGGTCCTAGTGTGTTCACACACATCACTACCTAAATATATCAACAGTAAGATCATTCTGACTACTGCTCATGGTAGTTCTTTTACATTGTCACATACTTTATTTATGCGAGGGATCAAGAAGAATCTGTTATCAGTTTCAACTTTAGCCAAGATTGGCTTGGTTATGAAATTTGTTGATGCTAGAAATGCAGTTCATGATCTGTAAGTGGCGATGTCATTATTGCTTCTCGCACTTTATGCCGTTGGTTATATAAGCTCATAGACTATGAAAAATCTATGAATGATTCAACATGTGCAGTACATGATTCTCAGGCTTTCTCATATGCAAAGCTTTGGCATGCACACTTTGGTCATCTGAATTTTGCTAGTTTGCTACGCTTATAGAAATCTGAAATAGTCACTCTTTGCCCAAACTTGGGGCACGTGGTAAACATGTTTGTGAAGGTTTTATTTTGGGAAAAATGCAGCATTCCTCATTCCCAAAAGATGTTTCAGTTTGAGCTACTCAGAAATTGTAGCTTGTTCACAATGATTTCTATGGTCCTATGCAGACATCCTCTTTTGGAAACTATCTTTACCTTGTGACTTTCATTGCTGATTTTTCCAGGCATGTATGGGTATATCCATTGAAAACAAAGTCTGAAGTGTTTATGTGCTTCAAACAGTTTCTCTTTTTCGCTAAAAATCTATCAGCATGTAAAATGGGCACCCTCCATTCTGATCGAGGGGGGAATATATGTCTTGTGATTGTAATGCATTTATGGATGAATGTGGTATAAAACATCAGTGTACAGTGCCATATACACCTCAACACAATGGAGCTGTTGAATGGAAGAAGAAGTCACTCATGGAGATGACGAAGTGTATGGTCAAGAGTCAGGATTTACCACATAGTTTTTGGCTTGAGCTATTATGTGTGCAACATATGTACTTAATAGGTGTCCCACTAAAGCATTGTAGTCTATCACTCCATATGAGGCTTCGCATGGTCGCAAGCCATCTATTGCTCACCTGTGTGTTTTTGGTTTTCTGGCATATGCATTAGTGCCTGAACAACAACATAGGAAATTGGATGATAAAGAAGTGAAATGTATTTTTGTTGGGTATAGTTCTGAAAGCAAAGGCTATCGTTTGTATCATCCAAAGACTAAACGCATTATGGTTAGTCGTGATGTTGTTTTTGTGGAAGATGCTATTCAGCCATTACTTTCATGTACTAAGGAGACATCTGTTAGCTCCAAAGATGTATATGATACTTTGCTGCATCTTTATATAGGTGGACAGTCTAGTGATCATCCGAATGAGGCAACTTCTCAGCCTTTATAGGTTTCATGTGATGATGTAGATCATTCCATTTTTTTATGCAGATCTACACGATGCACTTCTTGATGAGAGAGCTGATATTGAGGAAGCAAAAACTATGCCTAGTGTAGACTTTGTGTGACAGCAGATTAGATGCACCTCTATCATATCGTACTCGTTCAGGCTCTCATAGTTCTTCTTTTGCATGAGATTGCTATGATATGGCTGCCTCGAGTCTTTTTTATGAAAATGAGCCAGTTTTGTTTGATGAAGCATAAAATTCTGAAAATTGGATGGTTGTTATGCAATCAAAATATGATGCTATCATCAAAACTGATAATGGGCCTTGAGAAAACCGATTGTATGTATTTCACCATGACAGCACCGTTCTTATTCTATCGACCTCTCATTTGAATATTCTATGTTTGTACCTCATTGTTTGAGTTTATATAAAATGAAGTTTGACAAAGGAAAATAGTAAATATACACGTATTGTGTTAGCAATACTACACGCCAATAGAAGGTTAGCACAAGATGTATTCCCGTCATCAGAAAATACCCTCTGTTTTCTTATCTTACAGAGAAAATATCTGATGTAAAAGTTATAATTTATGGACCAATGTTTGAAGTTGAAATTATAATTCGTGGACCAACTCAAAGAAGGACAATAATATTTCCATCAAGGTGCTGCGTGTGAGCAAAAATACTTGGCACATCTTTCTGTCCTTCGGCTTGTGCTTCTTCTTTTTAAATCTGATAAAGTGATAGTGCACCACAACAAATTTCTGGCCATTTGAATCTCTATTGTCTATGTAAGCATATCTTTGAGATGTGTGTGTGTGTGTGTGTGTGCATGTATGCATTAAGTATAGATAAACAAATAGAAGAGAAGATTTTCATTTTCATCGATCAAGAAAAAAGATTGAAATAAGAATCAAGAGCAATTTAGAAGCAAGTTTTCGTATATCAGTAATGAGAACAAGGTCACAAAATAGCGATAGTGCAACCAAAAAAACATGAGAACTTTTTGACGGATTCTCAAATTTGTACTTTTTTGCTGACAGAAGTTGCCAAGAACATCTGAAAGGTAGCACTCATTAATATAGTTTGTATTTCTCTCTCACTATAGTAGTAATTGTTTATCAATCAATATGAAATAATTAATGTCCAACAAAAGAATGAAACTATTAGAAAAGTAAATTTCCATAGATATTATTAATATCAAATTTTTCAACTCCACACGCGTGTATTTACATACTCACATACCTAATAATGATTATATTAGTGTATGTCTCACAGAATTAAGTGCATGGCTGGACTGAATTTCCAGGGTTCAAGTCTGGCAAATCGGTCTAACATTAACCCTAAAAAATGGGGGGATACAAGCGGTCCCTAGAGTGCATGGGTTGTTCTTTTCAATTTTCAAGCCTAATGAAAGAGTAAGTTTGCGATCAAACTAAGAGAAAAGGAAGACTTAAGTGCTATGGAAGATATGGAAAGAAAGATGTGCGATAAACTTTGATGGACATCACAAAGAGTGGTCGATTGAAAAATCTCTATACCTGTTCGGTAGAAGAATATGTAATTGTAAAAAGTGTCCCCTTTTCAGACACCATAGGGTGTTTGTCTTGGAAAACAACAAGATTAAAAGCAAGTGGATCGCCCGTGAAGGCAATGAAAAAATCATTAAACTTCTCAACATCTCTCTTTAGAACATTTATCTCCCGTCGAATCCTAGTTATCCTACAAACTTTGGTCATTCATAGCATTTGGGCCATGACACCCCTGCTTGACTTTGGTCATTCATAGCATTTGGGCCATGACACCCCTACTTTTGGGATATAGAGGATCCAAAGGGCACTAAGCACATTCATTGTATATTTTTTCTTTTATTAATTTGACCATGGGAGATTAGACTACTGCTCAACTTCCTTTTATTAAAAAAAAAACATAATCCAAGAAGATTAGGTCACAAATTGAACTTCCTTTAAATCAAAGAGAGAGAGAGAGAGAAAGAGAGTGTCCTCATCACAATTGTAAGTCCAACTTTCAAATTAGACTGGACCAGTGTAAATCAATTTTCAATTCTTACAACTAGCTACTTCCATTTTAGCTGACTAAGTTGATACAAATGAAGAAATAAGGGCGAATGCTCTGCCACTGCAAATGTAACTTCATGGTGGGCGAGGCTTTGAAACTATGAGTTGATGTTTTATTTGTCGTGAAGCTACTTTTGTCATTTTGCTCGAGTGCAAAACCATCATTAATGAAACGACAGTGAAGGGGAAGTCGCTAGCGGCTTGCACTTTTTTGACACTTGGGTCCAAAAAGCAAGAAGGTTGTCTTCAAAGATGTCGTCTTGTGAATGAAATTCCTGTTTCCTAGGTCATAGAATATTGGAAATCCGTGTGGGAGGGCGCAAAACTGTGGAATCCAAACCACATACAGCACATTGTATGTGGAAAGATTACCATTTAAATCAATCGATTCTGTATAGATTCCTTGATGCATGCACATAAAATGATCATGGTCGAAGTTCTCATCAGAGTGTTTGAGTTTGACACACTATGTGCACATGATGATCATATTCACCTTATTTAAGATCTTTCTTTTCAGAATTTAGACTGTTTCAGGTACACATACATGATAGCTTGATGAATGTCTGAGCATCATTGACGCTTACAATAGACTTGTTCAATATATTACACAAATTTTGTGCAGAAGACAGAAAGAACAAAAAGGCCACAGGTAGGTGTTGCTGTGTGAGAAGTCACTGGAATGAGCTCTGATCACTTAACTTTTTTTTTTTTTTTGAGGGTACAATGAATTGGAAACACAATCACACACCTGACCTCATAAGGTAGAGGCACCAATCTTATGTCCAGCCAAGACTTGAACTCAGGTCTTCCTCCCAGAGACTCATGGTAAACTGAAATCATCTCCCGGAACACATAGTAAAAGTTGTTCCTGTGCAACTTCTGTCAACAAAAGATATCGTGATTCAACTTACCAGTTTGTATATCCGAAATAAATCGACCCGTCCTTTTGCTATGCAAACGAAGATTTTTTAGAGCAGCTTTGGTGCTTAGCATTCAGTTGTGAAAAACGCTAGAAGGTTTAATAGACTCAGTTGAACATGCTAATAGACTCAATTGAAGATAATCAAATTTTCTAGCTAACAGCAGAATATTTGAGGTGTTCAAGCTGGGGTTTAAGCTTGGAAAAAATTAGCCTACTGATCAATAGTTGTACCCTACATGCTACCCTGCAATGTTTAATCAGTGCTCTCTTGTAGTCCAGCTTCAAGATTATCTACAAAATCACTGCTGCATACACTCTTCTGGTACAGAAAAGAATATGATGGTAATAAGACCTCAAAGAAAGTCTTCAATATGGAATATCCTGCTGAGAAATAAGCCGAGATGTTGTGTGTGTAATTTACCTTCCTTTTTCAGATATATGGAAGCCGAATGCACCGAAAATAACTCGCTGTTTTCTTTACTTGTCTAATTAATTTAAACGGAAACCTCTGTCTAATTAATTTATACGGAAAACTCTGATGTTGGCTGAGATCGAGTTGCTTACTGTTTTTCTCGTAACCAGGATCGCAGAAACTTCGGAGCTAAATGTCCGTAGAGCTGTTCATACAGATAGTAAACATTCCCAATCAACTCCAAGCTTCACCGATAATGTTCAAATACAGTTCCACAGCTTTGAAAAACAATGTCAATGAAATGAATCACATGAATTACTACAATTCATGAGGTCGTCTACGATCCCAAACGGCCCCATAACTACATAATACTGCTTATGGCACGGAGAACCCAGCGTAACTGTCGAACGACTCCAAAGAGCAGTGTGTTTGCGGAAACTTTCCATTCGTAGTTAGGCCGAGCTTCGCTGCAAACGACAATGTTGAGTGAGCATGGGGAAACGGTCACCGCCCATGTCTAGGTCAGTACATTGATCACTGACTGGAGCTTACACGAGCCTAAATGGAATTACACGTTTCTTTTCGCCGTCAGAGCTTCCGATGAATCTGCAGAACCCAAACTTCGTCGCCCTCCTCAGCATTTTGCTTTCGCGAATTGTATTCATGTGGAAGGAAGGAACATTGCAAGAAGGCTTTACTAAAACTTACATAAGAGGTTAACCCTAATTTTGTAATAGAACATTTCAGCGTCTTGGATCCTCATTCTTTTATAATGATACCAAATTGTTCGACCTTTTTCTGGTCAAAATATTAATTATTTCGTCTATTGCTTACTTGAACTAGATAATCCACATTCGAAGCTTAATGAAAAAGTTTAAGATCACACATTAAGTTATAAACTATATGGATAATAAGAAAAAGGTGAACTTTAATACAGTAATTATATGAGTAGGTGCTCGAAAGGGGATGCTAACTATTACTCTACAACTTCTTACCTATCTTCATAATGCTTGAACAATGAATCATTCTCATTCATTTGTAACTAAGATTCTAGAGAAGTGGCAAGCCATCAATAGATAGTCCTCAAGCTCATTGAATGTACATTTTTTGTCCAAAGTTAGTAGGCCTCTACATTGAGCTATCATCCACTTAAGTTGGGGTTGGATGGGCAAAGAATACTTTCCTATGTTAATTGGAAAGAACCTAAATGTACACACAAGATAATAAAATTTGATGCCAAAAAGAAAGTATTCTAATGTTCCTTTGAGAATGAATCTTGCATATAGATGTTTCCATCTCATGTTATCATTCCAAAACTTGTTATCGAAGACATGATACCCAATGGTGTTTATGAGCATAATGAAAATGTTTTTATTCATCTTTCAAATGCTTTTGAGAAAAAAAATGGTATCCATGATGACTATGATAATGTGGATGACAGTTATGCTTATCATATTCTACTAAGGAAGAATATTTGAAAGCGTTTTCTTCACATAACAAAAATGCCGTAAGAAGTTGTATCAATGGAAAATATGTACATGCCAATTATGTATCATTCAAGATAATGAAGGTTTGGATGAATATTATTATGAGCATTGAACTCCTTGAAGTTAATTACCATCTAGTGAGAGTGAGTCTAGTATATATCCTCCCTTCCAACTCCACTCATGTAGATGCCTCTAGACTAAGAGGTCTATCCTTGCCATGTGTCCAAGTCACATGGTTCCCCAAGAAGGATTCTTCACATGGGTTTCTAAGTCAAGGAATCATATGGGCACACATCGAATCACATGGATCACTTGAAAATCACATGGTTTCTTAAGAGATGCTCTAGACTTGTACATACACCCTCGAGGATTCTTGACTAATTCTCCAAGTGCTAAGGCTCCTCACCTAGGATAATGTTAGATGGCTCAAGGATTATCATTATTTTGGGAGTATGCCAGTTGGAACTTCAAGGTCGGATAAAGATGGAACATTGGCTAATTTCACGAAAATCTTACATGGAATGCTACTCAATCACAGAGATGAATCATAGTCTACCACCCAGCCATGCATCCAAAGCTACAATCTTGAACTTTACTACTAAGTACTTAGGTGTCTCCTCTCATGAGTGCCACTTGGCACTCATGTGAGAGCCCATACACCACACTAGTTAAGGGAGGGTTCATACCCCCCTTTTCCATAGCCCTAACATAGCATTTCCTTCCCCTTAAGTCCATTTTTGTCCTCAAAAATGGCATTGGAAGGCTCAATGGTAGTTTAAAGAATATAGAACAAACACTCCAACTAATGTAGTATGCTCTTAGGCACATATGGAATAGACTAAACAAAAATAGACTCTACTACCTCACTATCTGGAGTGAGGTTGTGAGATTCACCCAACCTTTTCTTAAGCCAGCTAACATGAAATATTGGATGGATCTAGCTATTCTCTGGAAGTTGGAGATGGTAAGCCATCTTTCCTATTTGCTTTAGTATTGGGAATGGTCCACAATAGCTAAGAGATAGTTTGGAACAAGGTCCCATCTTCATGGTTTCAGACTTAGAGGGAACTCTAAGATAGAATTTCTCTCCTACCTTTGAGTTGATGTCTCTTCTTTAAGGGTTAGCATAGGCACTAGTTCTATCTTGAGCTCTCCTAATGTTTTCCTTAGCCAGCCTACATATTGTTCATCTCCTCCACGAAGTCATTTGCAACGTGGACCTTCTCATTCTGCAATCCTATTCCATGGATAACCTATCCACAATTACCTAGACCAAGACATGCCCTCTCTGTGTCTTAGGTAATCCTACAATGAAATCCATAAAGATAATCTCCCCATTCGGAATATCCAATGGGTGGAGTAGTCCTCCAATCCTCAATCTTTCAGCTTTATTGACCTGGCATTTTGTGCACTTAAGCACATACTCTAGGACATCCTTATGAAGTCTAGGCAAGTAAAACTTCCTGTTAACAAGATCATAAGTCTTGTTAATTCTTGGGTGTCCCATCCTAGGTGTGTAATGACACTCATACAATATGTGTTGTCTCATCGAAGTCTCTTGGGACACACACCTTACCTTTATATAACAAATATCCATCATGGCTACTATAACTCTTCCACTTGAATCCTTCTTGAGTAACCATCAATACTCCATCCTCATTCGAAACCCATATATCATGATCCCCTTTCTCAATGGCTTCCCAAATATTAGAATATGCAGGATCAAGCCTACATTTCCCTCTAATGGACTCAAGTAGCTTAGTAATAATCTAAGTAAAACTCAGTCTATTGAGCATATGCATGTAGCAAAGCAAGTCAGTCACCACATTAAACTTTCCCTACCAGAGCTCATAATCAAACTCCTGAAGGGCCTCTGCCCATCTGGCCTTACAACATTTAGGGTTTATTTGATAAGAGATCCAGTTAATTATCTCTCGATCAAACAATATTGTAACTTTGGCACCATATAAGTAACGACACCACTTCTTCAAAGCCTGGACAAATGCATACAAATCCTTCTCATAGGTGGAGTAATTCTTATGAGCAAGTTCTAGCTTCCTGCTCTCAAAAGCCACTAATCGACCATCCTAAACTAAAACCACTCCTATAGCAAAATCACTTGCGTCAGTTTCAACCTCAAAGGGGTTATTAGGTGTAAAAGTGGATTTGTGACAATCACTACCTTCAACTTCTCCATACTTTGCTTCTATTTGTCTCCCTAATGAAAGGCTTTCCCTTTTCATTTAAGTTGTTCCATCATCGGGACAACAATTTTTTCATAGTTATTAATGAATCTTTGATAGAATCCTAATAAACCTAGGAAGATATGTAGCTCTTCTAGGTTCCTGGGATGTGTCCATTCCATAATAGTCTGTACTTTGTTTACTAGGATCTTAGTTCACATGCATACAAAGGATATGAGTGCTAAGAACACACAGAAAATATATATGTGAAGAGACAACACAGTACACAGTATTGGGTGCAATCTCCGCCCATGCACTCTGTTTCGACAGGTTCACAAAGTGCATGTATTCATAGGATTTTTCATTATGTCAAGAATAGCTATTACAATGAGGTGGCTTCAAAAAGCAAGCGTGAAAGTAAAAAGTTGTTCTCTTTTGTGGAGAGCCTTTGCTTTTATTAAAGAAATCACGATCTATAGTGATCCTTATCATAACCGCTACTTTTATTAACTGTGTTTCATGTGAGAGAAATGAAAAAGTGATACGTGTCATTTTGGATCATCACATGTTGAGCTTGATATCTCAACAGTCCCCCTTAAGCTCAATGTCATGTTCTCTAATCCAAACATCTTTTGAAACTTCTTCTGCTTCCTTGCTCCAAGTGCTTTAGTAAAAATATCAAGAACTTGTTAATCTGTACTCACATAAATAGGATCAATATCATCTACTAATACCTTCTCTCTGATGAAGTGATAATGTACCTCGATATGCTTTGTTCTAGCATGAAAGATAGGATTTCATGCTAACTGAATGCTTATAAGGTTATCACAATAGATGATGATTGGCTTTTGCACCTCCACACTTAAATCTGCAAGTAGCATCTCTAACCATGATGCTTTGCATGGTGCCATTGCAACACCTCTATACTCAGCCTCTATACTCAAAAATGCAACAGTGGGTTGCTTCTTGCCACTCCATGTAATAGCTGCACTCCCAAGTGAGAATAGAAAGCCACTAGTAGATCTTCTATATGGAATACTACTAGCCCAATTTGTGTCAGTGTATCAATGAACCTGTAAATCTACACCAGCTTCATAAAACAATGCATAATTCAAAGTAGCATTCACATAATGTAGAATCTGCCTCAAAGCATCTAACTGTGGCTTTCTGGGAACCTACATAAATTGACTTTCAAGTCCAACAATGTAGCTTAGATCAGGTGTTGTAAATGTGAAATATATCAAACTTCCCACAATTTTTGTGTACATAGTAGCATTTTCCAATGCTTCACTTGATGTAGTATCCAACTTTGAATTTTGATCTAATGGCATAAAAATTGGTTTACAATCAGCAATACCATACTTTTGTAGCATACTCAGGGCATATTGCCTTTGCAACATCCATATACCTGTTTCTATATGTATAAACTCAATGCCCAAGAAATAGCATAGCACACCAAGATCTTTCATGTACTATGATATAGGACATTCCACCAAACTTGAGCCTTCTCTACGAAATAGTTAGTAGCAAATTTTTCACTTTCATCATATGATTTGTCAGAATATCTTGGAATGTGTGCCATCATCTTGGGCAGAGACAATAGCTTTTACCATCCTTGCAAGGTCATCTTCTTCAAATTGCATCTTTGAAGTACTTCATCATGTTGTTGGATCTCATTTTGGACGCCTCAAAGTTCGTGCCATAGGAGCTCCAATTGTTGCTCAAGCGGTACCTCGGGTAGAGGTGACTCACTAAAATCCTCCATGGTATTTGTAGGGTCCATGGGTATGTAGAGAATGAAACACCCTTGCTAGATATGTAAAAGACAATTTTGAGATTGCTCGACTTAAAATGAAAAAGGAAGGGTGGTTCTTGGGAATTGGAAAAGTAAGAGAGAGATGAAAGTTGTGTTAAATATAAGAAAAGAGAACTAGAGTGACAACACAAAGAGATAGTGTAGTGGTAAAACACTAGACTTGTGAAAGTGAGGTTGTGGGTTCAAACCCTACCTCGCACTCCTTAATTAAAAAGTGTGCACACATAGCCAATGAGTGCCAAGAGTCAGCAAGGAAGCCATGGCTCCTAGGGAAGCCAAAGAAGCCAAAGATGCCAAAGTTATATGTCTTAATCGACACCTTGGAGTAAGCCGAAGGTGTAAATGTAGGTGTAAACATAGGTTCAAGTTCAGGATAGAAACCAAAATAGAGATAGAGATAGAGATCGAAAACAAAAACCAAAACAAAGATGCCTTTGTTGATGCCTTGAAGTAAGCTGAAGGTGCAAACATAGGTTCAAGATCAGGAACAAACACCAAAATAGAGACTAAGGTAGAGATCCAAAACAAAAATCGAAACAAAAACGGATAGTGAAACAGAGATCAAATGCCAAAACAAACGACGTTAGGCCCTTCGTAGTGCACAATACTCTAATACCATTGTTACTAGGATTTTAATTGACATGCATAGAGATGATATGAGTGTTGAAAACACACAGAAAATAGATATGTGAAGAGAGGACACAGTACACAGTATTGGGTGCAATCTTCCCCCACGAACTCTATTTCGACAGGTCCATAGAGTGCATGTATTTATAGGATTTTTCATTATGTCGAAAATAGCAGTTACAATGAGGTGGCTTCGAAAAGCATGTGAAAGTAAAAAATTGTTCTCTTTTGTGGAGAGCATTTGCTGTTATTAACAAAAATCATGTTCTACAGTGATTCTTATCCTAACCACTACTTTTTCTAACTGTTTCTAAAAACTAAACCCTCTACATGGGTTTATTTACAAATTATATAAAATATAAATCTGATTATGGATATCCAAACATATACAAAATGTCCATGCCCTTTCACGCCCTCATGAACCTTCAACTGCTATATCAAAACACCAAAACACATTAATAAATTAATAAATCTCACTAGAATAATTCTTTATATAACACATTCCATAATTGATAACAACTTTCTCAAGATCCATTTGGATTCTCGCTTGGGAGACTATATGTGCAAGGTATCTAACCTTTGTTTTGAAAACCTCACACTTTGATTCCTTGGCAAAGAGTGAATCTTTGCTCAACACTTGGACTAGTTCCATCAAGTGTTCTAAGTGTTCCTATTTTGATCTACTATAGATAAAAATATCATCCAGAAAGTCTACTACAAACTACACTAGATATGGTGGTAATGCATTGTTCATGAGCTTCATGAAAGTTATAAGAGAATTGGTGAGACCAAAAGGCATCGCCAAGAACTCATAGTGCCCATATCTAGTCCTAAAGGCAGTTTTAGGGACATCCTATGCCCTATTCCTAATATGATGATATCCTCACCTAAGATCAAGCTTGGTAAAATACCTAGCTTGATGTAAATAATCAAATAGGTCTTCCAATCTAGGCATTGGCAACCTATAGAATTGAAAATATACATGAGATGAAGTGTATATACAATGCTCAAGATCTTGACTATGAAACAAAAAGATCTCCTATACATGCTCAAAATGACAAAGACTATAAAACTCTTAACATGAGACAAGAGGTGCACTATGTACATCTCTCTCTCCCCCAATATAAAATTTACTTCCATTCTTTATAAATTCAAGAGTGTTGTTTTGGTAACTATGTTTAAGTGTGTCACCCAACCCTCACAACACTCTCTTTCTAAAATAAGGTCTATCCTCTCCATATTCATGATTTGCAGGCCTACATGGTTAGTGTATACCTATATCTAGAGTTCCAAATTGGATACCATAGTTTCCCATATCCTCTTGTCTTCCCCTTGCATGATAGATACTATGTATTTATGTGCACTAGGCTACTTGGGAATCTTTAATTTCTTGACTTGAGCATAGTTTATGAAGTTATGAGTGGCAGGTTAATCTATCATGACTCGCACCCTAGTCCCATATACATTACCATGAAGTTTAACTAGGTCATGTGCTCCATACTGAGGTGATCACAATCACTGTGTCAAACATGTGTGCTCTATGTCCTCATGCATCACTTCCACTTCCTTGCAGCTAGAGCTACCATGTATAGGAAGTGTTTGGACTAGTTGGACCACTTTCTTGCTCTTATCAGGGGCCAATTAGTCCTTAGTCCTCCCTTCCTTTCTTCCCCCTTCCTTGAATAGTACTACACTTCCCTTGTATCATATGCTCATTAACATATACATGTTGATACATTTCTTATTTGCTATAATTTAACTTGGATTAGTTATATTAAGTGTTTACTACTTGTATATCAATTTTTATCAAGTTTGGTTTAGAGAATGTCGAGATATAATGCATAGAAGGTGACTATGTTTGCACACCTTCTAGATCTTGAAAAATCAGCATGACCCCCCTGACTTGTTAGAATCATTTCTTTGTGTATGGTACATCTAAATTGATGAAATAACTTGCTTTAGTTAGCTACACACTCCAGTTAGATGTTTGCAAAAGCTCACTAGTCTATTCGTACCAGGTTGTGAGCTCTAAGCATAACATTGAGCACTTCTATTCCCAAAATAGAAAGTTCCTTCACATTCTTGCATGTGCAAGTTATCTGTTTTGATGCAAACATTTGGAAATGATGTTTCAAAGTACTTAGTGGGTCCAAATGCATTATTGTGAAGTTAAAAGAGAATATTAGGCAACCCAAAGATCGTGCAATGATCAAGGTCAGGTCTTCTTCCATTCCATGCTTCATAAGGTGTCATCCCATCTAATGCTTTTGATGGGAGTCTATTGATAAGATATGTGGCTGTCGATATAGCCTTTGCCCATAAGTAGTTGGGCAACTTCTTCTCATTCAACATTGACCTTGTAGCCTCTACTATGGTTCTATTTCTTCTCTCTGCTACTCCATTTAGCTCTAGGGTATATCTAGTTGTAATCTCTCTTTTGATTCCTCTCTTGGAGATAAGAATCAAAATCAATATGGGAGAAATATTCTCCCACTCCATTTGACCTTAGCCTCTTCAAAGTCTTACTTGTTTGATTTTCTACAAGTGCTAGGTATTCCTTGAAACATGAAAACGCTTCATCTTTATGCTTCATTAAATATAGTATTGTCCATATGCTACAATCATCAATGAATGATACATAATACCTAGATCCAAAAATTGAAGGTTCCTTGTTTGGTCCACATACATCTATATGGACTAGCTCCAATAGGTCTCCATCAATGTATCCCTTCTTTGTGAATGGTTGTCTGTAAGACTTTCCAAATTGACAAGCACTACATTTGTATATCATGTGTTGTTTGGATATGTTTGGTAGAACAAACACATGCAGGTCCCTACTAATTTTCTTCAAAGCCCTCTCACCTATATGAGCTTACCTGTTGTGCCAAATTTTTGATTCTGATAGGGTTTGACTACCATAATTGAACAATGCAATGTTCCTAGTATCTTAGAGCTCAAATGTAAATATTCTGTTGATATATTTAGGTAGTGATGTGTGTGAACACACTAGGACCGCCGGGGCACTTTTTCCCTCTTTATGAGGTTTTTTTCCCCCGGCTTGTATATACGCATATTGCCCTAATGGGCTACTTATCTTTGTACATTCTCCAGTAATACATTCAGTATTGTGTGTTGTGCTCCAAGCTTCTTCTTCTTCCTTGTGTTGTTTGCGTGCTTCCGCAGACGTCTAACTCCAATAATTAGTATCAGAGCAGGTCGTCGCTTCATCTAGGGCGCCATCGACACTCCTTCGGTTGCAGTCTCAGAATCGTAGGAATTTTGGTGAGCATACTCAGCGTGTTTTCGAGATCAAAACAGCTTCGCTATGTGGTGCCGAAATCGTGATCTGAGCTTGTTTCGGCCTCCGAACGCACTATCACAGGGCTTGTGCACGCAATCTCGTCTTTTTGTGCCAAAGGTATATACCAGGTCCTGTTCTCCAGTTTAAGCGTCTCGAAGTCTGCTACAGGTCTAGCGGAATTCGTATGGGCAGTTCTGTTCAACTTTTTGAGATACAGTCAATTTTCTGCATCAAGGTATTTTAGTCATCGGCCATGGCTGAAAGCAGTGATGTATTCCGTATGTTGGTTGTTGAGGATAAGTTGGATGGTACCAACTACCCGTTATGGGCTTATATGATGTGATATGTGTTGCTTGCAAAAGGACTGTGGAACATTGTGCAGTGTCGAAAAATGTCCTATCACACCTGCAATTGTTGCAACTGCAGCTACTGAAGCTGATGCAAAGGTGTCGAAGATGATGATATTCTGCATATTCCTGTTTGTGTTGTGGTTTCTGCTGCACCTACTACAGAGCAGATTTGCTGGGATGGCAGAGATGCCCAGGAACATGCATTGATAGCTTTATCTATCAAACGTGCCATTATTCCTCACATTCACTCTTGCAGAACACCTAAGGATGCTTGGGATACACTTACCACATTGTACCAAGCTAGGAATGAGGCTTGTGTTGCTTACCTCTAAAAACAGTTGGAGAGTGAGCACATGAATGAAGGTGATTCTATGGACAGTTTCCTAACGAAGATCAAGGACTTGAAGGAACAGCTGATTTCTGCTGATGAGGTTATACCAGATAGCTCACTTGTGCAGATCGTTTTGAATGGTCTTCCTGATTCATATCAGAGTTTTGCTTCTACTCTTTGGTTGATGATGAAAGGCAATCCAAATGCCTTATCATTTGACGAGTTAGTCTCTGTTCTGTTGCAGGAAGATCAGTCCAAGCAGAACAGGTCCATTATGCAAGTTGCAGATCAAGCTTTCCTGGCTAGTCAGAAGGGCAAAGGAAAATGGAGCTCTTCAACTAGTAAGCATAAATTTGCTAATTCTGCATATTCGAAGAAGAAAGATAAAGATGAAAAGAAATCAGAAAAGCAAAAATTGTTTTGTAAGTACTGTAAAGGGAATGATCATATCATAAAGAACTGTCCAAAACTGGCTGCTAAAGAGGCAAAGAAGAAAGAGGCTGGAATGGTTGTTGTAGAGGCCTCTACACCAAAAACAGAGTCTGCTAATCTTGTGCAAGAAGAAGAATGGGCGTTTACTACTGTCTGCAGTTTTGACCCATATTCTCATGAGCAGTGCATGTCTGTAGTAGACTCAGATGTTTGGTATCTTGACAGTGGGGCGACCAAACATATTACCTCGCAGCGTAGTTTCTTCTCTTCACTCGAGCCTGTCCCTATAGGGAATACTGGTACACGCGCCAATAACTCCTCTTATCCTGTTATGGGAGTTGCTAAGATCATTTTGACTACTACTGATGGTAGTTCTTTCACTTTGTCATATGCTTTATTTGTGCCAAGGATCAAGAAGAACCTATTATCAGTTTCTGCATTAGCCAAGATTGGCTTGGTTGTGAAATTTGATGATGACAGGTGTACAGTTCATGATCTGTCAAATGGCGATGTGATTATTGCTTCTGGCATTTTATGTCGTGGGCTGTATAAGCTCATAGACTATGAAAGATCTATAAATGATTTGGCATGTGTAGTAAATGATTCTCAAGCTATGTAAGATGCAAAGCTTTGGCATGCACGCTTTGGTCATCTGAATTTTGTTAGTTTGCTATGCCTACAAAAATCTGAAATGGTGTCCTCTTTGCCCAAACTTGAGGCACCTGGAAAACATGTTTGTGAAGGCTGTATTTTGGGCAAAATGCAGCATTCATCCTTTCCAAAAGATGGTTCAGTTCAGGCTACTCAGAAATTGCAGCTTGTACATAGTGATGTCTGTGGTCCTATGCAGACACCTTCTTTTGGGAATTATCTTTACTTCGTGACTTTCATCGATGATTTTTCCAGGCATGCATGGGTATATCCATTGAAGGCAAAGTCCGAAGTGTTCATGTGCTTCAAACAGTTTTTGGTTTTGGCTGAAAATCTATCAGCATGTAAAATGGGCACCCTCCATTCTGATCGAGGGGGGGAATATATGTCTTCTGATTTTAATGCATTTCTGGCTGAATGTGGGATAAAACACCAGTGTACAGTGCCGTATACACCTCAACAGAATGGATTTGTTGAACGAAAGAACAGGTCACTCATGGAGATGGCAAGGTGTATGGTCAAGAGTCAGGCTTTACCACATAGTTTCTGGCTTGAGGCTGTCATGTGTGCAGCATATGTACTGAACATGTGTCCCACTAAAGCACTGCAATCTATCACTCCATATGAGGCTTGGCATGACCGCAAGCCATCTGTTGCTCATCTACATCTTTTTGGTTGTTTGGCATATGCACTAGTGCCTGAAAAACATCGCAGAAAATTGGATGATAAAGGAGTAAAATGTATATTTGTTGGGTACAGTTCTGAAAGTAAAGGCTATCGTCTGTATCATCCACAGACTAAATGCATTCTGTTTAGCCGTGATGTTGTTTTTGTGGAAGATGCTATTCAGCCATTGCTTTCATGTACTAAGGAGACATCTATTAGCTCCAAAGACATGTATGATACTTTGTTGCCTCTTTTTACAGGTGGACAGTCTAGTGCTGGTCCTAATGAGGCAACTTTTCAGCCTTTGCAGGTTTCATGTGATGATGCAGATAATTCCATTTCTGATGTAGATGCACATGATGCACTTATTGATGAGAGAGCTGATATTGAGCAGGCAAGAACTATGCCAAAATGGCTGGTGCAGACCTTGCGTGACAGCAAATTAGATGCACCTCTGTCATATCATACTCATTCAGGCTCTCATAGTGCCTCTTTTGCATCAGATTGCTATGCTATGGCTGCATCTGGTCTCTGTGATGAGAATGAGCCTGTTTCGTTTGATGAAGCACAAAATTCAAGAAATTGGATGGCTGGTATGAAATCTGAATATGATGCTATAATGAAGAATGGTACTTGGTCTTTATGTGACTTGCCTGCTGGCAAGAAGGCCATTGGCACTAAGTGGGTATACAAGCTGAAGCATAAACCGGATGGTACAGTTGACAGGTATAAGGCTAGGCTTGTTGCAAAGCGTTATGCACAAGAAAGAGGCATTGATTTTGATGAGACCTTTGCACCTACATGCCGTATGACTACTGTTCGGAGCATTTGTGCACTTGCAACTCATCATGGTTGGAATGTACATCAGTTGAACATTAAAACAGCGTTTCTGAATGGTGACTTGCATGAAGAAGTGTATGTTTTTCAGCCCCATGGCTTTGTGCACAAAGGGCATGAAAAACCAGGTGTGCAGGTTAAAGAAGGCATTATATGGCTTAAAGCAAGCACCACGTGCTTGGTATGAGAAGATACATGCCTATCTGGTTGCACATGGTTTTGAGAACAGTCCAATTGAAAGCACCTTATATGTTAAGCGTGCTACTGATGTGTTTCTAATCATTGTTGTCTATGTTGATGACATGCTGCTCACTGGTCCTATTGAGAAGCATATTGCTGATTTTAAGGCTGATTTGCATGCCTCATTTGAGATGTCTAATTTGGGGCATTTGCATCACTATTTGGACATTCAATTTATGCAAGTTGATGGCAGAATGGCTTTGTGTCAAACGAAATATATTGACACATTATTGTAGCGTTTTGGCCTTGAAGATTGTAAGCATATTGCCACTCCTATGGAGACAAGCTTACGATTGAGTCTTCATGATGTTGGAGATGCATTTGATGCTGTTCTCTATCAGCAGGTTGTTGGATGCTTGATTTACTTATGCATTACTCGGCCAGATATTCAATTTGCTGTCTCACAGATGAGCAGGTTTATGCATTGCCCAGGAGTCAAGCATTGGTAGGCAGTTAAGCGCATCTTTTGCTATTTGAGTGGTACTGCGCTACTTGGGTTGTTTTATCCCAAGGGGGGATCACTACCGCCAGATTTGCATGCTTTTTCTGACTCTGGTTGGGATGGTTGCTATGACACTCGTGTGTCCACTAGTAGCTTTTGCTTCATGCTTGGTAGTTCATGTATATCTTGGTTGAGCAAGAAGCAGCCTACTATGGCCACTTCTAGTTGTGAGGCTGAGTATAGGGCAGCTTTCACAGCGACTGTTGAGTGTGTGTGGCTTAGATGCCTTATGGCTGATTTGGGTGTTGGTCAGACTTTTGCCACCACCATCTTCACTGATAGTCAGAGCGCATTGGCAACTACGAGGAACCCTGTGTTCCATGCTCACACTAAGCACATTGAGGTGCATTATCACTATGTCAAGGAGAGGTTCTTTGATGGGGAGATCAGCTTGGAATATGTGCCCACGTAGGAGAACATTGCATACCTTTTTACGAATGCTCCACCTAGGGAGAAGTTTGAAGCTTTCCGCAAAGCTTTGGGCTTACTTCCTTTTATGGAGTGATTTCCACATAGCTTGGCACTTCCTTATACATGAGTGCTAGCTCCTTGTTCACCGCATCACTCCCAGGGGGGATTTGTTGATGTATTTAGGTAGTGATGTGTGTGAACACATTAGGACCACCAGGGCACTTTTTTCCTTCTTTAGGAGGTTTTTTTCCCCCGGCTTATATATATGCCTATTACCCTAATGGGCTACTTATCTTTGTTCATTTTCTAGTAATACATTCAGTATTGTGTGTTGTGCTCCAAGCTTCTTCTTCTTCCTTGTGTTGTTCGCGTGCTTCCGCAGACGTCTAACTCCAACATATTCTACCTGACTTTTCTCCTCTTGCTATCCTCTTGAGTCCCTGATGTGGATCCTCAACAAATGCTCCATTCTTTGTGAACCTGACCAGCAATCCTTTTTCAACAATCTGACCTACACTTATGAGGTTTTTGGTGATGGTTGGCACATACAATACCTTGCTTAATAGGTCCATATTACCATCTTAAGTCTTCACATTGCCTATCTTCTTGACTAGATGCCTTGTGTCATCTCCTATTTGAACTTCATGTCTATTCCTTGGATCTTCCAAGTTTGAGAGTAGAGATACATTCCTTGCTACATGATTTGAGCAACCTGAGTCTATATAGAATACATGTTCATCTGCTTTACCTTGCGTCATGGTCATGTTCATCAAAAGTAATGAATCCTCTTGAGTTTGATCATCTGCATAGTTGTTGTAGTCTCTCCTTCCTCTGTATCCTCCTTGATAATTATTGTTGTTGTATGAGTTGTTGTTGTAACCGTTGTTGTTCTTGAATCTACCTCTTGAGCTTCCATAGCCTCCTCTATTATAACCTCTTCCTCTTTGGTTTCTTGGATTCCTAAAATAGTTCTTAGTAATGTGATTAGTTAAGCCACATGTGGCACATGGAGAGGAGCCTTGAGTTCTCCCCCTGCTTTGTCTTCCTCCTTTGCCTCTTCCTCTTGTGCTTAACTAATTATTTAGGACTACTCATTCATTTATCTCTTCATAGGAAAGAACCACATGTGAACCTATGTTAGTCATTTTTGGCATAGTTACTTTGGATAATTGTAAAAGATAAGAGAACAAGGACTCTCGTGAAGCTAGGGAGCTGAAACAATGACTCATGTGGTAGGAAGAATCAATTCAAATCATCCCTAAAGTGTAGGATCACTTTTATGTTAGGGAAAATTAAAATTCATATTAGAACATGTGTATTAATACACATACATTTAGTTCTAGGATAGATGAGCTATTCTGAGAGACATTGAGGTACTTCAGTGAGCATACCTTGAGCTCACCTCATGTATGAGTAGTTCACTACACTTCCCTTGTATCATATGTTCATTAACATATACATGGCTATACATTTCTTCAAGTACATCTCTATCTACTGTTTTGTGCTACATCTTCGTCATTATAGTGTTTTTGTGGAATCAATTTCTCTACATGTACTCACTCATTTGATCTAACTTGTTTTAGATAGTGATTTTGTGGAATCAGTTTCTCTACATGTACTCACTCATTTGATATAGCTTGTTTTAGATAGAATGAAGTGCTTTCTACATTCATATCAATTTTCATCAAGTTTCATTTAGAGGACGTTGAGATATGAAGAATAGAAGGTGACTATGTCTGCACACCTTCTAGATCCTCAAAAGTCGGGATGAGCCCCCTGACTAGTTAGAATCATTTCTCTGTGTATGATATATGTAAATTGATGAAATAACTTGCTTTAGTTAGCTAAACACTCCAGTTAGATGTGTGAAAAAGCTCACTAGTCAACTCATACCAAGTTGTGAGCTCTAAGCATAACATTGAGTACATATATTCCCAAAATAGAAAGTTGCTTCACATTCTCGCATGTGCAAGTTATCAGTTTTGATGCAAACATTTGGGAATGAAAAATTGACACAAGAATTTTCAAGGATACACGATATAAAAGATATAAGAGAGATGGGTTTTATGGTGATAGTTATGGGACACTACATTAGATACTATATGGCATTCCTTGGACATGCTATGTTGGAATGTGCTTGGTGTGTTACAGAGTCCAAAACCACATAACTATATAGACACAAAATCTCTAGTTGGTTATAAAACTAGTCCTACGAATATCTTGCTCAACCATCTTGACTTGGTTATAGCCACTATAGCCATCTAGGAAGGAATAAATTTCTTGATCAGCAACATCATCTAGATGATACTATCCAAAATAGTAATGGAAAGGGATTCAATATAGTACCAACATTTAAGTTCTAGTAATCAACACATATTCGTAGCCATTTATTCTTTTTGGGACCAATTACAAAAGGGGAGACCCATTCTACATGAGCAATAGGGGCAATAAAACCAATGCATAATAATAGATCTAGCTCCTCCTTAACTTGTTTAGAATAGTTAGGTTTCATCTTATAATAGAATCTTATAGAATGATACACATTGGGCTTTAGTAATTACATGATGTTGATAGATATGAGAATTTAATCCTACCATATCATGATAATCCCAAGGATAACATCTAGAAATTCTTTTAATAGGTCCAAGAATTGGGATTGAAACTTTATGGATAATGTAGCACACATCTAGACATAATGAGGTGCTTTTGATGATCCAACATCACAAAAAATGGTATGATCTTTTGGTACATACATTCCACAATCCTTATGAGACAGAGAGGGTGGAACTATAGGATCTACCAATAGACCATCTTTGTTTTAGTGACTGAACAAGTACTAGTAGATTCATGCAATTTTTATTCCTTTAATGGCAAAAAATCAATTATCCCAAGTGACAATAGATCTTGATTAGTAGTAAAAAACGTGGATTCTTCATCTTTTGTTAAAACTACTAACATATGTACAAGTTAAGGTATGGAATAGTATGATAGTCACATGATGCTAGGTTGTGCAAGGGAACATTGTATCATGAATGATTGTACTTAAATGTTAATTGGTGGCAAGACCAATTCTGAAACACTGTGACAACAAAATTTTGACTCTATAAAGAGATAAGAATATTTCTAATCAGGCCCACTAGATCTAATCTTGAATGATATTCCATACGTATGAAGAATTCTATAGGCTCAATATTTTTCAATCCCATTCTTCTACATAATGCATGCATAGCAATATGTACTCATGATCCTCCATCAATAAAGACTTGTGAAATCCGCTTAATTGTCCTAAAGGTAAGGTAATAGGTGCTTTTACAAGCAAAAAATATGCTTTGTGTGCCCCTATGTTCCATATAAGATGTTTCATGTATTTCTTCCATAAAAAAAATCTATTAAAGCCTAAGCGATGCATACTTTGTGTTAAAATACAAAACACCATTAAGAAAGGTGGAATGATCATCAGTTGAAGATGAAGAATTATTGAAAGCATTCCAAGCATGTGAAAAATAAAAATATGAAGAATAACTAGGAATCATGTCATGAAATGAATGAATATGAATGGCAAAAATATTATGGACAAAAATATAATGTGACTATGGTGATGCAAAATCACGTAGAGCATCTACTACAATATTAGCTTTATAAGGTTTATATTGAATCAAAGGTAGAAAATTTTGAATAAAAGAATACCATTTAATATCAATTGTCAATTTAATAAATGTTTGATAGCTTGTTGGTCTATTTTAATTAAGACCTCAGAACCCATAAAGTAATATTTCCAAATCTGTAATGCATGCACAACAACTAAAAGTTCCTTATAATACGTATTATAATTGTTTTTAGAAGGTTTATGTTTCCTATATTTAAACACAATGAGATGATAGTTTTGCATTAAAAATGTGCATATACCTAATCCATTAGCATCTATAACTACATGAAAAGGTTGTGCAAAATCAGGTAACTGTAAAATAGGTGCATGTGAAAGTGCATGTTTGAGTTTTTCAAAAGATCTTTCTTATGTTAACCACGATGCAGATTTTAATTTTTTCTTCAATATTAAAGTAAGGGGACATTATAAATAAGAATAAATTTTAACAAGATTTCTATTAAAACTAGCCAACCCAACAAAATAATGCACATCATTAAGTGATTGAGGTACAAGCCATTTTACAGTTACTTTGATTTTCTTTGCATCTACATGCACTCCTTGACTAGAAATGATATGCCTTAAATATTTCTCATGCTCAATTTCATTCTTACTATAAACAAGTATATCATCAAAGAAAACAAGAATGAAAGCTTGATAATCAAGGAAAATATTATTCATCATACATGCAAAGGTAGTAGGACATTTGTAAGTCCAAAAGGCATTAGCATAAATTCATATTGACCAATTGGAGTCCTAAAAAAAGTCTTGTAAATATCATTATGCACCATATGTATTTGATAATAACTAGATTTAAGGTCAATGTTACTAAAAATATGGGTTTTTCAAAGTTTATCTTACAAGTCATCTATTTGAGGAATAGGGTATTGATTTCTAATTGTGATTTTTTAAGGCTCTATAGTCAATGCACATCCTACAAGTTTTATTCTTTTTCTCAACTAAGAGAATAGGTCCTCCAAATGGGGGAAAAATAGGCCTTATAAGTCCTTTTTGAAGTAAATCCTTAACTTTTTTTTTATTTCTTTTTTGTGAAAGAGCCATGCATATAAGGTGATTTATAAGGAGGAAAACTACTAGGAATTAGATCTATATTGTGGTCAAAGGATCCTGGAGATGGTGCTACTTTAGAAGGATAATCAAACATAAAAAAATCCTGATAAGCATTTATAAAAGCTTTATGTGCATTAGAAATGGTATGAATATAATCAATTATGCTATTTACAAAAACAATACATGTATTGTAACCTTTTCTAAATGCACATTTTACTTGATTATGATTAATTAATCAAAATGGCCGGAAGTCATGCCTTGTAGACAAAGAAATGAGTTTCCCTTCAAATTCAAAATTAAATGTATGTGTATGATAGCCAATATGTGGTTTATAATGATGGCAGAAATGCGGACTGCAAAGGGGCGCTTAGAAATGTTCGTGCATCTACATATGAACCTATGCTAATCTTAATGTCATGCACACCACAAAATGCATCCTCCTCAAAATGCATCCTTCAAAGTAATCATCATGCTCTCTGTTCTTGCTTTGGGTGCCTTGGAGTTCATGCTTTAGGAGCTATAATTATTGTTCGATCAATATCCTAGGTAGAGGTGATTCAAAAAAATCATCCATGGTATGAGTAGGATCCATGGGTGTGTGAAAGAAGAAATCCCATTGGTAAAAATGTAAAAGGAGTTTAGGAATTCTTGAATTAAAATGGAAAAAGGAATGGTGGTACTTGGAAATTGAAAAATTAAGAGAGATGAAAATTATGCTAAATATAAGTAAAAAGGAGTAGAGTGACAACACATGTGAATAGTGTAGTGATAAAAATATTGACTTGCTAGACTTCACTCTCTGATAGATATCTCATAGAGTATACATCCTTTGAATTGCATATCTGAGATAGATAAAGTACATAAAAAGATCTTTCCAACAAGCTAAAAATCAAGCAATTTGGATATGTTTTGGTTGGGAAACTTAACCAACCAAAATAGACTACCTATCTACATAGGTATGCTAAAAACCTAGACTTAACTCTTTGACTAATATCTCACAGAATATTGAATCTTTGAAAGATATATTTGAGATAAAGAACGTACATGAGATAAGCTTTCCAATGAGTGTTTAAATGCAAGAAATGGTTACATATACAACGAGATATGAGCTTCACAACAGAGCTACGTACAAAATGGCATGTGGCTGGAAGGAGTCTATGGGAAGACAAAATGACAAAATGACCAGATCCGACTATTGGGAGCTCTTGCCTCTTTCTCTCCTTTTTTAGAACATTCTCCCACTCCACTTTTATAACCAATGAGCATGTGAAGAATTTTGTGCCTCCTTCTTAACTCACGACTTTCATTTGATTGCCCACTACATGCCACTTACTAAAAGGCAGATATTGTATCTTTTACTCATCATGAATTTTGACTAGAATTTTTTTCTCTTATTTTCCTTTATCTTTATATTTGGTAAATTTATCCAATCATAGCTCATGTGAAAATGAGCTTGTACATTTATCTTCAACACTCCCCCTCAAGCTCATTTGGGAGTTATCTTCAACCTTGTCCTGCAAATTTATCACATCCTTGAAACCTTTGAGTTTAGAAGCATCCAAGAAATTTGTAAACATATATGCAACATGCTCTTTGGTTCTGATGAACTTTATCTCCACATCTTTGCTCAATACCTTCTCCCTTACATAATGGTAGTGGACCTCTATGTGCTTGCTCCTTGCATGAAACGTAGGATTGCTTGCCAACTAAATACTTGACATGTTATCACCGTATATAGGGATGGTTCCAACTCACACTTCAAGATTTGCCAAAAGATTTTTTATCCACATTGTTTCACATGTGGAAAATGCTCATCCTCTATATTCAGCCTCCATGGATGAAAGTGCAACAGTAGGTTGTTTCTTTGAGCTCCATGTGATAGGTTTGCTTCCTATCATGAACACATAACCTAAGGTTGATCTCCTATCTTCCTTTGAACCTGTCGAATCAGCATCGCTAAAGCCTTTGACCTACAATTCTTCATCAAAATTGTAAAACAAAGCATGATTAATTGTATGATTTATGATCTCAACACTCTCTTGGCTGAATTTAAATGTTCACTTGTTGGGGCTTGCATAAACTGAGAAAGTACACCAACAACATTAGACAAATAAGGTATTGTAATGTTTGCATGTATTAATGATCCTACAATGCCTCTGTATGTTGTTACATCTTCCAACAGTTCTCCATCATTTGAACAAATCTTTGTATTTGTGTCCATGGGTTGAGTGAGTGGTTTGCATTCACTCATTCCAAATCTCAAAAGAACATCCAACAAGTACTTCCTTTGCATCAAGTAGATGCCACTTTTTCCATAAACAACTTCAATTCCTAAAAAATATTTTAGCTCTCCAAGATCTGAAATTTTAAACTCCTCACCAAGCTTCCTTCTGATATCTTTAATCCCTCTAACATCATTTCTTGTTATGATGAGGTCATCGACGTATATGCAAATATATACCTCTCTATTTTCTTCCTTCCTCATGTACAATGAAGGATTTGCACTACTTGGGTTGTATCCACACTTAGTTAGATATTCTACCAATCTTTGATTCCATGCTCTTGGTGCTTGCTTCAAGCCATAAAGTTCCTTTTTCAACCTGCAAACAAAGTTTGGATGGTTTTCATCTTCAAATCCAACCAGTTGACTCATGTATACCTCTTCTTGTAGTTCTCCATTGAGAAAGCGATGTCGAGTTGATATAATGGCCATCTCCTTGAAGCAGCAATTGCTATTAATGTTCTGATTGTTCCCATGTTTGCAACAGGGCTGAAAACTTCATCATAATCTATGCCTTGTGTTTGTTTAAATCCTTTGGCAACTAATCTAGCTTTATATCTAGCTAGTGAACCATCAACATTCCTCTTTACTTTAAACACCCATTTGTTTGGAACAATCTTCATACCTTCTTTGGTTGGCACTAGCTTCCATGTGTGATTATCTTTGAGAGCTTTGATATCCTCTTTCATAGCTTGCTTCCATTCCTTTTGTGTGCAAGCTTCTTCATATGTCTCACGCTCTTTGTCTTTGATAACCTGCATCATCTATGCAAAATGTTTTGCCATGAAACTATCAATACAACTCAGCCTTTGAGTTGGATACCTTGTCCTTGAAGATCTTCTTTCATTGCCTTTAGAAAGTTGCTTCTTTAACCTATTCAAGTTTACCTTCAGAGTGATTACCTCTTCATATTCTTCTTCACTTGCATCTATCTCACTGTTTGGAGTAGCACTTGCTTCTTCGGCTCTACTATGAGCTGAATTTGGAGACAAAGAATGACTCTCCCTCCATGTTGAACATTCTTCATTTGATGTAGATGCCTATGGACCTGAAACCTTTGTGCTTGATTGTTGAATTTCTCTTTGATTTGTTCCTGCATAATCATCACAATCTTCTTCAAGAATCTTTTCCTTTCCTTTATCTTCATACCATGGTCTTAGTTCATCAAAGACCACACCTCGCGAGACTCTTACTTCCTTTGTTCTACGCTTGTAACACTTGTATCCTTTTTGCTCCGTCAAGTAGCCGATGAAAATGCATTTTTTTTACCTTGGTTCCATCTTTGTTCTAACTTCTTGTGGAATGTGAACAAAGCAAACACATCCAAAGACTTTGAGGTGTGTAAGATCAAGTTTCTTACTGAAATATACCTCCTCTAGAGTCAAGTGATGTATTCCTAATGTTGTGCACCTATTCATCAAGTAAATGGTGGTTTTGGTAGCTTTAGCTCAATAGTACAATGGTACCTTCATCTCGTTGAGCATGCATGTTGCAATTTTAGCACTTTGCCTATTTTTCCTCTCAGCTACTCCATTTTGTTGTGGCATATACCTACAAGTAAAATGCCTTTTGATCTCATTCTCTTGTAGAAAATCTGAAAATTCTTTGGAGAAGTATTCTCCTCCACCATCGGACCTTAAGGTTTTGATAGACCTTCCTGTTTCTTTTTTAACTCAACTTTGAATCTTTTGAATATAGAAAACACCTCTGATTTTTTCTTCATACAAAACAGCCATACCTTTCTTGGGTGATCATCAATGAAGGTGACAAAAAATCTATTACTAGCCATTGATGCCTCTTGGGTTGGTCCCCATACATCCGTATGTATCAAGTCCAAGACATTTGGGGCCACATAATTGCTCCTCTTGAATGGCTGCTTTGTTTGCTTTCCTAGTTGACAAGCTTTACATAACTCATGTAGTCCAATGCTATTAAATTTTGGAAGACCTCTTACCACTTCATGTTTGCTCATGTCCTTTAGCTTTGGAATGTTGATGTGTCCTATTCTTTTGTGCCATAAGTCCAGCTATGAAATCTTCTTGTTCCCACAATGAATGTACATGACTTTTCCATGTGGATGTTGGACGTCCAAAGTGAACATCCTTCCTTCTCTTCTACCTTGAGCAATGACCTTGAAGCCTTCCTTTGGATTCTTTATGAAGCACACATTCTCATTGAATATGCCATGATAAACCTTCTCTACCATTTTTCCTACTGAAATCAAGTTCATTGTAGGAACATGAAGAACATTAGATAGTACTTTTGCTTTACTTGTATCTCCAAGCCTTATATCTCCAATATGTTAAATCATATGTTGAGTATCATCACCTATTTCAACACATCCTTTTCCACTTGGTACTTGTAGATTAGTGAACAAACTTCCTTGGCATGACATATGGTTACTACAACCTGAATTAATGTACCATTTTTTGTCATCTTCACAAGAGCTTCTATACTCGTGTCTCATTGCAAGTAGTGTCTCCTTGCTTCCACTTGAGGTGCTTGCATAGTTGCTTTGGCTCCTTTGATTGCCTCCATTTGGTCTTCCATTCTTCAGCCAACAATGACTAGCATATTTTCCTACTTTACCACAATGATAGCATGTAATACTTTTATGAGAATTGTAGGATCCTCGGCTCCTCTACTTCTACCTCGACCTCTTCCTTTTGTGTTGGCATTTGATGCATCCTCGTTGTCTTCCGAATCATTTTGATTGTAGTTTGAGTTGTTGTGACCTCTTCCTTTTCCTCTTGAGCCTCCTCTTGAGTTCCTTCCTTTACCTTGACGTGCATATAACATTTGGTTGTGGTTGTTCTTTCCTTTGGGTCCACCAAAGTAAGCTCTTCTATGACAAGATGAGGGATTAGTTGTTCAAAACCAGGATATGCATATTTCAAGTTAATGGAAGTTATAGAAGGCTTCCATCTTTCATCTTCTCTCGATCAATTGAGAGTGTAACATGCAAGATCTTTGTATTCAACCGTTGTGCCAATAGAAGCTAAAGCATCACTTAGCTCCTTAATCTTCAAAGTATATTCAGCTATGGATAGACTTGAACTTTTCTTGATTGTGTCCAACTCATTCTTGAGTTGAAGTTTCCTAGCTTTGGTATTTGTTGAATACATCCTTTCAAGAGCTTCCCAAGCATCCTTAGCTTTCTCTAGATGTTGAATATGTCCTACCATGGCATTAGTAATGACTTGTGAAATGAAGAACATGACTCTCCTATTCCTCTCTTCCCATTTTTTTGCTTGCCTCCTTTGGACTTCGGTGGTTGTAGCTTGATTGATTTGAGGTTAAGCATCATTGCTGTTGGAACAAACCAACCACAAATTGGTGATTACAAAGAGATTGAAGCAAGTTTATAATCAGATTGAAGTGGGAGAAAGTGAAGAGATCTCAGAAGTGAAGTTTGTATACATATGTACATTACAGGTGGAAATTCTTGTAATCTGAGTATAGATATTCCTTAGGATGATAAGGAGTAATGTAATAGACGCGGGGTAAGTCTAAAACCATATGTATATAAGTCAATGATGTAAAGAAATAAGTAGGAGAGTCATTAGAGAACGTGTCATAGAGATAGATGTGAAGAGAGTCATCTTCAGAAAATAGCGACGGGTATTTCATAGATTTCTCTCACTCTGATCATGTGGATCAGAAATCCTTTTGTACACATCTAATCTGGAAGCTAATGAAGCTATGTTCAGAATTTTATGATCCAATTCCTTTTCTATTGTATTGAAGTCAATTTCTGAAGCAGATTTTTTGAAGAAGGAATTTCTTCACTCAGAGAAGTGCTAGTGAAAGTTTTGATAAATGAAGACAATATTTGTGTAAAGTTTGATCCATAACTGATATAGAAGTGTTCTTAGATCAGTATAGATCAAACCTTTGGAGATTAAGAAGTCTCCAACAGTGGTATCAGAGCTGAAGGTGCAATACAAGTGAAGTAAAGAGTATTGGAAGTTTCGACTGTTGCAAACATTGAAGTTTTTTCAAATTAAAGGAGCACAGGATCAAAGTTTGAAAGAAAACCTGAAGGAGAATCAAGTATGAGTTCAAAGGATCAAGAAGGATTAAAGCTTCATATCCAAGGTACATTCTATTATCATAAGTCATAGTAATTGCAGACACAAAAGATCAAAGATGGGAGAAAGCTTGCAGATTGATAAGCTAGATAGGGAGAACTATCCAGCTTGGTCCATGAGGATGGAGGCACACCTCATGAGAAAAGATTTAATGGCATTCATTACAGGAGAAGAAGAAAAGCCTAAGTTTGCAGATCCTAGCATTCCAACTAGAGAAGAGCTTGCAGATTTGAAGACCTGGATGAGAAAGGATGCTCAAGCTAGGAGTATCATTTACATGGTTGTAAATGATTATCTTCTACCTCACATCAGAGGTTTAGAAAGTGCAACAGATGTGTGGAATGCCTTGGAAGAGCATTTCCAAAACACAACCAAGTCAAGGAAGTCCTCATTATGGGCAGAATTCACAACTTTCAAGAAGAAGAGTTCACAATCAATTTCTGATTATGTGGCAAGGATGAAGGATATTGCAGATAGCTTGGGAGCAGTAGATGAAGACATTGAAGAGGATAAGTTGGTAAGGCAAATACGTACATGTCTGAGAGGAGATGAGAAGTGGAAGCCTTTCATATTGTCCATAGAATTGTCACTTGATCACTTTACTCCTGATCTTAATCATATGCTAGGACACATGCTAACTTTTGAGCAGGACGTAAAGGGAGACAATGATAGGAGTGCAAGCCAAACTATGTACTCCAAGGACAAGAAAAAGAATGGCAAAGGGAAGCAGTCAACCGATGATGAAGGGACCTCAAGTCAAGCTAACTTTACAAAAGGAAAGTTGAATTTCAGAGGTAAAGGAAGAGGAGGTAAGAACAAAGATAATACTAAAGCTTGTTGGATTTGTGGCAGAACCAATCATTTGGCAAATGATTGTTGGTATAACAATCAAAATGGAGGAAATAATAATCAGAGTTTTAATCAAAGAGGTAGAGGAGGCAGAAACCAAAGAGGCAACTTCAGAGGAAGAGGTGGTAGGACATCATATGCTAGAGGAGGTGGAAGAAGTTTTCAATCTAAGTCTTACAACAACAATTATTATAATTATGCATCAGATCAAAAGGATGACATGACTCTCATCTTGAATGCAACTCATGAAGCAGTAGGAGAAGACCAAAGGGTGTTTTATATTGACTCAGGATGTAGCAATCATCTGAGTGGCAATATATCACTGATGACTGATATGGAAGCAAAGGTGAATGGACATACAATTCAAACAGGTGACAATACTAAGCATAAGGTGAAAAGCATTGGATCAGTGAAGACAAAGAATGGAAGTACACTCTTGAGCAAGGTAATTTATGTTCCTACTATTCCTAAAAATTTGATAAGCATGGGGCAAATTGTGGAGAAGGGATATGAAGTCAGATTCACAAATGATGGTGTTTATGTGCAAGATCCAAATCAGGGATATAGAAACATTATTGCAGGTAAAAAGGAAGGAAGGTTGTTTACTCTCAAAGTCCAAGGTAATGTGGGACATGCCTTATTTAGTTATGGAAGTCAAAAGATGTCTGAGTTAGACCTATGGCATAAAAGGCTAGGTCATTTCAATGAGAGAGCCATAAAGGAAATGTCAAGGAATGATGTGGCGCTTAATTTGCCAAAAGTTGAAGGGCAACACATGGTGTACAAGTCTGAAGCTTGTCAATTAGGTAAAGCACACAAAAGTTCTTACAACAAATCAGGATACAAGTATTCAAACATGCTTGAGTTAGTTCATACAGATGTGTGGGGTCCTTCAAGGGACTATAGCATAAATGGATCCAGATATTATGTGTTGTTTGTTGATGATGCAACCAGATGGATTACTTTATATGTAATCAAGGACAAATCAGAAGTGTTCAAGACATTCAAGCATTATCATGCTTATACAAAAATGATTACACGACAAAAGCTCAAGAGGTTGAGATCAGATGGAGGGGGAGAGTATTTTTCTAAAGATCTTGATGATTATTTGTGGTATGCAGGTATAAAAAGAGAAGTAACTTGCAGGTACTCCCCTCAACAAAATGGAGTTGTAGAAAGAAGAAATAGAACTCTTGTAGAGTTTGCAAGAGCAATGATGAAGGAAAAGAATTGTCCAAATTACTTATGGGCAGAAGCTATCAACACTGCAACATACCTTGTGAATAGATTACCTTGTAAAGCTTTGGATGGAAGAACTCCTTATGAAGCATGGTGGGGTAAGAAACCTACTCTTGATCATTGTAAGGTATTTGGATGTTTAGCATATGCTTATGTTCCTTCACAATTGAGACATAAGCTAGAAGACAAAGCAGAGAAGTATGTGTTTATTGGGTATGATGATAGACAGATGGGTTACAGATTGTGGAGTCCATCCACAAAGCAATTTCTTGTTACCAAAGATGTTACATTTGATGAGCAAAGCACATGGTATACAGGGTCAACAAATGATTATGCAGGTATTGAAGAAATACAAAGGAAAGGGAAGGCAAAAGTAAATATGTATGAAGAAGATATTGAGGATGTTGACTATAAAAGTAAATTGCAGGATAATGTTGAAGATGGGCCAAGATTTGATCCAGAATCAAATGTGGCTGAGACTTCAAGAAGTGCAGAGGTTAGAAGATCCTCAAGGGAAAGAAAAGAGCCTATCAGGTATAGCTATGATACATCTTTTCTAACAACAAAAGATTATGCTTACATTGTGAAGACGGAAGAGGATCCAATCACATATGAAGAAGCTAAAGGAAAATAGAATTGGGAGAAGGCAATGCAAGAAGAGTATGATTCTCTACTTGAAAATGAAACATGGGAATTGGTGCCAAGACCAAAGAATCAGAAAGTCATTGAATCAAAAAGATTTGCAGATGGTAAGGTGTCTAGATACAAGGCTAGACTTGTGGTCAAAGGTTATGCCCAAACTTATGGGTTAGATTATGATGAAACCTTTAGTCATGTTGCTAAGATGTCTACAATTAGATCATTGATGGCTATTGCTGCTTGTAAAGGATGGAAGTTATCACAATTAGATGTGAAGAATGCATTTCTGAATGGATACATTGCAGATGAAGTGTACATGGAGCAACCAGAAGGCTTCATGGATTCAATTGGATCAGATTATGTGTGTAAGCTCAAGAGAGCTTTGTATGGGTTGAAGCAGGCTCCAAGAGCATGGAATACAGGCTTGTTAAGTTCTTGAATGAATGTGGATTTCAAGCATCAAAGGCAGACAATAACTTGCTAGTGAAGGCAAGTGAAAATGGATACATATACATGTGTATTTATGTTGATGATATTATTGTCACAGGTACAGATGCTCAAGGAATCAATGAGCTTAAGAAACAAATAGAGAAGGAGTTTAAGATAAGTGATTTGGGAAACTTGTCTTATTTCTTAGGAATGCAGATTGTATATACTCAACATGGAGTATATGTTACACAAGAGAGGTACTTGAAGAATCTTCTGGTCAAATTCAACATGGAGGATTGCAAGCCTTCAAGTACACCATTGGAGGTAAATCATAAATTGAGCAGGTATGGAGGTGAAGAGTTTAATGACATGAAGAAATATCAGAGTTTGGTAGGTAGTTTAATCTATGCTACCTTGACAAGGCCAGATCTGTCATATGCAGTAGGTGTGTTATCACAATTCATGCATTGTCCAAAGAAGACTCATTGGATTGCAGCTCAAAGGGTACTCAGATGTATCAAAGGAACCCTAAGTGAAGGTCTGTATTATGGATTTACTTCTGATACAAGAATCAAAGTGTTTAGTGATGCAGATTGGGCAGGTGATTCAGATGATAGAATGTCTACTCATGGGTATCTCTGTTATATTGGAGATAAACTAGTTTCTTGGTGCTCAAAGAAGCAACATACAGTTGCTTTGTCATCTACAGAAGCTGAGTATAAAGGAATGGTAGAGGCTGCAAAAGAAGTAATATGGTTAAAAACCTTGTTGAAGAGTTTTGGAACTGATGAGAGTACTCCAATTATTTTTGGAGACAATATGAGTTCATTGTATTTGGTAGCTAACCCTGTTTTTCATGCCAGGACTAAGCATATAGAGATTCATCATCATTTCTTGAGAGAAAAGGTACTTGATAAAGAGATTGAAATGATGTATACTCCAACAAAAGAACAAGTTGCAGATATGTTAACAAAAAGCTTGGATGGACCTAAGCTACAAAGATTCAAGGAGATGGTAGGAGTGAAGAAGAATGGAATAATCACAATTAGTGATTGAGGGGGAGTTGTTGGAACAAACCAATCACAAATTGGTGATTACAAAGAGATTGAAGCAAGTTTATAATCAGATTGAATTGGAAAAAGACACTTGAGAAAGTGAAGAGATCTCAGAAGTGAAGTTTGTATACATATGTACATTACAGGTGGAAATTCTTGTAATCTGAGTATAGATATTCCTTAGGATGATAAGGAGTAATGTAATAGACACAGGATAAGTCTAAAACCATATGTATATAAGTCAATGATGTAAAGAAATAAGTAGGAGAGTCATTAGAGAACGTGTCATAGAGATAGATGTGAAGAGAGTCATCTTCAGAAAATAGCGATGGGTATTTCATAGATTTCTCTCAGCCTGATCATGTGGATTAGAAATCCTTTTGTACACATCTAATCTGGAAGCTAATGAAGCTATGTTCAGAATTTTATGATCGAATTCCTTTTCTACTGTTTTAAGTCAATTTCTGAAGCAGATTTTCTGAAGAAGGAATTTCTTCACTCAGAGAAGTGCTAGTGAAAGTTTTGATAAATGAAGACAATATTTGTGTAAAGTTTGATCCAAACTGATATAGAAGTGTTCTTAACTATTGTATCTTTTACTCATCATGAATTTTGATTAGACTTTTTTTTTCTCTTCTTTTCCTTTATCTTTATATTTGGTAAATTTATCAAAGCATAGATAATGTGAAATTGAGCTTGTACATTTATCTTCAACAATTACGTGTCACATTTATGTCATCTACATATACAGATAGATAGATAAATCCATCATGAGCCTTCTTGATGAACAAAAAAGGATCTGCATTGCTAGATTCGAAGCCTTGTTCTTATAGATAGGTTACCAATCTCAAATTCCAAGCTTTTAGAGCTTATTTTAATCCATAAAATGCCTTTTTAGCATGCATACATAATTATTATGATTAGGGTTTTCAAACCCTAGAGGTTGTGATATGTATACCTCCTTATTGATCCACCTATTGAGAAAAGCATTCTTCACATCAAGTTGAAGTAGCTTCCAATTCCTTTCGATTACTACACTAACCAAAGTCCTAATGGTGGTCATTTTGCCAACTAATGAGAAGGTCTCTTCATAGTTTATGCACTGTGTTTGAGCACATCCTTTAGCAACCAATCTATCTCTGTACTTGCAAATTGATCCATGTGATTTCCTTTTGAGGTTATAGACCCATCTCCATCCTATTACCTTCTAGTTGGTTTACATTGGAATCAACTCCCATGTGTCCATTTTATTTAGAGATTATATCTCCTCTTTCATGGCTTTCACCCAATACGGGTTACCCTTAGCTTCGCCAAATGTTGAAGGTTCCTCGAAAATTGAGTCTTTGGCCAAATAAATGCAATGACTTGTTATAAATGTAGAGTCATATCCATACCTTTCAGGTTGCTTTCTCTCCCTTGTTGACCTTTTAGGAGTGTAATTGGAGAATTCTCCACATTCTTGCATTTTGGCCTTTGCTCTTGACTTCCAAAGCTTATAGTCTCTTCCCTTCTCATCTAGATCATCATCTGATTCTGTTCTTGAGTCTTGCATGTATATTTCATGCTTTCTACATAATAGATGAAAATATGAAACAAGATCATATGGTAAGCTTACCTTTTGTTTGTCCTCATCATACCATGATCTATTTTCTTCAAATACAACATCTATGTTGGTGGAAATTGCTTTGTGGATGGATTATAGAACTTATATCCCATTTGAGTTGAATCATAGACAATCAATATAGCCTTGATTTCCCTTTCATCTAATTTTCCTCTTATTTGTGAAAGTACATGTAAACTATTTTATGTTTTACTTATATGATTTTTTTCTTTTACAGTGAGTTTGATGAAAGAGATAAAAAATATGTACTTAGTTCATTGAAGACAACATCTGGCACTGGTTGGTCTCATAAATGGTGTTTGAAAGAGATGCAGATAGTTATGACACATCATTGTGATAATGCACAATATGCATTTCTTTTATTTGTTATATTTATGTGTGTATCTATCTATCTATCTATACATACACACACAAATATACACACACACATACACACACACACACACACACACACACACACATATATATATATATATATATATATATATATATATATATATATATATATATATATATATATATATATATATATATATATATATATATATATATATATATATATATATATATATATATATATGTGTGTGTGTGTGTGTGTGTGTGTGTGTGTGTGTGTGTGTGTTTACCTATTTGCATCTCTTTTGTCCTACGTATCCAAGGAGCAGGTGCATAAGTCGATTTCTATCAGAACTTGGCCATAACAAGTCCCTCTTGATGTTATTGTTTCAACAAGTCGATTTCTTTCCTCTCAACAAGTCCCTCTTGATGCTATTGTTTTGATGCCATCATCTCATCAAGATACAATGCATATCAGCTAACATGAGGTTCTTGTTGTATCAATACAACACAACTTCCTCAAGAAGGTCTATGGAGCTATGAAATATATCATCTCATACATCGAGAGCTCAAAGCAAAGATGAAGTCAAACCTTGTACCAAGCTTTAAGAATCAAGAAGCTTTCTTGGAGAGTGTTGATGATGATATTGAGATACCATACATTGTGCTTCCTAAGAGGACTAGATTACATGGTGGGTCATATGAGGAACAATAGAGGATGCATCAGCGCATTTTGGGAAGCATTGAGATTCACAAGAGAAATGTGGATCAATGCTTGCATAAATTGACTAGAGGTGAGGAAGAACATAATAGGCCTATTGATATGAAGAAGAAAGAGGCGGATGAGATTGTAAAACTTGAAGAGGAAATAGTCATTGTAGGTGCAAGCTTAGGATTTATGTGGAGTTAACATGTCGAATCTCATCGAGTCTCATTAAATCTATTCGACATGTTCACTCCATATAAATCCTTAGCTTGCACCTGCAATGTTGGGGATATAAGGGTCATGTGACCTTACCCCCATATTCATATATATACATCATTTATAGAGCATTTCCTCAACGAAGATCATTATGTGGATTTCGAGGCTCCCATCCATGTGTGCAAGTATCTCCTCTTCTCTCTCTCTCTCTCCCTCCCTATCTCTATCTCTCTCTCGCTCTCTCTCTCTCTCTCTCTCTCTCTCTCTCTCTCTCTCTCTCTCTCCCCCTCCCTCCCTCCATCTCCTCATTTCTCATCTTGTTCTGCACACCAAAGCCCTTCATTGGTATCAAAGCTTGTCGAAGGATGGTGTGCAAGAAGCTTCAATGGAAGCTTAGGTCACAAGAGGTGAATGTACATATCTGCACCTCTTGATAACTACTCGGTAATTTACCCACAACTCAATCTAGGAAGCTCAGATTGATGCATTTTAAAGTTCTCTGCATAGCTGAAAGAAAGTCTACAACGTACAGAAGGATGCAGATGTTGATTCAAAGTTTTAAAGCATTGAAAATGTGAAAAATGTAGACTGATGTAGAAGACAAATCTATAATCACTTGGATAGCAGGTCAATTTTTGGGTTATAATGTGAGTTTTACAAGTCGGATTCAAGTAGTTGGACTTGGTGTGCATAGCATGGAAAATAAGCTACAATTTTCTAGGAGAATACAGTCTAGATTTTGAGTGTTAGCTCACCAAAAGTGCAAAATATAGAGCAATAGTGTTGTAGGTGAAGGTGAAATTGATAACAGATGCTTTTTTTGTGCATATCTTGAGCTATACACCTTTGATTGAGGTGTTCTATATATCGATACATAGCCAAGAAAGGGTTCTTGAAGATAGAATCAATCTCTTCTTGCATACCTTTCTGCCATACGGGACTTTGTAGTGCATGTTGAATACTAGTTGGTTCAATCTCAACTGAAGTTAGTGCTAAAATGTTATGAATCTCAAAAACTTTTGTGTAATTTACCTGGTCTATTTGTTGTCTCATTGTTTGAATTTTGGTTCTTCTAGTGTATTCCTTTATACACTATCCTTCCAGGTTTGAAATAACCACTTTGGCATATCTTTGAAAAATGGTGGAATCCTTTCTCATTCTTGAGTATCTATTTCTTCTAGAACTCAAGAACCTTCTCCAACTTCTTGAGTTGGAACTTCAAGAGGTACTGATGATGGACTAGGTACTGATGATGGACTAGGTACTGATGATGGACTAGGTACTGATGATGGACTAGGTACTGATGTGGGTAATCTAACTCTCTCTTCAACTTTATCAAGTGAATCTCTTAGGGCTTGAGAAGGTTCATCAACCCTCTTATATGCCTTAATGCAAGAATCCAAATTCTTCCTTCTAAAAAATGCATACCATTTGTTTTTGTGAATTCTGGAATCTCTTCCTTCTTATCATAAACTTGAATTTCTGCAATATATGCATTGTGCAAGAGTAGGATATCACTTGTATCTGAAACATAGAATATATATCATTTGCTTTCAATTGCATGACCAATAAAGACAAGTTTAATGGCTTTTACATTAGGTTTACCACGATCCTTCTTCTCAATGTGAACATAAGCTAGGGAACCAAAAACTTTGAAGTAACTCACATTGGGCTTTTTCCCATAATATTTTTCATAAGGTGTAATGACCTTTAAAGTTTTTTTGGAAGACCTATTTAGAATGTGATTAGTTGTATGTACTACATCAAACCAAAACTTTGGAGAAAGCTTCTTGGATGAAATCATACTATGCATCATCTCAACAAGTATCCTATTCTTTCTCTCTGCAACAACATTCTATTATGGCATGTAAGTAATAGTGAGTTGATGATACATACCTTTGTCTTCAACAAAAGAGTAAAAGTCTTTAGGAATGTTCCTCCTCCTCTATCAGCTCTCAAATTTTGGATCTTTGACTAACTTTCATTTTCAACCATAGCTAAGAATTTCTTAAAAGTAGGAAAAACCTCTGACTTCACTTTAAGATCGTAAATCCATGAATATCTTGAGAAATCATGAATGAAAGTAACAAAGTACCTAAAACCTTGAATAGAATTTGTTCTTATCAAACCATTCACATCTGAATGTGTGATCTGTAACTTCCTTGTGGTCATGATGTATCCATGCTTCTTGAAAGGAAGTTTGTGAATCTTTCCTTCAAGATATCCTTCACATGATTCTGCATCATTTGGTAAAGCAAAAGTAGGCAAAAACTCTACCATACCTTGATCTTTGATATGCTTGAGAGCTGTGTAACTCATATGACCAAATCTCTCATGCTACATCTTCATGTTCTCCTTAGATGTTGTAGACCTAGTAACATAAGCATGACTTATTTTGGATAACACAAACAAGCCACTTTTGTTTTCATCTTGAAGTAGACAATGCTTCTCATAAGGTGAGAGGAAATGACATGATTCTTTCTTAAATAACTTCATAACCATCTGACAAGAAAGTAGAGATAGAGCAAATTCTTCTTCATGTCTAGAACATAAAGAACATTAGAAATTGTGAAATTTCCACTTGCTTTGGACTTAAGGTTCACTTCTCCAACACCTACAACATCCATCATGACCATCTACAATGGTCACTCTTCTACTTGAAGGGTTAGTAAGAGAAGAAAATACCTTTTGGCAACCTATCATATGCTTAGTAGCTCAATAATCATAAATCCAAGGATTATCTGAGATTGCATTTAATGTTGCCTAATAAAAAACTACTTCTTCAATAGTAACACATGCATATGAGTCTACCTTTGAAGATTTAGGTTTTGGATCATCTTTAGCACTATTACCTGATGCTTTCTTCTTTTCATAAAAAATCCTTATTTTTCATTCTGCTATGAAATGACATGGTTCTTTACAATAATGGCATACTCTTTGCTTTGAATCAGATATAGTCGAAGAATCTTCTTTTGGTGTAGAGGAAGCATTAGGGGAAGGACTTGAAGACTTAGGATTAGAATACTTACTTTCATTCTTGGATTGTGGACTGTTTCTCTCCTTCTTTGTCTCCTTCTTCTTCTTTCCCTTCAATGATGATAACATGGCTTCATCATTCTCTTCCATACCCTTTTATTGATCTTCATCTTATATGTAAACTTATATTTACTTCTATTTCAAGTGAAAAAAATACAGGTAGGAGTCACATAAAGCTCTCATCTATCTTTTAAACTCTAACCCATGCCTCAATCATACTATATTCTCTCAGGTTATATGTGGCACTCTAACCCTAGGCTACCTACGCATGTCCTCATAGGCACCTCTATTGTGCTCTCATGAGCTTGAAGTGGTATAGGGGTCCTGAAAATAAATAGAAAAAAATGAATAAAAACATGTGTTATAATATCATTAAAAATATTAATTTATAAAAAGAAAACATACCTATGGGAAGATAAATCTCTTCCTGCAAATGGAGCCACAGAGGAACTTCCTCTGGCCGCTAGGTAAGCATCTATATGATAAAGTCTAAATCCTCATCAAGTATGTCTGCATACTCATGCATGACAGCCCCTAAGGAATCAGGCGCAACTTTCCCTCTCATAAGAATCTTTATGAGAGTAAGTTTCACCTTTCTCTCTCTACTATGATCCATAATATCTATACATATAAAACAAAATGGATTAGAAATATATATATATATATATGTGTGTGTGTGTGTGTGTATGTATGTGTATGTGTGTATGTATATATATGTATATGCATATGTATGTATGTATGCATGTGTGTATGTATGTGTGTATGCATGTTTATGTGTGTATGCATGTGTGTATGTATGTGTGTGTATATGCATGTATATGTGTGTGTATGTGTATGTAGGTGTATATATGAGTATATGTATACGTGTATATATGTATGTGGGTGTGTATGTATGTGTATGCATGTATGTATATATGCATATGCATTTGTATTATGTATGCATATGTATGTATGTGTGTGTACGTGTATGTGTGTGTGTGTGTGTATATATATATATATATATATATATATGGGTGTATGTATATGTGTGTATGTATATGTGTATGTATGTGTGTGCATGCATATGTATGTATAGTGTTTGTATGTGTGTTGTGTATGCATGTTTGTGTATGTATGCATGCATGTATGCATGTATAAGAATGCATATGAGTATGTATGCACATGTGTGTATGTATGCACATGTGTATGTATGCACATGTGTGTGTATGTATGCACATGTGTGTGTATGTATATGTCTTTGTATGTATGTGTGTGTATATGTGTGTGTATGTGTGTGTATGCATGTGTTTGTAAACTGTGTATTGTGTGTGTATATGTGCATATGTTTGTATGTATGTGTGTCTATGCATATGTGTGTATGTATGTGCATGTGAGTGTATGTGTGTGTATATATGCATATGTGTGTGTATGTGCATGTGTGTGTATGCATGTGTGTATGTATGTAGGCATATGCATGTGTGTATGTATGCATGTGAGTGTATGTGTCTATGTGTGTGTCTATATGTCTAAGTATTTGTGTGTGTGTGTGTGTGTATATATATATATATACATATATATATATATATATATATATATATATATATGTGTGTGTGTGTGTGTGTGTGTGTGTGTGTATGTATATATATATATATATATATATATATATATATATATATGTATGTGTGTGTATATATATATATATATATATATATATATATATATATATATATATATATATATATATATATATATATATATATATATATATATATGTGTGTGTGTGTGTGTGTGTGTGTGTGTGTGTGTGTGTGTGTATACGTGTATGTGCATGTGTGTATCTATGTGTGTATGTTTGTGTAACTATCTATATGTGTATGCATATGTGTGTACATGTATGTATGCATGTAAGTGTATATATGCATGTGATTGTATATGTGTGTATATGCATGTGTGTGTATGTATGCATGTGAGTGTGTGTGTGTGTCTAACTGTGTGTATGTATATGTGTGTGTCTAATTGTGTGTATGTATATGTGCAACTATCTATATGTGTATGTGTATGTGTGTGTATGCATATATGTGCATTTGTGTATGTGTGTATGCATGTATGTGTGTGTATGCATATGTATGTATGTATGTATGAGCATGTGTGTGTATGCATGTGTCTATGTATGTATGCTTGTGTGTGTATGCATGTGAGTGTATGTGTGTATATGTGCAGCATATGTGTGTGTATGTGCATGTGTGTATTCATGTGTGTGTATGTATGCATATGAGTGTATGTATGCATGTGAGTGTATGTGTGTGTGTCTATGTGTGTGTATGTATATGTAAGTATCTCTATATGTATGTGTATATGTATGTATGTCTATGTGTGTGTGTGTATGTGTAAGTATCTATATGTGCATGTGCATGTGTGTGTCTATATGTGTGTATGTATGTGTAAGTATTTATATGTGTATGTTTATGTGTGTATATGTATGTATGCATGTAAGTGTATGTATACATGTGAGTGTATATGTGTGCCTATGTGTGTGTATGTATGTGTAAGTATCTGTATGTGTATGTGTGTGTATGTGCTTGTGTTTATGTATGTATACATATGCATGTGTGTGTACGAATGTATGTGAGTATGTATGCACATGTGTGTGTATGCATATGTATGTATGTATGTGCATGTGTGTGTATACATGTATCTCTGTATGTATGCAGATGCATGTGTATGCATATGTGTGTATGTATGCATGTGAGTGTATGTGTGTGTGTGTGTCTGTGTGTGTATGTATATGTGCAAGTATCTATATGTATATGTGTGTGTGTATATGTGTATATGTGCAAGTATCTATATGTGTATGTGTGTGTATGCATATGTATGCATTTGTGTATGTGTGTATATGTGTATGTATGTGTGTGTATATGTTTGTATGTGTGTGTGTATGCACATGTGTGTGTATGCACATGTGTGTGTATGCACATGTGTGTATGTATGTGCATGTGTGTGTATGCATGTGTCTATGTATGTATGCATATGCATGTGTGTGTATGTATATGTGCAAACATCTATATGTGCATGTGTATATATACTCTATGTGTGTGTATGATTTTGTGTGTATATGTGTGTATGTATGTGTGTGTGCATATGTGTATATGTGTGCATGTGTGTGTATGCATATGTGTGTATGTATGTGCATGTGTGTGTATGCATGTGTGTATGCATATCTGTGTATGTATGTGCATGTATCTTTGCTCATTCGATCACTCATGTGCTCTCGCTTTCTCACTTGATCCTGGCACAAATATACCGGGACAAATCCAAATTTCTTTTTCAATACATAGGGCATCACTTATGCGACACTAAAGCATCACAACCAGTTTGCGATCGTCGTTAGGCATGTCGCTAAGTTTCGATGCTCATAGTGACAATAATTATAAGCCTTGCTTATGTGACGCTCCACATCGCTTATGCGACACTCTCGATTTTTTTTCTTTCTTTTGCAGTGTCGCTTATGCGATGCTATCTAACACAAGCATCGCATAAGCGACAATTCTTGCTTTTTTTTCAATTGAGGATGTCGCTAAGTCCCCTTTATTCTTGTAGTGGTACCCATGAGACCTACTTTATCTCACAAGAGGAGAGGTTAGACTAGTTTGACATAGACTTACAAGTGCCCAAAGGCGACATCACAACTGATTTGGACTCGATTACACATGCCTGAAGACTTGATTTAGATGTTTTGCTAGCGAGGAGGGTCGAACCCTTGCCCTCACCTCAAGAAACAAGGGACTCAACCGTCTGACCCAACATGCTCGAAAATGACTTCTTTAAACAAATTGATTACTATTCATCAAAAGAAAGTACTATGGATTTTAATATGAGAATCATAAGAATCGGACATACGGGGTATGCGCAAGTAGGGTTGAATGAGCAATTTCACATAAGTCACGAGATGCACCGTTCCCCTCTAAAATTAAGAGGCACCCCTCCAAATTTAAGAGGCACGACATTGAGAATCACATTGAAGTTAGAACTCGCAACAAAAAAATACGCACATGGACTTTTCATCTTTTTCTTCATGCTGTAGGATTTGACTTGCTATCCAAATACAACGGCTTTATGAACGTGTTTGCATATCTACGAGGACGGCAGCTCGAAGACCACCCCAATGACAGATCATGGTTGAATTTCCACCAGTACATCAAATGGATACAGCAGTTTGGCCTTTTAGGAGGAACGGAACGGCAGCTCGAAGACCACGCCAATGACAGATCATGGTTGAATTTCGGGTACTTAATCTGCTACATCAAATGGATAAACCAGTTTGGCCTTTTAACCCTTCTCGGAAGCGTCCTGCTTTGAGCTTCCTGCGCCAGAGTATGGCTAAAGAGGGTGAATGGAGATTATTTCTGCAGGGATTGCTGATGCTTGGCATAGCGATGGCGTCATTTGTGAGCCAAATAATCGCCCACTGTGAACAAGCTTTCGTAGCTCGTGTAACGGCAAGCAGCATGGACTACAGAAACCTATATTACACAGTTACTGGGATCAGCATTGGGACGCCGACTCCGCAGCCATTGGAGGTTCTGCTGTCCACAGAGGTGACGGTGTATCCTTGGGTAGAATGCGGCTATAACAGCTCGACGCTTATGTACCAGTGGGGGAAGTCTACAACATACCGTCCGGATCATGGGTGCTCACATGGCATGCCTTGTTTCTCTCCTTTGTCCCCGTTCGACAACTACACGGGAGCGATTCTCTACGACAGGTTCTCTCTGCATACAACACGAGGATGGTTCGAGGACATCACGAGGGTCGTCCCAGACATGGCGTTCGCCTGCGCGCCCAAAGAGACGGTTGCCACTCTTCCGGTGAGGGGGGTCGCCCCTTTCTCTGCCGCCGCCCATGGTCTGCCCGCTCAGATTTACGCCAATTCCGGCACACCGAGAAAGTTTGCTTACTGCCTACCATTCGTCGGGTCGTTTCCTGCTCCAACACCTCTTTTCATCGGAGATTGCATCAACTATATGTTCGGATCTCAACCATTCAAGGTCAATATCACGGCACGCCTTCGCGATCCATTTCCATTAAAGCTCGACGAGAGCGGCCTGCTGTACATGGGCGTCACTGACATACGCGTTAACAGGGAACTGGTCGACAGAGGCAGTGGAAAGTTGCTGAAGCTGAGGATCAGCACCACGGAGCCGTTCACGAAGCTCTCTCATCACGTCTACGTTGCCGTGCGCAACAAGTACAGAGAGAAGGCGAAAGAGCTGGGGTTGCAAAGAGTGAGGACACCCAGTGGGCTACCATTCGACACCTGCTTCAGTTATTCATATGATCTTCTGGTTAACTCCAACGTGCCTCTAATACAGTTCAGCCTTCTGGCTTCCAGTCGGACATGGGACATTGAAAGTAGCTGGTCATTGATAAGGGTCGACAATGTTTCATGCTGGGCGTTCCTCAACGCTGGCCGGGGTCAGCCTCCCGTACTGGGCATCTTTCAACAGCAAGACCATCTCATGGAGTTCGACATAGAACGGAAGACCCTAAACTTCATCAAGATGAGCGACAATGGCGCTTCATGCAGCAGCTTTGATTTCTAGCAGAAGCACGGGAAATGCAGTTTCACTGGTTAATAAGACCCATGTGATCTGTCTGTTAATGACATTCTTAATCTGTTTTTTCTCGTGTTAATGACATTCTTAATCTGTTTTTTCTCGCATTGTCTGTGCTTAATCTTCAAGTATTTGATAATGTAAGGATGGGGAACTGTATCGATATTAAGATCACTTGCACTATGAGAATACTTCACATGGATTTCAACTTAATACTCTGTCTCTAGCTGTGATGCATCTTTATTGTTTATCTAGTTTAGAGCAAGTTTTGATGTGAATTCCCTAACATGATACTGCCAGCATTTGTGTGCCGTTGGTGCAGCATTTGTATGCCATTGGTAACATCATTCCTGAAGAGGGTTTTTAAAACCGCGCGCATGTGCTTGCACTCCAGCAAAAGAATAGCGACGTGTCCGAGTCCTCGTCGCCTAGTGGCTGACGCATTGAAGTTATGGGAAGAAGCCCTAAGTTCAGTTCAAGACTTGGCTATGAGATTTTCATGATGGGTGCCTCTACATTACATTACTAGCTTACCTGTGTGAGTGTGTATTAATTTCCGTACTCTCAAAAAATACAAGAATAGATACGAGCTATATTTTGCATGTATCAATATATATATATATATATATATATATGAAGTTTGGCCGGAAGCCTCATTTTTCAAGGCTTCAATGTATCGAAAGAACCATTGTACAACTGAAGGGCATTATATCTATGATATTTTCCATATCCTACAAATCAAAAGTTAGACCACTATCACAAGAAAAAGGCTGTCAAATCAAAGGTTAGACCACTATCACAAGAAAAAAGTTGTCTGAAAGCATCTAGTTTCAACAGTCGAATGCATTACAAGAATAAACTGGCCATGCTAACCCATGCATGTCTAATAAAGTGATGTCCAAATGATTCCACTTCGCATTTTCTCTATTGCCTTGGAAAAGTTTCATTACACATTTTTTCTGTTACTTTGGGAAAGTTTCTTGTGAATTGATTTG
>CM035423.1:107060263-107207763 GCA_020310875.1 Ceratopteris richardii
TTGTGTTGTGCAGTTACCTAATGGCGTTCCTTTATATTTTACCTCGATTTCTTTAGGAAAGAAAGAAGGAAAAAAATAAACGTGAACATAGGAAAGCATGTGTTTTTATTATATACATCAAACATGGGTGCATTTACTCTCAAGATGTACGTGATATCAATCCCTCGCACAAGGGAACTAAATTATAGCAGGATTTATATGTGCATATAGGTATAGGTATGTGTCAAGGAAAACTAAATGTATCTCTATCAGTTTCATGATTCATAGGCGCAATGCTGCATGTAGTCGTATGAAGAAGGAAGCAAAATTTTATTTGAAACAAAGTGTTGTGAACCTTTACGAAACCTATCAGACATTAAGAGTCATATGTTTCCATCCAAGCTCCATTTTTGAGATCTCATGAGTGCCACTTGCCCACTCGGTGTGCACCTCCATCCTTGTCTGTTCAATTGTATCTGCACTCCTTTGCATTAATCTTCCAGTTATTTCACAAACAACAGTTCCGGAAATGAGCATTGTGCCTGATGCTTCAACTCCAACTTTAGCTTCAGCAAATTTTGAGTACTCACCAGAACCATCATCTGCCATAATAAGTGAAATCCCAACCGTCTGAACACCATCCCTCAATGTAGTATCATATCTTGATATGTAAGGTTTGATTGTGTAAGAAGATGAGCTAGATCGTAATGGCACATGTTCAGTAATAGGCTGCAACACTATGTGTGAGCAGCAGGTGCGATGAACATGAATTTTCATCTCGCCTACGGAGGAAGAACACATCCTTCATGCATGAACCTGACAGCCCTTTTGCGCCCTGTTAAGGCTTACATAATATTGCTAAGAAGAAAAACCACCGTCGAACATTAAACTCCTACCAAGAGAACTCTTCTTCATCATGCCCTATTGTCCCTCACTCAACAACTTGCCCCCTTGAGAGAAGAGGTCCTCCAAATAGGAAAAATTATATATTCCCAGTTAAAAACTTCCATGTTTCTTGCGAGAACAAAATATGCCAGAACTTCCTTCTGTCACTACGATGCCTTCTTCTTCCAGAGCCATCCTTTTCCTTCCTTGCCCTCCTCTCATAGCATCTTCCTGCTCCTCTCAAAAAAGGTAAGGTTTTCGTTAAAACGCCAGAAGCCGCCCATTGAAAATACAAGGCTAGGTTCCCCCAAATAGCACAGCGGCCGACTCCCCTTTTCTTTGAGAGCCTGACAAAATTTCCCCTTTCTTTCACAGCCTAGTTGGGTTTTCCCCTCCCATTGCCCTTCGAGAACATGTAGCCCTCCAAAGCAATGGAAATCCTCCCCCCGAAGTTGAGTTTCAGATCCCATTAATATCAGCTATGAAAACACTATTTTTAGGCACGATCACGTGGGAACACCAAATGGATATCTCTGCTCCACAATCCATGCCCACCTTCTCAATCGAAGCCTAAAGTGGGAACAAAGCAAAAATTGCATTTGCTTCCAATATTTCTCCTTCTCCTGCTACTCGATGCCCCTTGAAGCCTTGTTCCAAGCTTGTAATTGGTACCTCTACATTGACTGTAATTTTAGCCTTCAAAACGCGACTAGAGTGCCATTGCCATATATGAGCCAAATTAAAAATGTGGCACACCACTACCATACACATACTCAGAGGGATCAAAACATCTATATCTATAGTTCTGCAACAAAGCACATTCGTGAAATGAGACAAATTGACATGATATTTATAAACAATAACTAAAAACACCAAACCAAGTTTATAAGCTTACCTTATCGTAGATGCTCCCATGAAATGACTGCACCCTGTTCCTCTAAGTCCTCCAACAGTGCAACCAATCCATGACAATATCCATAAGCTTCCTCAGCTCGTGTCAGAGGACGACCCACTACTAACTCCTATAACAAATATGCAAAACATTAGATGAACATACGTGATCTACTTAACACAAGAAAATTCAATAATCGAAATAATACGTATAAACTCGTGATGCATGGTGTCATATCTGCTGCTACCCGAATATGACGGTCCGACCATATCTAGACATATGGCCGCCACATCTCGTTGTTGGCGATATCGATCAGGAGTCTGCTATTGCTCATCCTGAATCGTATCCCACTCCTCAGCCTCTAACCATACAGGCTTTGGTAAGCCTACTCTGAAAGCATCACAAGCCTCGAATCATCGATGGGACATCACCTCACATGTCGTGTGCTAAATCCACTCTAAGTTGATAATAGGATACCCGGGTGTTGGTTGGTTGTTGTGGAAGGATTCCATAGCCTTCACACAACTAAAATGAAGACTAACTAGCAAGGCCACACACTAGGAGAGAGAGATGTCTTTCCACCCAACCAACCCCTCCAATATATAGCTCCAAGTCCAAGGGGGTAAGTCCCTCTCAAGGGGACATGTGTATCTTCCATCACATGGGTCCCTAAGGTGGTCACATGGTTTCCAAGCTTAGGATATCACATGAAATCACATGGCTTTTAAAACAAGACTCTCCAATCTCTCATGTACAAATCAAGTGGCTAGGAGAAGCTTCCAATCAAGCCTAAGGTACTCAACCTTAGAGAATTAGCCCTAAGGTTCAAGAACCATCTAAAAGGGGTAAATAAACCATAAATCCAAGGTTTCACACCTAGAAACCCAAGGGTTCTACCCCTTAGACCCATGTAATTATACAACATTCTCCCCCCCCCCTTAAAAGCATTTCCGTCCTTGGAAATGAGTGGAGATATATACCTTGGGGTATTCCCCCGTGCTCCATGATCAATCTCAAGCATCATGGCTTTCATCTCTCTAAGTTTGCCTCTTAATTCAAAAGGGGAGTTCTACCCCGACTGAATTTTAAAAGAGGAGAACCCATGTGTGGTCTAATTCCCTACACCAATCATTCAAAGTTCCATCTAGTTTGCATTCGAAAAAGAACTGAGTCGAATGCAAAGTATGGAAAGAATGAAAAGGGTGGAAGAGAACATCCCTGCCTATTTCCTTTGTTTAAGCTATGTGTCATCTGGGTCCATAGCTCAAATATGTGAATTAGGTGAATATAAAGTGACTTCAACAAAATTACTACCTTGGTCCATTGCTTTGCATCACTTGTGCATGGACCTAGCAAAATAGATGAATGCTACTTGAGGTCAGATTCATCTCTGAAGTTAGAATCTAACTTGCTCTAAAAGGAAGATGAATCTTACATAATCCCTGCCCAAATCAATCTCTTTTAGTGAAATGGGTGGATTTTCTTGTTTGCAATTCGACTCCAATAAATCTAAATAGAGGGGAATTTCATTATATAATAGAATGTTAAAGGTGGATTACCTAGTTTTTACAAGGATACAACATCCTCTTTATCTATAGAGAGAATTTGAATAGCTTACCAAAAGTGGATTCAATGTTCTTTCAAAACTTTACGTAGTTTTGAGAACCCACTTTAAGGGACTAGGATCCATAGGGATTAATCTAACTATTATAGATTCCAATTAATTGAAACCTATTTTACTTGTTCTTCCAAAAATATTAAGATCTTTATAACTACGTCCCAAGATGGGAACTCATAGTGTAAAAGATCTTTAAGGTCATAAGTAAAAATAGATTATCCCAATCATTTCTTCACTGCTTAATCCTTACGGATCTTTAGTTGGATCTCAAACCTTAAAGGTCTTCTTGACCCTTCCAGAGTTCTCTCCCTTATATTCTCAATCTTTTAAAGATGTCCTATGTTGACATCTTTCTTATTCTTCAATTGTCTTGAAATATCAAGTATCCAAAAGATGATCTTTCTGAGCTTTCTTTCAAGCTTGGTATAAGATCATTTTTATGTTCCTTGAATTTCAAGTCATACTTTGGTATGAAGCTTTTAGAGCTTCATCATTTGGAGTTTACCTTCAAACTCAACGAAGTTGATCCTCTCCTTTTTTCTAACTCTCTATGAGAGATAGATCAGATCCTTTCGTATCTTGTTAGAATAATTCTTCATTCCTTTGAGAGGATAATTGAAGAAGATGTCAATTCCTAGACATTATCTTCTTGATGTATTCCATTGGATCATGAGTCCCTTTTTCTTCTGGCCATCAAGAAAAAGTACTCAACGGGATTCAATGCCCACTGTCCCATACCAGTGGGTTCCTCATCCAATCCACATAACTTTGTCTCTATATTTTCTCACCTTTTCTGTCCTTATAAATGCCCTTCATACAATGGTACCAAATTTATAAGAGCAAGGACTAAGGTGCTTAGATTACATCACCTCTAATCTTACTTAAATATTTGGTTAACCATTAATGTGGTGTGACTTATCTTATCAAACTTAAAGCTTGACTTGATCTTTACCTTGCTTGGGTCTTTTGGCTTTTCTTCTCTTCTTTTGCCAAAATAAGAGATAAGACTAAGTCTTTCTCTAATAGATCCCTTCATGTTCAATGCTTTACCCATGGGTTTTACTTGGGGATCTAGCTATTATGCTTCATACAAGAAGCCATACTCCTTAGGTCTATACTACAGGAATCCATAACGTATGTTATGTTATCTCCATAAAGCATCAATATGCTTTATAGCTCATCCAACTTCTTTTCCACTTAGGATTTATACAATCCTTATGGTGTATGCAAGCCTTCTCTTGCATTGGGGTTCTTTGAGAATTCCCAATCTTTGAGAACTTCATTTCATTGGAAGATGTAATGAAAGATATATGAAGGACTAGAATAAGAGGAAGTAGTTCAACTTTATCTATTTCTTGCATATCTTTTACCTTGCAATACCCTATTTGGTCTTTTCAAGGCATAAGATACAAGTTCTTGGGGACTTTCTCCCTTCCTTAAGAGTTTTCATCCTCGAAAACTACCTGAGAGTAAATTGAAAATTGTGCTCTTTCAAAAGTATTTGAAAGAGTTTATTTTCAATCTTTTATTGTTCCCCCTGTTTAAAAGAACTATCAAGAGCTTTTTATGCTTTTTTTTTTCCAAGCATACGGAACAAATGTCCGAAAGTTCAAGTTGAGATTACCCACAAATTTGATGTTCCATACCACCGAATTTACTTCAGTGGTAGTGTAAACCTAGATGTCCCATACCATCCGGCTTACACTTCCACTTTGGTAAAGGTAACTTTAGCTTGAGTTTTGGGATAAAACCTTCTTCTAATCAAGCCATGTATTACTTATTGGACTTGTAAGTGTTATTTCCATTGCAGAGCATATGTATTGCCTATTCTAAAATGTACTTTCAACTTACCAAGTCTCAATTGCAACTTGATAAGACTAGTGTCAAAAAATTGGCTTTTCAATTATTACTTGATTCAGATATACTCTACAAGATCCGTTTCATGTCACTTGATGATAGAGCTAGTTTATATCTCAACTAGATATCATCTCTTATGACATAATCAGTAATCTAAGAAAGAATAATTGATTTGCCAATCAAATCTCTATGTTGAAGAAGATGGTAATTCCATTTACTATATAGTCCTTTATTTTCTAGGACATTAGAAAATGGTACTTAGGGTTTATTACCACCCTTGAGTTTTGCCTTTTCTTCATGCCTTGCATTTGAAGAAAAATGTAAAGCTCCAAATAGTTATGTAGTTCTTTCAAACAAAGAACTTTTCTTGAACAAAAACTTTCATCTTCCAAAACTAAGACCATATTTTCTCTTCCTTAGAGCTTTGAGAAAATAATGCTCTAAGTTACCACCATTTTATTGTGGTTTTAAGAGAGAAATTTTTTGTGTTACTACCTTAAGTGTATGGCCTTGCTGATCAGGCATGCCATGGGCTTTTATGGAATTTAAACTTCCATAAGAGGGATTTTTAAGGTAGTTCAAGAAGTTAGGATTATTTGGACTAAGCCAAACTTAAAGGAATTAAATGGTTTATAGTGGCCAATTGGCCTTATCACCATTCTTCCTAGAAACTAATAAAATCAAATCCTACTTAACTTCAAGAACTTAATCACCCTCTCTACTCAAAAACCCATGTAATATATTCCAAATGCATAGTTTAGTGTATGCCAAAATATTTACAACTTTATTGAAAAAGGTGTTGCATGCATAAGGTTCATAAGTTGAACCCCTCCTTAAAGCATGCAAAAGTTCTAATTCAGAACTATGTTCCTCCAACGGATGGTGCAAAATTTCCATGAAACTTAGTATATGTCAGTTTCAACAATGCATTTAGATGCATTCTTCCTAACCATGACCGTTTTTATGCACCTCCAACTCTTCTTTTCAAAGCAATGAACTTGATGCATAGTGCAACTTATTTTCATGATTGATTGTCGATGTGACCACAAAAACTGGGCCATCTAAATATATGCATCTACTTCCGAGTCATGTCTATTATGACATGCACTGTATGTTCTTTAATTTGCAAAGAAAACAAAAAAGGTGCAAATAATTACCTGAAAATTAAGCTTCGTCCATCCTTTGACTTTATTTTAGGGTTCTCACGGTGTTGAAGTAGGCTTGGGCTATTATGCTCCTTCCCTCTCCATCTTGGAACTACATACTTACTTGTATGTCCAAAGTGCATGTACTTCCAAGACCATGCCTTGAATTTATGTATGGATACTAAAGGGTGCAATCCTTATGTATAACTATGCACATGCTTCCTTTATACTTGGAAAGAAAAATAACCTTTGAAATAGAACAATGATCTTATTCTTACATGTGCTAGCATTTTGCATAGGATTGCCTTTTGTGTATGAGAAAAGTATATACATAATGCATACACTATCAATCTATCATGCATGATATTCGTGTAAATGGTTCACATACATGATTCTTAACTTCGTATATCATAAAATAATTCATGACATAAAATAAAAATTCAAAAGGAGCATAATTTTAAGAATACATAACCTTCATTCCAACCTTTTTGGGTTGGAATGCCTGACGATGGCGGCGCTGCCTTCTCAGCGTTTGTTAGTTCCACTGCTTCCATTGCTATGCATGGTATGTCGTTTAACACACATGAGGCGCCACTTCCTCGAGGCACTGCCTGAACCTCTTGAAGCGAACGCCCATTGCCACCTAGAAGAGGTCCATACGAAAGAATCCGATTAGTGTGGTAGAATGGCTGAGAATGGCGACGATGCCTTGTGACAGTCTCTCTATCAAACCAAATGGCTCTCAGATAACAGTGTTGAATCATCACTCTTGCCGCAGTTGTTGCAGCAGGATGCGGAGGCATTCGCGCTCCCGATCTTCAATCATTCAGACTACTGAATATGGCCCCTCATCGCCTCAACATAGCTCTTTACCATCTACCTACGAGGGAGGCGAACCATCTGAGATTCAAGATGGTTGTCTCAAGATCTTGAACGAAGCTGCGTCGTAATGAAAAATAGATGGAGTGTTTCAACCCATCTGGATGATGAGGTGAGTTAGCAGAACTATCCTATGACTACATCAATCTACTTATCACGTATTAACTATAGAAGATGTGAGGAGTTGTCGACATGCATTCAAAACCCAGTTATAGCGTATATTATGAGGTCTCAGCTATGGCGGGTTCTTCCCATACTCTGCGCGTCAGCTAGCTCTGGCCTCATGGCAGCTGAAAAACCACGTAGTCAACCACACAGGTGGCCTATGTACAACCGCTATACATGGAGAGAAGTGCTTAAAAGAAACACATCACTTCTATCACGGGCAGCATTTGTGGGCACAGACAGCACTTCGGGCAGAGATCAGGCCTGCGTGCAAACGTGGATAGAGCTGGAAACGGCGGGCTCTGACTCATGGCGGTCTCTTTTAGAAGAGAAAAAACTCAAAAAATGTTATGGCATGAGGTACGTGGAGCCAAAATCCCATATTCGAAGACTTCAGCATCCTTTCGCTCTATAAAAGAAAGGCGCTGCCAATGTATAGCTCAAATTGAGGAGAGAGAGAAGCGCTCGCATAGCTTCATCTCTCATTCATATCAGTGAGTCTATAGGGTTCCTCTATTAAGAACGGGACTGCCCATCGGTTGGCTGGTGTGGCCCAATGGGAGGGGGATCACCCGCTGGTCTTTTTAGATCTCTTAAGAAAAAAATCTGAGCTTCCCTCGACGGTAGTAACTTGGAAAGAGAGCAGATGCACACGATCGGTAGCAGTTACTCATGCGAACTAAGGAGGGCAAAAAGAATTCTATATCCTAATGAAATCTAGCTCTGATACCACTGTTGTGGAAGGATTCCATAGCCTTCACACAACTAAAATGAAGACTAACTAGCAAGGCCACACACTAGGAGAGAGAGATGTCTTTCCACCCCTCCAATATATAGCTCCAAGTCCAAGGGGGTAAGTCCCTCTCAAGGGGACATGTGTACCTTCCATCACATGGGTCCCTAAGGTGGTCACATGGTTTCCAAGCTTAGGACATCACATGAAATCACATGGCTTCTAAAAGAAGACTCTCCAAACTCTCACGTACAAATCAAGTGGCTAGGAGAAGCTTCCAATCAAGCCTAAGGTACTCAACCTTAGAGAATTAGCCCTAAGGTTCAAGAACCATCTAAAAGGGGTAAATAAACCATAAATCCAAAGGGTTTCACACCTAGAAATCCAAGGGTTCTACCCCTTAGACCCATGTAATTATACAACATTGGTACTCCTGATAGATCATCTCTGTGATATATTTTTTACGATCTTTATCTTGTTCACACCATTTCAACATGATAAAGTATCCAAATTGTATAGAGCAAAGCTATCATATGTGTTGATGCATGATCTTCCGATCAATCTATCACTAGAGCTCCATCATGTATACAATATACCTTGGACTCATCATGATCATGAGCACTCCAAGGTATACATGGTGTACCACATAGCATACCATGTGGCATACCTGCATCTAAGGTACTCACTCTAAGAGTAGAAGAGGGAGACACAACATCCGTCGCACCACCTCCACAATATCCACCTCCTTCAGAGCCACCTATAGATCCACTTCTGAAACCTCCTCCTCTAGAGTATGACCTCGATTGAGATAGGTCAGCACCTATATCGCATTGAGGTGTTGAACACATATATCAACTACTGGAGCCACTAAGTGATGGATAAGAAGGCAGTCATGGTAGACTCATAAAGCCACGAGTACCTCCGATGGGAGTAGCCCCACCTATGGGAGTGATGCTGATGGAAGTGACACCGGTGAGAGTGAGGCTGGCAGGAGTGAGGTAAGGGAGAGTGCTCCCATGAGTGATTCAGTACTATGACATGGCAGCCATATAAGTGAGAGGTACCTGAGATATAAACTCTAAGAATTGCTTCTCTATCATGGGATACAGAGTGACTGAAGGATTGTCTCCCATCGTACTCTACAACAAAAAACTCAAATAATTAGCATACGATAATAATGGTAATATAGAAAAATAGTAGTGTACAAAAAAGTATAGCAAAAAAAATAAACACAAATTAGTACATACAAGTATTTTCTTCAAAAAACCTCTATTCTAGCATCCTCTTGGAGATCTGATGCACAGAGGATATCTATCTATACATTGGCAACTTCTAGATCTCTTGGTATACTAGCTCCTTCTTGATCATTGTTCTCATACAACATATTGTCTGTTACTTCATTGTGTATCTTGTCTTCTTTAAAGACCCCTTCATCTTGGACAATGATCTCTTCCTCCCCGACTATCGAATGAATCTCAAAGTTCACTACAGATGGAATTTCTTCTACATCTATGTCCTCATAAATTTATCTATTATGTGGGGAGGCTTGTAAAACAAATAGCAACTCTGGTTCTTTCGAAACTAGCATAAAGAAAACCTACTCACAGTGTTCAAAAAGTACAAACGTATCTCTTTTATCTCTCCATAGCTTTGTGGAGTCTACTTGAAGCAAACCAGTCTTATCCCACCTCACCGTTGTGTTTTCATGTGATCCGAAAGCATCATCCATGAGACCATAGTGCACCGTATTTAGAATACTCCCAATCACACCCCTTTGGAAGTTCCTCCTCTTTTTCAGAGATATCTTCACCTGTTGCCTTTGCTTATGAAACCGTTGTCTCTAGCCATCTACTAGTTGGAAAGGGTGGAAGAGGTCAAAGATTTTTGGAAGAGGCAAAAAGTGAGTGGAATAATTTTTTCAAAATTGAGCTTATTCCTTTGTGTTTGTCTCCTTGGCAAGCTCATACCTCTCTAACCACTTTTGCATAGGCTAAAAGTTAACGATGCAAAATTCATTGCCTTCTCTATGAAAGCTACATCCATTTTTCTTTGCATTCTTTTACCTTGAGGTTCATCGTCTACGAGATGAACATCTTCATCGTTGCTCCATAAGTGAGGTATTTTTGGGTCTGACATGCATAGAAACTCTGGTATGAATACATGAGACTCTTGTACAAGCCATCCCTCTGCCATGCTATCCTCTTGACATGCTCTCTGATGAACAAACCCTTTTAATATCTTCATAAAGCGCTCTAAGAAGAACATCCATCGATTATGGATAGTTCCTGCTATTGCAACTTCATCAATCACATGAACAAATAAATGAAGCTCAATTGTGAGAATACTTGTGGAAAAGTATTTCTCTACCATGCAAAAAACCTCTATAGCATTGAGTTTTGCACTCTCTATGTTATCTCTCCTTATCTCTTTAGAAGAGATCCATCGTACCAATGAACTGATTTTATAAATGGTTGTTCGCATATCCTTAGAAAGGTAATCTTTTAGAGCTATAGGAAGCACAAATTGTAAAAACTTGTTCCAACGATGAGACTTGAGCCCTTCGAGATTATCGTTTCGTGTGAAGGCAGTCTTTAGACATCTCATGTACCCAGTAGGTGTCTGAAACTCTGAAATCACCGTCTTCACTTGTTGCTCTTTCATCTTGTGAAGCACCCAAGGAGCTCTTGGTAGCGACGACACTATTCTGTTGAGATTGGTAATTGCACACAACTCTTGCATATGGCCTTTCTCTTCCAAGTCTTTCCTTTGTGCTTTCCTTTCTTTCTTTTCGATCAAATTCTTCAAGAGAATCTCCTCCACATTCTTGAAAATATGCATCAGATCTATCAAATGATTGATCAATAAATCACTCCAATAAGGGAGTTCGTGAAAAATTGATAACTGATTTATGCCAACGACTAGTGTTTCTATATCCTACAGCTGCTTCCAATCGCTTGCTTTCATTTGGCATTGCACTTGTCAACCAATTTTCCCTTTAGGTAAAACATGTTCATTAGGCAAATATCTATGATGTCCTTCATAGACCATTTTTCGAAGTGCTTTGGAGTAGCGTGTTTCAATTCATGGTCCACATAGGGAACAAGTATGGTAACCCAAAATCCATAAACCTAAATATTCACCATAACTGGACCAGCCATGCATCATCCACATAAGTATGCCTTGCACTCGCACTTCCCATCTTCTCATAGGTTGAGACATGTCACGTAGAGTAATCCCATCCCATAAATTGTGTAGCTCTTCCACAAGTGGTGCAAGGTATACATCCAGATCATATGGATGCTCTTGTGGAGCACACTTTGGATGATCAGTTAGATGCTTTAGAGCATGATGTGGATGCTCATGTAGAGCATTATGATGATACTCAGTTAGAGTGTGATCATCAGTTTGACCTTGGTGTTGATGTTATGCAGTTAGCTCATGTGGAGCATGATCATACACTTGGTATGGTAGAGCAGGATAGCTCTTATGATACACAGTGTATGCCAGAGCATACTAGCTCTCAGGGTGCACAGCTAGACACATCCTTGGTTGAGAGGATGACTGATTTGGATGTTGATGAGTCAGCAGTTATGCAGTCATTCTTGGATTCGCTCATGCCAGACAGATATGTCAGGACATGTTGGTCTTGATGATGGTGCTTTGGATGCCTTGGATACAGGCATGGCCGAAATACTTAGGTTAGCCAGGATAGCACATGTTTCGTCAGCATTCAGGATTCTGATGTACGAGTTATTATGCTCGAGACCAGATATTGCAGTTGCTATTGGAGCATTTGCACTTGGAGTTGTCAGTCGTTCGATGATTGACATAGGCATAGAGCGAGTGGGAGCTTTGCAGGAACTTCATCAGTTCTTGCATCAGTCAGATGTGAGCTCGACTCTTTTGGTATGAGTCTAGAGCAGTTTGAGGTGCATGGATACACCTTGTTCGAGGCAGTTGGTGTAGGCTGATCTGGTATGGGTAGAGATCCGGACTCTTCCTGTACATTACTGTATAGTCCTACATCATTCTTTGTATATGTTACCACTTATGGTCACATTGACCCTTAAGTGGGAGATTGTTGGGGATGTAAGGGTCATGTGACCTTACCCCCATATTCATATATATACATCATATATAGAGCATTGCCTCAAGAGAGATCATTATGTGGGTTTTGAGGCTCCCACGCATATCTGCGCGTCGTTCCTCTCTTCTCTCTCGTTCCATCTCCTCCTTCCTCTTCTTCTTCTGCACACCAAAGCCCTTCACGAGTCCCCTGTTTCTCCATCATTAGTTCTTCAACACTTCTTCCATTTTTCTTTGGCGTTTCCTAGCGTGTAGAACAATGTGGAGGGAGACATGATCAACAATCTCTCTTAATCTAGAGTAGAGTTTAGAGAAAAGATTAGTTGATTCTTGAGCTAGGGGATGAAAGTAAGTCTAAAGGCCTCTCTTGTATTCTTGTTTTGCTACCTAAGTTGAACCTGTTCTAGGGTTTAAGTGATTCTGATAGCCTATGATCATTTTTTTACAACTTGATTTACTTAATCTCTATGTGTGTGAAAAGATCACATACTTACAAAAGTAGCAAAGAATGCTAACAAGTTTGTTGCCAGAAATCCTCAAACTCATATGAACATGTCTTCTCTAACGCCTTATCCAAATATGCATGAAGAATACATGTACTGATTCTTTTTTAGATATGCCGAATAGGACTCCTTCTAATACGAATGCCACTGCCTCCATAAACTCCAAGTAGTAACTCTGTGCATAAAGAGAATATGTACCTGAATTCTTAACATAAGATGCAAATCTTATGTTAACCTCCATCCAATGTCTTTGAAGTACACCGAAATCTTCATGTAGAAGACAATCTTCAAATACATCATGTAGATGGTTGATCCACACCACCAAGCTGCTGATGGGTAAGTCCTCTCCATAAACAAGAGTGTGAGCACACTCTTCTCCAAGAAGTACTCCGTAGATGCTCCTCAACATGCTCCTAGAGTGCACCATGGCTGCCCCATGTGTGCTAGAGCACCACCTCTGATGAGGGACCAAAAACTGGCATTGCCAATTGGTGTGTGATGTCTCAAAAGTGACCCAAGGACTCTCTTTTATAGCCTTCCAAAGCTCTTGTGAAAAACTCACTAAAAAGCACTTTATTTTAATCTCATGCTTTTTAGTTTGCTTTTGCTTTATTTTAAGCGGATTTGCTTTATTTTTAAAGTTGCTTTTAGCTAACTTAAAAATAACCTCTTGACCTGCTTTTTCACACTTCTGACTACCTGATGAATGATCTAAAAACATTTTTATGATCCTCATGCCGAGAGCTATCATATGAGATCAAAACCCTAAATCAGCAAAAAATTAGGGTTAGGGTTTTCTCCCAAATCTCATCTCTGATGATTGAATGTCATACACCATTGGAAATCTCTTTTCAAGCTCTACAAGATAGGCTCATAAAAATTTTACCCATATTTGTGCCAAAAATGACTAAGTACCAAAATTAGGGTTTTTGCCCTAAATGGATTTTGGACTAATGTGACATTATTTTCCAACAGGATTATATTATCCTTTTACTTCAGATTTGAAGTTGAAAGCCTATAGTGACTCAAATTGGGTAGGTAATCAAGATGACAGAAGATCAACACATGGATACATGGTATACATTGGTGATACGCTTGTAAGTTGGTGTTCAAAGAAGCAACATACAATAGCATTATCATCAACTGAAGCTAAGTACAAAGGACTTGTAGAAGCAGCTAAGGAGGTCATATGGATGCAGACATTATCCAAAAGCTTGGGCATTAATCAAGGTATACCTACAATACATGGAGATAACATGAGTTCACTTTATCTTGCAACAAATCCAATTGAAGTGGAGTACATTTCTACAAAGGATCAGATAGCAGATATAATGACAAAGAGCTTAGATGGTGTGAAGACCAGCAGATTCAAAAGTATGGAAAGAGTAAAAGAAACGAAGATGATATGAAGAAACAGAGAATGTCAATTAGTGATTGAGGGGGAGCTGCTGGAGAACCAATCACAAATTGGACATAATTTTGAAGGTCAAAGTTCTAAGAAGAAAAGCACATGACTATGTGAAGGGACAATTTCACACATGTATTATATTTGTAAAGATAGACTTAACTTCAGCTCTAGAGTTTTTCAAAAGTCACGAGATTGAGAAAATCTATATGAGTTAGTTTGTATCAACTGACGCGGAGAGAGAGATAGAGAGAAAAAAAGAGAGAGAGTGAGAGAATGTGAGAAAAAGTTTATTTTGTATGACTGAGAAATATTCGGGCTTCTTTGAGAGAGAAAACACCTGTAGAGTTTTTGAGTTTCCATAGTTAACAAAATAAATATAGAAGTTCTGTGTATGAGACTCTCTCCTCCATCTCCATGCTTTGTCTACTGTGGTACTGACTTCAAAAGCTCAAGTTTTCCAAGCAACTTGATGCATGGTATCGAGTTTGTGCAGATAAGTCCTTTTTTATTCTTTGAGTTTTATATACTGCTAGATCTTCTTGAAAATATGAGGTTTCTAAAGCAAGTCGATGACTGGCATTGAGTTTCAGCGTAAGTCGATGCCTAGCATCGAGTTTCAGCATAAAGTCGATGCTTGGCATCAAATTCCCACATAAAATTGGTTTTCTTCATACATGTGTTCACGGGGCTATTTTGGGTTCTGAAAAAGTGGCTAAAAACACACCAATTCGATGCCTGGCATTGAATTCTTGTTGCAAGTCAATGCTAAGTTGAAATTTTTTATTTTTAGATAGGTGCTTTTACTTAAACACGCAAAATTTCCTATTTTGATTGTTGGACATAGTCATCTTGTGAAGGCCATAACTTGGTGCATAGTGAAGAATTTTTAGCAAATAATAGCTTATTGGGAAGCTCTTCTCTTCTAGTTTCATCCACCAAAAAATCGTGGCTAAATAATATTTGTGCTAAGAGAAATAAGCAAAAGAGTGAAGGTATGTCATTTTAGTGACTAGAAATTCCTAAAGAAGTAAAGTTATGAGTTTAAGCAATCATTTCTCAAAGTTTGGAGACACATTGAGTTAATGGTGACCATAGAGGTTTTCTAGTGTCACATTGATTCATTTCTTGTGATGTTTCATACATCAACACTTAGGATATCCCCTGATCTTGGGACCTTGGCTAAGGCTGACCCTTGTCACACACACACACCCACACATGGAGTGGTCTCTTTAGACCAATGTCTGATACTCTCTCTCCCTTCTAAAGATCATTGTCCTCAATGATCAATGAGGGAAAGTATGCGAACCAAAAATTCTGATTCCCAAGTAGAACCTATAAGCACTAATCCTCTCCAAGCTACTAGATACTCCTGGATGACACGGTTTCTCAACCACTTCTGTCTCTGATCTAGTATCCTATCTGGAGAATGATTTGTGCTATCACTTTCCTGCAAAGGAACAATACCCTCTATTAGATTATCCTCCTTGTAAAGATACTTTCTAAGTTTACAGACATGAAACACTGGGTGGCCTCTGCAATTTGGAGGAAACTCTAATTGGTATGCAACATCACAAAGCTTCTTAACTATCTTCCAAGGCCCATGAAACCTTGGTGAATTAGTACACTTCCTTATGGATAGTGAAGTAGATCTAACTGGCACTTGAAGAAAAAAATCTATCTCCTTCTTGAAAGAGTCTAGGAAATCTGTTCTTATTAGCATACTCTTTTGCCATATCAGCTGCTTCTTGCATCTTGGCTTTAGCTATTTCTAGATTTGCTTGGAGGCTTGCTAAGAACTCCAAATCACTAGGAAATTTCTTTGGCATTCCTATGGTATTGGGAGCACTAGGATTCATGCCATAGTTCATCTCAAAAGGAGACATTCCTATCACTTTATGAGGTCTATTGTTATAAGCAAAATCTATCTACCTCTCAAACACATATGCTCTCAACATGTCCTCTAGAATCTAGTTAACCCCCTTGGTCTGACCATCTCTTTGTGGATGATCACCACTACTCATTTTCAATGACACTTTCATTTTGTCAAATACAAATGGCCAAAAGTATCCTATGAGTTTGACATCTCTATTTGAAACTATGGATGTCTATAACCCATGCAATTTTGAGACATGCTGGATAAACAACTTTATGGAGCTTCTATTGTCTCCTGCATGGGTATGAAGTGAGCCATATTTCTCAATCTATCTACCACAGCTAGGATAGTATCCCACTTCCTTTGGGTCCATGATAACTGGACTATGAAGGCCATGGATATATTGTCCCAATTATGATATGGTATCTGCAAAGGATGTAAAAGACCTAGTGTATTTAACCTTTTTGTGACTTGACACATAAAGCATTGTTGAACATAAATGTGGACATCTCTGGCTAATCGAGGCCACCAAAATGTTCTTCTAACAAGCGGAACTATATTGTCAACACCAGGATGCTCTATGCAAGGAACATCATGGTTATGATGTATGACTTTTCTTTTCAAATCCCAAGAATCTAGTACGCAAACTTTTCCCACTGTTTAACTATTCCATTCTCCTTTGAGAAATTACAATATGGACTTGACTTTTTTGCTTTACTAGGGGAAGGAACAACTAGAACTGTCTTGTCTCCTATGATAGAGTCATCACTGATGGCTCTAATGATCTGTAACAAATGTGGATCTTTCACTCGCGCTTCCTTTATTTCTGGAAGCAATGAGTTTTCTAGATCTGTAAAGGTCATTCGATACACTATCTGTGATAATGCTTCAACTACTATATTCTCTTTGCCTCTTCTATACAGGATTTTCATGTGAAAATCTTGCATGAGCTAAGCCCAATGAACCTATCTGCCTTGAAGATTTGGCTGACTACAAAAGTACCTGAGTATATGGTGATCTGTGTACATCTTAAAGTCTACACTATAAAGATAGTGTCTCTAGACTTTAAGAGCATGCACCACTGCATCCAACTCCTATTCATGGACTGGCCAATCACGTTATGCAGTACTCAACTTTTTGCTTTCAAAGCTATTGGCCTGCCATCTTGGCTCAAGATTGCCCCTATGGCTATGCCACTAGCATTTGTCTCCAACTCAAATGGTTTCTGTGGATCTACCACTTTGAGTATAGGAGCCTCTAAAAGAGCTTGTTTCAGAGTATCAAAACTCTCTTGTTGCTCTTGCTTCCATGCAAATTACACTTTGCCTTGAAGCAAGTTCGTCATAGGCACTATTATCGATGAACAAGAAGAGATGAATTTCTGATAGAAATCAGAAAGTCCTAGAAATGACCATAATTGCCCCTCATCCTGAGTAGGACAAGATAGAATAATTGAGACCTTATTGGTATCCATGTGAATCCCATCAGTCGATACCACATGCCCTAAATACTCTATCTGTAGAAGGAACAACTGAGTCTTTTTTTGGATTTACAAACAACTTATTTTCTTTTGATTTATTTAGTACTAGTCTCAAATGACTTTCATGCTCATGTATAGATCTACTATACACTAACAAATCATCAACAAAATCCACAACACACTTTCCAATGAATGGTTGTAACATATCATTCATTAACATCATGAAAGTAGCAGCTGCATTAGTCAAACCAAATGGCATAACTAAATACACATAATCCTCAAAACAGGTTCTGAAAGATGTTTTATATACATCTTGATATTTTACTCTAATCTAACGGTAGCCACTTTTCAAATCTATTTTACTATATACAATGGCTCAACCTAGAGCATCAAAAAGATCATCTATCCTAGGCATGGGATATTTCTGCTTGATGGTAACCTTATTGAGTGCTCTGTAGTCGACACACATCCTATAAGATCCATCTTTCTTCTTCACAAGAATGGTACTACAAAGGGCGAATAGCTGGATCTGATCATCCCTTTTTGCAAATACTCATCCATGACTTTGCAGACTTTGTTCTCCTCTTGCGAGCTCATTTGAAATGGTGGTCAAGCAATCGGAATCGCTCCTAGTACCAATACAATTCTATGCTAAATGTTCTTGCAAAGAGGTAAATCTGAAGGTAATTCTTTAAAAAATAACTCTTGGAATTTTGCTCTTACTTTATCTAAAAGTACTTGTGAATTCCAACTAGAGTTTCCATGACTACATAAATCCATCACTACACATGATGAATACACAAAATAAAGAAAATAAATATATTTACAATCGATCTTGAGCAACTTGGTAGCAGTCACCAATCACATCCCTTGGAGATTTGTCTCTTCATGGATTAGTAGTTGCCTCCCCTCATGCTCAAATTGGTACACATGCGAAGCAAAGTCTATGGTTGGTCATTTTCTAGCATGCCACTTTGTACTTACGACTACATCAAAAGATGTCAATCGAGTTATCACAAAATGCAATATGTCCTCATAGGACTGGGTCTGAATTGGAAAACCTAGCACTCGTCGGTCCCATGTCTCAGTTCCCTTCTCATTGGCTAAATCTACTATGTAGGCATAATCTAACTACACAGTCTCTAAGTGTATTCTCCTGACTAGTCAGGAACTAATCACATTGTGTGTAGACCCAATTTCAAAGAGTGCGTTGATGGGCTGTCCTACCATAGCTCCTCTCATGAAAATGAGCTCTATGTTTGGAAATTGGTATCCTTTCTGTGCCACTGTCGATAGCACAATGTCTAGCACAATACGAACCTTATTTGTGATCATCATGGCCACTATGGGAGATGATATCTGGGATGGGAATCACCAAAATCCTCATCTCCATCACTCCTTTCTTGTGTAGGATTGATGACTATGGTGGCTACTATTTTCTTCTTCTTAGGATAGCCCTTGAAGAGGTGTTATCCTAAACATCCATAGCACAATCCTTCCTTCATTGCCTTCTCTTTCAATTGAGGGGTAAGAATAGACTTATTGTATGCCCTCTTAGCCAGAGCAAAAACTTTCCTTTTTCCTCTTGAAACTATCTTGATCAGGTGCACCTGCTTAGCCTCTTTCGAATGCTATGCACTGATCGAGTCAGGAGTAGGCGTGGAGAAGAATCGTCTTATGTTAGTCAATGAGGACCTCTAACCTTGAGAGCCTATGCCCTTATGGCCATCCTCATAAACTAAAACCATCTCCATGGCTTGTGCCAAGGAGTGATACCTCTCATTCCTCACTAAAGGTCAAATAGTTTCTTTAAGTCCCAAGAAGAAGTTTTGGACCTAGAGAAACTCTAAGACAGTATCAAGTACTTTGAGAAGTACCTCTCTATACTTAGTACTCCTAAACAGATCCTAGCACTAATCGAGCCATGATATCTAGGTGGCTTAAGGTCCTTTAGTTGCCATTGGGCCTCTCTGACTAGTATGATCTCTGTAGGGATCTTTGGAGTTTGATACTCACCTGGAACATCTACCTCCATCCCTAGCAAATCGGTCTCATGCACAACTTTTGCTTTCTTGGAGCCACACACGTGCTTCAAGATGTCGTGAAGTGCACTCTCTAAGTGTGCTATCCTAGCACTCATGGACTCTATAGGGTCTGAGGTGTGCTCAACCATGAGTGTATCAGTCCTAACTGGTGAAGAGGGGCCTGATTCCATGTTAGGATATGGTACAAGTCTCTTTCTATGGTTTTATGATTTTTATGTTTTTTTAAAGTCTGAGTTTATGTGCATTATGTACACCTAATATCAAAGTGGCAACGAAAATGAACTAATCACAAGTCTTTGCATAAAGAAATAATGGAGAAAGAAAATTTTAGTATGCTTTGCTTACTTTTTATGCATATGCATGCTAAATTTTGAAAATTTTGATAGCATTTCAACAGGAAAACTGGAAATAAAGAAAATAACTAAGTGCAAAACACGCACCTCTCAAACCAAATGGTGACAGCAGGCATGATGTATATACAAAGAAACCAAAGGGCACTACATGCCCTTGTAAAAATCCTTTGTGGCGTGGTATAAACAATAAGAACACTGCAACTTCTTATATTTTCTTGGCTGTACCTGCAAAATCAAGCACTAACATACTACTTTCATGCAAAATGGAGAGCTAAACAAGCTTCTAATTAACCATATACTATGTATGCTATGCATTATGCTTGTTCTATGTGCATAACAATGCATGAAAAGAGCAAGAATGCATCAAAATTGACTAGAAAATTTAACTTGGAGTCCAAAACTTTGATGTGTAGATGTGTACAAGTGCTGGAGATGATCAACTCCTCTTGAGTCTCCAAGAGTATCCCGATGATTATTGCATCGAAAAAGTGCTCGAATGAGGATCCTCCTTATTGAACAACCAAATTTGGGGTTCTATAGAAGTTTGAAGATAAGTTCAACTAGGGTCTTCTAACCATTCAATGGTTTTTTCAGCAAGGAATCCATAGCAAGTTAAATCACCAAATTTGGATGCCAAATGAGTGAGATATCGCCATTTAGGTGAAGGTGGGTGGTGCTTCTATGCTATGATCGATGGGATTGACTTATGAGAGCACCAAAAATAAACTCGAAATTTCTCTACCTCAAGCTCCTCCTAGCACTGATTCGTCGAATGGCATTCTACTTATCCCACATGAGCTGCTACAGGCACCGAGTTTGGGTATAAAGAGTTGCCTAGCTCCTTGTAGCTCTCAACAACTAGTGAAAGATATGAACTCGGATTTCTGAGCCTTCTCTCACCCGTGTTGGTGCTCAAAAACATAGTAAGGCCAGGTGGAAGCTGTCTGAACATGCGTCTTGTTCTGGGGCACTCATGGAGTGCCTATGGACTCCCTTATCCTTTTGATTACCAAGCTAAAGCTCTCTTCTCTAACGACGGTAGCCTCTCCCAACTCAAATGAAGATGAAGAAGCTGATATGCACAATTCCTGAGACCGTCGGTAAATTTTAGCTCTCACATTTGGTTTCTAGATCGTCGGTAAAAGAGAGAGATATATATATAAAAGAGAGAGAGAAAGAGAGTTTCCGTATGCATGACAAAATAGATAAAAGAAAGAGAGAGAGAGAGAGAGATAAAAGAGAGAGATAAAGAGAGAGATAAAGAGAGAGATATAGAGATACACACACATGTGCATACTCATGTACATGCATGCATACACACACATATACACACACACATATACACACATGCATATGCATACATACACACACACATATACACATACATATGCATACATACATATGCATACATACATACACACACATATGTACACACACATACAAACACATATACATATAGATATATATGCATATATTACATACACTCTCACATGCATACACATACACAAACATGTGTACACACACATACATACACATATTCATACACATACACTCTCACATGCATACACACATAAGAAAGACACATATACACACACATATATTTTTTAGGGTTAGGGTTTTAGGGCTCTACATAAGCATCATGAGCATCCAAAACGTGCTCTACATGTGCATCCATCTGAGCATCTGAATCTTGCCATATATATGCAACACACATCCACGACTCTCACCTAAGAATCGGCAAAACCACTCACGATGTGGTGTAACATGAAAAGTGGCTAATGCATCAAGCAAACAAGCCATATGTGTGCTATCCAATGAACAAGAGGAATCATGAGATGAACCATAGGAGAAAGTGATATCACCATCACTAGCATAATCAACTGCCATAGACTCTCTTGAAATCACTACCTGACCTGCATCACGTGCATATCTTTGACATCGTCGTCGCATCCGCCTGAAGCAACATCGTCGAATATGGCCCTCATGACCACAATGCCAACATCGAAGTCGTCGATGTGATCTATGTTTCACATGAGTCAATGGACTCGCATACATATCATGTAGTCTCTGGCATAATGCACTACTCGTCTCCTCATACATAACAGACTCATATATAGAATCCACAAGCTGTAATCGGATAGTGGAGCTGGCCAATGCATCCATATCCATCCATACGTGGTCGGGCATGTCACAAGGCCTCTGTGCATCTCTATGCACATACATGTGTAACCCTCCACGAACCAATGTATGCCACATCTGAGCTTTCCATCTCGGAAAGTCAGTGCCATCAAACCGAGAAGACACCATGCTGGCAATCTAAGAGACCAAAACTGTAACAAGAGACTAGAAACAATGCTCTATCCTGAATAGGATCACACATGCATATCCATATGCATAACTCACATCACGTATGTCTCTGTGGAGAAGAAAACCATGTGAACCACCTGTCACATAACCATGCATCTAGCATGCACATAAAACCATGAGCATAAGCCTGCTCACCAAGTCTCCAAAGTGACCAAATAGATGTGAAAGAATCCTAGGAAAATTTTGACAAAGTATCCCCTGTAAACTGAGCTGTCAAACAAGATAACCAATAACAAAAGAACAATGAGTAATTTGTCACCACCTGTCACTGATCCAACCAAAGATAATGGCAACTACATATGCCAAAAAACTGATACCAATACATGCCAATACAATGGCAATACAACTCCCATTGAAGAATAAATCCTACAAGATGGTCCAACTTGTCACGAATAATGTGTGACCAAGTCCAAGTGAATGGAGATAATCAATGATCCAAAGCTATCACACAAGCTTCAAGATCCACTAGAGCTCCTTTCTAGCATAAAAGCCGATGAAATTTCGGCAGCATCTCCTCTGTAAAATGGACTCTAGAACCAAAATAACCATGTGGGAATCACCATCCACATAAGCCAAGAATCACACTGGCAAATACACATCAATCAATGACCAAATGCTAATAACGGTGACAAACAAACGTGTAACTGAGGCTCCAATCTGGATCATGTACCTGCAAAGAAAACAAAGATACAAGTACCAACCAAGATCCACAATCAACTCTCACAGAATTGTGTGCAACTGGTAACTAAATCCATAACCAAGTGGCATAAGCAAGCTATAGACCACAATGCCACTATACATCCATGATCAAACTCATGATGACATAATTCTCAAAAAAGAGTATACCACAATGTCATCTTACATGCCAAACACGTAACAAGATCATGCTCTACTCTCATATGGAGAAGCTAACACAATGATCATACATGTACAATGTCTTGAAGCTCTGAAAATAAGAGCTTGCACACCAAAAATTCTCTCTCGAAGAAGTTGTAAAGCAAATTCAACCTCCAAGTGCAATTAGGGTTGTTTGGGCAAAATTGTGCTGCTCTGTGTTTTGCTGTTTCAGAGGTGATAAACTCTGAATCTGAACTTTTGATCTTCAGTAAACTTCAAGATCTGAGTCTTGGCTACGTAACAAGATAAAGAACACCTCAATCGGAGGTGCGTAGCTAAAGATATGCTCAAAACAAGCACCTGTTGTCAATTTCACTTTCACTTGCAACAGTACTGCTCTGTATTCTACAATTTCGGCAACCTAAAACTCAGAATCTGGATCTGAGTTCTTCTACAAAGTTATAGCTATCTTTTCAAGCTACGAGCAGCAAGTTGAATCATCGCATTCCGAGTTGTAGAAATCAAGTTATGACAAAAAAACAGACCTGCTGTCCTAGTGAATGTAGATTCGCTTTCTATAATAGTCTGCGTTTTTCGAATTTTTGGAACTTTAGAAGTTCGAACCAGGTTCTGAGCCCTTCTATGAAGTTGTAGCTCTCTGTGTTAGCTACGCACAGAACTTTAAAACGCATCCATCCGAGTTTCTTAACTCAAGTTACAGCCGAAATACTGAACTGCTGTCAAGAGATGCCGACCTACACTTCTACCTCTTCTCACCTAAGCTTCCATTGAAGCTTCTTGCACACCAACCTTCAGCATGCTCGGATACCAATGAAGGGCTTTGGTGTGCAGAAGAAGAAGAGGAAGGAGGAGATGGAACGAGAGAGAAGAGAGGAACGACGCGCGGATATGCATGGGAGCCTCGAAACCCACATAACAGAACAAGAAGAGGAAGGAGGAGATGGAACGAGAGAGAAGAGAGGAATGACGCGCGAATATGCGTGGGAGCCTCGAAACCCACATAATGATCTCTCTTGAGGCAATGCTCTATATATGATGTATATATATGAATATGGGGGTAAGGTCACATGACCCTTACATCCCCAACAACTCGAGTAGTCCAAGCCATCCTAAAAGAAAAATGAAAACTTACTAGATTGAATGTTACTTAGTACTTGGATAATTTAGAAGACTAAGCTCAGGTCTAGGGACTACCTGAAGAGATGTTATCCAAGCACATATAGAGAAGAATTGGGCTGATTTTAGGAAAGAGTTGCACAAACTCTTCTACTTAGAGGACTTTAGCTAGCATAGTTGTGAGGCTTTTTTGCGATGGGTTCATTCCCCAAAACCCATGTCATCCCTCACTCATCTGCTAAATGAGTTTCTGAGGAGGTTTTCTCAACTTCCATAGGCTGACCTAGATTCTTTTAAGCTAGATCATGTGATTCTATTCCTTAAGATTTTAAGTCCTAAAGATATGGTTGAAGTTGAGAGGAGAATTGAGAAGATGGGAAAGAGATTTGGGTTAACCGAGGATTGGGTAATGGTTAGAAGAGAGGTAGAGGTAGTTGCCTAGATGAGGAAATGTTAGATGATCCTTTACAATAGGCCAGTGCAAACTAGTCCAATGTGGCCAAGGGAGACACCTATTCCAGTGGGTCCAAATGTATCTACATCATTATCTACATTAGTAAACAGATAGATAATGTTATGATGATGCAAACCTTTCTATCCAAAGAGATGGATATCCTTCATTACAAGGTGTATTCCATGGGTTTTCAAGGCCCCATTCTTGCTCATCCTAGCACGAGTTATGTAGACCCGCTACAAAGAAATGCTATGCCCATGCCAAACATACCACAAGAATACATGATGCATCAGGCTCCCCCTTCAGTACAACCCATTGCTCAGCAAATTCTTGTGCCACTAGTTCAGCCCATGTATCAAAGAAATATCGGGCCAAAGGATAGATGAGGAACTAGAGGATTTGGAGGGACTGGAGAAAGGTGTGTCTAGTGTGATGCCCAAGAACACTATTCTTATGCATGTGAGAAGCGAAAACAAGCAAAGGAGTATCATCTAGTTATTGATATATACAAAAAGTTATGTGACTTTAGGACTCATCTTCCTCTACTTGTAAACTAGGGGAAGGGAGGAATGAAAAAATTGTATGAAAATATATCCAATACAAATTCTAGGATATCAGCAACCAAGTTAGAGACACTCAAGGAAGGAAACGAACAAGAAAATAGGTCGCAGTCTCAAAAGAATATTCAATTGAAGCTCTAGTGAGAGCCAGAGATGCGATCATGCAGACTACTTGGAAGTTTCCTGTAGATCAATTTTTTGCCTACTCGCATATTGTTAATCTTGAGGATAAGAGGAAAAGGGACGAGATGTAGGATGGGGTAGAGCAAGAAAGAAGAGTGTCTAGGTGGCAAAGTAAAGATGATGAGGAAAAGGCAAAAGATACTGAAAAAAATGTCCACTTCAAGGAGCTTGCTACTTCTCAAGAAGAGGTGAAAAGAAAAGAAATTAAAGAGGGAAAGAGGCCTGTCAAGGAAAACCAAACCCAAAAAAGTCCGAAAAAAATTCAAGAAACAAAACAAGTAGCAGAAAAGAATCAAGAGACTATTGAAAAGACAAAATATTCAAGAAAGTGAAAAAAAAAAGGAAAAAGAAATCTCCAAAGATCCTACTGGTCTTAGAACTTGAAAAGAAGAATGATGCAAAGGAGATTTTGAATTTCATTTTACTGAAGAGTCAGCTAACAATGTCTTTGGAACAGGTCTTCTCGATTTTGAAGCCTGAATTCAAAGACAGATTCATTAGATTGATCAAGAGAAAAAGATTTCCATTACTTGAAGATATAGAGATGGAAGAAGCACCTAAGAGCACTCAAGTAATGAATGAAGTTGTTGCTCTGATTGACTCATCTGATAATGAAGATGATGAAATTGTAATATATCAAGTGGACAAGAATTCTCTTGGACTGATTGTACCTGATGATGAGAAAAGAGAATCCAATAGTGATTATAATAAAAAATTCCTAGCAAGAGGAACATCTAAAGTAAAAGTGGAATTGGGAAATGACAAAGATTCATGTTTAGCTTTGGCCTTGATTGACTCTGGGTCAGAGATAAATGTGATATCTAAGAAATTGTATGAGAAATTTAGATGGCTGATAGACAAATATCATGGCTTGCAGATGAGGACCAAAAACAATGGCTCTAGAGTTTTGCTAGGAGCTTGTTCTTTTGCACCTATAACAATTGGGGGAGTTTGATAGGAATTCCACTTTTTATTTAGGAGAAATTTTCATACGATGCTACAGTACATGATTATCAGGCTTTGTTAGATGCAAAGCTTTGGCATGTATGCTTTGGTCATCTGAATTTTGCTAGTTTGCTATGCCAATACCAAAAGCTTATATTTGCACAAGGAAGGTACAAAGTTCCTACTTCCATTGGTCAACTTGAGGCACCTGGTAAACATGTCTGTGAAGGTTGTATATTGCGCAAAATGCAGTGTTCCTCATTCCCAAAAGATGGTTTAGTTCGAGCTACTTAGAAATTGTGACTTGTTCACATTGATGTTTGTGGTCCTATTCAGACACCCTCTTTTGGAAACTTACTTTCTTTCGTGACTTTCATTGATGATTTTTCCAGGCATGTATGGGTACATCCATTGAAAGCAAATTCCAAAGTGTTTATGTACTTCAAAAAGTTTCTAGTTTTGGCTAAAAATATGTCAACATGTAAAATGGGCACCCTCTAGTCTTTGTGATGAGAATGAGCCTCTTTCATTTGATGAAGCACAAAATTTTTGAAAATTGGATGGCTACTATGCAATAAGAATATGATGCTATTATGAAGAGTGGTATCTGGCCTTTATGTGACTTTCTTCCTAGCAAGAAGTTCATTGACACTAAGTGGGTATACAAGATGAGGCATAAGCTTGATAGAACAGTTGACGGGTATAAGGCTAGGCTTGTTGCAAAGGGTTATGCTCAGGAAAGAGGCATTGATTTTGATGAGACCTTTGCTCCTTGCAACTCATCATGGTTGGAATGTACATCAGTTGGAAATTAAAACTACATTTTTGAATGGTGACTTGCTTGAAGAAGTGTATTTTTTTCAGCCCCATGGCTTTGTGTAGAAAGGGCATGATAACAAAGTGTGCATGTTGAAGAAGGCATTATGTGGTTTAAAGCAAACACCACATGCTTGATATGAAAAGATACATGCCTATCTGATTGCACATGGTTTCGAGAATAGTCCAATTGAAAGCACCTTATATGTTAAGCGTGCGAATGATGTGCTTCTGATCATTGTTGTCTATGTTGATGACATGTTGCTTACACTCCTCATGAGAAGCATATTGCTGATTTTAAGAATAATTTGCATGCCTCATTTGAGACGTCAGATTTGGGGCATTTGCATCATTATTTGGGCATTTAATTTATGCAAGTTGATGGTGGAATAGCTTTGTGTCAAAAAAAAAATATTGACACATTATCAGAACATTTTGGCCTTGAAGACTGCAAACCTATTGCGACTCCTATGGAGACAGGTTTATGATTGAGTCTTCATGATGTTGGAGATGCATTTGATGCTATTTGTCTATCAGCAAACTATTGGAAGTTTGATTTATTGTGCATTAGTCAGCTATATATTCAATTTGTTGTCTCACAAATGAGCAGGTTTATGCAGTGCCGAGGTGCCAAGCATTGGTAGGTAGTTAAGCGCATCTATTACTGCTTGAGTGGTACCCAGCTACTTGGATTGTTTTATCCCAAGGGGGAATCACTACTAGCATATTTACATACTTTTTCTTACTCTGAATAGGCTGGTTGCTATGACCCTTGTGTGTCCACTAGTGGCTTTTGCTTCATGCTCGGTAGCTCATGTATATCTTGGTTGAGCAAGAAGTAGCCTACTATGGCCACTTCCAGTTTAGAGGTTGAGTATAGGGTAGATTTCATAGCGACTGTTGAGTGTGTGTGTCGCAGATGCCTTATGGTTGATTTGGGTGTTGGTTAGTCTTTTTCCACCACCATCTTCACTGACAGTCAGAGTGCATTGGAAGTTGTCAAGAACCTTGTGTTCGATGCTTGCACTAAGCACATTGAGGTGCACTATCATTATGTCAGGGAGAGGTTCTCTATTGGAGAGATCATTTTGGCATATGTCCCCACACATGAGAACATTGTAGACCTTTTCACAAAGGCTTTACCTAGCAAGAAGTTTGAAGCTTTCTACAAAGCTTTGGGCTTACTTCCTTTTTATTGATATATTTAGGTAGTGAAGCAAAAATCTGCAAATTCTGCACATTCGAAGAACCAAGACAAAGATGAGAAAAAATCAGAAAAGCAGAAATTGTTTTGTAAGTACTGTAAAGGGAATGATCATATCATAAAGAACTGTCCAAAGCTGGCTGCAAAAGAGGCAAAGAAGAAAGAGGTTGGAATGGTTGTTGCAGAAGCCTCTACACCAAAAACGAAGTCTGCTAATCTTGTGCAGGAAGAAGAATAGGTGTTTACTATTGTTTGCAGTTTTGACCCACCTCATGAGCAATGCATGTCTGCAGTAGACTCAGATGTTTGGTACTTTGAAAGTGGGGCGACCAAACATATTACCTCGCAATGCAGTTTCTTCTCTTCACTCGAGCCTGCCCCTACAGAGAATACTGTTACATGCGCCAACAACTCCTCTTATCCTTTTATGGGAGTTGGTAAAATCATTTTGACTACTTCTGATGGTAGTTCTTTCACTTTGTCAGATGCTTTATTTGTGCCAGGGATCAAGAAGAACCTGTTATCAGTTGTTGCATTAGCCAAGATTGGCTTGGTTGTGAAATTTGTTGATGACAGGTGTACAATTCATGATCTGTCACATGACAATGTGATTATTGCTTCTGGCATTTTATGTCATGGGTTGTATAAGCTCATAGACTATGAAAGATCTGTGAAAGATTCAGCATGTGCAGTACATGATTCTCAGGCTATCTCAGATACAAAGCTTTGCATGCATGCTTTGGTCATCTGAATTTTGCTAGTTTGCTATGCCTATAGAAATCTGAAATGGTGTCCTCTTTGCCCAAACTTGAGGCACCTGGAAAACATGTTTGTGAGGGCTATATTTTGGGCAAACTATAGTGTTCCTCATTTCCAAAAGATGGTTTAGTTCGGGCTACTCAGAAATTGTAGCTTCTACATAGTGATGTCTGTGGTCCTATGCAGACACCTTCTTTTGGAAATTATCTTTACTTTGTGACTTTCAGTGATGATTTTTCTAGGCATGCATGGGTATATCCATTGAACGCAAAGTCCGAAGTGTTCATGTGCTTCAAACAGCTTTTGGTTTTGGCTAAAAATCTATCAGCATGTAAAATGGGCACCCTCCATTCAGATCGAGCGGAGGAATATATGTCTTCTGATTTTAATGCATTTCTGGTTGAACGTGGGATGAAACACCAGTGTACAGTGTCGTATACGCCTCAACAAAATGGACTTGCTGAACGAAAGAACAGGTCAATCATGGAGATGGCGAAGTGTATGGTCAAGAGTCATGCTTTACCACATAGTTTCTGGCTTGAGGTTTTCATGTGTGCAGCATATGTACTAAACAGGTGTCCCACTAAAGCGCTACAATCTATCACTCCATATGAGGCTTGGCATGATTGCAAGCCATCTGTTGCTCATCTGCATGTTTTTGGTTGTTTGGCATATGCATTAGTGCTTGAACAACATCGCAGAAAATTGGATGATAAAACAGTGCAGGTTTATGCATTGCCCAGTAGTGAAGCATTGGCAGGCGGTTAAGCGCATCTTTCGGTACTTGAGTGGTACTCGGCTACTTGGGTTGTTTTATCCCAAGGGGGGATCACTACCGCCAAATTTGCATGCTTTTTCTTACTCTGATTGGGCTGGTTGCTATGACACTCATGTGTCCACTAGTGGCTTTTGCTTCATGCTTGGTAGCTCATGTATATCTTGGTTGAGCAAGAGCAGCCTACTGTGGCCACTTCCAGTTGTGCGGCTGAGTATAGGGAAGCTTTCACAGTGATTGTTGAGTGTGTATGGCTTAGAAGCCTTATGGCTGATTTGGGTGTTGGTCAGAGGAGATCCTACAACCCAGGATCGTAAGTATGAGACAAGATATCTAGTTTACAAGAACTCCCTTCAGGGATATGAACTAGATACAAGAAATAACTAGAAAGGATCTCGTACTACGAGATTACAATATGACAAGAAAGGATGTCCATATACAAGATTAGACAAGACTAGAGCAAGAGACAAGACTAGAACTTGAACTGGAACTTGAAAGTACTTACTTGGTGGTCACGACCTCTTGACCTCCCAAGATTGGCATCGGCAATACTGAGAATGAATGTGATGAATCCCTCCTTTTATAGGTGTTCAAAGGCAGTTCTCCATGGCGGTTACGAATTGATGATGTCATCATGATGTCATCAACTATAAATGAGACCTCTGAATTTCAGAATTCAGCAAATAGACAATCAATCTTAGAGTTTTCACACGTTCCGGATGCAATGGAAGCATTAGTTTCTCCAAACTCTGACCCAATCATGAGATATAGAAATTGACATGGAACATAAGGTTCAAGATGGTTTCCTTTGTGTCCATGACATCACCTCCCCCTCAAGCGAGGAGTTCCATGAGGAGCGGTTATGTGAATCTGAGATCTTCTAAGACTTGGATTTTCATAGCTCTTGGTCTTTGTAGAGTTCTTGATATGTGGTACTGGAACATGATGATGATGGATATCCATGATGAAACTGAAAAGGATTTGTAGTATATCTAGGTACAAAATCATAGCCATGATTGTCATGATGGGTAGTACTGCTCTTTTGATTCCGATGATGATCCTTTTGATGTAGGATGGTGATTGTAGAAGTCCTAATTCCAACTTGCTTCTTCTTCTTAGGACATTCGAGTACCATATGATCATGATCTCCACAATAAAAGCATAACCCAAATTCTTGTCAATGTTCTCTTTCTTTTGGTGTAAGTTGTCTGACCCTAATGTTATCCAACTACATGGGTTCTGGTTGAGATTTTTCCAACATATATTGTTGAGGAACTGAGATAAACTTGTATTCTCGATTGTGAACAAAAATCTTCTTCTCTTGTTTTCTCTCAAACAACCTATTGTCACACTCAATTGCTTGATTCATGAATTCATTCAAAGTATTTACCTTGGGCATGGTTAACATGAGGTCCTTAACATTGTCACGTAAGCCTCATCGAAATTGGTTGATAAAATAATCATCGTGTCATGTGAGATCACAAATGATTTGTCTGAATTCTGATGCATAGGTAATGCAGGTCTATTTCCTTGATGTAACTTCCTTAGCTTTGTTTCGGCAACACCTGAACAATTGGTATCTCCAAATGAAGATGTGAACTCTCGAATAAATGCCTTGAAATCATGCAAAATATCCATGTCCTTCTCAAGGATAGGTGCAAACCATGAAAGAGCAGGACCACATAACAGAGTTCCTATGAGTCCTACTTGAGAAGCATCATTTGGGTACCTATCTGGCTGCATCCTTTTGAATAGCTTCACTTGTTGCACAAATCCTCAAAACTTTGATCTTGTCCCATCAAATTTCTCAGGCATGCTCACTTTTGAACTTTTCTTTGTGTTATTTATCATGGGGGTACTTGAAGAAGATTGATTTACAATTATCTGCATCTCTTGGATTTGCCTTTGAAGTTCTGTGATTACATATTGAATATTCTGTTGTTGAATCCTTTGTTGGTTGTCTCGTATCTCTTGGACTTGTTGTTGAATGACTTTAAGTGCAGAAAAAATTTCTTCTCGAATAATCTCCATGGTTCTTGGTCTTGATGAAAGCAGTCTTGCCAAAATGTCAGGGATCACTAGATTGTGCTCTCTGACTACAATAGACAAGATTTTGGAAATATACTTATGATTACAAGAATACCCACGTAGGGAAAATAATACAAGAATATGTAGCTGATACAAGAAGTCCCACAACCTGGGACCGTAGGTATGAATAACTCGACTAGAGATGATACAGGAGATCCCACAACCCGAGATCATAAGTATGAGACAAGATATCTGGATTACAAGAACTCCCTTCAGGGATATGAACTAGATACAAGAAATAAATAGAAAGGATCTCATACTACGAGATTAGAATAGGACAGGAAAGGATGTCCACGATACAAGACTAGACAAGACTAGAGCAAGAGACAAGACTAGAACTTGAGCTGGAACTTGAAAGTACTTACTTGATGGCCATGACCTCTCGAGCTTTCAAGATTGGCATTGGCAAGACTGAGAATGAATGTCCTCCTTTTATAGGTTTTCAAAGGGGGTTCTCCATGGCGGTTACGACTTGATGATGTCATCATGATGTCATCAACTCAAAATGAGACCTTCGAGTGTCAGAATTCAGCAAATAGACAGTCAATCTTACGGTTTTGGCATGTTCTAGATGCAATGGAAGCATTATTTTCTCCAAACTCTGAGCCAATCATGAGATATAGAAATTGACATGGAATATAAGTTTCAAGATGATTTCCTTTGTGTCCATGACACTTGCTTTTATTGATATCGGTAGGTCCATTGAACGAGGCACCTTCTCTCCATCAAATTTTACTCAAGTTCCACTTTATTGATTCAAGCCAATACTCTTTGGTGTTATCTTGTGTCTGCGATTCAATAAGAGACAATACATCTCCTTAGGGTTCACATAACAGCTAGTTTTTTTAATGAATTCCAACCACATTTAAAAATGATTCCTTCTCACTATTGGCAATTCATTTTTTGCAAGAAGTCACGTTGTATTTTTTCTTAGGGTAACAACCCTCCTTTGTGCCTATATCTTTTGGCACCCTCTACTAAGGCATCAACTTTTATATCTAAGAAGTTCAAGTGCAATTTCGCTAAGGGTTTTAACCCTTTACCTCAAGAACACCACTTTGGCACTAAGTGACCCTTTATTGTAGCATCAAGCAATATAAGAAGGATCATGTGTGTGTGATTTGGGAGGCTATTCTAAGCCCTCAAAGTGTTTTCTTGGTGCATTTGGGCTACTCTACTCGATTTTTTGTGGAAGTGTCGGTCTATTCTAAGCCCCCCCTCTAAGGCATCTCTCTCACATTCTCCAATGTAGGGCTATTCTAAGCCCCCTCCTCTCTAAGGTGTCTACTTCATTTTTGGTGCAAGTGCGGGGCTAATTTAAGCCCCCCACCCCTACCCCATCTCAATTTTGGCCAGTGTGGTAACTTTAGTTTGACAATAGTCATGTCAACAATTTCAAACACCATGTCCTTGACTCAATTGTACTTACCCTACTTTACACTCATATTCATGCCAAAAGATGAATGACTAAATGGCATGAATAACAACCTATGGAAGGATACAATTTGGGCCTATCTCTATACAAACCTATTGTACTAGGTCCTTGAAGGTACAAAAAAAGATCCCCCCAACCCTACCCAATCTCAATTTTGGCCAGTGTGGTAACTTCAGTTCGACAACAGTCATGTCAACAATTTCAAACACCATGTCATTGACTCAATTGTACTTACCCTTTTTTACACTCATATTCATGCCAAAAGATGAATGACTAAATGGCACGAATAACAACCTATGGAAGGATACAATTACGGCCTATCTCTATACAAACCTGTTGTACGAGGTCATTGAAGGTTGGCACATAATAGATGGAGAGGGGGAGCATCGACGATGGTTATGGTAGTGGCTTCCTGAATGTCCTTGGGTGGGGAAGCCAGACGATTAAGGAGTTCATCAATAACTCTAGTAATGACATTGTGGGCTGTCGGGAGACGATGAAGAGGCAAGGGGGGCCTTGGACCATGAACTAAGAGCCATAGCATGGTCTAACCATGCACTTTGGTTTGCAAGCCTTGTTCATAAGGGTAGAACATGATAATGTATGCCCATATATATCTTGGTTGCTCCTAGCATTGGCTATTCTCTTGGAGTTGGACCACTCTATCCCAAGGGGGGTGCTATCACTTTAGCACTATGCAGATCTACATGGAAATTATCTGTGGATTGAGTTCTTATTTTTTGGATTCTTTGTTTCGATATGTTGGTCTTGCTATGAGGTCCTTGCTTGATGCATCTTTTGTTTTAATGGATGTGATGGAATTGGTGTCCTCCGGCATGAGTGATGTGGGGGCTCATGGATTGAAACACTCTTAGAGATTAGGTGTGTCAATTATGGTTGTATGATATGTTGTATAAAGGTTCCCAGCCTGTAAATGGTTTCTATGTAATTTTAATTTTGTTGGGAGGTAGTACCAATCAAGGTAGTTCGAGTCCACCGTGCATGCGAGTGTTAGAGTGGCATGAACACGTTGGCTTTTTATAGTTTAATTAAGGTCTAATTGAAGGCTCATCTAAGGGATGCAATGAAAAGGTACAAGCCCCGTACGAATGGGCATGAAAATGTGTATATATATGGCTTCAAGTTAATGAAATAAAGAGTGCACATTGGATCTTGAGTCTCTTGAATCAATTGATGGGTACGTTTCTGATTATTCCTTATTGTTTATAGCTCTTTTTGTATATCACCTTCTTCATGTATGTTTGCATGGCATTTCTGTATTATTTTGCAAGAACATGTAAGCGATGACTCATTCTTCCCTTAACAGGAGCTTTCAAAAAGAGTCCTAGCAACATTGATGTAGCAGAGGAGACAAATGAGGAAGAAGAAGCTCAAGTCAACTTCACGCATGATGATGTATTGTAAAACATCCCCATTTGTACCATCCACATATGTATAGGGAAGGATTTGTACCACCCATGAGTTTTTTGAAGGAAGGATATATACATTGTACCACCTGCTTTGTACATGGGAAGGAAACATATATTTGTACCACCCTAGCCTAGTTGTGAGGAAATGATAGATCCCAAAGAACTAATTGTATAATCAAGCTCAAAAGGGGGGGTTGTTAGCTATGAGCTTTCTTCTTTATGAATGTGAACACATCTAACTTAGAGGGAAATATATCCAAGAATCCTATCTGCTTTTGATTGGCCAAATGGATCTCTATTTTTGTATAAAAAGTCAACTAATCTTTTATGAAATGCAAGGCACACATTTCATCTTATCTCATCTGTGCATACAAGAAGAGAATCACATTCTCTATCTCTCTACATCTCTCTGTCTGCCTCTTCATCATCATCAAAAGCCATCTCTGCTATGCCATCACCAAGAGTACAACATGTTTGACATATACTTATTTGTTATACACATGAATGTGGTTGCATCCATTTCAATTCTCCCATTTACTAGATCCAAGGCTTGAAGATCAAGTTCTTTGTTATATGTACAATCCCAACTAGTATCTTTAGAATGATCATTTGAATGGCTATTATAATCATTAGAGTATTCTCTGGTTGGTAGCAAGGATCTTTCTAAATTTTCTTATGCTAGTGTGTACTTCACTGAAACAACATTAGTTGGTATGGATGGTTGTTGTCCTAGGACATATCTAGGTTGGTCCAAAAAAATTATCTCAATTGTATTGGCTCGTTTTGATATTCCCTCTCTCCCATTGGTTGTTTGTTTTAAAAACACTCCTCCCCCGTATGGTTTGTCCATTTCTTTTCTAGAGTTCAATATTTGATTGTTCTTCTATCTTGTAGATGTGATGGTTTTTTATAGCTACACAAGTGATTAGGATGATTCTCTTCACACACAACACTTTTTGGTTTGTGTTATCTTGGGATTGTTTGAGTTTGTTTTGATTGTGGCTCCTAGAGCTTTTTCTATGGCTTGAGATAACTCTTCTGTGGATGGTATTTTATTCTCCCCATTCCATTGTTGGTCAAAGATTAGAAGATCAGTTCCTCTATTATCTTCTAGATCAATAGCTTCTTTGATGCAAGAGTTTAGGTTTGGAAATCTCTTGCAATAATCCATTGTCCTTAGTTATGAATTACTCAATTCTTCAATAAACAAAGACACCGTGTTAGGCATTGATGGTTTTTCTTCATGAGGAAATCTATCCAAAGATTGTTTTGAATCTTCTGACTACTATTATTACACTCTCATCTTATTTTTGCTCAAATGTATGAATTAGTATAGTATTACTATGTTTAATGTGAGTTTTGGAACATTTCTATCTGAATTCTTCCAAAAACCTATCTATGTCCACAAACATTTCCTTTCGTAATGTTAAAAACCAAGTTAGGGTAGGTCCTAATAAAGTCAATCCAAAGGATTCAAATTGGGTTTTGTATTCACCTATCTCTTCTTCTCTTAGAATTTTTTAGTACTCAACTACATGATCAAGAGGATATGTAGATCCTTCATATTGATTCTTCATACATTTTGCTACTTGGTATGGTCTCAAGGTTCTTCCAAGATTATTCCATTCATGTCTTCTTCTTATGGGCAATTCATTCACTACTTCTCCTCCCCTCAGAAAATGGCTAGGTGGATGATGTCTTCTTTCTCTTTGTGGCTTTACAGGAGTATGATGTAAATTATTCCTTGGATTCTCTGGTTGCTCTAAGTTTTCGTCCCAATTTCCTTTTTTTGAAATTTGTATCATCAAGGTTATTTGTAAAGACATATATAAATCCTTGTTTGTGTTCATATCTTCCATCCTTAAACTGAGCCATTGGCATCAATTTTAAAGGAATTTCTAAGTTCCTCAACCTAATGAGTTCCTTATGCAGTCCATCTTGGTACACATAGACTCCAAACCTATTTCTATATAGGTGTTTGAGGATGTTTCTGTAGTGTTCTTGGTCAAAAGTTTTTACTTCTCCATTTTGTTCTTCCATGTTCATTTGTAGCAAGTGTGTGCTTTGTTCCTCACTAAGTTTTTGGTGTGCCCAAGGTTTTCTTGATCTTTGACTATGTCTAGTGACAAGTCCTCACGTCAATCTCATCAATTTCAAAGTGTTTTTCCACAAAGCCCTGATTTCCACTAGGACTAGGGTTAAAGTTTTCTTCACCTTAATTTTGGATTTTTTTTCCCAATTAGTCTATTATAGACAACAATAAGATTGATTGTGTTTGTATGTCAAAATTTTTTACTTTCAATTCAGTTGGAAAAATCACGATTTTGAGCTCAAAATCATATTTTTCACAGAGAATCACGATTATCAATGTATATGAGTTTTTGAATTTTTTCTTTTGTTTAATTTTATAATTTTTTGATTATTCAAGTATTTGATAAATCCTCGAAAATCATGTTTTTTTAGTGATTTTGAAAAATCACGATTCTGTGTAGAAAATCGCATTTCTTTCAAACAAACTGCAATTTTGATAGATCATGATTCTCAGATGAGAATCGCAATTTTCACACTCCACAAATCATCATTTCCCCAAAAAAACACAATTCTCAATTAGAATCACGCTTTTCTCCAAAAATTGCAATTTTGTGTTAGAAATTGTGTTTTTCTCTGTGAGGAGAAAATTGTAGTTTTCAAGTGCTCAAGATTGTGTTTTCACATAATCATGTTTTTTCATGATTTTGAGGTCAGAATCGTGAAATTCTTGAGCCTCACAATCGGGATTCTCCATCATAATCATCATTGCTCACAATTGTGATTTTATACAATTTTCAACTAAAAATTGCATTTTTGTAGAGAATCGTGCTTTTGTTGTTTTCATAGAATTGCAATTGTGTGAATTTTTTGTTGTATTTTATGGAATCATGGAAGGTTAAATGGATTTTAGATGTTTTAAATGTCCAGAAGGTTTTAATGTGGTTGTGTTTGATCTAGCAGGTGAAGAAGCATGAGGGCGTGGATACAAGTGGATGCGCGTAAATAAATAAATTTGAAGACTAAATCGAAGACTTCTAGAATAGTTATATCTAGGTTTATCTTGTTGTAAAAGTAGTGGTTTGCTTTAGAAAGCAACATCTTTTGTAAATAAAGTAGTTTTTCCTAAAAGACACTTCTAAAAGCAAAGGCCCTCATGTAACTTCTATTTTGAGGACGTAATAGAAATAAACCTATAAATACGTGTACTCTAAGAGACTCGTCCATCAGGGTACATGGGGGGAGATTGCACCCAATATCGCGTCGATTGTTTCTCTGTTTCTAATTCTTGTTTCGTCTTCTTTCTGCCTCTGTGTATGCATGCACTGAGGGGCTTGATAACATTTTTAGTGGAATTTTTTGTGACTTATTTACATGCATTGCAAATGCCTATCTAATTTAATGTCATTCAATAAAGAAAATGCAACAAAAATTATATTTTTCTCATTGGAACATAAAAAATAGAAAATTGCAATTTTGTCTTTATTGAATATCTATCATTTTTACAACAAAAAATTTCAAAACAATATACTATGAGTTAAAAAAGTATACCTTCACTTTGGTTGCACAAAAATCTTAGAACTTGCAATTTTTCCTCCTTCGCCTCAGAATCGCAATTTTCAGCTCTTCTCACAATCACTCTCTCTCTCACACAAACTGAGCTAAAATTTTTTAAGTCCCCCTTTTTTTACTATTTACTCACAATTGCAATTTCCACCCTTTTGCATGAGAATTGCAATTTTCCATTGGATTGAGCCTTGGTATGCCTTCTTACCTTATTTCCACTGAAGATTTCATAATTTTGCAATTTTTTTTGTGGTCCTTACCTTCCACAGAGAATCATGATTCTCTATCAAGAATTGTGTTTTCTAAATTTACCTTTTTTTTTGGAATTTTGTGCCAATTCTTTTGATGATGTGCCTTGATTTGGATCCAATGGTTCTCCTTCTTCCCTCTTTGGCTACAAATCAAAATAGATTGTATTTATTCCAAATGAAATGTTTTTTCTAAATTAACAAAAAGCCTCTTCAATTTCTTTCTTTTTAATTTTTTCACACTTTTTCCTTTCCTACTCTCAGTATTGATTGTCCAATGATGTTGAAATTTGTTCATGAAAGATTCAACCACATTGTTTTTTACATTGTCCCAAACAAATAAAAACAATTTGTCTAGCATTTTTTAGAAAATGGAGCTAACAAGCTTGTAATGGAAGATTTCCATATCATATATGGAATTAGAGAACAACATATAGCTCTTACACTAATTTCTCAACAAGATGAATGAATAAAACTCTTTCTTTAAGATTAAACACACCAAATTTTTCAACTTTACCACACATAGTGATTTAAAAAATAAAAAATTGAACAAGTATTTGTTAGCATCAACTTGGAAGATCCAGCAAGGTCCAAAGCTTTGCTTCAATGTTCCCGACAATGGCACCAAAAAATGTTTGTTGTACTTTGGAGTTGTCCTCTCTAATCATCAAATTATAAAGGAACAACAACCTCAAACACTTAAATTGTTAGTCCGATAAGTATGCTAAAACCTTAGCCCCTTCTTCATTAAAGAAATCCAAGATTTATCATCACAAGATCAGTATTATCAGAGTTTTCACAAACATTATTGATAATTCTCATAATTCTTGTGGATTGAGGTAGGAAAATAAGCTTTTTCAACGTAAGTTCAAGTGGATTTCAATAAAGTTCTCAATGACTTCAATAGTTAGAAAATCCTCCCATTATTCTAGCTCCATGCACAAGTGGTGTACGAATATGGTCCATGTTAGGATTTTGGATGGAGACATTTTGAGTCCATATGGTTCACATTTTTGTGCTATAGATGCCCAATCTGCACATAGCAAGACAGTCAATCAGGCAAGGATGTTTAATACTTTATTATCATTCTTTTTATACTTTGCATTATGGTCAGCTTATCAAATGCAAAGTTAAATGGTACTTCAATTTTTTGGGTAAGGATCAAACCATGCACGGATTCCCCTCTTTTTAGATCTACTTTGGGATAGGATCCTCTTTTGTTTGAAGAAGCAAATCAGAGGGATGATAATCATGCTCCTCAATTTGGACCATGGACTAGAGGGAGAAGCTATTATATAGTTTGAAGCATATTTTGGACAAAGAAAATGTTCTCCAAGTGGAGGGATGTTATAAAGTAGATTGGATAAGCTTCAAGTAATGATAACATTTCTAGAGTATTAAAAAAGTTATAACCACATAGCTTGGTGGTTAAGTCTCAAGGATGGGAAGGAGGAGGCTTTGGGTTCAATTCCCATGGGGAGCATGGGGAGAGAGTTTCTCCCAAAGAACTCTTTAGCCTTCTAAAAGAATCCATTCAAGTAAAGATGAATTAACTTGATTTTTGAGATATTTAACTCAGAAGGTGAGTATGCATACCACTAGTGGAATCTAATGGAAAATCCCAAATCAATGGTGGATAATGCACATGTAAAAGTAGCTTCGATTACTCTAGAGTTCATGGTTAGTCCCCAAATTTATATAATGCTAGGTTGGATGGAGATTCATACGTCATTCTCTCTAGAATGGAGGCTAGGTTTTTAACATGGTGGTAGAAGACTAATCAATACTTAAATCAATAAAAAGACATTTGAGCCACATACACTCAGTAATAGCTATGAAAGCTACCCTATACCCAGACTCATAACTAGAAGTAACCGTAGTAGGATGCTTCTTTCTCAAACAAGATATGCATGAAGTACCAAGCATGAAGTAAAAACCTTAGGACCAAGCTAAGTAAACAAAACTTGTAAATCTAGCACTAATGATCACCCCTTAGGAAAAAATAATCCAAGTAGCAAGGTATCACTCAACTAGTGAAAGATGCATTTAACTGCCGACCAATGCTCGACAATGAGGCCATGCATAAACCTGTTGATATAAGAGACAAAAAAATAAATCAAGCTAGGTTATGCATAAGTAAATCAAGCATCTAACATTCTACTAATAGAGCACAACACCAAATGCATCTCCAACATCATGAAGACTCAACCATAAATATGATTCCATGGGAGTGGCAATAGGTTTTCAATTTTCAAGGCCATAAAACTACAAAATTGTGTCAATCTATTTCCTTTGACACAATGTTAGTACCCCATCAAATTGCATAGATTGAATGCCCAAATCATGATGCAAATGCCCCAAATTTGAAATCTCAAAAGAGGCATGTAGATCAATCTTAAATTCAGCAATATGCTTCTCATTAGGACTAATGAGTCGCATATCATCAACATATATAATAATGATCAAAAGTAGATCATCTGCATGCTTAATGTATAAGGTGCCCTCAGTTGGACTATTCTCAAATCCATGCACTAGCAAGTAGGCATGTATCTTTTCATATCAAGCATGGTGCTTGATTCAATTCATATAATGCCCTTTTCAACCTGCATACTTTGTTTTCATGTTATTTCTACACAAAACCATGGGATTGAAATACATACACTTCTTCATCTAAATCACAATTGAGAAATGTATTTTAATGTCCAATAGATGTATATTCCAACCATGATGAGCCACAAGTGCACATATGCTATGAGGGGTTGTCATTTTGCAAGTGGAAACAAAGATCTTATCAAAATCAATCCCCTTCTCTTGAGCATAATCTTGAACAACAAGCTTAGCCTTCTACCTATCAACTATTCCACCAAGCTTAAGTTTCAGCTTGTATACTCATTTAGTACCAAGGACCTTTTTTCCAAGGGGAAAATCACATAAAGAACAAGTACCATTCTTCATAATAAAATCATATTCTAATTGCATAGAAGTCATCCGATTTTTTGAATAATGTGCTTCATCAGAAGAAAGATATTTAAGTGCATCTAATTTGTTCTCAAAGTTTTCACCAATCATTTAGACATAGTTTTTACCTCTTCAATGTCAACTCTTTCATCAATAAGTGTATCATCTAAATCTGCATAAGAAATAGAATGATCTACATCTTCATTTAAAACCTATAAAGGTTGAGAAATTATCTCACGAGGAGCAACATTTCACTCTCCACTTATAAATGGAGGCTATAAAGTGCATACATATCCATTGAGCTTACTAATGTCTCCTCGGTACATGAAAGTAAGGGATGACTTGCATCTTCCAAAAAAGAGCATCATGACTAACCAGAATGCCTTTAGTACGAGGATGATACAAACAATAGCCTTTGCTTTTAGAACTGTACCTAATGGAAAATACATTTCATGACCTTATCATCCAATTTTTTGCATTGTTTTCCACACACTAATGTGTATGCCAAGCAACCAAAAACATGCACTATGCATGGTAAACTATGAACCATCAAAAAATTGCACAACCACATCTCCAATCCCAACAAGATCACATTAGTAAGAATCATCAAACCTCATTGTACCAAGATACTTTGTTGAATAACTAGAGAACCACTCTGTATGTGGTGTCGCATTAAAAGAAGAACCATAATCTAGCAACCATGTGTGAAAGGAAATATGAAATAAGATCTTCACTACGCACAATACTATCAAGTGTCAACACATCATCATAATTAGAAAAAGCATTCATTTCTTCTATCTTCAGAAAGAAGCAGATGGTGTAGATTGCATCCTTCAAATCATAGAAATCCTTCTTCCATCACACTTGTTATGACTTTGAAAATATGATTGTGTCAAGTTTTTGAGATAATTTTTGCAAAGTTTCCCCAAAAAATGACCAGATGAGCAAAATGACAAAAAAATTTCAAACTGATAATTTGCAAACTGGCATGCTTCTGCAAAGAAGTAATTAAGGAAAAACAATTATTCTAAATTCCTTTGAAAAATGTAGACTATGCGCATCAAAGTACTATCAAATAACTGATCAAAGAATCATAAAATTATATGACTATATCATTGCATATGTTTGCACTATGCACTGCATATAGCAAGTGACCAAAAGAATCCAATTAGGATTATGGAGCATCTTGAATCCACTAGCATACATCTCCTATGGCAAGGCTAGGATATGGCTTCCGCATGCATCATGGAAGAGACCCCAATATTGCGGTGTCTCTGAGCTCATAAAAACCTCACCATGACCCTCTTTAACACATCAAAGGATATGCAAATTGTAATTGCCATGCCATACCACATGAAAATAGATGATTTCCACAAAGATGTACATAGTGTTAGTGCTTAAAATGTATGTGAGAAATGGGAAATGATGAATGATCTAAAAGAGTTCAAAATATGTCCAAAGTAGCCTTACACCAAGGCTCAATGCACTCCCACAAAAAAAGTTGATGAGTGCCAATGAATTATTGGCAAGTGATAGCTGCGTCCACCATGATTGAGGCCTACTGAAGAAAGTTGTGAAGACACTAGTATGGTTGAAAAGCAGCCCCAAGGTTGAATTCTCATTGTCAAAGAAGCACAAAGAACACCTTTCTTGAGGTTCTTGAACCTATGCAAATAGAACTATGCAAAAACAAACTTCTTGGCTTTGAAAATCACCCAAAATTTTGCTTCAAACAAGCTCTCAAAGCCAAGAAGAAAGCCATGAACAAGAAAAACATGCTCAATGTAATATCAAGTCTAGTCTTCTCCCTCCTCAATCACCACATGATCATAGATTATTGGTAAGAGATTGCCAACTAAGCAAGCTTTGGGGAGAATGGTATTGGGATGGGTGACCTCATGAGAAGTATCGAGAACCTCCATCTTCCTTGATCATTCCTTGCATGGTGCCGATTGTGCCAATGGTGATTTTGGTGAATTTGATGACAAGTAGACCAAGGTCTCTGCCTTGGAGTGAATGTGAGGAATAATGGCACGTTTGATAGACAAAGCTATCAATGCATGTGCATGAGCATCTCTGTCATCCCAACGAATTTTCTCTACAATAGATGCAATAGAAACAACAACACGAACAAGAATCTGCAGAATATCATCATCTTCAACACCATCTCCATCAGCTCCAACACTTGTATTTGTAGTACCTATATTTGCAAATGTAACAAGATGTCTTTCAACACCTTGCACAATATTCCATAGTCCTTTTGTGACCAATACATGGCGCATCATAAAAGCCCACAATGGGTAATTTGTACCATCCAACTTATCCTCAACAACCAACATATGAAATACATCACTGCTTTTAGCCATGGACACTGACTAAAATACCTTGATGCAGAAAAATGAATGTATCTAAAAAGGTTGAACACAACTACCCTGAGTTCTGCTAAACTTGTAGTAGACTTCGAGATGCTTATACTCGCGAACCAAAACTGGTATATATCTTTGGCCCAAAAAGACAAAATAGCCTACATAAGTCCTATGATAGTGCATTCGGAGGCCGAAACGAGCTCAGAGTGCAATTTCAGCACCACATAACGAAGTTGTTTTGATCTCTGAAACACCTTGAGTATGCTTACCAAATTTTGTGCGATTCTAAGACTGCAACCAGAGAGATGTAGACAATGCCCTAGATGAAGCGTCAACCTGCTCTGATACCAATTGTTAGAGTTAGACGTTTGTGGAAGCACATGAATAGCACAAGGAAGAAGAAGAAGCTTGGAGCACAACACACAATATTGAATGCATTACCACTAGAATGTACAAAGATAAGTAGCCTGTTAAGGCAATAAGCATATATACAACCTCTTAAAGAGGGAAAAATGTGCCCCAACAGTCCTAGAGTGTTCACACACATCACGACCTAAATATATCCACAATACCATCCAACTTATGTTCAAGAGCCAACATACGAAATACATCACTTCTTTCGGCCATGGCCACTAACTAAAATACCCTGATGAAAAAAAAAATGATTGTATCTGAAAAAGTTAAACAAAACTACCCTAATGAGTTCTGCTAAACCTATAGGGGACTGGGATACACTTACCACATTGTATAGGCTAGGAATGAGGCTCGTGTTGCTTACCTCCAAAACAATTTGAGAGTGAGCACATGAATGGAGGTGATTCTATGGATAGTTTTCTCACAATGATCAAGGATTTGAAAGAACAGTTGATTTTTGCTGATGAAGTTATACCAGATAGCTCACTTGTGCAGACCATTTTGAATGGTCTTCCTGACTCATATTAGAGTTTTACTTCTACTCTTCATTTGATGATGAAAGGCAATCGAAATGCCTTGTCATTTGAGGAGTTAGTCTCTATTTTGTTGTAGGAAGATCAGTCTAGGCAACACAGGTCCATCCTATGTGTTGCAGATCAAGATTTCTTGGCTAGTCAGAAGGGCAAAGGTAAATGGAGCTCTTCTACTAGTAAGCAAAAACCTGCAAATGCTCCACATTCGAAGAAGGAAGACAAAGGTGAGAAAAAATCAGAAAGACAAAAATTGTTTTGCAAATATTGTAATGCAAATGATCATGTCTGTCTAAAACTGACTGCTAAAGAGGAAAAGAAGAAAGAGGCAAGAATGGTTGTTGTAGAGGCCTCTACACCGAAAACAGAGTCTGCTAATCTTGTGTAGGATGAAGAATGGGTGTTTACCACCGTTTGTAGTTTTGACCCAACTTGTCATGAGTAGTGCATGTTTGCAGTAGACTCAGATGTTTGGTACTTTGATAGTGGGGCGACCAAACATATTACCTCGCAGCGCAGTTTCTTCTCTTCACTCCAGCCTGCCCCTATAGGGAATACTATTACATGTGCCAACAACTCCTCTTATCCTGTTATGGGAGTTGGTAAGATCATTTTTACTACTGCTGATGTTAGTTCTTTCACTTTTTCATATGCTTTATTTGTGTTAGGGATCAAGAAAAACCTGTTATCAGTTTTTTCATTAGCCAAAATTGGCTTGGTTGTGAAATTTGTTGATGACAGATGTATAATTCATGATTTGTTGAATGGCGATGTCATTATTGCTTCTTGAATTTTATGTCGTAGGCTATATAAGCTCATAGACTATGAAAGATATGTAAATGATTTGGCATGTGCAATACATGATTCTCTGGCTATGTCAGATGCAAAGCTTTGGCGTGCATGATTTGGTCATCTGAATTTTGCTAGTTTGCTATGCCTACAGAAATCTGAAATGGTGTCCTCTTTGCCCAAACTTGAGGCACCCAAAAAACATGTTTGTGAAGGCTGTATTTTGGGCAAAATATAGCATTCCTCCTTTCCAAAAGACGGTTCAGTTCGGGCTACTCAGAAATTGCAGCTTATACATAGTGATGTCTGTGGTCCTATGTAGACACCTTCTTTTGGGAACTATCTTTACTTTGTGACTTTCCTCGATGATTTTTCTAGGTATGCATGGGTATATCCATTGAAGGCAAAGTCCGAGTGTTTATGTGCTTCAAACAGTTTCTGGTTTTGGTTGAAAATTTGTCAACATGTAAAATGGGCACCCTCTATTCTAGCCAACGGGGGGAATATATGTCTTATGACTTTAATGCATTTCTGGCTAAATGTGGGATAAAACGTCAGTGTACAGTGCCATATACACCTAATCACAATGGAGTTGCTGAACGAAAGAATAGGTCACTCATGGAGATGGCGAGGTGCATGGTCAAGAATCAGGCTTTACCACATAGTTTCTGGCCTGAGGCTATTATGTGTGCAACATATGTACTGAAGAGGTTTCCCACTAAAGTGCTACAGTCTATCACTCCAGATGAGGCTTGGCATGGTCGCAAGCCATCTATTGCTCATCTACGTGTTTTTGGTTGTCTGGCATATGCATTAGTGCCTGAACAACATCACAGAAAATTGGATGACAAAGCAATAAAATGTATTTTTGTTGGGTACACTTCTGAAAGTAAAGACTATTGTCTGTATCATCCACAAAATAAACGCATTCTGGTTAGCTGTGATGTTGTTTTTGTGGAAGATTCTATTCAGTCCTTACTTTCATGTACTAAGGAGACATCTATTAGCTCCAAAGACATGTGTGATACTCTGCTGCCTCTTTTTACAGGTGGACAGTCTAGTGCTGGTCCTAATGAGGCAACTTCTTAGCCTTTGCAGGTTTCATGTGATGATGCAGACCATTCCATTTCTTATGCATATTTACATGATCCACTTGTTAATGAGAGAGCTATATTGAGGAGGCAAAAGCTATGCCAAAATGGATGGTGCAGACCTTGCATGAGAGCAAATTGGATACACCTCTGTTATATCGTACTCGATCAGGATCTCATAGTGACTCTTTTGCGTCAGATTGCTATGCTATGGCTGCCCCTAGCCTTTGTGATGAGACTGAACCTGTTTCGTTTGATGAAGCACAAAATTCAAAACATTGGATGATTGCAATGCAATCTGAATATAATGTTATCATGAAAAATGGTACATATCTTGGTTGAGCAAGAAGCAACCTACTGTGGCCACTTCCAGTTGTGAGCCTAAGTATAGGGAAGCTTTCACAACAACTGTTGAGTGTGTGTGGCTCAAACGCCTTATGGCTTATTTGGGTGTTGGTCAGTCTTCTGCCACCATCATCTTCACTGATAGTCAAAGTGCATTGGCAGTTGTGAGAAACCCTGTGTTCCATGCTCGCACTAAGCACATTGAGGTGCATTATCATTATGTCATGGAGAGGTTCTATGCTGGGGAGATCAACTTGCCATATGTGCCCATGCAAGAGAACATTGCAGACCTTTTTATGAAGGCTCTGTCTAGGGAGAAGTTTGAAGCTTTCTGCAAAGCTTTGGGCTTACTTCCATTTGTGGATTGATTCCACATACCTTGGCACTTCCTTATACATGAGTGCCAGCTCCTTGTTCACCACATCACTCCCAGGCGGATTTGTTGATATATATAGGTAGTGATGTGTGTGAACACTCTAGGACTACCGAGGCACTTTTTCTCTCTTTAGAAGGTTTTTCCCCAGGCTTGTATATAAGCTTATTGCCCTAACGGGCTACTTATCTTTGTACATTCTAGTGGTAATACATACAGTATTGTGTGTTGTGTTCCAAGTTTCTTCTTCTTCCTTGTGTTGTTTGCATGCTTCCACAGACGTCTAACTCCAATACGTACAAATTACCCATTGTGGGCTTATATGATGCATTATGTATTGGTCACAAAAGGACTGTGCAATATTGTGTAGGGTGTTGAAAAACGTCCTATTACACCTGCAAATATAGGTACTAAAGCTAATGCAGATGGCATCAAAGATGATGATATTCTACATATTCTTGTTCGTGCTCCGGTTCCTATTGCACCTATTGTAGAGTAAATTTGTTGGGATGGCAGAGATGCTCAAGCACATGCATTGATGGCCTTCTCTGTCAAACGTGCCATTATTCCTCACATTTGCTCTTGTAGAACAGCTAAGGATGCTTGGAATACACTTACCACATTGTACCAGGTTAGGAATGAGGCTCATGTTGCTTACCTTCGAAAACAGTTGAAGGTTGAGCATATGAATGAAGGTCATTCTATGGATAGTTTTCTAACAAAGATCAAAGATTTGAAGGAACAACTAATTATTGCTGATGAAGCTTGCCTGACATTTCACTTATTCAGATTGTTCTGAATGGTCTTCCCAAGTCATACAAGAGTTTTGCTTCTATTCTTCGTTTGATGATGAAAGGCAATCCAAATGCCTTATCATTTGAGAAGTTAGTCTTTGTTCTATTGCACGAAGATCAATCTAGGCAGAACAGGTCCATTAAGTGTGTTGTAGATCAAGCTTTCCTGGCTAGTAAGAAGGGCGAAGGTAAATGGAGCTCTTCTACTAGTAAGCAAAAATCTGCTAATTTTGCACAATCAAAGAAGGATGACATAGATGATAAGAAAACAAAAAAACATAAATTGTTTTGCAAGTACTGTAAAGTAAATGATCATGTCATAAAGAATTGTCCAAAACTGGCTGCAAAAGAGGCAAAGAAGAAAGAGGTTGGAATGGTTGTTGCAGAGGCCTCTACACCAAAAATAGAGTCTGCTAATCTAGTGCAGAATGAAGAATGCACATTTAGTACTGTTTGCAGTTTTGACCCATCTTCTCCTAAACAGTGTATGTCTACAGTAGACTTAGATGTTTGGTACTTTGATAGTGGGGCAACCAAACATATTACCTTGTAGTGTAGTTTCTTCACTTCACTCGAGCCTACCCCTATAGGGAATACTATCACATGCGCCAAAAACTCCTCTTATCTTGTCATGGGAGTTGATAAGATCATTCTGACTGTTGTTGATGGTAGTTCTTTTACATTGTTGGATGTTGTATTTGTGCCAAGGATCAAGAAGAATATGTTATCAGGTATTGCTTATGGCATTTTATGTCGTGGGTTGTATAAGCTCGTAGACTATGAAAGATCTGTGAATGATTCAACATGTGCACCTATAGAAATCTCAAATGGTGTCCTCTTTGCCCAAACTTGAGACACCCAATAAACATGTATGTGAAGGCTATATTTTGGACAAAATGCAGCATTCCTCCTTCCCAAAAGATGGTTCAGTTCGAGCTACTCAGAAATCGCATCTTGTTCATAGTGATGTCTGTGGTCCTATGCAGACACCTTCTTTTGGGAACTATCTTTACTTCGTGAATTTCATCGATGATTTTTCGAGGCATGCATGGGTATATCCATTGAATGCAAAGTCCGAAGTGTTTATGTGCTTCAAGTAGTTTTTGGTTTTAGCTAAAAATTGTTAGCATGTAAAATGGGCACCCTCTGTTCTGATCAAGGGGGGAATATATGTCTTCTTAATTTAATGCATTTTTGGCTGAACGTGGGATAAAACATCTTCAGTGTCGTATACACCTCAACAAAATGGAGTTACTGAATAGAAGAACATGTCACTCATGGAGATGGCGAGGTGTATGGTCAAGAGTCAGGATTTACCACATAATTTCTAGCTTAAGGTTGTTATGTGTGTAGCATATGTACTTAACAAGTGTCCCACTAAATCATTGCAATCTATCAATCCATATGAGGCTTGGTATGTTCGCAAGCCATCTGTATGTTTTTGGTTGTCTAGCATATGCATTAGTGCTTGAACAACATTGTAGGAAATTGGATGATAAAGTAGTGAAATGTATTTTTGTTGGGCACAGTTCTGAAAGCAAAGGCTATCGTATGTATCATCCACAGACTAAGCATATTTTGGTTAGCCGTGATGTTGTTTTTGTGGAAGATGCTATTTAAACATTACTTTTATGTACGAAGGAGACATTTGTTAGCTCTAAAGACATGTATGATACTTTGCTACCTCTTTTTACAGGTGGACAGTCTAGTGCTGGTCCTAATGAGGCAACTTCTCAACCTTTACAAGTTTCATGTGATGATGCACATCATTCCATTTTTGATGCAGATTTACATGATGTACTTGTTGATGAGAGAGCTGATATTGAGGAGGCAAAAAATATGTGCAAACTTTGTGTGTCAGCAAATTAGATGCACCTCTATTATATTATACTCGTTGAGGCTCTCATAGTCCTTCTTTTGCATTAGATTGTTATGCTATGGCTGTCTCAAGTCTCTATGATGAGAATGAGCCTATTTCCTTTGTTGAAGCACAAAATTCTAAAAATTGGATGGCTGCTATGCAATCAAAATATGATGCTATCATGAAAAATGGTACTTGGTCTTTGTGTGACTTGCCTCTTGGCAAGAAGGCCATTGGCACAAAGTGGGTATACAAGCTGAAGCATAAGCCTGATGGAAAACTTGGCAAGGATAAGGCTATGCTTGTTGCAAAGGGTTATGCACAGGAAGAGGCATTGATTTTGATTGAACCTTTGCACCTACATGCGGAATGACTATTGTTCGTAGCATCTCTGCACTTGCAGCTCATCAGGGTTGGAATGTACATTGATTGGACATTAAAACAATTTTTGAATGGTGACTTTCATGAAGAAGTGTATGTTTTCCAGCCCCATGGCTTTGTACAAAAACGGCACAAAACCAAGTGTGTTGGTTAAAGAAGGGTATTATATGGTTTAAAGCAAGCACCATGTGCTTGGTATGAAGATACATGCCTATCTGATTGCACATGGTTTTGAGAATAATCCAATTGAGAGCACCTTATATCTTAAGCGTGCAAATGATGTACTTCTGATCATTGTTGTGTGCATTCATGACATGTTGTTCACTGTTCCTCATGAGAAGCATATTGCTCATTTTAAGGCTGATTTGCATGCCTCATTTGAGATATCTGATTTGCGGCATTTGCATCTTTATTTGGGCATTCAATTTATGCAAGTTGATGGTAGAATAACTTTGTGTCAAAGGAAATATATTGACACATTATTGCAACATTTTGGCCTTGAAGGCTTCAAACCTATTGCCACTCCTATGGAGACAGGTTTGCGATTGAGTCTTCATGATGATGGGGATGCATTTGATGTTGTTCAATATCAGCAGGCTGTTAGATGCCCGATTTACTTATGCATTACTCGGCCAGATATTTAGTTTGCTATCTCATAGATGAGTAGGTTTATGCATTGCCTAAGTGTCAAGCATTGGCAGGCAGTTAAGCGCATCTTTCTCTACTTGAGTGGCACTTGGCTACTTGCATTGTTTCATTTGAAGGGGGGATCACTACAACTAGATTTATATGTTATTTTCCTTTTGACTAAGTTGGTTGCTCTGACACTTGTGTGTCCATTAGTGGCTTTTGATTCATGCTTGGTAGCTCATGTATATCTTGGTCAAGCAAGAAGCAACCAACTTCCAGTTGTGAGGCTGAGTATAGGCAACTTTCACACCAATTGTTGAGTGTGTGTGGCTCAGATGCCTTATGGTTGATTTGGGTGTTGGTTAGTCTTCTGCCACCACCATCTTCATTGATAGTCAAAGCGCATTGACAATTGCGAGGAACCTATGTTCCATGCTCGCACTAAGCACATTGAGGTGCATTATCATTATGTCAGGGAGAGGTTCTCTACTAGAGAGATCAGCTTGGCATATGTGCCCACATAGGAGAACATTGCACTGCTTAGGGAGAAGTTTGAAGATTTCCGCAAATCTTTGGGCTTACTTCCTTTTGTAGATTGATTCCTCATAGCTTGGCACTTCCTTATACATGAGTGCCAGCTCGTTGTTCACCGCATCACTCCCAGGGGGGATTTGTTGATATCTTTAGGTAGTGATGTGTGTGAACATACTAGGACCACTAGGGCACTTTTTCCCTCTTTATGAGGTCTTTTCCTGGCTTGTATATATGCCTATTGCCCTAACGGGTACTTATCTTTTGTACATTCTAGTGGCAATACATTTAGTATTGTGTGTTGTGCTCCAAGCTTCTTCTTCTTCCTTCTGTTGTTCACGTGCTTCCGCAGACGTCTAACACCAACAAAAACATTACAACAATGTATGCATTAACCAATCCCTACTTCACATGTGGTGGTAGAAAAAAACTTGTACACATATGGATCAATGAACATATGACGCTAATATTCTTATGAAGAATCTATACATCACTTCTACATGGTAGGGTTGGAGGAACAAGTTTGGAGAAAATGTTTTGAAATACTTCGTGACTTCATACATAATCCATGTATCTCTTCATGCCATTGAACAATTAAAAACATAATCTAAATTTAGGATTTTACACAAGATGATGGTACAAAATTTCATTGAATTTCCACATTTCTATGTGAATAACAATAAATTTATTTTGAAATTGATATATGGCCCAAATTCAATGCCATTGATTTATACCTTTGCATGTGAGTAGAGGAGGAAATACATATATACATATTAAATCAACGAATCCCTCAATGAAAGAACTTGGAGAAGCTTGTAGAAGGTAGAAAAATGTGTTTCGAACGACGAAGTTTGGTGTAGCCAACCGGCACAAGACCAGCCCTTGAGCTTATGGAGACTCAAATATACCTTATAAGCATAGAAACACACTATGTACTTTGGAGCATCAAGGAGAATGAGTCGATACAAAACAGATAGGTTCGCGGGTCGAATAGCTCAAAAAACTTACTATCTATGGAAGAGACAATGAACTTCAAATGCCCATAGCGACCAGCATGATTACAATTAGGAAAAATCCTTTTATGGGAGTGATACACATAGGGTTGAGTGTATAGAATGCACAAAAGTATAAGGAATAAGCAAAATATGCTATAGGAATAAGCAAAATATGCTATAGGAATAAGCAAAATATGCTATAGGAATGAATGAGACATTCACTTGTGGTACTTCCTATTTTTTAGGAATACGTAGAGATTGACCTCGAGACAGAAAAACTCAGATTTCTCCCAATCTACTAAGCCAAATTCTATGAAAATTTATAAGAATTAACTAGACGCTAATACCTTTATAATGAGCCATTTTTCACTCAATTTAGAGCTCTGGAGAGAGAGAGAAGCAGCCTCTACAAGATTACTATTGGCGAAGAAGATGATGCAGAGAGTTGAAGGAGCAAGACAATGATGGTCACAAGTGTATGTATATTGCTTCCATGTATTGTACAAGTGATTTCAAGTCTTTATATAGACTCTAGAAATGCTCCACGACTTCGACAAGTGGATTGCAAATTCAAATGAAGGTGGGAATGGTTGTTGGAGGGAATCAATTCACTTTCCTACAATCTAGGAAAAGTGAAGATCTAGTTTGATCTACTTTTAGGTGATTTGATTGTTTGATTGAATGCAACTTCAACCACCACAAATTCATGGGATTTGGGCTTTACCTTTCTACCTTTACATGTGTAAAGCTCAAGGCTTTTACAAAAGTAAATGAACCATCAAAAATCTCTCAAAAAAATACAATAAATGAGCATAAGAAAAAGAACTCTCCAACGGATATTCTTTCGACACGATAGCTTTTGATGTAGATCAAATCCACCTCAAGCATAGTGTAAGCTTGATGTTCCAATAGCTCCCCCTCAAGCTAAATTATGCTTGAGTCTTCATTCTTTGATAGGTTGAATACCTGCCATAGCTTTGAATCTACAAAGCTTTATTCCATCAAGTGCCTTCATCATCATATCTGCTACTTGCTTTTTAGTTGGAACAAAAGAAATGCCAATCTCCTTTTCCATGAGCTTCTCCCTCATGAAGTGGTAATGGACTTCTATGTGCTTGGTTCTCGCATGGAAAATAGGATTTGCCGCTAGATGCATGGAACTTACATTATCTCCGAATATGTGAGGTTTGGAACTCACAAGTCCCAAATCCGTATACAATGCTTTTAACCATATTGCCTCTTGAGTTGTTATGGTCAAGCCTCTGTACTCTGCTTCAGTTGAGGATAAAGCAACTGTTGGTTGCTTCTTGGAACTCCATGGCACTAGCTTCGAACCTGCAAATGCTAAGTAACCAGATGTACTTTTTCTATCATCCTTACCTCCTGCCCAATCTGCATCTGAGTAGGTTTTGATATCCAAATCTGAAGAGTAAGGATAGAATATACCTTCGTTGATTGTACCTTTGAGATACTTAAGTACTCTCTTAGCCGCATCCATGTGTGGTCTTCTCGGTGAGTGCATGAACTGACTAAGCACTCCCACACTATATGAGATGTCTGCCCTTGTATGAGTAGCATATATCAAGCTACCTACCAAGCTTTGATACTCTTTAATGTCTTCAATTTTCTCACCTTCATAAACACTTAGTTTATGATTCATCTCCAAAGGTGTACTTGCAGGTTTAGTGTTCTCCATTTTGAACTTGAGAAGAAGATCCTGAATGTATCTTCTTTGATTCAAATACATTCCTTCATCTGTGTATATCACTTGCATACCTAGGAAATATGTGAGCTCACCTAGGTCACGCATTTTGAACTCCTCTTGCATGTGTCTCTTGATCCTTTGAATGCCATTTAGATCATCACCAGTCACAATAATATCATCTACATATACACATAGATAGATAAACTCATTGTGATCCCTTTTGATGAATAGAGAAGGATCTGAGCTACTAGCTTTGAACCCTTGATCTTGAAGATATGTAACCAACCTGTAATTCCAAGCTCTAGGAGCTTGTTTCAATCCATACAATGCTTTCTTAAGTCTGCAAACATAAGATGGATGATTAGGGTTTTCAAAACCTCGTGGTTGTGACATGTATACCTCTTCACTTATCCAACCATTTAAGAATGCATTTTTCACATCAAGTTGGAGGAGTCTCCAATTCCTTGCAGCAGCTACACTTATCAATGTCCTGATTGTAGTCGTCTTTGCAACTGGTGAGAATGTTTCCTCATAGTCTATACCATGAGTTTGTGAGCATCCTTTGGCAAATAATCTTGCCCTGTACCTGCAAACTGATCCATCTAAGTTTCTTTTAACTTTATATACCCATCTGCAACCATTACCTTTTGATTCGGTGATATTGGAACCAAATCCCAAGTGTTCGTTTCCTTCAATTCTCTTCTTTCATGGCCTTTTCCCAATTAGGGTTTCCCTTTGCCTCTTCATAGGTTGAGGGTTCCTCTGAAATAGAGTCTTTTGCCAAGTATATTGAATGCTTCGTAACAAATGTGGAATCATATCCATACCTTTCTGGTTGTTTCTTCTCTCTTGCTGATCTTCTAGGTACTTGTTTGGAGCATTCTCCAACCTCTTGCATCTTTGATTTGCCTCTTGACTTCCATAGCTTGTAATCCTTTTCCCTTTCATCTTGGTCATTGTCTGTATCACTTCTTGGATCCTGGACCTGTGTATCATGCTTGCTTCCTAATTGATAAGAGTCAGAATCAAAATCATATGGTAGTGTTACCTTTTCTTTGTCTTCATCATTCCAAGACCTGTGTTCTTCAAACACATCTCTACTTGTAGTGAATTGCTTGGTTGAAGGATTGAAGAGCCTGTAACCCATCTGAGTTGAATCATATCCAATAAACACTGCCTTTGTTGCCCTTTCATCTAGCTTACCTCTTATTTGTGATGGTACATGAACATAAGATAAACAACCAAAAACCTTGCAATGTCCAAGAATAAGTTTTCTTCCATGCCATGCTTCATAAGGAGTCATACCTTGAAGTGATTTGGATGGTAGTCTATTGACAAGGTACACAATAGTTGGAATAGCTTCTGCCCATAGATAATGTGGCAGCTTCTTCTCTTCAAGCATTGTTCGGGATGATCCAACCAATGTCTTATTTCTCCTCTCTGCAATTCCATTTAGTTGAGGAGAGTACCTAGTATTCACTTCCCTTTTGATACCTTTTTCCTGCAAGGACTCATCAAAACCTTTGAAGTATTCTCCCCCTCCATCTACCTGTATGATTCTCCACATGTGCAAGATACTTCTTGAAGCAATCAAACACTTCATTCTTACTCTTGATAAAGTATAGAACAGTCCATCTACTATGGTCGTCAATAAATGAGACATAATACCTTGATCTTACCAATGAAGGTTCTTGACTTGGTCCCCATACATCTGTATGTACTAAGTCCAATAAGTTGTTGTGGATGTAGCCTTTGTGGTTGAATGGTTGTCTTTGTGCCTTCCCAATCTGTCATGAATCACACCTGTTGATCATGTGTTGCTTTGATATGTTTGACAGTCCTAGAACACATTGATCCCTGCATATATCCTTCAAGTTTCTTTCTTTCACATGAGCAAGTCTCTTATGCCACACTTCAAGCTCACTTAGGGTTTGAGACCCAAAGTTGAATAGAGTTATGATCCTGATTTCTCCTACTTCAAAAGTAAAGAGCCTACCATGCTTCTCACCTCGGGCTATCTTTTTGAAGCCTTGACATGGATCTTCCACAAAAGATCCATGTTGGGTGAACCTAACTTGCAAGCCTTTTTCAGCTATTTGGCCTACACTTATTAGGTTTTTAGTGATAGTGGGTACATAGAGAACCTTACTTAGAATGTTTGTCCTGCCATTGGAAGCTTCGACATTACCAATCTTCTCCACATTGTGCTTTGTGTCATCCCCTGTTTGCACTTCATGTCTATGCTTTGGACTTTCCAAGTCAGATAGAAGAGCAATGTTGCCTGCAACATGATTGGAGCATCCTGAATCTATATAGAACAAATGATCATCTTTTTTACCTTGTTTGTGGCTTAGATTCATAAGAAGCAATGAGTCTTCATGTGTTTGATCTTCTGAATAATTGTTGTAGTCCCTTCTATTATAGCTTCTATTGTTATTGTTGAAGTTGTGTCCACCTCTGCCTCTATTGCTGCCATATCCACCTCTTCCACTTCCCTTCTGGGTCTTCCCATTGAACCAGCAATTCTGAGTGGTGTGGTTGGTCTTATCGCATATGGCACAAGGTTGAACATTCTGACCTTTGGCTTTTTCGTGCTTTGGTCCTTTCTTCTTCCCTTTCCACTTGCTCTTCCTTGCGAAGTTGGCTTGGGAGGTCTCTTCTTCATCTTCTTCCTTCTTCTTGCCTTTCTGCTTCTTATCCTTCTTATCTGCATATAGAGCACTAGTTGAATTACCAAGATAAGAGTTACCTTCCTTTATGCTATTGTTGGCTTCTTGATTGAATAGTTGTCCAAGAAAGATGTTGAAGTCTGGAGTTTGCACATCCATGATGAGATCATAAGCCGTCATGAAGGATTGCCATTGCTTATCACTTCGAATGTCGTTGAGAATTTACCTCATGATGACCTCTTCAATCAGCTCTCCAATGGATGCTAACTGATCCACAACCTCCTTGACCTTAGTAACAAACTCTGTGATGGTTTGTTTAGGTGTCTTCTTCATTTAGTTGAACTCGTTCCAAAGATGATTCTTTCTTGCTTTGGTACTAGCAGAAAAGAAGGTCTCGAGGGTATCCCAAGTCTCTTGAGATGTCTTGCATCCTCTAATATGTGGTAATAGAAAGTCAAAGATAGAGTTTAGTATGTAGGACCTTGCTTGAGCATCCCTTGCGCACCAAAGTGTGAGCTTATCTGTCTCCTCTTGTGTAGGTCCTCCTTTGGATCTTGGAATAGGCATAGCTTCATCACCTGCTACAATTCCATAAAGATTTCTACCTTGCAAATAGGCCTCCATCCTGATTTGCCAAGCCACGTAGTTGTGTCGATCAAGCTTCTCGATCATTGAGGGAAATCTGTCACCCATCTTGATCTAGCTCTGATACCACTGAAAGAACTTGGAGAAGCTTGTAGAAGGTAGAAGAATGCGTTTCGAAGCGATGAAGTTTGGTCTAGCCAACCGGCATAAGACCAGCCCTTGAGCTTATGGAGACTCAAACATACCTTATAAGCATGTGATAAGTGCAAAGAAACACACTATATACTTTGGAGCATCAAGGAGAATGAGTCGATACAAAACAGATAGGTTCGCGGGTCGACTAGCTCAAAAAACTTACTATCTATGGAAGAGACAATGAACTTCAAATGCCCATAGCGACCAGCATGATTACAATTAGAAAAAATCCTTTTATGGGAGTGATACAAATAAGGTTGAGTGTATAAAATGCACAAAAGTATAAGGAATAAGCAAAATATGCTATATGAATGAATGAGACATTCACTTGTGGTACTTCCTATTTTTCAGGAATACGTAGAGATTGACCCCGAGACATAAAAACTCAGATTTCTCCCAATCTACTAAACCAAATTCTATGAAAATGTATAGGAATTAACTACACGCTAATACCTTTCTAATGAGCCATGTTTCACTCAATTTGGAGCTCTGAAGAGAGAGAAGTAGCCTCTACAAGATTACTGTTGGCGAAGAAGATGATGCAGAGAATTGAAGGAGCAAGACAATGATGGTCACAAGTGTATGTATATTGCTTCCATGTATTGTACAAGTGTTTTCAAGTCTTTATATAGACTCTAGAAGTGCTCCACGACTTTGACAAGTGGATTTTGAATTCAAATGAAGGTGGGAATGGTTGTTGGAGGGAATCAATTCACTTTCCTACAATATAGGAAAAGTGAAGATCTAGTTTGATCTACTTTTAGGTGATTTGATTGCTTGATTGAATGCAACTTCAACCACCACAAATTCGTGGGATTTGGGCTTTATCTTTCTACCTTTACATGTGTAAAGCTCAAGGCTTTTAAACGGTAAATGAACCATCAAAAATCTCTCAAAAAAATATAATAAATGAGCATAAGAAAAAGAACTCTCCAACGGATATTCTTTCGACGCAATAGCTTTTGATGTAGATAAAATTCACCTCAAGCATAGTGTAAGCTTGATGTTCCAACACTCAAGACATGCTATATCATGTTCATTTTAAAGGACTTAACTCTATGTGATCTTGGATTCGATTCAAGGCAGATCCCAAAGATGAGTTGATTTAGAATTCTTTTGTTATGTAGAAAAAGAAAAGGAGAAATGAGGAGAGGGTATAGAACTAATTGAAAGGTTTTTTGCTTATAGTTGCAAATAGATATGTCCAACCTGATGAAGGGATGGGCAGCCCTCTACTTATAGTTGCAAATAGATATGTCCAACCTGATGAGGATTGAACTCAAGACTTCTTCACTGCTAGTTGATGGGCTTAACCAGACCAAAGCCCCTTGATTGAACATGTTTTTTTTCTCCTTCCACCCTAATGGCCAACTTAAAAAAAAAAAATGGAGGTTCAGCCGAAGCCTTATCATATCGATCGTATAGGGGTATAATTGAAGTGAGAAAATATTTGAGAACCCGAAACTCACTAGCGCGGGCAAATCTCCCGCCAAAAGCAAGCACCACTGTCCATAAGAAAGTTCGACTCTCCTTGCTGTAAACGTACAACGTTCATCGTGTTCTGTTAGCTTGCCCATCATTTGTCTCATTGCGGTCTGTACAATTCCTTGTCGCTGTTTAACAGGTCTAGCTTGCTTCCATATCTAGCCCAGAAGCTGCGCATAGATATGGTGGTGCCACTGAAGCTGACGCAATTTTATGGCCATAGTGTTCCTCGTCCTCGGATATATTCCGATGTCAAGCTCAATGACCACAGGGTTGATCCGCCTGTGTCTGTTAACGATGCCCTCCTCTGCTGGGCGTCAGAGGCCCACTGGTCCATGGGTGGCCTCTCCCTCAAGCGCTCTCGTGCTCAAGGAAGGGTTGAGGGCAGCGTGCGAAAGTTGAGGGAATTCGAGGAAGACGAGGATGATGCGAGTCCGGTGAAGAGTGCTAAAAGATCCCCAGATGGCAATGCGAAGCCGAAAGTTCCCCCGGAGGTAAGCAGAACCGCAGAGAAGAAAAGGCGTGCTGATGAGGAACTGGTAGCAGCGACTCCCGCTAGAAAGTTGAGGAAAATGATAATCGAGGACCATGATGATGATGACACACCTGCATTTGTGCCGGCTACTGAAGAGAGGTTGAGCAGGAAGGTTCTAATGAACTCCAATGGTGCAAGCAAGCTGTCTCCGTCGCAGAAGAAGCCGTTGAAGTCTCCCTCGAAAGTTAGCTCCCCGGAGGCTGTAACGATTGCTCCTGTGTCTGGGAGCGGGCGTAAGCCGAAGCTCGTCGTGGCCACCAGGACTCCCCCTTCAGCCTCGAAGAGTGGGAACTCAAATCTGGTTGCTAATTCAACTCCGGCCCAGTCCGAACGCTTGACAAGATCTGCGAAGAAGGTAGGTGCATCTCCTGTAGAATCGCCTGGTCACACATCCAGAAAATCTCCTCATGCAAAAAGGAAGGTAGTCGTGCCTAGCGATGGAGAATCTAGCGACAGTGATTACGGGTACGATGATTTTCTCAAGAAGGTCCCTGTACTCCGAAGGAGCTCGCGGCTTGTCAGACCGGGGGAGAGTCCTCTATCAGTTTCAGATTTTGATTAACGCAGCATTGTTTCTTTGTGCGGTCGATATGATGTTGATTCTCAAGCAGCAAAGCCATGATGCTTCTGTGCTTATAAAGGGTGTTATATCCGACTACTCTCCATGTGTCATCGTGTGGCATTCCCGGCAGGAATGCTCATATCCCATCATCGAGTACAAGTACATGTTTTGAGAGTGATCAAACTGTGTGATCTTCGTCCAGATGTTTGCCATATCTATCTCGTATCTTGCTGCCTTTCGGCATGTTGCTCGATCCACCCTTGAGCGTCTTGACACGGGTACACATAAAGATGTTTGAAATCTTATCATGAATAACTAAATGTTGATTATGTAGCTGTGTTGCGTGTACTTATCAATTCAGAGGATGATCATGTCGTCATAGGTAGACCAACTTTATGAAATATGTGCAGTCTTGAATACGGACCAGAAATGTGTAATTTGCGTGGCTGAGCAAAAAAGCTCATGTCTTTTGCAACACCTTGGAACGAATTTAGCTGCTTCCTCTATTGGTGCTGATCCACCAGTATGGTTCTCCTGTGCGTTGCTCCTCAAAAGCCTTCATTCACATGTAGAAATGTTTCTTTGTTTCATCATGACCCTCTTGTATGCATGCGTGTCTGAGTACAAGAATTAGCTGAATACTGACAGATTGTTATTTATGTCTTCTACATTTATATGGAGGTGGGATCCAATGTGTGTTCTTTGGTATGAAGCATGATAGCATCATGAGCAGTATGCACCACTGCATGTACTTGCCACTAAGAGTGCATGAATAACTGCTTGCTTCTCACATTGCAAGCACTTTGCATCTAGTGAATAAATTCTTTTGCTTCTTCGTATGGATTGATCATCCATCCTTGCCCTGCTGCCTCAACAATGAATGAGCACAAGATTTAGCTGACTGCTGACAGATTGTTACTTATGTCTTCTACATTTACCTGGAGGTGGAATCCAATGTGTTCCTTGGTATGATGCGTGAGAGCATCCTACCAGAATGGACCACTGCATGAACTTGCCACTAAAAGTATGTTTAATTGTTTGTTTCTCACATTGCTAGCACTTTGCACCTTGTGAATAGACTCTTTGCTTCTTCCTATCGATTAGGCACCCATCTTTACCCTGATGCCTCCACCAATGAATTAAAGTTCCCTTAACAGCAGTGCCTCGCCAACTAATTGGAGTCGCCAACTAAGGGAGCAGTACAATGCTAACTTCAACAGTGTTTGACGGTTTGTCTTCTTCATTGTGCAGGATTGGCAGATTATAGACTTCTACCTCCAATATTGCCATTGTAGCATATGCACTCTCGATGTAAGGCTTGCGTATCACAAGTCGCTTCAGTACAATGCAAACTTCAATAGTGTTTGATGGTTTGTCTTGTTCATTGTGCAGAATTGGCAGATTATAGACTTCTACCTCCAAAATTGCCATTGAAGCATATGCACTCTCCATGTAAGGCTTGCGTATCACAAGTCGCTTCAATATGTCATATTATGGATGCACACCCTTTTGGGTGAGGTGGCATAGATGCCACATGGCATCACATGGGTATTTTATATCATTTGGTAGAAGAGACAAAAATAGATCTCATATATGAGAGAGTATCTAAGTAAGACTATTTTTTTTATGAGAATGTAGAAGCTCAGACGTGGCTGGGAGGATAACGGATCATATATCTGTGTGTGTAGAAGTTGTACTTGTCTGAGAGTTGAAGCTATGGATGGCTTTCGTAGGCGCCATCAAAAAGGAAATTGTATCATTGGTATCAGAGCACGATTCAAGCCACGTTATCGACGAAGACAGCGCCAGGTTTTGAACCCGTGACCTCTGTTAGAGGCACACGACTTATCCAACCTCCCTCAACCATGTGACGGAAGGTAAACCTGTTTTATTTATACTATACAAACAGTTTCTGGCCGTTTGTGAGCTATGGTAAGAGAAGGAGAGATGGAGGAGGAGAAGAGATAGATTCCCTTCTCCCCATCCCTCAAGGCTTGTTGGTTAGTTTCTCAAATGGTTGGAAGTAGTGGTTGTTGTAGAACAACAAATCTAGGAGCATAGTGATTGCTCTTTCCTAATGTGGTTGGAGTACATATCCATAAAAGCCATCGGAAATGTATAAAAAAAAGACACCGAAGAGGAAGGAGGTGGGAGAAGCATCTCAATCATCTATGAAAAGGGGATGCTCTTTATATGTCAGAGCTATGTGGAGATGAACTACCTATGTACAAGCATCTTTAATTAAATTTCAAAAAGGTCTGACTCTTTGAGAAGGGCAAGGAAGGAGGGAAATCATGTATATGGAGAGTATGAGATATATACTCTCATCTTAAGTTAAGCATTCCCTCAAAATATTAGTAAGCACAAGCTCAAGGTATCTGCAAAATTCATGATTCTCACATAAATTTCAGGAGCTGTTTTTGACTAGTAGCTATTTTGGGAAGGGGAAAAGAGGAGGTATTTTTCATAGATTTATGGAAAAAAACCATGCACACTTATAGTATAGTGTATTGACTTCCATGCAAGATCAAGAAATCCAAAAGATACCTCAGTTTGATGGGAGTTTGAAGCTCCACAAAACCCCCTTCCATCACAGTTTGACAAAAAATTTCAGCACCTAAATCTAAGAAATTCCCATTTTGGAAGAGGGAAAAAGAGGTGCAATAGCTATCGATGGATGGAAAAAAGTATATTTACTGAGAGTATGGTATATGGACTCTATAGGCGAATCATTAGATTCATCAAAATCATAAGTTACGGAGGAATTTTACTTCCTCAAAGACCCCCTTTCCGCACTTTTTGGAAAAAAGTTAGATGTTAACTTTGCCAAACTCCACTTCTGGGAGTAAGAATAAAGACCATTTAAGAGGCTTCCCATGGATTATTGTATAAAATCCAAGAGAAATTCACATTTAGAGTGGACTAGAAGCTTGCTAAGCTCCCATTTAAGTTTTTGTACAAAAGCAAAAATCTTGATTTAAGCCTCTTTTGGGGAGCAAATTAGCATGCATGAAGGGAGGATTTGGAAAGGTGAAAATAGGCCTAAGCATCTTCATATATCACTCTCTGAGATTATGGAGAGAATTTTAGCATTTGCTTGATGGAAGAATGCTTTTGGGCACCCCAAAAATCACATTTTTACACTTTTTCCAGCCCCTCCAACAGTCCACTAGTTTGACATGTCCCACTTGGAATGGCCATATCTTGGGCTAGAAAATTCCAAATAGGATGTGCTATGGCTCGTTTCGAAGAGCACAAGGTCTACTTTTAGTTTATGAAAAGAAATTTTGGAAAATAAGTATTTTTGCAGGTCTGAACATCTCTGCAAAGTCTGAATAGTTTTGGCGACTACCTTCCGGGAGCCATATCTTTCAACCCGGGAAGGCGAATTGAGTAATTTCACTTCGATTTCTTTGCACATGCTATATATTTCAGTTATGAACATTTGCAGGTCCTAAAGTGATTTTTGCAGGTCTAAAGAAGGATTACTAATGCATTTTTTGACTAAATTTGCATTATTTTGGTAATCACTTGACCATATTTTATGTTTTGGGGAGTGTTCCGATGTTTTTGGACACTTCAAAGTTTATGTTAAGACCTGAGGAGGAAGTTGCAGAGGTCTCGAAGCTTGTCGAGAACGAATGGATGCATGCAATTCCAAAATCAAACTACTCAGGGACGTATATTTTATGCTTCAGGCATTTTACTTTATGTCATGGCATGTTCTCTATGTACATGCATAGATTGGATTGCATACATCAAATGTTGATCATTATTTAAATTCTAAAAGTATGGATCGACAGGCAAGAAGTATACTTTTTGATTGTTTGCAGGAAAGAGGATTACAAAAATTATATGGCTATGCAACTCAGAGAATGGTTGCTAGCAATTGCTTTTATGTTTTTCAGGTCATGGAATCCATATATGAGTTTATGGCGTGCATGCCATGGGCCTGTCAAGCCCTATGTCATTGGGTGGCCTTTGTGCCACTGAGCTTATGGTAAAATTTTTTGGGATTCCATCTACTGGGGAAATGTTGTCGAAATTTTTCCCATCGTATGGCGTTATATACGCACTTACATTCAGGTAAGAATGTTATGGCATGGTAACATGCCCTTTCTGCAAACTTCAATAAGGTGTATGCATGCTTCTAAGCATGTATTTGAGGGACTTAGGACCATCATAGTATTATATAAGGCAACTTCATTAGGAATAGGATCCCTACACATAATCCTTATGGATTTAGACCATAGGATTGCTAAAAGGAAGGACGTGTACCTTCACCATTAGGAATGTGCACAAGCAATCCTATAGGTTATGAGAAGTTGCATACAGGTACGGGAGATACATATATGATATTCTCCAAAGAGGTGAAGATTTATTTATCTTCACAAGAGTCTCACAGTGTGATTAGGAGATTATGAGGTATTATTAGCAATACCCAAAGAGTGATTAGTTTCACTGATACACATCACTTGAGTAAGTAGTGCGGCATTTCTGCCACACTACTAAGGAAACCAATTAGATGGGATCACAGCGATGGGTTTCATAAGACAACATCGACGGGTGCTATGTGATTCGAGTGATGGTTAGGAAGGCCAGAGGTATGGCACTAGCTCTATGATTCAGAGCATAGATCCCTTAATCAGGAATAATTGGGGTACCCAATACATATATATGTATATCGGGATCTACAGAGAGGTACTTAGACCTAGTCTTTGTACCTAGGAACAAGTTGGTTTGGAACAGAAAGGGGATATCCATTGTCACATTGTTGACTAGAACCAAACTGACTAGTTCGAGGACATGGGACTCATTTGAGTCCACTGATATGATTCTAGGATATGGGATTCATTAGAGTCCACCTTCATATTCCATTACATATGTATGGAATATATATTCGGTTTAGTGTAGGTATGACAACATGAATTGGAAGAAGGTTCCACTGGTATGGGACGGTGGAAATGACTTCCCTTTGAGCACTCTTCTTCTATGGCCAGGGAGAAGGACTCATCATTCATGGCGTCATGTCTCACTAGATCAGAGGAGAGCTCTTAGTGGACATCTCCTACTAGGAATGGGAGTTATCCTTCACAGTATTGGGAAGATTTATTCTTCCAGTAGAGAATGTGATAGGTGATTTTATCACCATTGGTATCACATACTCATTTTTCAGTCTTTCAGGAACGATAATTCCATCAGTTTGAGTGGATCGTATAGATCCATGCATAGAGTATGGTTGGTAGAGATAGTTCTTTACTATGGATACACATGTGTTTACGGTATCATGTCATATCATTGCTGACCATTTTAGTAGAGGACTTTGACCCCTATTAGGAATTTATTTTCTCCACTCTTCACTACATACACCTTCATGAAGGATTATGCATTAGTTATGGAAGAGAGGACTAAATAAATTCATGAATCTCTCTTTTAAGGAAAGGAGAAAGTGGGAATCAGCTCAGAGATCCATGAGAGATCTCACTTTAGTTCAGTGGTCTCACTTTAGCTCCTATTCCGTGAGAGAGGAGGAACGCAAGGAAAACATGATTTCTTCATAGGAGAAGAGTACAGTATGTTTTCCTTTAGACAAAAGAGGTGTATGGAGAACATCTCTTAGTCTTTATTTCAGACGGAATTCATTTACTCTACTTTTCAATGTAATTTTCCTTCACATGGGAGTCTCTTTCTCCACTAGTTTTGAAGGAAAAGTATGGAGAACTTATGTGCATGTTCTCACCTATGGATGAGTAGAGAAACTGGATTCAACAGAATCTCTTTCAAAGGGAAAGGGAAAGTGGAATAGATTCCACTACCAGACCTCTTTTCCTTAGAGGAGATTACAGAGAGAGACATGGAGAGAGTTTCACTTTCTCATTTAGATTGTCTAGATAGGAGTGGCACTCTTCTATCAAAGACAAGAGGGAGATCAGGTAATCATACTGGTTAGATTGAGTCTCACATGGAGACTCTTGAGAGAAGTAGTTATTCGTACTTCCAGTGATGGTCTTTGACTAGATGAGATGATCTAGTTATTGACATTAGTTAGATTGGGAATAGACTTATGACTTCTCTCTTTAGGGTTTCTAGGAGATATGGAGATATCTAACCTATGGAGGTACCAAACTCTTAGTTGGTGTTACATCATGAGCATGATGTGTAAACATCAGTTAGGAGGATGGGTACTGAAGGATTATCTGAATCTCAAAGGGAATGCTTTTTGCATTCATATGGCAAACTACAGGGAAGAGAAATATTAGAGTTTGCACTAGTGCCAATAAATGCTCTTCCAATAGAACTTTGTCCAATGGTAAATGATGACAAACCACAGATTTCTTGGTTGGTCGAATATAGAGATTTCATTTTACTACCAAGAAATTCTTATGTATGAGCTAGATGATGGATTTGCATAGTTCACAAGGTAGTTTAGACAAAACTACTACTTGTGATTACACTCAAGGTTAGCAAGACCTAGAGTGGCATGAGGGCAATCTATCATGTACTCCTAGATGGGTTTGAAGTCACTTTTTATGGGACTTTGTTCTATATTTCAGACGATTATATGGTTTACTATCTCCATTACAGTACGGTCAAGCCAATAAGCTTGGCACTTTTACACGCCTTACATGCTATTGCTCCATGCAGGATACATCATATGGACTTAGGTCATTTGGATGATGTTGTATGTTATGGGAGTGATAGTTTGGAAGTGGAGTGTACATGGGAGATAATAGGCACCACTCAGACGGTTTCCCACCTTTGAGATGATCTCATACGAGAAATTTGAAGGGGAAGGATATAGGGAAACAACACACAGAGATGACCATGTACATACAGGACATGGGGTTCAGGGGAGTCCGAGCATTTACTTCTACCATTACGGACATTTCATCTATATTTTCGAGGACGAAAATGTTTTCAAGGGGAAGGAAATGTCATATTATGGATGCACACCCTTTTGGGTGAGGTGGCATAGATGCCACATGGCATCACATGGGTATTTTATATCATTTGGTAGAAGAGACAAAAAAAGATCTCATATATGAGAGAGTATCTAAGTAAGACTATCTTTTTTATGAGAATGTAGAAGCTCAGACGTGGCTGGGAGGATAACGGATCATATATCTCTGTGTGTAGAAGTCGTACTTGTCCGAGAGTTGAAGCTATGGATGGCTTTCGTAGGCGCCATCAAAAAGGAAATTGTATCACAATACAATGCAAACTTCAACAGTGTTTGATGGTTTGTCTTGTTCATTGTGCAGAATTGGCAGATTATAGACTTCTACCTCCAATATTGCCATTGAAGCATATGCACTCTCCATGTAAGGCTTGCATATCACAAAGTCGCTTCAGATGTTACACATGTTTTATCAAATGAAGTTTGGTCTTGTGATCTAGGCTTCTTTGATAGCTCGAATTAATGGAGAGTATGAAGTGAAGGGCATAGTACCCATGGGACCTCCATGAATCCAACACCAGCATGGATAGAATGCTTAGAACTTATTAACAATGAGCTGAGCTTGAAGGTTCATCGAAGGTAGGAGTGTGGTAGGGATGGCCCAATTGCTAGACAAGGAGTGGTTTGAGTTGAAGTTGACCTGTGAAAAATGAAAAAAATGTTGTAGTGTGGTTCATACTTTGTATATTTTGACTTTTTCATAGGATGATGTAGAGGAATTAACAATTTAGTGTAATCTTATATGTCCATTGGTTCAGTTTTTTACCCTTTTTGGAAACAGACAGTCTAGGGCAATCTTGTTAACCTGGACTGACTAAGAATTCCTCTTTAGGCCTTCATTTTTAGGGGATTTGAAAGGACATGTAATCTTCGTATTACTTACTATCTTGTTTCATTGAAAACGAGTTTAGAGCCCTCTTGTTTGTTTGAAAACTAGAATGGATTCGACTTCTATCAAGCTCGCCACAGTTTCCAATTTTCATCGAAGACTTTCCCATGACTTGAGATGCCTAATTCGAGACATAATCAGCGTAGAGTGCTTGATTGTGTACATAAGTCATACGCTTGCAAGAAATTCCCCCTAATCCAAGCATTCCCCTTGAAGCTTACTCTTTGTACAAATCAAAATGGTATCTCTACTACCTCTAACCTTGCATTTGGTAGTTCATAAAGCTTATTCACATTGTGGTTCTTTATCAAATCTATTGAGCTCTTGTTTCTTTGAGATGTCATTGCATTCATCTTGGTCAAAGAGTTCCATGCCCATTTTTTGCATGTGCTTAATTTGGATATACAAGAACTCCTATGCAAGTACCTTTGAGAAACCACCAAGTTACCATGATTGTAGGGCCAATGAAACAAAAGAATTCATCTTTTTCACTTACATTAGACATACCTTTGAGAAACCACCAAATTATCATAATTATAGGGGCCAATGAAACAAAAGAATTCATCTTTTCCCAATTACAGTAGACATGAAATTCGATCATCCCTATCTCGGCCTTTAGTACATACCTTTTCTTCTAAAGCTTAGTTCAAGAAATACAAGTCCACTTTTGGAATCTCTAGATCCCATTTGTTTATTAAGGAGGAAGGACCAACAAGTTAGCCAATCATGTGGATGCTTGATAGGAAAAGTAGTTATAGAAACTAAATGGCATGCAAGGAGAACCTATCTAAATTGCTAATATCTGATTATTGTTTATCCTTCATGATTATATATCTTATTGTATAGTTTATATGGCTTTTATTATGAGGAAAAGCCATTCATACATTACCTTCTTGATGGGAACCTCAACTTAAACATTAAATGGTCACGTTGGACAATTTATGGCTAGTAAATGGCTTAGGTAGACTTGATTCATTGCTAAGTGAGATTTTAGTTAGAATGATATGTAGCACAAGTTGGTGATGCTTTAAATGATTTAACTCATAGGCTCCACTTTGAGGTTCATGATTTTGGATTACAAGTTCGAGTTCAATTGTGAATCCATTTTGATTGGAATTTTTTATTAGTTTTTTTTTGACATAAAGCTAGTTCATTGGTTTGGTCTATTGCACATTGATGAATCTCAAGTGTTGCTTACATATAGTTTGTTTTATTACACAAGTAGAAGTTTCCCATGCACAAGTACTCATGTTTACTTGATTGCAAAAAGCCACATCTTTGTAGTGGATTATTTATAGACGAACATAATTCTACATTGTGTTGTTTTGTTTAAAGCTGTTTGGAGTGCCCTTGAAGTTATACTTTAAGAGCACTTTGGTGGACAATGCCATCATTGTACTTGTTAGCAATAAAATTAACAAATTTCCTTATATTTATTCTATTTTTCTAATATATGCATGTTTCTTGCATGTTTTCTTTTTTACACTATAATAAAGCTTTTGAGGTGCTTGCTAGAACTTATTGTTCAACAGTGAATACACTAGTTTACTTTATGACGGCTTCATTTTTCTCATCCACTACTACTATTTCAAGTTTTAGTATTTTTGTTTTAGCGATTTGTATCCATCCATTTGTTATCATTCATGAGGTTTGATAAAACAAACTAGACTTTGTGGAACTTCAAAATTTCAATGATTTTGGACTCATATGACTGTGTTGGATAATGCCATGGGATCCACAAGACTTGATTTAGAGTTTGTTTTGACATATGACTCAACAAACTTAGAATAAAGAATTAAAAAAACAGCACATAAGTTGAACTATGGGTTACCAAAGGAGGTATGTACAATCATTTGAGATCATATTGATGAACTTTGGATATTGGATAGGAAATAACTCAAAATGTCTAGCCAAAGGAATCAAAACCATTTCTTTTTCCATCACCATTGGTGTTGACAAAAGAAACCTTTTTGATGCATTCTATGTACCTACATCGAAAAGAAATTTGTTATCAGTTCTTGCCATAATAGATCGTGGTCACGAAGTAAGCTTCAAGAAGGATGGTGCATAAATTTCAAATAGAATATGCATTATTGTAAGAAGGGTGTAGAAATACATTTCCATGAGTTGAATGTCCTCATTGTTGCATAAGGCAAAAGATATTAGAAGACTTTGGTATCAATGGGCGTCTTAGATTTGTTGTACATGATTGGATGCAAAGAAAAGGAATGCTAGCTCATTTGCCTATATTTTCAAAGTTGAGAGAAGCAAATGAAGTTTGCATGATGCGAAAGCAATAAAGAAAGTCGTTTTCATGAGATGTGGGTGTATTTTATTATGGATAAGGTTGATGTTCTCTATTAATTAAAAATGTGATATAACATTATTCAAAATGAGAATTCAATATAGGAATTGCTATCAACAAAATCCAATAGCTATTGCAATGAGCACTCAATTAAAAGATAAATCACCAATTGCAACATAGCCATGCCTTAATAATTACTAGAATTATTTGTGTAGATCTAAATGCAATTCTAGCTCAACAATCTACTCATGTGCTTAAATTGCAAAATCAGTTGGATGCTAACAATCATGCTCTTGAGAGGATGTCATCACCCCTACTCAAGTGTTGATATATATATATATATATATATATATATATATATATATATATATATATATATATATATATATATATATATATATATATATATATATATATATATATATATATATATATATATATATATATATATATATATATATATATATATATATATATATATATATATGTAGTCAATTCTCTTTGACTCCTTAATATTGTTTATACTTCCTAAACTCTCTCATTTGATGAAGTTGAATCTTTTGTATATGCAAGAGAAAAAAAACAAAAATGGAGTTAGAGCTGTGTGATTGTCTATGTAGTCTGTGTGCATTTATGTATATGTATGTACCTATGAATGTGGCTATGTATGTGTGATAATGTGTATGTTTCTATGTAAGTGTATGTATGTATGTATGTATGCCTAAAGGTGTTCATGAATGTGTGTTTGTATGTTTTATGTGTAGTTATGTAAGTGTGTTACTATGTGCTCATGAATGTGTATGTGTATGTACCTATGTGAATTTTGAATGTGTGCTTATGTGATTGAATGTATGTGAGTCTATGCGCTCACTGATATGTGTGTGCATGTGTGAGGGAGTGTGTGAGCCTATGAATGTATGCATGAATGTTTCTAGCTAGGTATAATATGCTCTTTGTGTATCTGCATGTGTGGATATATGTATGTATCTATGGGATTGTGTATGAATGAAAATGTGGCCATATGTGTTTTCTTTTGTGTTTGTGAGAATATGCATGTGCAGTGTTGGAGCAGAACAATCATCAATAGTGATTTTATGAAGATCAAAGTGAGAAGACATATGGAAGAATGAAGATTGTTTTCAGAGGAAGAAAATGGAATCAGAAATGTTTCTTTTGTATATTACTCTTGTAAATAGTTCAATGTATTTTGGAAAAAGATGACGAGTTAGACTCGTATATATATCTACAGATACGTATTCATAGAAAGAGAGAGTGATATAGATCAGATAGAGAAGAATAGGTGAAGAGGTGATGAACATTGTATGTATCATCAACCATATGTATGAAAAGTAATGAAGAAGAAAATATTGTAGAATTCTGCGCGTCGATCTTCTCTCCCATTCTCCTTCTGTGCTTAATCTTTTGAAGAATCCTTTTGCACGTATCTAAGTCCATAGCTAATCTATCTATGGCTAGAATTTGAAAGATTAATTTCAATCAGGTTGTGAGAATTTTGCTTAGGAACATTCATATGTGAAGATGTTCTGAGAGTCGAGAAATCTGGCGCACATTTCATCTTCAATGAAATGATCATTGCTCAGTCTACAGTGTAAAGTTTTACACAAGTGAGGGCTCAAAATCTAAGTTGGAAGGTAAGCCATCTATGGCTAGAAGATCTTGATCAAACGGGTTCAGAGTTGGGAGAACCAGTGCTAAGAAGTTGCAGGTGTCAAAGTCGCCATTGCAGAGAAGCACTTTCAGACATAGGTAAAGTGTTTCACACATTTCTCAGTGTGTACTTAATCTTTTTGAGAGATTTAACTTGGCAAAGCTGCGCAACCTTAAGGCGAAGTGTTGTGCAAAGTTTAATAAAAAACTTTACAGGATTGATTAGTCAATGAGTGACTAATCTGCAGCAGACTTTTCTGAGAAGTTGATTTTTCAGAACTTTCAATTTTTCTGATAATTTGGTGAAGATTCTCTAAATTAGATGGAGTCTAAAGTTGATCTTGATATAGAGGTGATCTAAATTCAAGGTCAACTTGTTCTTTTGGAGATTAACACTCTCCATCAGTGGTATCAGAGCAGGTTGTGTCAAAATTGAAGTGAAGAAGACTCCGACTATTGCAGAAGTACAAAACTTTACATCTTGAAGGTGCAGAAGGGTAAAGGTTGAAGAAAGATCAAAGGAAGACATACAAAGAGCATCAAAAGGATCAGAAGGAGCAACATTCGAAGTAAAGGTACACTTATTATCTGTAAAGATTAAAGATTTGAAGCTACAGGTGAAGTAAAGATGGGAGATAGTCTCCAAATTGAAAAATTGGATAGAGAGAACTATCCTGCATGGTCTATGAGGATGGAAGCTCACCTTATGAGCAAAGATCTGATAGGATACATCACAGGAGATGAAGAAAAGCCAGAATTCAGAGATCCTAGTGTTCCAACTAGGGAGGAGCTTGCAGATTTGAAGAATTGGATGAAGAAGGATGCTCAAGCAAGAAGCATCATCTACATGGCAGTCAATGACTATTTGCTTCCTCACATTAGAGGACTTGAAAGTGCTTGTGACATTTGGAATGCTTTGGAAGAGCATTTCCAAAATACAACCAAATCAAGGAAGGCTTCACTATGGGCAGAGTTTACTACCTTCAAGAAGAAGGCCTCACAATCAATTTCTGATTATGTGACAAAGATGAAGGACATTGCAGATTCTCTAGGTGCAGTTGATGAAGATATTGAAGAAGACAAATTGGTAAGACAAATACTCACAGGACTAAGAGGAGATGAGAAATGGAAGCCTTTCATTTTATCTACAGAACTTTCATTAGATCACTTTACTCCTGATTTGAATCAATTGTTAGGTCATATGCTAACTTTTGAGAATGATATCAAAGGAGATGTTGATAAGAGTGCAGGTCATGCAATGTATTCTAAAGACAAGAAGAAAGCCAACAAAGGGAAACAACAATCAGGTGAAGAAGAAGGTACTTCAAACCAAGCAAACTTCATAAGAGGAAGAGGAAATGGCAGAAGTAGAGGAAGAGGCAGAAACAACAAAGAGAATGCAAGAGCTTGTTGGATATGTGGTAAGACCAATCGTCTATCTCATGATTGTTGGCATAATAATCAAAACAATGGTAATTATCAGAACTTTAATCAAAGAGGAAGAGGAGGTAGATTTCAGAGAGGAAACTTCAGAGGTAGAGGTGGTAGGAATTCTTTTGGAAGAGGTGGTGGAAGAAACTTCCAAAGTCAATCCTATAATAACACCTACTACAACTATGCATCAGATCAAAAGGAGGATTCGACTCTCATTATGAATACATGTGAAACCTCACATGAGGACATGAGAGTGTTCTATATTGATTCAGGATGTAGTAATCATTTAAGTGGAAATATTGCTTTGATGACTGACCTAGATCATAATGCAATTAATCATACAGTTCAGACAGGTGATAATACAAAGCATAAGGTAAAGTCAATTGGTTCAGTCAAAGCTAAGGATGGGAGCACTCTTCTGAGTAAGGTACTTTATGTTCCCACAATTCCAAAGAATTTGATCAGTGTAGGTCAAATTGTGGAAAAAGGTTATGAGGTAAGGTTCACAAATGATGGAGTTTATGTGGAAGACCCTAGTCAAGGGTATAAACAAGTTATTGCAGGAAAGAAAGAAGGAAGGCTTTTCACATTGAAGGTACAAGGAAATGTTGGACATGCTATGTTCACATATGGAGAGCAGAAGGTGTCAGAATTGGATCTTTGGCACAAAAGACTTGGACACTTTAATGAAAGAGGTATCAAAGAAATGATTAACAATGATTCAGTGCTTGGAATGCCTAACATTGCAGGTCAACACATGACATACAGATGTGAGGCATGTCAATTAGGTAAGGCTCATAAGCAATCTTATTCCAAGCATGGATTTATGTATTCAGAAAGACTTGAATTGGTGCATACAGATGTGTGGGGTCCTTCAAAGGACTTTAGTATAAATGGTTCAAGATATTATGTCATATATGTTGATGATGCTACCAGGTGGATCACAATTTATGTGATTAAGGAAAAGTCAGAAGTGTTTAATACATTTAAACACTATCATGCATATGCAGAAAGGATTACAGGTCAAAAATTGAAGAGACTAAGGTCAGATGGAGGGGGAGAGTATTTTTCAAATGAGTTCAATGATTATTTGTGGAATGCAGGTATAAAGAGAGAAGTTACTTGCAGGTACTCTCCTCAACAAAATGGGGTAGCAGAAAGAAGGAATAGGACACTTGTTGAATTTGCAAGGTCCATGATGAAAGAGAAGAATTGCCCAAATTATTTGTGGGCTGAGGCTGTTAATACAGCTACATATTTGGTTAATAGATTGCCTTGTAAAGCTTTGCAGGGTATGACACCATATGAAGCTTGGTGGGGTAAGAAACCTACCTTAGATCATTGCAGAATATTTGGATGCTTGGCATATGCATATGTGCCATCTCAATTGAGGCATAAGTTGGAGCCTAAGGCAGAGAAGTATGTATTCATTGGTTATGATGATAAGCAAATGGGATACAGGTTGTGGAGTCCATCTACAAAGCAATTTATTGTATCCAAGGATGTTACATTTGATGAGCAAGGTACTTGGTATGCAAGTAAATATAATGTACATGCAGATGATGAAGAAGTAGTGGAACAAAGGAAAGGTAAAGCAAAGATTCAATTACTTGATGAAAGTAAGAGTAATGAAGTGCAGATTGAAGTTGAAGAGAGGCCAAGGTTTGATCCAGAATGTGATGAACCAGAGACCTCAAGAAGTGCAGAAGTTAGGAGATCATCTAGGCACAAATGGCAACCTACAAGGTATAGCTATGACACTTCATTCTTGACTACTAAAGATTATGCTTATTTGGTAAAAGCAGATGAAGACCCTTCTACATATGAAGAAGCCAAAGGGAAGAAGAATTGGGAAGATGCTATGCAAGAGGAGTATGATGCATTGATAGAGAATCAAACATGGGATTTGGTTCCTAAACCTAATAGTCAAAAGATTATTGGATGTAAGTGGGTTTACAAAACAAAGAGATTTGCAGATGGAAGTGTGTCTAGGTACAAAGCTAGACTTGTTGTGAAAGGGTATGCACAGACATATGGAGTGGACTATGATGAGACTTATAGTCCTGTGGCAAAGATGACAACCATCAGGACACTCATTGCAATTGCTGCTTGTAAAGGTTGGAAGTTGTCTCAATTAGATGTTAAAAATGCTTTCTTGAATGGTTACATTTCAGATGAAGTCTACATGGAGCAACCAGATGGGTTCAAAGATCAAGTGAGTCCAAATTATGTATGTAAGCTCAAGAGAGCTTTGTATGGGTTGAAGCAAGCCCCAAGGGCTTGGAATTATAGGCTTGTAAAATTCTTGAATGATCTTGGATTTCAAGCATCAAAGGCAGACAGTAGCTTGCTAGTCAAAGCAAGTGAAAATGGATTTATCTATGTGTGTATTTATGTTGATGACATAATACTTACAGGAACAGATGATAAGGGGATACAAATGATTAAAAAGCAGATGGAGAAAGAGTTCAAAATCAGTGATTTGGGGAACCTATCATTCTTCTTGGGAATGGAGATCTCTTATACTCAACATGGAGTATATGTGACCCAAGAAAGGTATCTTAAAAATTTGCTAACCAAATTTAAAATGGAAGATTGCAGGGTTGCACCTACACCTTTGGAAGTGAACCATAAATTGTCTAGGTTTGGAGGAGAAGAGTTCAGAGATATGAAACTCTATCAAAGTTTGGTTGGTAGCCTGATTTATGCTACATTGACAAGGCCTGACTTGTCATATGCAGTTGGTGTGCTTTCACAATTCATGCATTGTCCTAGGAAGAACCATTGGATTGCAGGACAAAGAGTACTTAGGTACATCAAGGGTACACTCAGAGAAGGGTTGTACTATGGATTTACTTCAGATACAAAAATCAAGATATATAGTGATGCAGATTGGGCAGGTAATGTGGATGATAGAAGATCAACACATGGATACTTGTGCTATGTAGGAGACAAATTGATTTCATGGTGTTCCAAGAAGCAACATACAGTTGCTTTGTCATCTACAGAGGCAGAATATAAAGGTATGGTGGAAGCTGCAAAAGAGGTAATATGGCTAAAGACACTTTTGAAAGTTTTTGATGTGATTCAGAGTACTCCTATTATTTGTGGAGACAATATGAGTTCATTATACTTGGCAGCTAATCCTGTATTTCATGCTAGAACTAAGCATATTGAAATACAATATCATTTTCTGAGAGAGAAGGTCATTGAGAAGGAAATTGAAGTCATACACACCCCTACAAAAGATCAACTTGCAGATATGATGACTAAAAGTTTGGATGGACCTAAGTTGCAGAGATTTAAAGATATGGCAGGAATAAAGAAGATGCAGGCAATCACAATTGAAGATTGAGGGGGAGCTGTTGGAGCAGAACAATCATCAATAGTGATTTTATGAAGATCAAAGTGAGAAGACATATGGAAGAATGAAGATTGTTTTCAGAGGAAGAAAATGGAATCAGAAATGTTTCTTTTGTATATTACTCTTGTAAATAGTTCAATGTATTTTGGAAAAAGATGACGAGTTAGACTCGTATATATATCTACAGATACGTATTCATAGAAAGAGAGAGTGATATAGATCAGATAGAGAAGAATAGGTGAAGAGGTGATGAACATTGTATGTATCATCAACCATATGTATGAAAAGTAATGAAGAAGAAAATATTGTAGAATTCTGCGCGTCGATCTTCTCTCCCATTCTCCTTCTGTGCTTAATCTTTTGAAGAATCCTTTTGCACGTATCTAAGTCCATAGCTAATCTATCTATGGCTAGAATTTGAAAGATTAATTTCAATCAGGTTGTGAGAATTTTGCTTAGGAACATTCATATGTGAAGATGTTCTGAGAGTCGAGAAATCTGGCGCACATTTCATCTTCAATGAAATGATCATTGCTCAGTCTACAGTGTAAAGTTTTACACAAGTGAGGGCTCAAAATCTAAGTTGGAAGGTAAGCCATCTATGGCTAGAAGATCTTGATCAAACGGGTTCAGAGTTGGGAGAACCAGTGCTAAGAAGTTGCAGGTGTCAAAGTCGCCATTGCAGAGAAGCACTTTCAGACATAGGTAAAGTGTTTCACACATTTCTCAGTGTGTACTTAATCTTTTTGAGAGATTTAACTTGGCAAAGCTGCGCAACCTTAAGGCGAAGTGTTGTGCAAAGTTTAATCAAAAACTTTACAGGATTGATTAGTCAATGAGTGACTAATCTGCAGCAGACTTTTCTGAGAAGTTGATTTTTCAGAACTTTCAATTTTTCTGATAATTTGGTGAAGATTCTCTAAATTAGATGGAGTCTAAAGTTGATCTTGATATAGAGGTGATCTAAATTCAAGGTCAACTTGTTCTTTTGGAGATTAACACTCTCCATCATGCAGTGCATTTGTATGTTCTTAGTTAATGTGTATATGTTTAGTGCATGTGATGTGCTTAGTGCATGTTTTTGTTTGTGAATTCGTATGTGTAAATATTTGCATATGTGAGTGTATATGTGACTAATATTTATGTGAATATGTATATGTGTATCTATGTACCTATGTGAGTGTGTGCATGTGAAAGTGTGTGATGTGTTGTGTATGCATATGTATGTGCATGAAAATGAATGTTCTAAATGTCCATGATAAATTTTGTATACTATTGTACTAACAAGGTTTTTTTGTATGATTTCTTTTGGAAGACCATTGAAGTATTTTAAGTTGCAAAGTTCAAGTGGACAAGTTTTAAGTGAATTTGTAGACAAGCTTTTCTCTTGATGCTTTTTGATTTTGATTGTATTGAGGTATATTAGCTAGATGTGATTCAATATGATGTATCCAACAAACAAAAATATGATGAGATTTGTACACCTGTTATAGTATATCCTCCACCTTCTTGGATTCATTTAGTAGAACAAGCCACATGTCTACCTGCACGTGATTGGTCTATTTTATTGACTCCTATAGTAGATACCCAACAAATTGATGATGTTACTTACAGCTAAGAAAGTTAATCCTAACATCTAAAGCACATGATTATGTAAACACATTTCTTCTACTTAACACTAGTGTTGTACTTGGACACTTTAGTATCCTGAAAAAGAGATAGTATTTGATGACTTTTTTAGATTACTAGAAGGAACCACTTATAAATGTAACTATGGAACATGTTAGCATAAGGGTTGAATATTTCTAGAAAAATATGGTTTTCATTAAGGATAGAAACAATAAGATTTATTCACCTAATTTTATGATGCTAATTTTAGTATTGATGCAAAAATTACAAGGATGTCAGTTAGTGTTGATTTTTTATTAAAATCACGTTCTTGAAATTTTCATTGTTGTAAATGCCATAAAATCTCTTATTTTATATATGTAAACACTTTTCCATCCATAACAAAGATTTATAATGATTTTAACTAGGTTTATGGCATAAAATTAATCACATATGTGTCATGATAATGTTATCATCTATGAATTATTTTTCAAAGTGATGGTATGAATATGACTCCTTTTTTATAATCAAAATACTATTTGATAATCTTAAAGCTAGAAATATTTTTTTAGAAACCTTAGGAATCAAATTTCTATGTTCTTCCTTCAAGTTGAAAAATACTGTTAGACTTAAGAAATGACAGGCAAGAGATGGTTGAACCACACCCTAAGAGGGAGGATTAGGAAGTAATCCTCAACCATGGCTTTTGGGGCAAGTGGTTAGTCCATCGTTCTCCTAGCCGATAGATCACGAGTTCAAATCCCAAATTTGGTATCAAAGCCTAGGAAGTAGGCTTGGGCAAGGTTGATAGAAGGCCTAACAAAAAAAAATGTTACCATCATGAGGGTGTGTAGTGCCCAACAACATATTTTGTGCATATTATTTCTTGGAGGTCATGGAGCGAAAAGAAAGTGGCTTGCCCGCCACTATAGATGCTTGTGAAGTATTTTTTAAGTACATGAGAAGATGCATGAGTGTATGCATACTCAGATTTTCTTTGAAGAAATTTTGTACTTTGTCATCGTTGAGATGAGAAAGATTTTATTCAAACATAACTAACATTGTATTGTACATAAAAAAAAGCAAGATAGAGGTAAGTGACCTTTGTCATTAATATTTATGTCTAACAAGAGGTTGAAGTGTAGATTCCTCAAGAACAACCAATACTTTGTTGTTAGTCGGCATAAGTTAGTGCTATGGTTATGATCATCCATACAAGTATTAAATGCTTGTATGTGATTGGTTGTGATGAGGTTAATGAATGTGCAAGAAGCACAATGACTATAATGATATCCATAGATATTCATTTTTGGATACTAGGTAAAGAATTGATTTTCCATGAGATGATTTGGATTGCTAATTGGTTTGCATTGATCTAGAAGATCATTATATGCATGGATATTGCAAATTCGTTGGGATGGCAGAGATGCTCAGACACATGCATTCACTCTTGTAGAACAACTAAGGATGCTTGGGACACACTTAATACTTTATACCAAACAAGAAATGAGGCTCATGTTGCTTAATCCAAAAACAGTTGGAGAGTGAGCACATGAATGAAGGTGATTCCATGGACAATTTTTTGACAAAGATCAAAGATTTGAAGGAACAATTGATTTCTGCTAATGATGTCTTACCTGACAATTCACTTGTGCAAACTGTTCTGAATGGTCTTCTCGATTCATATCAAAGTTTTGCTTCCACTCTTCTTTTGATGATGAAAGGCAATCCAAATGCCTTAGCATTTGAGGAGTTAGTCTCTGTTCTATTGCACGAAGATCAATCTAGGTAGAACATGTTCATTATGTGTGTTGCAGAAAAAGCTTTCTTGGCTAGTCAGAAGGGCAAAGGTAAATAGAGCTCTTCTACTAGTAAGCAAAAATCTGCTAATTCTGCACAATCAAAGAAGGATGACAAAGATGAAAAAAAAATAGAAAAGCAGAAATTGTTTTGCAAATATTGTAAAACAAATGATCATGTCATAAAGAGTTGTCCAAAACTGGCTGCTAAAGAGGCAAAGAATCATCCACTAGGAACAACTTGCATGTTATTATTGAGAAGGCGATGATAGTTACACTAGTTGCTATACTTTCTTAGCACGTCTTCACTTGGCATGATGAACTTAGTTCCATAGAGTGGATTGTGATTTACTTTTTATGGGAGGTATTTCGATTCATAGTTTGGATTATTATATATTGCATATTATAGATCGAGATTTTGATCCATAGTTTGGATATGATAGATTGATATTTTGATCCATAGTTTGGATCATTGATAGATTGACATGTTGGATTCACAATTTGGATCACGATGAGACTTTCTTGAGTTTCATTTCATTATAGTGAGTAAATCAAGAAGATTTACTTGAGCTTAGAGATTACGCACTATTTGGAAAATATTTCCATTTATTTAGTATATTCCCACAGACATTGGGCCATGGTCAGATTGTGTTCTAGGAGCATAATATTTTTCATTACTCTAGTGGAGTAAGTGATTTTGCGTGATTATAACATATGATAAGGTATCAATGGGTATTTCAAGGAGAGAAGGGCAAGCTGCGAAGGTCTCTACAGGTGACATGCCATCATAAGTTAGTTGTCAATGTCTAGGCATAGGGAGTCCGAGGATATTCCGAGTACTTATGCTGCACACATATGGACTCATTGGGCCTTAGAGGGATTCCCATAGTATTCCCAAGGCAAGGACTACTATTTATTGGTGGAAATGTTAGATAGCAAGTAGAGAGACTAGTTGTCTACTTTTCAACATCTAATATTTCACACACCTGGCACACTCTACTCTCATTATTTGGAATCACACATTCTGATTCCCAAGTTTATAACTCCTTCTATATCATTGAGGACAATGATATTTAGAAGTGGGAGAGAGTGTTATATTCCAAAGATGTACATGCCTAGAGGAATGAGAAGTTCCTTGCTCGGGGGATAGCCAAGGACAAAAGCCAGAGAGTTCATATGAGGTACCTACTCATGATGGCCAGATGAGTAGAGGGACCTTAGAGTGAACTCTAGATGGTGACTAGGCAAGGGCTATAAATAGGCTGGGAGGTGAGTCTCAGGTATGTCATTCTCCACTTCTCACAATTGGTATCAAAGCCTAGGAAGTAGTCTGAAATGGAGTTGGAAAAAAGATTCTTTCAAATTTTGTTGAAAATTTTCTCATGTAGTTGGTTTTGATCGAGATTTTGATCCATAGTTTGGATATGATAGATTGATATTTTGATCCATAGTTTGGATAATTGATAGATTGACATGTTGGATTCACAATTTGGATCACCATGAGACTTTCTTGAGTTTCATTTCATTATAGTGAGTAAATCAAGAAGATTTACTTGAGCTTAGAGATTACGCACTATTTGGAAAATATTTCCATTTATTTAGTATATTCCCACAGACATTGGGCCATGGTCAGATTGTGTTCTAGGAGCATAATATTTCATTACTCTAGTGGAGTAAGTGATTTTGCATGATTATAACATATGATAAGTGTTGATATATTTAGGTAGTGATGTGTGTGAACACTCTAGGACTGCCGGGGCACTTTTTTCCCTCTTTAGGAGGTTTTTTCCCCCGGCTTGTATATATGCCTATTGCCCTAATGGGCTACTTATCTTTGTACATTCTCTAGTAATTCATTCAGTCTTGTGTGTTGTGCTCCAAGCTTCTTCTTCTTCCTTGTGCTGTTCGCGTGCTTCCGCAGACGTCTAACTCCAACAATTGGTATCAGAGCAGGTCGTTGCTTCTTCTAGGGCGCCGTCGACACTCCTCCGTTTGCAGTCTCAAATTCGCACAAAATTTGGTGAGCATACTCAGGGTGTTTCCGAGATCGAAACAGCTTCGCCTTGTGGTGCCGAAATCGCGATCTGAGCTCGTTTCGGCCTCCGAACGCACTATCGCAGTGCTTGTGCAGGCTATTTCATCCTTTTGTGCCAAAGGTATATACCAGTTTCTGTTCGCCAGTTTAAGCGTCTCGAAGTCTGCTACAGGTCTAGCAGAACTCGTCTTGGCAGTTCTGTTCAACTTTTTGAGATACAGTCAATTTTCTGCATCAAGGTATTTTAGTCACTGGCCATGGCTGAAAGCAGTGATGTATTCCGTATGTTGGCTGTTGAGGATAAGTTGGATGGTACCAACTACCCATTATGGGCTTATATGATGCGATATGTACTGGTTGCAAAAGGATTGTGGAACATTGTGCAGGGTGTTGAAAGACGTCCTGTTACACCTGTAACGACAGGTACTGCAAATACAGGTGTTGGAGCTGATGAAGATGGTGTCGAAGATGATACTCCGCAGATTCCTGTTCGTGCTGCTGTTTCTGTTGCACCTACTGCAAAGCAGATTCGTTGGGATGGCAGAGATGCCCAGGCACATGCATTGATAGCTTTGTCTGTCAAACGTGCCATTATTCCTCACATTCGCTCTTGCAGAACAGCAAAGGAGGCTTGGGATACACTTACCACTTTGTACCAGGCTAGGAATGAGGCTTGTGTTGCTTACCTCCGAAAACAGTTGGAGAGTGAGCACATGAATGAAGGTGATTCGATGGACAGTTTTCTTACAAAGATCAAAGACCTGAAGGAACAATTGATTTCTGCTGATGAGGTTATACCAGATAGCTCACTTGTGCAGACCGTTCTGAATGGCCTTCCTGATTCATATCAAAGTTTTGCCTCTACTCTTCGATTGATGATGAAAGGCAATCCGAATGCCTTGTCATTTGAGGAATTAGTCTCTGTTCTGTTGCAGGAAGATCAGTCCAGGCAGAACAGGTCCATTATGCGTGTTGCAGATCAAGCTTTCCTGGCTAGTCAGAAGGGCAAAGGAAAATGGAGCTCTTTTACTAGTAAGCAGAAATCTGCAAATGCTGCACAATCGAAGAACCAGGATAAAGATGAGAAGAAATCAGAAAAGCAGAAATTGTTTTGCAAGTACTGTAAAGGAATGATCATATTATAAAGAACTGTCCAAAACTGGCTGCTAAAGAGGCAAAGAAGAAAGAGGCTGGAATGGTTGTTGCAGAGGCCTCTACACCAAAAATAGAGTCTGCAAATCTTGTGCAGGAAGAAGAATGGGCGTTTACTACTGTCTGCAGTTTTGACCCATCTTCTCATGATCAGTGCATGTCTGCAGTAGACTCAGATGTTTGGTACTTTGACAGTGGGGCAACCAAACATATTACCTCGCAGCGCAGTTTCTTCTCTTCACTCGAGCCTGCCCCTACAGGGAATACTGTCACATGCGCCAATAACTCCTCTTATCCTGTTATGGGAGTTGGTAAGATCATTCTGACTACTGCTCATGGTAGTTCTTTCACTCTGTCAAATGCTTTATTTGTGCCAGGGATCAAAAAGAACCTGTTATATGTTTCTGCATTAGCCAAGATTGGCTTGGTTGTGAAATTCGTTGATGACAGGTGTACAGTCCATGATCTCTCAAATGGCGATGTGATTATTGCTTCTGGCATTTTATGTCGTGGGCTGTATAAGCTCATAGACTATGAAAAATCTCTGAATGATTCGGCATGTGCAGTTCATGATTCTCAGGCTATGTCAGATGCAAAGCTTTGGCATGCACGCTTTGGTCATCTGAATTTTGCTAGTTTGTTACGCCTGCAGAAATCTGAAATGGTGTCCTCTTTGCCCAAACTTGAGGCACATGGAAAACATGTTTGTGAAGGCTGTATTTTCGGCAAAAATGCAGCGTTCTTCCTTTCCAAAAGATGGTTCAGTTTGGGCTATGCAGAAATTGCAGCTTGTACATAGTGATGTCTGTGGTCCTATGCAGACACCCTCTTTTGGAAATTACCTTTACTTCGTGACTTTCATTGATGATTTTTCTAGGCATGCATGGGTATATCCACTCAAAGCAAAGTCCGAAGTGTTCATGTGCTTCAAACAGTTTTTGGTTTTAGCTGAAAATCTGTCAGCATGTAAAATGGGCACCCTCCGTTCTGATCGAGGGGGGGAATATATGTCTTCAGATTTTAATGCATTTCTGGCTGAACGTGGGATAAAACACCAGTGTACAGTGCCGTATACACCTCAACAGAATGGAGTTGCTGAACGAAAGAACAGGTCACTCATGGAGATGGCGAGGTGCATGGTCAAAAGTCAGGCTTTACCACATAGTTTTTGGCTTGAGGCTGTCATGTGTGCAGCATATGTACTGAACAGGTGTCCCACTAAAGCGTTGCAGTCTATCACTCCATATGAGGCTTGGCATGACCGCAAGCCATCTGTTGCTCATCTGCGTGTTTTTGGTTGTTTGGCATATGCATTAGTGCCTGAACAACATCGCAGAAAATTGGATGATAAGGCAGTAAAATGTATTTTTGTTGGGTACAGTTCTGAAAGTAAAGGCTATCGTCTGTACCATCCACAGACTAAACGCATTCTGGTTAGCCGTGATGTTGTCTTTGTGGAAGATGCTATTCAGCCATTGCTTTCATGTACTAAGGAGACATCTGTTAGCTCCAAAGACATGTATGATACTTTGATGCCTCTTTTTACAGGTGGACAGGCTAGCGCTGGTCCTAATGAGGCAACTTCTCGGCCTTTGCAGGTTTCATATGATGATGCAGATCATTCCATTTCTGATGCAGATTTACATGATGCACTTGTTGATGAGAGAGCTGATATTGAACAGGCAAAAACTATGCCAAAATGGCTGGTGCAGACTTTGCGTGACAGCAAATTAGATGCACCTTTGTCATATCGTACTCGTTCAGGCTCTCATAGTACCTCCTTTGCATCAGATTGCTATGCTATGGCTGCATCTAGTCTTTGTGATGAGAATGAGCCTGTTTCTTTTGATGAAGCACAAAATTCAGAAAATTGGATGGCTGCTATGCAATCTGAATATGATGCTATAATGAAGAATGGTACATGGTCTTTATGTGACTTGCCTCCTGGCAAGAAGGCCATTGGCACTAAGTGGGTATACAAGCTGAAACGTAAACCTGATGGTACAGTTGACAGGTATAAGGCTAGGCTTGTTGCAAAGGGTTATGCGCAGGAAAGAGGCATTGATTTTGATGAGACCTTTGCACCTACATGCCGTATGACTACTGTTTGGAGCATTTGTGCACTTGCAGCCCATCATGGTTGGAATGTACATCAGTTGGACATTAAAACAGCATTTCTGAATGGTGACTTGCATGAAGAAGTGTATGTTTTTCAGCCCCGTGGCTTTGTGCAGAAAGGGCATGAAAACTAGGTGTGCAGGTTAAAGAAGGCGTTATATGGTTTAAAGCAAGCACCACGTGCTTGGTATGAGAAAATACATGCCTATCTGATTGCACATGGTTTTGAGAACAGTCCAACTGAAAGCACCTTATATGTTAAGCGTGCTAATGATGTGCTTTTGATCATTGTTGTCTATGTAGACGACATGCTGCTCACTGGTCCTCTTGAGAAGCATATTGCTGATTTCAAGGCTGATTTGCATGCCTCATTTGAGATGTCTGATTTGGGGCATTTGCATCACTATTTGGGCATTCAGTTTATGCACGTTGATGGTGGAATGGCTTTGTGTCAAACGAAATATATTGACACATTATTGCAACGTTTTGGCCTTGAAGACTGTAAGCCTATTGCCACTCCTATGGAGACAGGTTTACGATTGAGTCTTCATGATGCTGGAGATGCATTTGATGCTGTTCTCTATCAGCAGGCTGTTGGATGCTTGATTTACTTATGCATTACTCGGCCAGATATTCAGTTTGCTGTCTCACAGATGAGCAGGTTTATGCATTGCCCAGGAGTCACGCATTGGAAAGCGGTTAAGCGCATCTTTCGCTACTTGAGTGGTACTCGGCTACTTGGGTTGTTTTATCCCAAGGGGGGATCACTACCGCCAGATTTGCATGCTTTTTCTGACTCAGATTGGGCTGGTTGCTATGACACTCGTGTGTCCACCAGTGGTTTTTGCTTCATGCTTGGTAGCTCATGTATATCTTGGTTGAGCAAGAAGCAGCCTACTATGGCCACTTCCAGTTGTGAGGCTGAGTATAGGGCAGCTTTCACAGCGACTGTTGAGTGTGTGTGGCTCAGACGCCTTATGGCTGATTTGGGTGTTGGCCAGTCTTCTGCCACCACCATCTTCACTGACAGTCAGAGCGCATTGGCAGTAGCGAGGAACCCTGTGTTCCATGCTCGCACTAAGCACATTGAGGTGCATTATCACTATGTCAGGGAGAGGTTCTCTGCTGGGGAGATCAGCTTGGCATATGTGCCCACGCAGGAGAACATTGCAGACCTTTTCATGAAGGCTCTGCCTAGGGAGAAGTTTGAAGCTTTCCGCAAAGCTTTGGGCTTACTTCCTTTTGTGGAGTGATTTCCACATAGCTTGGCACTTCCTTATACATGAGTGCCAGCTCCTTGTTCACCGCATCACTCCCAAGGGGGATTTGTTGATATATTTAGGTAGTGATGTGTGTGAACACTCGAGGACTGCCGGGGCACTTTTTTCCCTCTTTAGGAGGTTTTTTTCCCCCGGCTTGTATATACGCCTATTGCCCTAATGGGCTACTTATCTTTGTACATTCTCTAGTAATTCATTCAGTCTTGTGTGTTGTGCTCCAAGCTTCTTCTTCTTCCTTGTGCTGTTTGCGTGTTTCCGCAGACGTCTAACTCCAACAATAAGGTATCAATGGGTATTTCAAGGAGAGAAGGGCAAGCTGCGAAGGTCTCTACAGGTGACAAGCCATCATAAGTTAGTTGTCAATATCTAGGCATAGGGAGTCCGAGGATATTCCGAGTACTTATGCTGCACACATATGGACTCATTGGGCCTTAAAGGGATTCCCATAGTATTCCCAAGGCAAGGACTACTATTTATTGGTGGAAATGTTAGATAGCAAGTAGAGAGACTAGTTGTCTACTTTTCAACATCTAATATTTCACACACCTGGCACACTCTACTCTCATTATTTGGAATCACACATTCTGATTCCCAAGTTTATAACTCCTTCTATATCATTGAGGACAATGATATTTAGAAGTGGGAGAGAGTGTTATATTCCAAAGATGTACATGCCTAGAGGAATGAGAAGTTCCTTGCTCGGGGGATAGCCAAGGACAAAAGCCAGAGAGTTCATATGAGGTACCTACTCATGATGGCCAGATGAGTAGAGGGACCTTAGAGTGAACTCTAGATGGTGACTAGGCAAGGGCTATAAATAGGCTGGGAGGTGAGTCTCAGGTATGTCATTCTCCACTTCTCACAATTGGTATCAAAGCCTAGGAAGTAGTCTGAAATGGAGTTGGAAAAAAGATTCTTTCAAATTTTGTTGAAAATTTTCTCATGTAGTTGGACAATCAACATTATGTCCTTCGAAAATCCACAAATTTTGTACTTTGAAGATACTTGGTTGTGATCTTCACCTCTTCAAGTTTTGAATAAGATTCATTTTAATGGAAATATTTTGTTTCCACTTTATTAGAGTGTATAACACTATAAATTTTTCAATACAATGAAAGGAGTCTAATGGATGCAATAAAGGAATGAGGAAAATGTGATGGATTTCTTAATGAGGTGAATTAAAAATAATAATTCCCCTAATCACTATCAAATATTTATTGCTCTAGAAAAATTCTCATCACTTCAAACATACTCATCTCTTGTATCATTGTAAATTTCTCAATACTAAATACTTAGTAGCATGGACGAAATCCTCAAAATCATGATTATGTATGATTTAAGTAGGTTTAAGGTTGTCTATATTAAACATACAAGTACAATACAAGCATATATTCATGCAAATATGAAACAAATGATGGGACCAAGTGATAATGAGTTAGCGAAGGCATTAATGACTCTATTTATGTTATCATTTATGTAATTATTGGATTTATTGTATGCTATTTATTCTATTTACCAAGCATGATTCACCCAACGATGTCATCAATTATGCAATTACTGGATATATTAGATTCTACTTTCCACATACTAATGGCTTGTTACATTTGCAATCTACATAAACTCTTTGCATGTGCAAACATGTGATGCTAACCACATTATGCTTGGTAGATATAGTAAATAACATACGAAATATCCAATTATTCCATAAATGATAACAAATTCTTCAATAATTAAATATGAATCACAGAAGAGCAAGAAAAGTGCAAAAGAAGATGACATATGAAAATTAGACGTAGATATCTCTCAAGAATTTATTAAAAAACAAACTAAAAAGGATTCTTAAAAATGAAGGAGATGGGATTTTTATAATGGCCCCCCCTCTCTTACCACTTTTAAAAAGGTAAACATGAAAAATTATATTGAGGTTCTATGCTTGAAAAGATTCATTTTTCAAATCCATACTATCTCATTATAAATCCTTCAATCAATGATTTTTTGACACTACATTCTTCTTTTCTTCCATTTATAGACACACTCCACAACTCATAGAAATTTTCATACCTAACAATGCTAGGGGTTCTTGAGTGCTTTAGCTTGTGGTGGGGTTTGTCTTGGACGTGCTATAAGACGTTTGTAGTCGTTTTCGTAATAATTTCACAAAACTATTTGTGGCCAAAGTTTACAGACAACACTTCTTATATATTTTGACAGTGATGTTTGTGAACACACTTAGGGCTACTAGGGCACTTTTTTCTCTCTATAGGAGGTTTTTAAAACCTAGCTGGTATATATGCCTATAACTCTAATGTGCCACTTATCTTTTGTACATTCACTTGGCTATACACTATGTTGTGTTTTTCTCCAAGATTCTTCTTCTTCCTTGCGTTGTTTGATTACTTGTGTAGTCCTCAAACTCCAACAATTGGTATCAAAGTGGGTCTTTGTTCTTTTAGGGAATCTTTGACACTCTTCGGATCACATTCTTAGAATTGCATGAAATTGGTAAGAATACTTGGTGACATTAGTAGTTTAGAACGTCTTCACTTTGTGGAGTTGCAATTTTGATTTGAGATCATTTTGGCCTTTGAACACATTATTGTAGCAACTCTGTATGCAATTTTGTCCTTCTATACTAAACATTTATACAAGTTTTGGTTTGCCAATATAAGTGGCTCAAAGTCTATTACATCTCTAGTATAGCTTGATTAGGTATCTTTGTTTTGATTAGGTATCTTTGTTCAATTATTTTGAGAAACAACCAATTTTTTGCATAATTTAAGGTATATAGTCATTGGCTATGGTTAAAAGCAATGGCGTATTTCATATGCTAGATATTGAGGATAGTTTGGATAATTCAAACCACCCATTGTGTGCATACATGGTGAATCATGTATTGGTAGCAAAAGGCTTGTGGAATATTATGCAAGGTGTTGAAATATTTTCTTTTACACTTGCGAATACAATGATAGCAAGTGATGCAAGTGGTATTGAATTTGATGATCTTGAGTCTCCTAATCCTGTTGCGATTTCTATTGCAACTACTATAAAGAAGCTTTGTTGGGATGTCAAAGATGCATAGTCACATGCTTGTCTATCAAAGTTGGCATTATGCCTCACATTCGTTCATGCAAAAAAATAGAAGATGCTTGGGATACTCTTTACACACTATACAAGGCAAGAGATGATGCTCATTTTTATTACCTTAAAAAATAGTTGAAGTGTGAGCGTATGAATGAAAGAGGTTCAATGGACACTTTTTTGAAAAAATCAAGGATTTGAAAGAGAAATTGATTTTTGCTGATTAATTCTTGCTAGATAACTTCTGTAGACTGTTAGAGAATTTGATTTTTGCTAATTAAATTTTGCTAGATATCTTTTGCAGACTGTTATGAATGTTCTTCCAGATTCTTATCAAATTTTTGGTTCTACTCTTTGTTTGATGATGAAAAGCAATCCAAATATCCTAACTTTTGAAGACTTTGTGTCTATTTTACTACAAGAAGATCAATAAAAAAAAATAGGTCAATAATGCATGTTATAGATCAAAATTTCTTAGCTAATCAAAAGGGCAAAGGTAAATGGAAATCGTATAGTAGTAAGCAAAAATTTGGTAATGCTATAGAGTCAAAGAAGGAAGATATAGATGAAAAGAAGATGGAAAGTAAAAAATAATTTTACACATATTGTAAGGATAATGATGATGTCATTAAGAGTTGTACTAAAGTGGCTGTGTACAACTTGGTCTACAATTATACAGAGCTAATACTATTTTGCTTGTTCTTTCATACTCGACGAAGGGTGGTAACTCATTCGCTACAAAACACAGGCTGGACCAGAATAGATTTATCACAAGCATAGATGTTGCACACTCAAATATTATAGTCAAGCACTCTATCATGAAAGGTTTACTCTAAATTAAACACAAACTAGCTAAACTAGTGGAATGAATATAATGTAAATCCATTATATCATTGTCGAAATGCATTGCAAAACCATGCCAAACCACTTGATGATGCTTAGAACTCCATAGAATGCCTTTCAAACATAGAGACTCTTGTGCCTAATTTTTCCCAGAGCTTCACACGAATCGTATAGCCTTCGACACCAAGCGAGGAAGAAGATTAGGTTCTGATACAAAAGAAGGAAAAAGATGCCTAGTAAGATGCACCCAATGCCTGATCATCTCTATGATTCTCTTGATCCTAGTCTTCCACAATGTCACCACCTTGCCAATCCCCAACACCACGCAGTTCCCTGGTGATGAATTGGTACCTTGCACATAAAATCCTTAGAGCTCAATCTGCTATAGCTTTCAAAGACATAGGTTGCAGTCCAGCAACTTCCTTCTTCTTTCAATGTTGATACACAAACCTTGCCATCTATCATGCTTCCCTCTGAGCCTTCTCCACTTCTTAAGATGCTCAACTTTTGGAAATCTCGGCTTTTGACCATCTCAGACAACACTAATTAATCATCACTTGACACAACTATCTTCCATTCCATGCCACAACTTCCTTCTCAGACCCACCTTGGAATCTTTAACTAATCTACTGATTCTGCCCTTTGCCTTCTCTATTGCACTTCTATGCAATCTTTGCCTTGACTGCATCTATGTTTATCATGCCAATGCTTGCCTGCATGTGCTTGTACTTACTCATATATAGGTGCACAATTTACTGGTTCTTCTTGGTCCTATGGCTATCCATGAGCTAGCTGCACTTAACTATATTTATCCTTAGCTTCCCTTGATTGAATATGTGCATATGTGCTTATGTATCTATGCATATATCTATGTGTGTCCCCCCATGTAGATGTTCTTGGCTGCAAAGAACTCTTTATATAACTCCACACTTCCTTGCCTACCACAATGTTCCTCTTGATATATTTAGGTATTATTATGTGTGAACACACTAGGAACATCATGACACTTTTTTCCCTCTTAAGGAGGTTTTTTCCCCCAAGCTTGTATATATGCCTATAGACCTAATGGGTTACTTATCTTTGTACATTCTAGTGGTAATACATTCAATATTTATGTTGTGCTCCAAGATTCTTCTTCTTCCTTGTGCTGTTTGTGTGCTTCCATTGACATCAAATTCCAACAATTGGTATCAAAGTAGGCCGCTGCTTCATCTAGGGTGTCGTTGACACCCCTCAGATCATAGTCTCAAAATCACACAAAAATTGGTGATCATACTCAGGGTGATCTAAGCTTGTTTTCAACCTCTGAATGCACTATTGCAGTGCTTGTGTAGGCAGTTTCATCTTTTGTGGCAAAGATATATACATATTTTGGTTTACCAGTATAAGCATCTCAAAGTCTTCTACAAGCTTAGTAGAACTCGATAGGGTAGTTCTGTTCAACTTTTTGAGATACAATCATTTTGGGTATTTTACTCAGTGGCCATGGCTGAAAGCAGTGATGTATTTCGTATGTTGGCTATTGACAATAAGTTGGATGGTACCAATTACCCATTATGGGGTTATATGATGCATCATGTATTGGTTGCAAAAGGACTATGGAATATTGTGCAGGGTGTTGAAAAATGTCCTATTGCACCTGCAAACACAATTGCTGAAGGTGATGCAAATGACATTGAAGATGGCAATATTCTTCATATTCTTGTTTGTGTTATGGTTCTTGCTGCACCTACTATAGAGCAAATTCCTTGGGATAACAGAGATGCTCAAGCACCTGTATTGATAGCCTTGTCTGTCAAACATGCCATTATTCCTCACATTCGCTCTTGCAGAATAGGTAGAGGTAATCAGAGTAACAACAAGAAGGCTTGCTGGATCTGTGGATTGAGTAATCATTTGGCTCATGACTGTTGGCACAATCAACAAGGATCAAACCAGAATCAAAACAACAATAGTAGAGGCCGAGGTGGAAGATATCAAAGTAATTTTCAAAGAGGTAGACAAAATCAAAGAGGAGGCTATGGTAGAGGTGGAGGAAGAAGTTGGGGACAGAATCAATCCTACAACACCACCTACTACAACTATGCAAATGACACACAGAATGAAAGTCATACATCATTGATGATGAATTCAATCAGTACATCAGATAAACAAGATCTAAAGGTATTTTACATTGACTCTGGATGTTCTAATCATTTGTCAGGAAACATAGAATTGATGTCAGAATTGGAAAAAGGTATTTCTAGTCATACAGTTCAAACAGGTGATAATACAAGACAGTGTACATTCAATTGGAAAAGTGAAATGCAAGAGTGGAGCAGATTTGCTAACCAATGTTTTGTATGTTCCTACAATACCTAAAAACTTGATAAGTGTGGGACAGATAGTTGAAAAAGGTTTTCAGGTCAGGTTTACAAATGAAGGAGTATTTGTTGAAGATATAGAGAATGGATATAATCAGATTGTCTCTGGTAAGAAAGAAGGTAGACTCTTTACTTTAAGAGTACAAGGGAACATTGGTCAAGCTTTGCTCACACATGGTGAAGGAGTGATTACAGAACTTGATCTCTGGCATAAGAGATTAGGTCATTTCAATGAAAGAGGAATTAAAGCTATGGTTGCAAATCAGTCTGTACTAGGAATTAAAGCTATGGGTTACAGGTTGTGGAATCCTCTAACCAAACAATTTTTTGTTTCTAGAGATGTTACATTTGATGAACAGAAAAGTTGGTATGCAGATCAAAATCATATCGCTGAAGAATTTGAAGAAGAGGTAACAAGATGTGAGAAAGGAAAATCAATTGTGCAAGTGAATAGAGATGAAGACTATATGCAAGCAAGTACATCCAAAAGTGGATTAACAAGAAGAAATGAAGAAGCTCCTATATTTGATGAAGAAGTGTATCCAAACACTTATGAAGAATGTGAACCAAGAAGTTCAAGCAGGACTAGAATACAACCAGAAAGGTATTCTTATGATACTTCTTACATAACTCAGAAGAACTATGCATATATGGTCAAAGATGATGAAGAACCTCAGAACTATGATGAAGTAAAAGGAAAGAAGCAATGGGAAGATGCAATGAAGGAAGAATTCAATGCACTGGAGGAGAATAAGACATGGGAACTTGTTCCTAAACCAAATGGTAAGAAAGTAATTGGAAATAAATGGGTTTATAAAGTGAAGAAGCTTGTAGATGGAAGTATAGCTAGTGGTGAAGGCTATGCCCAAACCTATGGCATAGATTATGATGAGACATTCAGTCCTGTAGCTAAGATGTCAACTATAAGGACAATCATTACTATTGCAACTTTAAAAGGATGGACCCTAAGTCAATTGGATATAAAGAATGCATTCTTGAATGGATACATATCAGATGAGGTATACATGGAACAACCTCAAGGGTTTATAGATTCTAGGTATCCAAATTTTGTTTGCAGGTTGAGAAGAGCATTGTATGGATTGAAGCAAGCTCCAAGAGCATGGAACTATAGACTGGTGAAGTATCTCAATGATCTTGGATATCAAAGTTCAAAAGCAGATCCAAGTCTACTTATCAAAAGAACAGAGGAAGGTACAATCTACATTTGTATTTATGTAGATGACATTATAATCACAGGTACTTCAGATGAAGGAATTAAGGAGGTAAAGAGATTACTTGAAAAAGAATTCAAGATCAGTGATCTAGGAAAGTTATCATACTTTCTTGGAATGGAAGTTACTTATACAGATCATGGCTTATATGTATCACAAGAAAGGTATCTTCTGAATCTATTGAAGAAGTTTGATATGGAAAATTGCAGAGAAGCTTCAACTCCACTTGAAGTTAATCACAAGCTTAGTAAATATGATGGTGTAGAATACAAAGATATGAGGAAGTATCAATCTATTGTGGGTAGTTTGATTTATGCTACACTAACAAGACCTGATCTTAGTTATGTAGTGGGAGTTTTGTCACAATTTATGCATTGTGCAAAGGACCCACATTGGATTGCAGGTCAAAGAGTTCTCAGATATATCAAAGGAACTATAAAGGAAGGATTATATTATCCTTTTACATCAGATTTGAAGTTGAGAGCCTACAGTGACTCAGACTGGGCAGGTAACCAGGATGACAGAAGATCAACTCATGGCTACATGATATACATTGGTGATAAGCTTGTAAGTTGGTGTTCAAAGAAACAACATACAATAGCATTATCATCAACTGAAGCAGAATACAAAGGACTTGTGGAAGCAACTAAGGAGGTCATATGGATGTAGACATTGTTCAAAAGCTTAGGCATTGATCAAGGTACACCTACAATACATGGAGATAATATGAGTTCACTTTATCTTGCAGCAAATCCAATATTTCATGCAAGAACAAAGCACATAGAGATACATTATCATTTTCTCAGAGAAAAGGTAATGGAGAAAGAGATTGAAGTGGAGTACATTTCTACTAAAGATCAGATAGCAGACATAATGACAAAGAGCTTGGATGGTGTGAAGACCAGTAGATTCAAAAGCATGGCATGAGTAAAAGAAAAAGAAGATGATATGAAGAAACAAAGAATGTCAATTAGTGATTGAGGGGGAGCTGTTGGAGAAACAATCACTAATTGGACATATATTTGAAGGTCAAAGCTTTAGAAGAAAAGCACATGCCTATGTGAAGGGACAAATTCACAAGCGTATTATATTTGTAAAGTTAGTTCACTTTAGTTCTAGAAGTTTTTTAAAAGTCACGAGAATGAGAAAATCTATATAAGTTAGTTTGTATCAACTGACGCGATGAGAGAGAAGAAGTGGAAGAGAGTGATAGAATGTGAGAAGGAGTTCATTTTGTATGACTGAGTAAAGTCGGGCTTCTCTGAGTGAGAAAGGATCTGTAAAACTTCTGAGTTTTTCATAGCTATGAGAAGAAATAGTTAAAGTTCTGTGTATGAGACTCTCTCCATCATCTCCATGCTTGTCTTCTGTGAAATGATTTCAAAAGTTGAAGTTTTCCGAGCAAGTCGATGCCTGGCATCGAGTTTGTCTTGATAAGTCCATGTTTTATTCTCTAAGTGTTATGTCTTGCTAGAACTTCTTAAAAACATGAGGTTTATGGAGCAACTCGATGCGTGGCATCAAGTTTCAGCATAAAGTCGATGCCTGGGATCGACTTCCCACATAAAAGTGGTCTTGTTCATGTGTGTGTTCAACGGGGTAATTATGACGCTGAAAAAGTGGCTAAAAAAGTTGAAAGTCGATGCCAGGCATTGACTTTTGGTTGCAAGTCGATGCTAGGCATCGAATTTTCATTTTTAGACACTCAGAATTACTAAAGGAAGCAAAATTTCTAGTTTTGGCAAGTCATACAGGGTGATCTTGTGAAGGCCATAACTTGAGTTGTAGAGATCCTTTTCATGCATGTGATAGCTTGTTGGAAAGCTCCACTCTTCTAGTTTTATGTAGTAAAAGATCTTGGAGAAATAATATTTGAATTAAGAGAAATTAGCAAAATACTGAAGGTATGTCATTTCAGTGATTGGAAAAATCCAAAGAAGTAAAGTTCTTGGGTTTGGCTATCATTTCTCAAAGTTTGGAGTGGCAATGAGTTAATGGTGACCATAGAGGTTGTCTAGTGTCACATTAATTCATTTCTTGTGGTGTTTTTACACATCAAGAATTTTTCCAGGCATGCATGGGTATATCCATTGAAAGCAAAGTCTAAAGTGTTTATGTGCTTCAAATAGTTTCTGATTTTGGGTGAAAATATGTCACCATGTAAAATGGGCACCCTCGATTCCGATCGAGGGAGGGAGAATATGTCTTTTGATTTTAATGCATTTCTGGCTGAACGTGGGATAAAACATTAGTGTACAATGCCTTATACACCTCATCAAAATGGAGTTGCTGAATGTAAGAATAGGTCACTCATGGAGATGGCGAGGTGTATGGTCAAGAGTCAAGATTTACCACATAGTTTCTGGTTTGAGGCTCTTATGTGTGCAACATATGTACTTAACATGTGTCCCACTAAAGCATTGCAATCTATCACTCCTTATGAGGCTTGGCATGGTCGTAAGCCATCTATTGCTCATGTACATGTTTTTGGTTGTCTGGACTCTGGCATATGGATTATTGCCTGAACAAAAACCTAGGAAATTGGATGATAAAGCAGTGAAATGTATTTTTGTTGGGTACAGTTCTGAAAGCAAAGGCCACCATCTGTATCACCCACAGACTAAATGCATTTTGGTTAGCTGTGATGTTGTTTTTGTGGAAGATGTTATTTAGCCATTACTTTCATGTAAGGAGACATTTGTTAGCTCCAAAGACATGTATGGTACTTTTCTACCTCTTTTTAAAGGTGGACAATTTAGTGATAGTCCTAATGAGGCAACTTCTTAGGCTTTACAGGTTTCATGTGATTATACAAATCATTCCATATTTGATGAATATTGACATGATGCACTTGTTGAGGAGGCAAAAACTATGCCAAAATGGTTGGTGTAGACTTTGTGTGATAGCAAGTTAGATGCACCTCTATCATATCGTAGTCATTGAGGCTCTCATAATGCTCTTTTTGCATTAGATTGCTATGCTATGGTTGCCTCTAGTCTCTATGATGAGAATGAGCCTCTTTCATTTGATGAATCATAAATTTTGAAAATTGGATGGCTTCTATGCAATCAGAATATGATGCTATTATGAAAAATGGTACCTTGACTTTATGTGACTTGCCTCTTGGCAATAAGGCATTGGCATTAAGTGGGTATACAAGATAAAGCATAAGCTAGATGGAATAGTTGACATGTATAAGGCTAGGCTTGTTGCAAATGGTTATGCTCAGAAAAGAGGCATTGATTTTGAGGAGACCTTTGCTCCTACATGCCGAATGACTAATGTTTGTAGCATATGCACACTTGCAGCTCATCATGGTTGGAATATACATTAGTTGGACATTAAAACTGCATTTTTGAATGGTTACTTGCATGAAGAAGTGTATGTTTTTTAGCCTTGTGGCTTTCTACAGAAAGGGCATGAAAACAAACTGTGCAGGTTGAAGAAGGCATTATATGGTTTAAAGAAAGCACCACGTGCTTGATATGAAAAGATACATGCCTATCTGATTGCACATGTTTTTGAGAATAGTCCAACTAAGAGCACCTTATATGTTAAGTGTGCAAATGATGTGCTTCTAATCATTGTTGTGTATGTTGATGGCATGCTACTCACTAGTCCTCATGAGAAGCATATTGCTGATTTTAAGGCTGATTTGCATGCCTCATTTGAGATGCCAGATTTGGCACATTTGCATCATTATTTGGGCATTCCATTTATGCAAGTTGGATGGCATAACAGCTTTGTGTCAAACCAAATATATTGACACATTATTGCAATGTTTTGACCTTGAAGACTGCAAACCTATTGCCACTCCTATTGATATAGGTCTATGATTGAGTTTTCATGATGCTACAGATGCATTTGATGCTATTCTCTATCAACAAGCTATTGGATGCATGATTTTCTTATGCATTACTCAGCTAGATATTGGGTTTGTTGTCTCACAGATGAGCATGTTTATGCATTGCCCAAGTGTCAAACATTGGCAAGCGGTTAAGCACATCTTTCACTAATTGAGTGATATCAGGATACTTGGATTGTTTTATCAGAAGGGGGGATCACTATCGCCAGATTTACATGCTTGTTTTGACTTTGAATAGGCTGGTTGCTATGACACTCGTGTGTCCACTAGGGGGTTTTGTATCACGCTTGGTAGCTCATACATATCTTGGTTCATCAAGAAGAATCATAATGTGGCCACTTCCAATTGTGAGGCTGAGTATAGGGTAACTTTCACAGCGACTGTTGAGTGTGTGTGGCTCAGATGCCTTATGGCTGATTTCGGTGTTGTTCAATCTTCTACCACCACCATCTTCACTAACAGTCAGAGCACATTGGTAGTTGCTAGGGACCCTGTGTTCCATGCTCGCACTAAGCACATTGAGGTACTCTATCATTATGTCAGGGAGAGGTTCTCTGCTGGAGAGATCAGTCTAGCATATGTGCCCGTACTGGAGAACATTGGAGACCATTTCACAAAGGCTCTGCCTATGGAGATGTTTGAAGCTTTCCACAAAGCTTTGGGCTTACTTCCTTTTGTGGATTGATTCCACTTCCTTATACATGAATGTATCCTTGTTCATAGCATCACTCCCAGTTGGTATTTGTTGATATATTTAGGTAGTAATGTGTGTGAACACACTAGGATCACAAGGGCACTTTTTCCCCTCTTTAGGAGGGTTTTTTCCCTCAGCTTGTATATACACATATTAGCCCTAACAAGTTACTTATCTTTGTACATTCTAGTGTCCTTGTGCTGTTCACGTGCTTCCATAGACCTCAAACTCCAACAGTTCCAAGATTCTCCTTCGCTACGCCACCTTGTTGTACCATGATTTCCATGACTAGTACTTTGAAGTGCCTCATTCACATGAGCAGTGATAGTTAACGAAATCGACAATGCCATGCTATATGAATAAATCAAAACTTTATCTTGTTACTTGAAGGGGGATAACAAAAACTTGGGCAAAATTGGACCGAATGTATCATTAATCCCATGGATAAAAAATCTAGAATCATTGTAGCCAATGCCACCCTATGCCTCCAGTCTACCTAGCCACTTTGATAGCCAGAGACACCAAACACTAGACCCAAGAATACTGAAGCCGGATTGAAAACGAGGCAAAGAAGAGAGAGGTGGGAATGGTTTCTCCAGAGGCCTCTACACCAAAAACATAGTGTGCTAACCTTGTTCAGAATGAAGAATATGTTTTTACTACTCATTGAAATTATGACCCATCTTCTCATGAGCCATCTATGTATGTAGTAGAATTTGATGTTTGGTATCTTCATAATGGTGCAACAATACATATTACCTCACAGCCTAGTCTTTTCACTTCACTTGAGCTTGCTCCTACAAGGAATATTGTCACATGTTCTAACAACTCCTCTTATTCTATCATGGAAATTGAAAAGATCATTCTTAATAGTGCTGATTGTAGTGCTTTCACACTATCAAATGCCTTATATATTCCAAGGATCAAGAAAGATCTATTATGATTTTTAGCACTAGCCAAGATTGACTTGGTTGTTCACTTTTTTGATGACAGATATATAGTCCATGATCTCTCAAATGGTGATGATTCCATTGCTTCAAGCATTTTATGTCATTGTTTATAAAAACTCATAGATTATGAAAAATTTGAGAATGATTCAAGATGTGCAATTCATGATTCTCAATCTATTTCATATGCAAAATTTTGGCATGCATGCTTTGGTCATTTGAATTTTGCTAGTTCACTTTGCCTATAGAATTATGAAATGGTGTCATCTTTGCCCATAATTGAGGTACCTTCTAAGCATGTCTATTGTTGGTACAAGAGAATTCAAACCCACATACTTGGATAATTAGCATTTCTCTCATATATTCATATATGATCAATTGCTTGTAAAATCAATTACCTTTTACCTTTGTAAAAATGCTCTACTTCCACGTGGAGTGAGGAATGATCAAATCTCAAGTTATTTGGTAGATTATTGATGTGAATATATCCTATCGTTTAGGACTCAATTTTAAGTGAGAATTTGAATTTGAATTCAAAGATTGGATCCAAATTCAACTATAAAAGTAGTTCAAAAGACACACGTGGATATGCCTCAATTTTGGAGAACAATAGAGAGTGAACCTATGTGATTTGAGAGCTCACTCCATAGTTCAATCACTACTCTCACATTTTGCAATAGATTATTTCCAATGAAATTGTATTTCTATGTGATCTAATACATACATTTTGTTTATACATCTACTTCAGTTCTCTGCTATGACTACTTCAGAACAGTGATCTTCTCAAAGCTTGTTCTTAGTGCATGGTTGACCATTTCATCTGATTTAAAGCATCATAGATTCAGTATACTGTCTAGTTTATAGCTACAAAGTTTCATGATCATTGCTTCTCTGAATTGCGAGATATATTCATTTCATTACTCTCTGGTCTATACTAAGTTGCATCCCGAAAATGTTGGGAAAGTCCTATGATTTGCTAAGCATCATACTCAATGTGTAGTTTATCTTTTTTAGTGAAATTACTCATAATTGGTAGCTATCTAAGTTAGTTAGGTACCACCAAAAGGAATTTGGCTAATTTCTAGCAGGTTAAGATCATTGTGCATTATACTGACCATATGTAGAGACTAAAGTAGCAAGTCTATGACCTTGGATTAATTTCCTACTCATCTATTTTGATCCATTGATTAGTGGATCATGTTACAAAGAACATAAATGATTATTTATGATCATTAGCATGCTAAAGAGGCCCACTACACTTGCCATCACTTGTTCTTGGCTGGTGTGAAGCAGATCGTTGCAACACCACTTCATCTCTGAAGATTATCCACCACCTCCTCCAACAGTGGTATTAGAGCAACAACAAGCAAGATGGGGGATGGATTTCCATCATTCATTGGAAAATTGGAAGCAACTACCCAGCATGGTCACTAAGGATGCAAGCCTACCTCCAAGGAAGAATTCTATATGGATACATCTCAGGAGATGAAGAGATGTCAACATTTAGGAGCAAACATTAACCCACAAGGGAAGAACAAGAAAGGCTGACCACATAGTGTGCAAAGGATGCTCTTGCTAGGTCTTATCTACTAAACTTAGATAAAAATGTGTTCATATCATCGACCAAAAGTCTAATGGTGATCTGGCAGTGTCATGAGGCAAACGAAGGCCTTTGATATTACCAACTTCCACTTGTTGCTCCACCAGCCGACTAAGCCCTTCCGTGGCAATGGCAAAGAGAAGGGGAGCCAATGGGCACCCTTGTCTAATTGATCTTCTAAGTTTGATCACCTTCGAAAGTTTTCCATTAACGTTAATTTGAGTCGACACATTTCCTAGAAGGGTCGCGATCATCTTGGTGAATTTCTGACTACATCCGAGATCTTTAAGCGACTGTAGAATATAGTCCCATTCCAGCCTGCTATAGGCTTTATCAAAGTCGATCTTGAGAAAGACCACATCTTGTCTTGACTCATTTGCAAAGTCAAGACCTTCCCAGATATCTATAATGGTTTCCAAAATAGACCTACCTTTGAGGAAGCCTTTTTGGTCCTCGCTTAACCACGCTCTCAGATGGCTAGAAATTCTATTGGCTATGACTTTGGCAATGATCTTATATCCCGTTTGGAGCATCGTAATTGGACGCCAGTTCTCAATTCTGTTCTTTTCCCCTTTTTTGTGTATTAACTTGATAATGCCATTGTTGAGACAAGTTGGAAGTGCGCCAAACTCGAGTGCCTCTTGCCAAACCAGACAAAGAGGGGTGGCAACCACCAACTTGAAGGATTTAAAGAACTCGTTAGTGAGCCCATCCGGGCCTGGGCTTTTACCATAAGGGAGGGCATCAATGAATTCAATGATTTATGCTTCCAAGATTGGGGCATCCAACAGGGAACGAAGGTTGAGTGGTATCTTGTGGGGGGAAAGATGCAATCCCATCTATGGTGGGAGAGGGGGGTTGAGGTCCCCAGGAGTCTCATAAAGTGCCCTTCAATGATCCCAAAATTATCTTCTTCCGTATTGCATACATTGCCATTTGAGTCTTGCAATAGGGGGATCAATTATCTGTTTTGTTTCCTTTTAAGGATGCGGCACATCTCTTTGGTCTTCCACATGGAGTTAGGAAGCATCAAATCTTGAGTTATTTGGTAGATGATTGATGAGAGAATATATCCTATAGTTTAGGACTCACTTTTAGGTGAGCATTTGAATTTGAATTCAAAGATTAGCTCCAAACTCAAGTATAAAAGTAGTTCAAAAGACACATGTGGATATGCCTCAATTTTGGAGCACAATAGAGAGTGAACCTATGTGATTTGAGAGCTCACTCCATAGCTCGATCATTACTCTCACATTGTGCAATAGATTATTGCCAATGATATTGTATTTCTATGTGATCTAATACATACATTTTGATTATACATCTACTTCACTTCTCTGCTATGACTACTTCAGAATAGTGATTTTCTCAGAGCTTGTTCTCAGTGCATGGTTGATCACTTGATGTGATTTAAAGCATCATAGATTCATTATACTATCTTGTTTATAGCTAAAAAGTTTCATGGTCATTGCTTCACGAGTTATATTCAATTCATTACTCTTTGGTCTATACTCTACCACATCCCAAAAATGTCAGGCAAGTCCTATGATTTGATAAACATCATACTCAATGTGTAGTTTATCTTTGAAATTACTCATGATTGGTAGCTATCTAAGTTAATTAGATACCACCAAAAGGAATTTGGCTAATTGCTTGTAGGCTGAGAGCACTATGCATTATACTGAACATATATAGAGACTAAAATAGCAAGTCTATGAACTTGGATTAATTTCCTACTCATCTCTTTTGATCCATTGATTAGTGGATCATGTTCCAAAGAACCTAGGTGATTATTTATGATCTTTAGCAAGTTAAAGAGGCCCACTACACTCTCCATCACTTATTCTTGGTTGGAGTGAAGCAGGTTGTTGCAACACCACTTCATCTCTGAAGATTATCCACCATCTCCTCCAACATATATGAGGGCTGTATTTCAGGCACTTTTTTTTCCCCAAAGATGGTTCAATTATAACTTCATATAAATTGCAACTTGTTCAAAGTGATGTCTGTAATCTTATGTAGAGACCTTGATTTGGGAGTTAATTATACTTTGTGATTTTTATTGATGAATTTTCTAGGTCTGCATGGATTTATCCATTATAAGTGAAGTAAAAAACGTTTATGTGCTTTTAAACATTTTTCGGTTATGGCTGAAAATCTATTAGCATGTAAAATGAGCTCTCTTCATTTTAATCAAGGGAGGGAGTATATGTCTTCTTAGTTCAATGCATTTGTGGTTGAGCATGGGATAAAATGTCAATTTACAATGGCCTATACACCTTAAAAAAATGGATTTTCTTAGAGGAAGAACATGTATCTCATGGAAATGGCAAGTCATATAGTCAAAAGTCAAGCTTTACCAAAGTAGCTTTGGGCGTGAATCTATTATGGGTACAACGTATGTACTTATTAGGTGTCCCACCAAAGCATTACAATATATCACTTCATATGAGGCTTAGCATGGTTGTAATCCATCTATTTCTCATCTACATGTTTTTGGGTGCTTGGAATGTGCACTAGTACTTGGGAAAAAATAGAAAAAATTGGATGATAAGGTTGTGAAATGTATTTTAATTAGGTAAAATTTTAAAATCAAAGGCTATTGTCTATATCGTCCTCAAAATAAATGCATTCTAAAAAGTTGGATGGTTGTTATGCAATCAAAATATGATGCTATTATAAATAATGGTACTTCATCTTTACATGATTTTCCCCTTGGCAAAAAGGCCATTGAAACTAATGTTGATGACATGATTGATCCTACATCATCTAGATTTGTATCTGCATGAGTGCATCTCCATTTTGTATTCATGAGGCACTCCATTGCTAGTTTGATTTCCATTTTATATTGTATCTATTTTGTATTTGGGTACCTTGCTTTTTCTTCTACCATTGTATTCATTCTCCTTTGAGGGGAATTATCACACATGAGATGTACTTTGGAGAGCCCTATAAGGAGGGCCTCTCCCCCATTTGTACTTGGTTAGAAGCTTGAGGAGTCTACTCCATGCTTTTAGTAAGATCATTTCTAATCCATGTGAGTTTACCCATTTCTTGGTCTACTCACTTTGAGTCTCTCACTCTCTCTCTTTTATGAGTACACCCTTCTTTTCATTTTGCTTCTGCATGTTCTGCATGAGTGCTCTCCACATGGTATTAGAGCACTAGGTGGAGGTCTTGGTGGCAGTGGTGGTGCTTGAATTTGGTGGTGTTGCTCTCCTCCCATTTGGAGAAGCCTTTTGCCATCACTTTACACTCTGTTGGGTTTTATTTTGCCCATTTACCCACCCTCCCACCCTTCTTCTTCCTGATAGTCCCACCTCATTTCTCCATTTTCCCTCCCTCCCACCCTCATGGTGATCATTTTTTGAAGTTACTTGTGCATTTCAAGCCTTTGAAGTGCTCATGGACATTGCTTTTCTTCTACTATGGCATGTAGGATGCATCTCACGATCATGTAGTGTTTATAAAGACTTTGTGTGGGATTTGAAACGTTTGATGCATCTCAACTTAGTAGTGTTTGTAAACACTATTAGAATCACTTTGCAAGCTCATTCTTCTTTGTGATGAATGGAACAGTCTGTTGTTTGATTATGGTATATTTCATATGCACATTCGATAGTAATTTCCCAAGCTTGTTATTCTTCATTCTACTTCTTATTTGCACTGTGAGTCATTCAACTACTACACACAAGCACTCACTAAAGAGCGACCCCCTCTGCTCCAACACCCAGAAGCTCCCTATGACACAGAGAGCAAAGTAACACAAGATTGTTGGTGTTGGTTCCTTTGCATCATGCACAACCAATTTTGTGAGCATCCAGGTTTCTAAAGCCATGGTAAGCTCTGCCTGAAGGCGAGAAGTGGAGCTAGAAAATTGCAAAATATAGCATAGGATTTCGGACTTCCATCTCTGTGGAGCTATTTTATCTGGCACGAGTAGTGCATCTCATCCATGCAGTAGATGTTTGATGGTGCTTAATATGTGGGGCATGGTCTTTGAAGTCATCCAATATGTGTAGACTCTGGAGTCATCCAAAGGTGCATAGAGAGTTGAAAACAGGTACTCCACAACAAGATCGAGCAGCGCCTCCTTGTTTGTCCACTCCTACACACAGAGAAAGAATATAATTCTACAATCAGTACCAATGAGTTCTAGCAACACAACTCTATGATATAGAGAGAGAGACAATCTGCCTACCACGGTCATCCTCTTTGTGCATTTGCTATCACTTGTTATAGAACCGCAATGCTAGAGAGAGAGAGAGAGAGAGAGAGAGAGAGAGAGAGAGAGAGAGAGAGAGAGAGAGAGAGAGAGAGAGAGAGAGAGAGAGAGAGTCTTTGTTATCTCTACTGTGTGAGAGTTCCGGCTTCAACTTGCTATAGGAAGGCGGGGATTTGTTATCTCTACTATGTGAGAGTTCCCAACACGTTGACATCATGAATGATGTCAAATCCTTAATGATCTGGCATGGTTTCAATCAGCCTTTCAGTAAGTTAGTTAGCTAATTGTAATTAAGCACGAAATTAAAGGAGCAGACCATTATGAGGGAATCCATTATCCATTGAATTTATTCCCTTACATGTGCATGCTGATTTTTCTCTCTAAACTTTCTCATTTCTTCATAAGAACATACATGTAATACGATAGAGCATAGCTCAATGCTACACCATGACAATTTTTTGAGCATTCCAAATATTTTCTACGAAGTGAGTCTATTGACCAGACCTTTCTCCATCACATTATTTTGGTTTCTCCTTTGGCATCAAGTACCAAGGATTGTATCTCTCTCACCTAAGAGACTCTCATTTTCATCTATGACATTACTTTGTCATCAAGAAGCCGTCTAGCTCCAAGAATCTGTCAAAAACATCTCTGCATAGGTCTCATTGTTCTAGTAAAAAGCTGTTTATTTCCACAGAGGCCAATGCCTTGGTAACTTCTAGTTCTTCATAGGAATGGATCTTTGAAAGTGGAGCAACATTGCACATGTGTAAGGATCGGGATTCTTTTCAAGAGATTGAGGACTATACTGGCAAAGTTTACCTAGGTAACAACAAGAGCCTACCCATCGAAGGGAAAGGCAAATTACAAATCACCGATAACTGAGGGGATTGCAAATCATTATCCAATGTCTTATTTGTTCCTAACTTGTGCATGAATTTACTATCAATCAAGGCCATCACCGATCACTATAAACAAGTGTTATTTGATAACACTTCAGTTAAGGTGATTGACCCTAAAACCAAAGACATCATCGTAAAAGGCGTAGAAGAAAAAGGGCTCTACAAACTCTCTTTCTTTCTATTGAAGGACTCACTTTCCAGTATACGGCATCAAAGGTATGGCCATACTTCATATTTACCAAGGATTTCCTCCTCTTGGATAGCTAGAGGATTGCCTAAGATGGGGAAAGTCAATGATGTGTGCCAAGCTTGCACCCAAGGCAAGCAACACATGGCTCCCGTTCCCAAGGATGCTTCCATAAGAGCTAGTAGGATTAGAGGGGGACTGCAACATGGAAAAAGTGAAAAAAAGGAGAGGAGACATGAGATGCATGTAAAAAATGTGAAACATGTGGGTAAATAGAGAGGGATGGATAATGTGAAATATGTGCAAGGGAGAAACCACATGCTATGTGTGGCCAAAAAGAGGGGATTTCACCAAAATAAGGAAAAGAGCTTGGAATTTGGGGGAAATAATGATGAAGATGATCTCAAAGGTGTCGCAAAACATGAAATTCACCCAAATAGTAGAAAAAATGGCCACCCGAGGTGCAAGCTAGAGCCATGGAGTATTCACTTAAAAACTTTAATAGAAAAAGGTTTTTTATACCTTAGTATAAAATATGTACTAAGCTGGGTAGCTGTGGGGGTGGGCTGGATAAGAAGAAAAGGTTCTTTATACCTTAGTATAAAATTTATACTAAGGTGGGGGTGGAGAGAGAGAGAGAGAGAGAGAGAGAGAGAGAGAGAGAGAGAGAGAGAGAGAGAGAGAGAGAGAGAGAGAGAGAGAGAGAGAGAGAGAGATTGCATGAAGGATTGTTAAAACAAAAGGCAAGAAGATCCGATTTTGTTTTAAAAAATTAATTTTAAAAATAAAAAAATAATAAAATTCCACAAATATCCAAACAAAATTAGAAAAAATACCAAAAAAATTGTTGATATATTTAGGTAGTGATGTGTGTGAACACACTAGGACTGCGGGGGCACTTTTTTCCCTCTTTAGGAGGTTTTTTTCCCCCGGCTTGTATATATGCCTATTGCCCTAATGGGCTACTTATCTTTGTACATTCTCTAGTAATACATTCATCATTGTGTGTTTGTGCTCCAAGCTTCTTCTTCTTCCTTGTGCTGTTCGCGTGCTCTTGCAGACGTCTAACTCCAACAATTGGTATCAGAGCCAAGATTGGCTTGGTTGTGTAATTCGTTGATGATAGGTGTACAGTTCATGATCTATCAAATGGCGATGTGATTATTGCTTCTGGCATTTTATGTCGTGGGCTGTATAAGCTCATAGACTATGAAAGATTTGTGAATGATTCGGCATGTGCAGTTCATGATTCTCAGGCTATGTCAGATGCAAAGCTTTGGCATGCACGCTTTGGTCATCTGAATTTTGCTAGTTTGCTACGCCTACAGAAATCTGATATGGTGTCTTCTTTGCCCAAGCTTGAGGCACCTGGAAAACATGTATGTGAAGGCTGTATTTTGGGCAAAATGCAGCGTTCCTCCTTTCCAAAAGATGGTTCAGTTCGGGCTACGCAGAAATTGCAGCTTGTACATAGTGATGTCTGTGGTCCTATGCAGACACCCTCTTTTGGGAATTACCTTTACTTCGTGACTTTCATTGATGATTTTTCAAGGCATGCATGGGTATATCCACTCAAAGCAAAGTCTGAAGTGTTCATGTGCTTTAAACACTTTTTGGTTTTGGCTGAAAATCTGTCAGCATGTAAAATGGGCACCCTCCGTTCTGATCGAGGGGGGGAATATATGTCTTCTGATTTTAATGCATTTCTGGCTGAACGTGGGATAAAACACCAGTGTACAGTGCCGTATACACCTCAACAGAATGGAGTTGCTGAACGAAAGAACAGGTCACTCATGGAGATGGCGAGGTGCATGGTCAAGAGTCAGGCTTTACCACATAGTTTCTGGCTTGAGGCTGTCATGTGTGCAACATATGTACTGAACGTGTGTCCCACTAAAGCGCTGTAGTCTATCACTCCATATGAGGCTTGGCATGACCGCAAGCCATCTGTTGCTCATCTGCGTGCTTTTGGTTGTTTGGCATATGCATTAGTGCCTGAACAACATCGTAGAAAATTGGATGATAAGGCAGTAAAATGTATTTTTTTTGGGTACAGTTCTGAAAGTAAAGGCTATCGTCTGTATCATCCACAGACTAAACGCATTCTGGTTAGCCGTGATGTTGTCTTTGTGGAAGATGCTATTCAACCATTGCTTTCATGTACTAAGGAGACATCTGTTAGCTCCAAAGACATGTATGATACGTTGATGCCTCTTTTTACATGTGGACAGTCTAGTGCTGGTCCTAATGAGGCAACTTCTCAGCCTTTGCAGGTTTCATATGATGATGTAGATCATTCTATTTCTGATGCAGATTTACATGATGCACTTGTTGATGAGAGAGCTGATATTGAGCAGGCAAAAACTATGCCAAAATGGCTGGTGTAGACTTTGCGTGACAGCAAATTAGATGCACCTTTGTCATATCGTACTCGTTCAGGCTCTCATAGTGCCTCCTTTGCATCAGATTGCTATGCTATGGCTGCATCTAGTCTCTGTGATGAGAATGAGCCTGTTTCTTTTGATGAAGCACAGAATTCAGAAAATTGGATGGCTGCCATGCAATCTGAATATGATGCTATAATGAAGAATGGTACATGGTCTTTATGTGACTTGCCTCCTGTCAAGAAGGCCATTGGCACTAAGTGGGTATACAAGCTAAAGCGTAAACGTGATGGTACAATTGGCAGGTATAAGGCTAGGCTTGTTGCAAAGGGTTATGCACAGGAAAGAGGCATTGATTTTGATGAGACCTTTGCACCTACATGCCGTATGACTACTGTTCGGAGCATTTGTGCACTTGCAGCCCATCATGGTTGGAATGTACATCAGTTGGACATTAAAACAACGTTTCTGAATGGTGACTTGCATGAAGAAGTGTATGTTTTTCAGCCCCGAGGCTTTGTGCAGAAAGGGCATGAAAACCAGGTGTGCATGTTAAAGAAGGCATTATATGGTTTAAAACAAGCACCACGTGCTTGGTATGAGAAGATACATGCCTATCTGGTTGCACATGGTTTTGTGAACAGTCCAACTGAAAGCACCTTATATGTTAAGCGTGCTAATGATGTGCTTCTGATCATTGTTGTCTATGTTGATGACATGCTGCTCACTTGTCCTATTAAGAAGCATATTGCTGATTTCAAGGCTGATTTGCATGCCTCATTTGAGATGTGTGATTTGGGGCATTTGCATCACTATTTGGGCATTCAGTTTATGCAAGTTGATGGTGGAATGGCTTTGTGTCAAACAAAATATATTGACACATTATTGCAGCGTTTTGGCCTTGAAGACTGTAAGCCTATTGCCACTCCTATGGAGATAGGTTTACGATTGAGTCTTCATGATGCTGGAGATGCATTTGATGCTGTTCTCTATCAGTAGGCTGTTGGATGCTTGATTTACTTATGCATTACTCGGCCAGATATTCAGTTTGCTGTCTCACAGATGAGCAGGTTTATGCATTGCCCAGGAGTCACGCATTGGAAGGCGGTTAAGCACATCTTTCGCTACTTGAGTGGTACTCGGCTACTTGGGTTGTTTTATCCCAAGGGGGGATCACTACCGCCAGATTTGCATGCTTTTTCTGACGCAGATTGGGCTGGTTGCTATGACACTCGTGTGTCCACCAGTGGTTTTTGCTTCATGCTTGGTAGCTCATGTATATCTTGGTTGAGCAAGAAGCAGCCTACTGTGGCCACTTCCAGTTGTGAGGCTGAGTATAGGGCAGCTTTCACAGCGACTGTTGAGTGTGTGTGGCTGAGACGCTTTATGGCTGATTTGGGTGTTGGCCAGTCTTCTGCCACCACCATCTTCACTGACAGTCAGAGCGCATTTGTAGTTGCAAGGAACCCTGTGTTCCATGCTCGCACTAAGCACATTGAGGTGCATTATCACTATGTCAGGGAGAGGTTCTCTGCTGGTGAGATCAGCTTGGCATATGTGCCCACGCAGGAGAACATTGCAGACCTTTTCACGAAGGCTCTACCTAGGGAGAATTTTGAAGCTTTCCGCAAAGCTTTGGGCTTACTTCCTTTTGTGGAGTGATTTCCACATAGCTTGGTGCTTCCTTATACATGAGGGCTAGCTCCTTGTTCACCGCATCACTCCCAGGGGGGATTTGTTGATATATTTAGGTAGTGATGTGTGTGAACACACTAGGACCGTCGGGGCACTTTTTTCCCTCTTTAGGAGGTTTTTTTCCCCCGGCTTGTATATATGCCTATTGCCCTAGTGGGCTACTTATCTTTGTACATTCTCTAGTAATACATTCAACATTGTGTGTTTGTGGTCCAAGCTTCTTCTTCTTCCTTGTGCTGTTCGCGTGCTCCTGCAGGCGTCTAACTCCAACAAAAATTTTACAAAATAGTACACAAATGCAATGAACATTTCCCCACTTCAAACACTAGATAACTTCCATTTCTCATTTGATTCAATAAGAAAAAGTGCACTAGAAAAGGAAAAAAATGCAAAAAGAAATCTTAAAAATACATAAAATAATCCTAAAAAATTCCCCAAAAAAATTCTTAAAATTTCCAACCATTTTTTCATGACTTGAGCTATGGAATGGCATCCAAATTAAAAAAAATAAACTCAAAATAAAGACACAAAATTTGATGATAATTGTAAAACTTAATGAAAAGAGCACGAGGAAAGTTATGTACATCCTAGAGAGATTGTGCAAAGTGTCAAGTGATCCAAAAGAGATTCAATTTTGTTGATGATGATAGGACTTGAGCTTAGAGATTTTGACAAGGAGTAGTGCTTTTCTAGCCAAAGTCTCTAATTGCACTGCACCGCATTGTAGCATTTCTCTAATTTTGTATAGTCCTTCTGAATGAGGAAGCCACTTGCCTTGCAATTGTTTGTAATTGGGGTATATGTAGTAGTTTGTAATTTTCTTGTCCATAAATTTTTATCATGAGCTTCCTTACTTTTGTTTTGTGTCTCCTCCAACTGTTTTGTTGCATCTAGTTGAATTTCCTCCAATTTGAGAGTTATGATAGTCTAGCAGAGATCCCACGATCCTTTCTTATATACAAAGATTTTGTATGGGGAGAGCCATGTAAAAACTCAAAGGGATCTATATGGAATTGATCCATAGAAGAGTGGAAAGGGGGAGTAGCTTGTGGCTTCCTTGTATGCTAACTTGTAGGCCCATAGTTGTTGGAGTTAGACGTCTGTCGAAGCATGCGAACAACACAAGGAAGAAGAAGAAGATTGGAGCACAACAAAAAATACTGAATGTATTACTAGAGAATGTACAAAGATAAGAAGCCCATTAGGGCAATAGGTGTATATACAAACCGAGGGAAAAAAACCTCCTAAAGAGGGAAAAAAGTGCCCCGACAGTCCTAGTGTATTCACACACATCACTACCTAAATATATCAACAACCCCCCCCGGGAGTGATGCTGTGAACAAGGAGCTGGCACTCATGTATAAGGAAGTGCCAAGCTATGTGGAAATCACTCCACAAAATGAAGTAAGCCCAAAGCTTTGCGAAAAGCTTCAAACTTCTAGGCAGAGCCTTCCTGAAAAGGTCTGCAATGTTCTCCTATGTGGGCACATATGCCAAGTTGATCTCCCCAGCAGAGAACCTCTCCCTCACATAGTGATAATGCACCTCAATGTGCTTAGTGCGAGCATGGAACACATGGTTCCTCGCAACTTCCAATGCACTCTGATTGTCAGTGAAGATGGTGGTGGCAGAGGAGTGACCAACACCCAAATCATCCATAAGGCGTCTGAGCCACAAACACTCAACAGTCACTGTTAAAGCTTCCCTATACTCAGCCTCACAATTGGAAGTGGCCACAGTAGGTTGCTTCTTGGTCAACCAAGATATACATGAGCTATCAAGCATGAAGCAAAAGCCACTAGTGGACACACTAATGTCATAGAAACGGCCCAATCAGAGTCAAAAAAAGCATGCAAATCTGGTGGTAGTGATCCCCCCTTGGGATAAAACAACCCAAGTAGCCGAGTACCACTCAAGTAGCGAAAGATGTGCTTAACCGCCTGCCAATGCTTGATCTTGGGAAATGCATAAACTTGCTCATATGTGAGACAAAAAATTGAATATCTGGCCGAGTAATGCATAAGTAAATCAAGCATCCAACAACCTGCTGATAGAGAACAACATCAAATGCACCTCGAGCATCATGAAGACTCAATCATAAACCTATCTTCATAGGAGTGACAATAGGCTTACAATCTTCAAGGCCAAAACACTGCAATAATGTGTCAATATATTTTGTTTGACACAAAGCCATTCCACCATCAACTTGCATAAATTGAATGCCCAAGTAGTGATGCAAATGCCCCAAATCAGACATCTCAAATGAGGCATGAAAATCAGCCTTAAAATCAGCAATATGCTTCTCAATAGGACCAGTGAGCAGCATGCCATCAACATAGACAACATTGATCAGAAGCACATCATTAGCACACTTAACATATAAGGTGCTCTCAGTTGGACTATTCTCAAAACCATGTGCAATCAGATAGGCATGTATCTTCTCATACGATGCACGTGGTGCTTGCTTTAAACCATATAATGCCTTCTTTAACTTGCACACCTAGTTTTCGTGCCCTTTCTGCACAAAGCCATAGGGCTGAAAAACATACACTTCTTCATGCAAGTCACCATTGAGAAATGCAGTTTTAATGTCCAACTGATGAACATTCCAACCATGATGAGCTTCAAGTGCACAAATGCTATGAACTGTAGTCATTCAGCAAGTAGGTGCAAAGGTCTCATCAAAATCAATGCCTCTTTCCTATGCATAACCATTTGCAACAAGTCTAGCCTTACACCTATCAACTGTACTATCAGGATTATGCTTCAACTTGTATACCCACTTAGTCCCAATGGCCTTCTTGCCAGGAGGCAAGTCACATAAAGACCAAGTACCATTCTTCATTATAGCATCATATTCAGATTGCATAACAGCCATCCAATTTTCTGAATTTTGTGCTTCATCAAACAAAACAGGCTCATTCTCATCACAGAGACTAGATGCAGCCATAGCATAGCAATCTGATGCAAAAGAGGCACTATGAGAGCCTGAACGAGTATGATATGACAGAGATGCATCTAGTTTGCTGTCACGCAAAGTTTGCACCAACCATTTTGGCATAGTTTTTGCCTTCTCAATATCAACTCTCTCATCAACTAGTGCATCATGTAAATCTGCATAAGAAATGGAATGATCTGCATCATCACATGAAACCTGCAAAGGTTGAGAAGTTTCCTCATTTGGACCAACACTAGATTGTCCACCTGTAAAAAGAGGCAACAAAGTATCATACATGTCTTTGGAGCTAACATATGTCTCCTTAGTACATGAAAGCAATGGCTGAATATCATCTTCCACAAAAACAACATCACGTGTAACCAGAATGCGTTTAGTCTGTGGATGATACAGACGATAGCCTTTACTTTCAAAACTATATCCAAAAAAATACATTTTACTGCTTTATCATCCAATTTTTTGCGACGTTGTTCAGGCACTAATGCGTATGCCAAACAACCAAAAACACGCAGATGAACAAGAGATGTCTTGCGATCATGCCAAACCTCATATGGAGTGATAGACTACAACGCTTTAGTGGGACACCTGTTAAGTACATATGCTGCACACATGACAACCTCAAGCCAGAAACTATGTGGTAAAGCCTGACTCTTGACCATACACCTCGCCATATCCATGAGTGACCTATTCTTTCGTTCAACAACTCCATTCTGTTGATGTGTATACGGTACTGTACACTGGTGTTTTATCCCATGTTCAGCTAGAAATGCATTAAATCAGAAGACATATATGTTGGAGCAAGTCTATGACAAGCCTAAGTATTGGGTTGAGTCCCACAAAGTCATGAAAAAAGCTTTAAAATGAAGACTATGTAAAGTTCACTTGTGAACTACCTCTTGTAACTTTTGAAGAGTTTACTTAATGTAAAAGTGAAAGAATCTTGTGGTTGAGTCCACTTGATCAAGAATGGAAAGAGGAGCCATGAATTCGTGATTTGTGGTAGGTAGAGAATCAAATCAATCATTGATTGATTGGAGAGTGATTGAGGGAAGTTAGCCTCCCAAACTCAACTATAAATAGATGGCAGTTTTAGTCGTGGTTAGAGAGACCTATGTGAAGACCTCCAAGAGCTGAGCTTTATGCCATATCAAGGTGTGATTACAAGGCACACATATGTATCAGTAAGTTCATTATATTGTATAAGCAATATACTTTCATTTTCATGATTATTTGAGTTCATATGTCCATGTTCTTGTGAAGTGTACTACTCACTGCCATTACTCTCAGTTTTCTCAATTAGATTGCAGAGATTGTTTCTCTGAGCTTGGTGCATCAATTTCAGTGATTTAACTTGGTAAAGTTAGCTCTATAAGCTTAATATATGCTCACAAATTTTCATGTCATTTGGATGTTGAAATCTTCAGTTATGTTCATTTGAAGTCAACAGGGTCTGTTCATCTTCACTTCTCTGTCAGGTACCCGATTTTTTCACTCACCTTGTCAGAGCCATTTCTCAGTGGTTACTTATCCAAATTCAGTGATTTAAAGCTTCTTGGATTCACCTTACTGTCTAGTATAATCATAAAAATTTTAATAATCATTGGATTCCTAAAATTTGAGTTATGTTCATTTTTCTGCTCACTGGTCTCAAACTATAGCAGCCCGTGAAAATCGGGATGATGTCATCACTTGTTAAAACTCATTCTCAGTGTGTGGTTTATTATTTTTGATGCGATTACTCTTGAAAGTTAGCTCTTTAAGCTACCTAGACTTCCCCAAGAGGAATTAAGCTAATTGCTGCTGTGCTTAGAGAATTGTGTAAAACATTGGACAGGTGTATGAACCAAGAATAGCAAGTTTTCACCTCTAAGCTAACTCCAACTTATCTGTTTTGATCTATCTTTTTGAGAGTGATCTTCCAAGGTACATAGGGTGTCTAATACATCCATTGGCAAGATAAAAGGGCCCACCATATACTCCTGGAGTTCATTTGGCTGGTGTAGATCAAGGATTTTGCAACACCTCTTCATCTTCAAGCACATACCTATCCATCTCTTCACAGTGGTATCAGAGCTAGATTGCACAACATGGCAGATGGATTTCCTTCATCAATTGACAAATTTGACAGAGGTAACTACTCAGCTTCGTCTTTAAGAATGGAAGCTTATCTCCAAGGTAGAAGTTTATATGGTTATGTGGCTGGAGATGAAGTTATGCCAAGTTTCTGGAACAAAAGTCAACCAACACAAGAAGAGCAAGAAAGATTGAGCACATGGTGCTCCAAGGATGCACTTGCAAGGTCTTATCTCCTTAACTCTATCTCAGATTTTTTGTTGCCTCACATTAGAAGTTGTAAGACATCTCAGGAAGTGTGGGATGCACTTGAAGCCTTCTTCTCTTCAAGCACCAAAGCTAGGAAGCATCAACTATGGCTGGATTTCACAACTCTCAAGAAGGCTCCCAAACAAAATGTGACCGATTTTGTCACAAAGCTCAAGGACATAGCGGATCAGTTGGGAAGCATTGGAGAGGTAATAGATGAAGAGCAAATTGTAAGGCAGGTCATCAATGGCTTGAAGGGAGATGACAAGTGGGAAGCATTCACCACAGCTATGGATTTGTACATGGACATGCATGTACCTGATTTCAACATACTCATTGGACAACTACAATAACTACACAGAAGACTCAAACAAAGAGGATTCATTATTAATCATGAACATGGCTATGCCACAAGGTAAATCTGATGAGCATGTTTTCTACATAGATTCAGGTTGTTCAAATCATGTGGCAGGAAATGTGGCACTCCTATCAGATTTAGAAGATCCAAGGAATAAGCATGAGGTGCAAACAGGAGATGATACAAAACATCCTGTGGAGAAAATAGGCAATGTCAAAGCACCTGATGGAAACATCAACCTACTCAGTAAGGTACTCTATGTCCCTACCATTACAAAGAATTTGATAAGTGTTGGGCAGATAGTAGAGAAAGGGTTGCAAGTCAGGTTCACAAAAGCAAGAGCATTTGTTGAAGATCCAAGTCAAGGATTGAGAAAAATTGCAAAAGGTGAAAAGACAGGTAGATTGTTCACATTTGAATTACAGGACACTAGAAACATTGCTCTCTTTAATTATGATAGTTAGACACTCACAGAATTGGAAGTATGGCACAAAAGGCTAGCACATATTGGTGAAAGGTCATTAAAGCAAATCTGCAAGGACCAAAGTGTGCTTGGACTCCCTAATTTGTCAAAACAACATATGATTTATAAGTGTAGTGCATGTCAATTTGGAAAGTCTCACAGGTTACCATTCATGAAGAAAGGTTATATGCATGGAGATCTCTTGGAGTTGGTTCATACAGATGTATGGGGACCTAGCAAGGAAGCTTCAATATCTGGATCTAGGTATTATGTCTCCTTTATTGATGATTGCAGCAGATGGACTATCCTCTTCTTTATGAAACACAAAGATGAAGTTTTTTCATGTTTCAAGAGATATTTGGCTCTTGTGGAGAATCAAACAGGTAAATCACTAAAAAGGCTAAGGTCAGATGGAGGGAGAGAATACTTCTCCCATGAGTTTGATTCTTTTCTTCAAGAAAGAGGAATCAAAAGAGAGGTAACTACAAGGTACACTCTTGAGCAAAATGGAGTGGCAGAAAGGAGGAATAGGACAATTGTTGAAGCTGCAAGGTCTATGTTAAATGAAAAGCATTTACCTAATTACTTATGGGCTGAGGCTGTATCTACAACCACTTACTTGATTAACAGGTTGCCTTCAAAATCCCTTGATGGGATGACTCCATATGAGGCTTGGAATGGAAGAAGACCAAGCTTAGATCATTGTAAAATTTTTGGATGTATTGCTTTTGCTCATGTTCCTTCACAGGTTAGAGGCAAGATGGATGCAAAGGCATAAAGGTGTGTATTTATTGGATATGACAACAATCAAAAGGGCTACAGGTTATACAACCCTACCAACAAAGGATTCTTGGTAAGCAGAGATGTAGTTTTTGATGAGAACAACTCATGGTATGAAGATTCATGCAGGAAGGTCAATTAACCATATGATCTTGAAGAAGATTTTCCAAAGCTTGGTAGAGAACAACCAAAGATTGAAGAACAAGACACCTCAGAGGATGATGAAGAATCCCAGATGGAAAAGATCAAAGCATGGAAGTCTAAAGGTAAAGCCAAATTGCAGGAACTTGGACATGAGGCAGAATCATCACATCATGGCCTAAGAAGATCTATGAGGGAAAAGAAAAAACCAGAAAGGTATGGGTTTGACACCTCATTAGTAACTAAACATTCTATCTACATATCATAGGACATAAACCAAGAGGAGCCATCATCATTTGAAGAGGCCAAAGCAAAAACAGAATGGAAGCATGCAATGAAGGAAGAGATTGAAGCACTTGAGGAAAACAACACTTGGGATTTGGTGCCCAAGACTTCATCCATGAAGGTAATAGGCTCAAGATGGGTCTATAAACTCAAGAAGAATTCTGATGGTTCCATTAACAGGTATAAGGCAAGGCTTGTAGCAAAAGGCTTTGCACAAACTCAGGGAATTGATTATGAGGAGACTTTCTCTCCTATGGCAAAGATGCCTACTATTAGGGTTTTGCTTAGTATTGCCTCTTCCAAGAATTGGAAGATACTTCAACTAGATGTAATGGATAACAGAAGAGGTATATATGGCACAACCACCTGGTTTTGAGAATCAAGTTTATCCTGATAATGTGTGTAAACTTAACAAAGCATTGTATGGTCTCAAGCAAGCTCCAAGAGCTTGAAATTTCAGGCTTGTTTCATTCTTGCAGGACAAAGGCTTTCAACCAAGCAAGGCAGATCCTTCACTCTTTATTAAAAATAGTAACTCTGAGGTCATCTACCTATGTGTATATGTAGATGATATTATATTGACAGGAAATGATGCAGATGGTATGAAGAAGATCAAAGATCAGATGAGAGAAGAGTTCAAGATAAGTGATTTGGGTTCACTTACCTACTTCCTAGGTTTGGAAGTTGTCTACAAAGTGTTGGAGCAAGTCTATGACAAGCCTAAGTATTGGCTTGAGTCTCACAAAGTCTTAGAAGAAGCTTTAAAAAGAAGACTATGTAAAGTTCACTTGTGAACTACCTCTTGTAACTTTTGAAGAGTTTACTTAATGTAAAAATAAGAGAATCTTAAGTGGTTGAGTCCACATGATCAAGAATGGAAAGAGGAGCCACGAATTCGTGATTTGTGGTAGGTAGAGAATCAAATCAATCATTGATTGATTGGAGAGTGATTGAGGGAAGTTAGCCTCCCAAACTCAACTATAAATAGATGGCAGTTTTAGTCGTGGTTAGAGAGACCTATGTGAAGACCTCCAAGAGCTGAGCTTTATGCCATATCAAGGTGTGATTACAAGGAAAACATATGTATCAGTAAGTCATTGTATTGTACAAGCAATATACTTTCATTTTCATGATTATTTGAGTTCATCTTTCCATGTTCTTGTGAAGTGTACTACTCACTGCCATTACTCTCAGTTTTCTCAGTCAGCTTGCAGAGATGTTTTCTCTGAGCTTGGTGCATCATTTTCAGTGATTTAACTTGGTAAAGTTAGCTCTATAAGTCTACTATATGCTCACAAAGGTTCATGTCATTTGGATGTTGCAATCTTCAGTTATGTTCATTTGAAGTCAACAGGGTCTGTTCATCTTCACTTCTCTATCAGGTACCCGACTTTTTCACTCATCTTGTCAGAGCCATTTCTCAGTGGTTACTTATCCAAATTCAGTGATGTAAAGCTTGTTGCATTTAGCTTACTGTCTAGTATAACCATACAAATTTTCATAATCATTGGATTTCTACATTTGGAGTTATGTTGATTTTTCTGCTCACTGGTCTATTTCTGTAGCAGCCCGTGAAAATCGGGATGATGTCATCACTTGTTAAAACTCATTCTCAGTGTGTGGTTCATTATTTTTGATGAGATTACTCTTGAAAGTTAGCTCTTTAAGTTGCCTAGACTTCCCCAAGAGGAATTGAGCTAATTGCTGCTGTGATCAGAGAATTATGTAAAACACTGGACAGGTGTATGAACCAAGAATAGCAAGTTTTCACCTCTGAGCTAACTCCAACTTATCTGTTTTGATCTATCTTTTTGAGAGTGATCTTCCAAGGTACATAGGGTGTCTAATACATCCATTGGCAAGCTAAAACGGCCCACCATATACTCCTGGAGTTCATTTGGCTGGTGTAGATCAAGGATTTTGCAACACCTCTTCATCTTCAAGCACATACCTATCCATCTCTTCACAATGGTATCAGAGCAAGGTTGGACAACATGGCAGATGGATTTCCTTTATCAATTGACAAATTGGACAGAGGTAACTACTCAGCTTGGTCATTAAGAATGGAAGCCTATCTCCAAGGTAGAAGTTTATATGGTTATGTGGCTGGAGATGAAGTTATGCCAAGTTTCAGGAACAAAAGTCAACCAACACAAGAAGAGCAAGAAAGATTGAGCACATGGTGCTCCAAGAATGCACTTGCAAGGTCATATCTCCTCAACTCTATCTCAGATTTTTTGTTGCCTCACATTAGAAGTTGTAAGACATCTCAGGAAGTGTGGGATGCACTTGAAGCTTTCTTTTCTTCAAGTACCAAAGCTAGGAAGCATCAACTATGGCTGGATTTCACAACTCTCAAGAAGGCTCCCAAACAAAATGTGCCTGATTTTGTCACAAAGCTCAAGGACATAGCGGATCAGTTGGGAAGCATTGGAGAGGTAATAGATGAAGAGCAAATTGTAAGGCAGGTCATCAATGGCTTGAAGGCAGATGATAAGTGGGAAGCATTCACCACAGCTATGGATTTGTACCTGGACATGCATGTACCTGATTTCAACGCACTCATTGGACAACTACTTACTCAAGAGGCAAAGCTTATCAAAAATGGAGAAAGCTCTAAAGGTAATCAATCTTCAGCTTTATACACAGATAAAAGCAAGTCTAAAGATAACAAAGGAAAGGCAAAGAAAGTGGATGATGAAGCAGGTACATATCAAGCTAACTATGCAGGTAGAGGAAGACATGGTAGAGGTAGAGGAAGAGGAGGTAGACAAGGCAGGGGGAGATCCCAAGACTCCAACTCATGTTCTATTTGTGGATTAACTAATCATACAACTGAAAATTGCTTTAGGAATTCCAGGAATCAAAGAGGCAGAGGATACAATAGAGGAAGTTATGGCTACTCAAGAGGAACGTTCAACAACTACCATGGCAACTACAACAACTACAATCATTCAAACTATCAAGGAGGCTACAAAGGAAGGAGAGACTACAATAACTACACAGAAGACTCAAACAAAGAGGATTCATTATTGATCATGAACATGGCTATGCCACAAGGTAAATCTGATGAGCATGTTTTCTACATAGATTCAGGTTGTTCAAATCATGTGGCAGGAAATGTGGCACTCCTATCAGATTTAGAAGATCCAAGGAATAAGCATGAGGTACAAACAGGAGATGATACAAAACATCCTGTGGAGAAAATAGGCAATGTCAAAGCACCTGATGGAAACATCAACCTACTCAGTAAGGTACTCTATGTCCCTACCATTACAAAGAATTTGATAAGTGTTGGGCAGATAGTAGAGAAAGGGTTGCAAGTCAGGTTCACAAAAGCAGGAGCATTTGTTGAAGATCCAAGTCAAGGATTCAGAAGAATTGCAAAAGGTGAAAAGACAGGTAGATTGTTCACATTTGAATTACAGGACACTAGAAACATTGCTCTCTTTAATTATGGTAGTCAGACACTCACAGAATTGGAAGTATGGCACAAAAGGTTAGCACATATTGGTGAAAGGTCATTAAAGCAAATCTGCAGGGACCAAAGTGTACTTGGACTTCCTAATTTGTCAAAACAACATATGATTTATAAGTGCAGTGCATGTCAATTTGGAAAGTCTCACAGGTTACCATTCATGAAGAAAGGTTATATGCATGGAGATCTCTTGGAGTTGGTTCATACAGATGTATGGGGACCTAGCAAGGAAGCTTCAATATCTGGATCAAGGTATTATGTTTCCTTTATTGATGATTGCAGCAGATGGACTATCCTATTCTTTATGAAACACAAAGATGAAGTTTTTTCATGTTTCAAAAGATATTTGGCTCTTGTGGAGAATCAAACAGGTAAATCACTAAAAAGGCTAAGGTCAGATGGAGGGGGAGAATATTTCTCCCATGAGTTTGATTCTTTTCTTCAAGAAAGAGGAATCAAAAGAGAGGTAACTACAAGGTACACTCCTGAGCAAAATGGAGTGGCAGAAAGGAGGAATAGGACAATTGTTGAAGCTGCAAGGTCTATGTTAAATGAAAAGCATTTACCTAATTACTTATGGGCTGAGGCTGTATCTACAGCCACTTACTTGATTAACAGGTTGGCCTTCAAAATCCCTTGATGGGATGACTCCATATGAGGCTTGGAATGGAAGAAGACCAAGCTTAGATCATTGTAAAATTTTTGGATGTATTGCTTTTGCTCATGTTCCTTCACAGGTTAGAGGCAAGATGGATCCAAAGGCAGAAAGGTGTGTATTTATTGGATATGACAACAATCAAAAGGGCTACAAGTTATACAACCCTACCAACAAAGGATTCTTGGTAAGCAGAGATGTAGTTTTTGATGAGAACAATTCATGGTATGAAGATTCATGCAGGAAGGTCAATTTACCATATAATCTTGAAGAAGACTTTCCAAAGCTTGGTAGAGAACAACCAAAGATTGAAGAACAAGACACCTCGGAGGATGATGAAGAATCTCATATGGAAAAGATCAAAGCATGGAAGTCTAAAGGTAAAGCAAAATTGCAGGAACTTGGACATGAAGCAGAATCATCACATCATGGCCTTAGAAGATCTATGAGGGAAAAGAAAAAACCAGAAAGGTATGGGTTTGACACCTCATTAGTAACTAAACATTCTATCTACATAGCACATGACATAAACCAAGAGGAGCCATCATCATTTGAAGAGGCCAAAGCAAAAACAGAATGGAAGCATGCAATGAAGGAAGAGATTGAAGCACTTGAGGAAAACAACACTTGGGATTTGGTGCCCAAGACTTCATCCATGAAGGTAATAGGCTCAAGATGGGTCTATAAACTCAAGAAGAATTCTGATGGTTCAATTAACAGGTATAAGGCAAGGCTTGTGGCAAAAGGCTTTGCACAAACTCAGGGAATTGATTATGAGGAGACCTTCTCTCTTGTGGCAAAGATGCCTACTATTAGGGTTTTGCTTAGTATTGCCTCTTCCAAGAATTGGAAGATACTTCAACTAGATGTAAAGAATGCATTCTTGAATGGTTGGATAACAGAAGAGGTATATATGGCACAACCACCTGGTTTTGAGAATCAAGTTTATCCTGATTATGTGTGTAAACTTAACAAAGCATTGTATGGTCTCAAGCAAGCTCCAAGAGCTTGGAATTTCAAGCTTGTTTCATTCTTGCAGGACAAAGGCTTTCAACCAAGCAAGGCAGATCCTTCACTCTTTATTAAAAAGAGTAATTCTGAGGTCATCTATCTATGTGTATATGTAGATGATATTATATTGACAGGAAATGATGCAGATGGTATGAAGAAGATCAAAGATCAGATGAGAGAAGAGTTCAAGATAAGTGATTTGGGTTCACTTACCTACTTCCTAGGTTTGGAAGTTGTCTACAAAGATCATGGTTTGTTTCTCACTCAAAGGAAGTACATTAAGGACATGTTGGCAAAATTCAAGATGCAAGATTGTAAGATTGCAGGTACTCCAATGGAGGTCAATCACAAATTGAGCTCACATGAAGGTGAACTCATAGAGGACATCACATCATATCAAAGTCTAGTGGGTAGTCTCAACTATGCCACATTGACAAGAGTAGATATATGTTACAGTGTGAGTGTGCTAAGCCAATTTATGCACACACCAAGGAAACCACATATGGATGCTGCCAAAAGGATTCTCAAGTATCTCAAAGGAACCATAAATGAAGGACTTTATTATCCTTATGTATCTGATTTAGGTTTGAAGTTATTTTCTGATGCAGATTGGGCTGGCTCCAAGGAAGATAGAAGGAGCACTTCAAGTTATCTTACCTTTGCAGGTTCAAAGCTTATTTCATGGTCATCCAAGAAGCAACCCACAGTTGCTCTCTCTTCTACTGAAGCTGAATACAGAGGTCTCGCCATAGCTACTTAGGAAGCTATGTGGATGAAGACATTATTCAAAGATCTTGGATTGGAGTTTAGAACTCCAACTATTTTTGGTGACAATATGAGTTCTATTCACTTAGCTGCTAATCCTATTTTTCATGCAAGGACTAAACATATTGAAGTTCATTATCAATATGTACGAGAGAAGGTTCTAAGCAAAGAGATTCAAATATCATATGTGTCCACTCATCAACAATGTGCAGATATTCTAACCAAAGCATTGGATGGTACAAAGCTTTGCTAATTCAAGGCTATGATTGGTTTGCAGGTAATCTTGGAAGATTGAAGACCTCAAGCATACTTGGCTTGAGGGGGAGCTGTTGGAGCAAGTCTATGACAAGCCTAAGTATTGGGTTGAGTCCCACAAAGTCATGAAAAAAGCTTTAAAATGAAGACTATGTAAAGTTCACTTGTGAACTACCTCTTGTAACTTTTGAAGAGTTTACTTAATGTAAAAGTGAAAGAATCTTAAGTGGCTGAGTCCACTTGATCAAGAATGGAAAGAGGAGCCACGAATTCGTGATTTGTGGTAGGTAGAGAATCAAATCAATCATTGATTGATTGGAGAGTGATTGAGGGAAGTTAGCCTCCCAAACTCAACTATAAATAGATGTCAGTTTTAGTCGTGGTTAGAGAGACCTATGTGAAGACCTCCAAGAGCTGAGCTTTATGCCATCACAAGGTGTGATTACAAGGCACACATATGTATCAGTAAGTTCATTGTATTGTACAAGCAATATACTTTCATTTTCATGATTAAGAACAATGAGAAGAAAAAATCAACATTAACAACAATAAAAACATCAAGAACAATAAAAATAAAAACAACAATACAAAAAAGAAGAACAGCATCAAGAGAAAGATAAATGACAAGCAAACCAACATCAATAATAACATGAAGAAGAAGAAGAAGAAGAAGAAGAAGAAGAACAAGATAAAGAACGAGAGGAAGAGCAAAAGAATCAACATGGAAAGCAAGAACAAGAACAAAAAGATCAAGGTCGACAAACACAGGAAGTACAACAACATGGGGAACAATAGAGAGAACAAAGACAAGAAGAAAACATATAAAAAAAAACGAGATCAAGAGCAATGTTAACATAACAAAGCACCAAAAGTAGAAAAGTGGCAAGAAACTAAAGAGCAAAAAAACTAAAATAAAAGCTAAATGACAAAAGAGCGAAAGAAGTAGAGAAAATAGGGGAATGTTAAAGAGCACACTAAGAAGAATGATAAGTGGAGAAAAACAAAGGACATGGGCCTAAAGCAAGAGATGCAGAAGAAACCGAAAAAAAGCACAACAACAAAAGCAAGAACTAAAAGATGAGGGCATGGTGAACTAGGGAGGAGCACACGTGTAGAATTCTTTGGAAGTAGAGGAGAAACCCAAAAAAACCACACCAACAAAAGCAAGAACTAAAAGATGAGGGCATGGTGAACTAGGGAGGAGCACACGTGTAGACTTCTTTGGAAGTAGAGGAGAAACCCAAAAAAAGCACAACAACAAAAACAAGAACTAAAAGATGAGGGCATGGTGAACTAGGAAGGAGCACACGTGTAGAATTCTTTGGAAGTAGAGGAGAAACCCAAAAAAAGCACAACAACAAAAGCAAGAACTAAAAGATGAGGGCATGGTGAACTATGGAGGAGCACACGTGTAGACTCCTTTGGAAGTAGAAGATCAGAAGATATTTTTTTCCTTTTGTTCTTGTTACTACTAACCAATAACAAAAAACAATAAATTGTATTTATGATATTTGGAAAAACCATTAGAGATATTTTGAGACACAAAAGAGGGCCTTTTATGAGAGAGACAAAAACAGCATATTCAATAGGGTGAAGGCCAATCTAACATTGGATACTTTTTGAAAATAATATGAGAATATGAAAATTGGATTGGAAGCACACATAATTTGAAGGAAGTTTCCTGTGTGTTTTGGATCTCATGCATAGGTTATTTTGAAACTTCTTCATCATATTTCTCCCTCTATACATTTATCCTTGAACATGTCTTCTACTTCTTAGTACATCACTTCTTGATGATACACAAGCTTCATGTCATCCACCTTTGGGCCTCGTATGCCTGCAACATTTGTAATTATCATTCCTATTTCCCTTGATGAGGACAAATGGCTTGAAGTTCTAATATCAGGGTCTTGGGTGTTGATGTAGACATGATGATAGAAGCAAAAACATGATGTAAGTGTTTTCAAATGATCATATAAGGGTAGGACTATTGCCTTTAGGATCCAACAAGGAAAAAAAACTATTAAAGAAGTCTTGCTCCAACATGTTTTTATGCACAATGAGATTGCCATGGTAGTCGACCATGACACATGGGTACAACATCGTAGGCCAAACTATGAGCTTCTTTATAGTAATGCTTTATTTGCTTGATTTAATCTTCTACCTTAAACGTGTTCTTATGCTTTCAATGTGTTTTCTTGGGAGAATTGTGTTCATGAGATGTGCTTTCTAGATGTGCATCCCTCCTTGCACAAGGATTGATAGCCCGATGAATGTATTATTAGGCTCCTCGATGTACTTGATGGCCACGTGGGAAATTTGTAATACAAAGGGACAGCTAGATCTAGCCTTGCACAACAATGTTTTTTATTCTATGATCATTTCTACTAGCTTGTGGAATAGATTCACACAAAGGGGTACCTTTGAATGATCCCTGTAGAAAAGGACTAGAGTAGAATGGTGTGGCCAATGCCCAACAACACTATAATGGAGGAAACTCATACTAGGTTATACATAGATATACAAAGATCATTGCATGCCATCATTTGTACAAAAGTTGTTAAGATAGTTTTTCCATACCTATCTCTATATTTGTAGAGATCTTAAGAGTATTTAATGTGAATATGACATGCCGATGGTTTCTTGTTGGAATATGGAGAATGCTTTGTCCAACATGATATTTTATAATAAGTAGTATGAGAAAAAACTTGATAAAGTATACTGCAAAATAGATTTGGATACATTCATCCTTAAGTAAATGATTCCATCACAGACCTCTATAATGTCATTTTGATATGACAGACAACACTATATTGGTCACATCTTTGTAACCATGGAGGAGACGTCTCATAGCTTAGAGAAAAATGAAGTTATTGATATTACGGTGTTGGATGAGGTAGCCTCTCTAATAACAATTATGATTCTACAACAAGAAAATATGCTTCATCAACTTTGATTGGAGATACATGAAGAGTCCCACATGTGTTACCAAGAAACTTCTTCTTAACTAAAAGTGCCTGATGGAGAGAGCAGATATGCAAATGAAGTGCAAGGAAATTGAATGCAATAGAGTGCACATATCAACATTGCACACATATCCTCTCAAATATGCTTCATCAACTTTGATTGGAGATACATGAAGAGTCCCACATGTGTTACCAAGAAACTTCTTCTTAACTAAAAGTGCCTGATGGAGAGAACAGATATGCAAATGAAGTGCAAGGAAATTGAATGCAATAGAGTGCACATATCAACATTGCACACATATCCTCTCAAATCAAAAGTTTCCTATCAATCCTTTGTAATTCTTTGTATCTTTAGCTTCATCATTGATTTATCTCTCACTTTTTCCTCATACATTCAAACCTTCATTATAATATTGTTTTGCCCACCTAATGGCTCTTTATTTTTTTTGGCTATAATATATTTAACTTCCAAAATTTCTCAAAATATGTGTAAATCAAGACTTATGGAAACATTTCACACTTTTGTATACACCATTAAAATGTGTCTCAGTTTAGCCATCAATTCCAAAAATCAACTCAATTTGTAGAATTCTTGTGGGTTCATCTCGTGGTGTGTGTGCACTCTCGGATGAGTGTGTGATCATGCATTCATTCTTACTTAGTGGGAAATGTTATCATTAGTGGAGATGTGATAATATTATTGTTGTTTATACTTGCCTTGATTCAATATTGGTATAAATATATTAACCTTGATTCTAGCATTTAGGACTATGTGCATCCTTGCCTTCTTATGAGGAAAATTATTTCCTTTAGGAATGTGCATAATATGCATTTTCATGATAACAAAGAATTATGAGTGATTGATTCACACAAAACATTTGATAGGTTTCAAGCATCTTTATGCGTGTGATCTTGAATATCTACATAGGGATCCATGTATGTTGCTCATCTAACTTTCACTTTGCATTTTTGTTTCCATTTGTATCCACTATGCTAGAATGACTCCCATAATAGATTAGTTACTCAATGCATCAAACTAAGATGCATTATTGCAGGGTATTGCAAGTTTAAATAAATATCAATTTTTTTAGATTTAGTTACTCCATTTAATTTATAAATCCCGTTTCATCTAGAGATGGATTTGGATGCTCATGGAGTGTTGAATTAGATAGCTCCATGAATTTTATTTTAATTAGTTTTTTAACAATTCCACCTCCTGTGTCGATGGATATAGAATCATCTAGTGCTTATTTGGAAGCCCATGGAAGGTTGTATAGCAACAATGGTCTTGGAACCTCCCTTGAGCATCTCCTAAAAGAAGAGAAGGCAACTAGAATTGTGAAAATGATGGAATTCCAAAGTGTACCAGGTGCCTCCAGCCTCTTCCACCTAGAAAGAACAAACTCTAGAAGATCAATAAAAAGGCCATTCAATAAACATGAAGTAAAAAATATGGCCCATTTTCTAGCTCATCTGATGATTCTACCATAAAACATATCTAGCCCACTTGATTTTGCCCTGATGTTCAACCTATACATGTGCATTTCAATCTCTTGATTCAAATTGATTTTTTTGGAGGAAAGAAGGCATTATCTTAATGAGGGAATGATACATTATGATATATGACACTATGATGATACAATCTAAAAAAAAATCTCTCTACATTAGAAGGTTAGTTCTGTATGAGTATAGAGGGATCAGTGAGATGCGATATGAGTCTAGTGGGATATGCCTTACCATGCTATGTAGCCATCCACAGTTCAAGTGCCATATGAAATTCTTTATCTCTATATGAACTAGAAAATCTATATACTATAGTTGTGATGTATTTTTTCTCTCTTCATTTGCCTTGCCTTCCATGCATTCAAAGAAGCTCCATAGATTTCCTCTCTTCCCTCCCCTAAGAATGCTTCTTAGATGCACTAATATCAAATGATAGATCCCAATTGACTGTTCGACACTTGCCAACAACCTATTGCACCTCTAGAACCATTTCTAAAGTCCAAACACAATACTTGATTTACACAGAGAGATCCATGGTAGGGATTGATGGAATATAAAATTTAAAACAAAAGACAATATGTAGATTTTAGAAGTAGAATTTAAAAGAAGAAAAAAGACACCCAACATACAATCACAATATGTACTTAACATACTAAGAGAATATAGTACCTTATAAAAAGAAACAACAACACACACAATCACACTATCTATTCAATAGGCTTAAAAAAATTTACATTAAACATTCATGGATCCCATTATACCATAGAAAATATTTTGAGCACCCTATGCAGGATTACAATCTCAAAAGGTATAATGTAAAACCAATAGGATTGTGCTTTCCCGTTTGTAGATCTTCATCCATTAATAGAGGTTCATCGGGGTTTACAAACGATGGAGCATTTCCAAAAGGTTTTACATACATGTTCAAGACCCAAAAGTAGTCATAGTATCATGGATCCAAAATAAATTGGAAGAATGAAAAATCACTTGTATTATCTTTAGAACTCATTCACACATAAAATAAGAAGAATCTATAGACAAATATAAAATAAGCCTCATGTGTAGAAAACAACAAACTTACATTTTGTCTAACATAATTAACAAGTTATACAACTAAAAAGTTTAAAGTTTAACATAAGCGTTTGTATCTCAATAAAGTCAAAGTCAACATACTTTATTTTATGCAATAATTTTAGTTACAAGTAGGTTGGATTCATGTAGTCTCATTAGATATGGTATAAGATTATTTTGGATTTGGAAAAAGTTGTCTGAGGCACTACCATCATACTCTTTTGGGTAGATATATGTGTTTTGACCATCACATATACATTTATTCTCACTACCATCAATAAGCTTTTGGGTAGATATATGTGTTTTGGCCATTACATATACACTTATTCTCACTATCGAAAAAGAGGTTGCAAACTATTAATAGAAGTGACCCTCACTTGTCTTCCACTGGGTGAGTGAGCTACATTTTGATCCCCCTCTATAGCATGCTATACTTGGTGTTGGTCCTACCTTCTAGTTTTTTCTTCTTCTTCCTCTCTGTGCTCATTTTATTTATCTACTTGTTCTCAAAAGGAACTATTCATTTTTTTTGATGAAGTCTCTCCTAAAATACTCTAATTGTTCATTTGTGCAAGTCTCAAGTTACCTCTATAAAATATGTAAAGAAAAGATCATCGTAAGCAACCCAACGTGATACAAGATGTAGGATTATGCTCATGAGTCCTATGCATCTTTTAAGTGCAATAGCTAAAAATTGTACCTTAGAAGTGAGCTACCATTGAAGTCCATTGAAAGCATATACTCACTATGTAATAGGACATGCCACCCAAGAATTCTCAACTTTTCCTTTGTGAGGATCTCATTTCCAAATCTCCTAGAGATCTTTACTAGTAATCTCTTTATGGATCTGAAAAAAATTTCTATTCCTATTTCCAAAAAACTTATGCTTTCTAGAAAGATATCAATATGAAGAACTCAACAATATTCATACATTTCTATGCCTTTGGAATGGGAGCTTTTGTATGGAAAGCTCCACTCACTATGTAAAACCTTGCACTCTCGTAGGATGTTCAATTTCATATTAATCCTCTTGACTCTTCTTTGCTTCAGTATGTGCTATGGTTTTCCTTTCTTATTGTTTGCCCCATTGTTGCATGTTCCAATCTAGAAGGGATTTTACCTTGCTTTCTCATAGCCAAATCTGTTCATGCCATTTAGAAGAGATCCAAAAAGACTTATAATGTACTTAGAAACATTGAAAATCAAAATAGGACAAAACAAGCTAGTTATCTCATAAACACTGAGAAATGTGCACTTTGATGCATGAAGTTATATTAAACGATCTTCAGATACATTTATCATGTCAAAACATATAAAAATCAGGAAAACACATTTCCAGAAAGGCATATTTTTTGGTGGCCTTAAATCATAGATATAAAAGGAGGCTTTGAGAATAAATCCACCACATAGAAAATGAATGAAATCCAAATCTGGCATAAAAAAGCGATACACCTTATGCATGAAGAGATAGAGATAGAGAAATAAATCTTGCCTATTTTGTGATGGAGACCCTTTGGCGATTTCGTATGATATCTCCTTGCTATCTTCTCTATGGAGATCTCTCTCTATCTCTATCTCTATGTGTCTCTTCTCACTCTCATATAAATATATATCTCTCTATCTCTATGATCCCTAATAATATAAATCTTTATAGCTAAGCCTTTTGTCTTCCTCAATTTAAATCACTTTGTGCGTGTCTCAACCAAGGTATCTTTTCCAATCATTCTTACATTCCCAATGCACGCTCACATTTTTATAGATAGAACCGCTTCAAATTAATAACCTCATGCACACTTTAACATTGTGAGGGGGTGAGCATAACTATTTTTTATAGATAAAGGTGCTTTAGATTAATAAAAGGACCATGTAGAGTTTAAAATTATGGGTGGAAATGTACCTAATCTCATTATTTTCAAGAGATCCTCAATGACGTTTTAAAGTATTGCTAATTCCTTCTATGATACCAATCTGCAGAATAGAACATACACACACACAAACATATATGTATATATGTATATATATACATACATACATACATTCAGACACACACACACACACACACACACACACACACACACACACACACACACATATATATATATATATATATATATATATATATATATATATATATATATATATATATATATATATATATATATATATATATAGAGAGAGAGAGAGAGAGAGAGAGAGAGAGAGAGAGAGAGAGAGAGAGAGAGAGAGAGAGAGAGAGAGAGAGAGAGAGAGAGAGAGAGAGAGAGAGAGAGAGAGAGAGAGAGAGAGAGAGAGAGAGAGAGAGAGAGAGAGAGAGAGAGAGAGAGAGAGAGAGAGAGAGAGAGAGAGAGGAGAGAGAGGAGAGAGAGAGAGAGAGAGGAGAGAGGAGAGGAGAGAGAGAGAGAGAGAGAGAGAGAGAGAGAGAGAGAGAGAGAGAGAGAGAGAGAGAGAGAGAGAGAGAGAGAGAGAGAGAGAGAGAGAGAGAGAGAGAGAGAGAGAGAGAGAGAGAGAGAGAGAGAGAGAGAGAGAGAGAGAGAGAGAGAGAGAGAGAGAGAGAGAGAGAGAGAGAGAGAGAGAGAGAGAGAGAGAGAGAGAGAGAGAGAGAGAGAGAGCTCACAAGTGCACACAAAACAAAGAGGAGGAGTAAGAGAACTATAGCAATGGACAAGAGAGCTACTCTCCAAGTCCAACAAGCTAGCCAAAGAGTGCAATAAGGATGAAAATGGATCATTATGAAGGTGAGAGACATTCATCATTGGTTTTGGTTTAAAAGTTTCAAGTGTATGCTTTAGAGATTAGAAACAAGAGATAAATATTTGGAATGCGCTTTGAACAATATATGTATTAAAAAATATATAAATTTCATTTTGCATGTGACAACACATTTTGTTTCTTCTTTCAAAGATACTTGGTTCATATTATGAATTCAAATGCACTTTGCTGCACATCTCAATTAGAAAATATATTTCTTGCCATTTGCACTTCAGAGAGTTTGTCTATAATAAAGTAAGGTTATGATTTAAGGGTCTGATTGGTTCAGACAAATCTGAAATCGAACACTGATTGGTCCCCCCATAGTAAAATCATCTAGATGGCCCTACTAAGGCAAATCATTCCTCTATCCACAATCACGGACTCCAAGGAATCCATGATAGATTTCACATATATACATACACCACCCTAAAGGCGATTGGGTTTGTACCTTGTTGACCAAAAGGCCTCTCTATGTCTCTGTAAGGGCTATTTGCATTTCCACGTATGGATTAAAGAAAGATGATAATCTTGAAGCATTAGAATATCAATGGGTTTACCAACCAAACAATGGTAAAGCTCTTGTTGAATACAAACCCTGTAACATAAAAACTGCAGCCTTCCAAGTCCCTAAACATTCCATGAGAGAACCCTCATGGGGACGAGGCAAATCATGATGCTACAAGAATAATGAATCTAGCCATCTTCAAGGACAATTTGGATGGGGAGTAATCTGAGTCCAATTGTCCTCGATATGGATCCAACTCCTCTGTAAGACCCTGCAAAGATAAAGATAGTTAGATTCATCTGTGCCTTCTCTAGGCCAAGCTCATCCTCATGTATATACATGTACTTAGGAGGAGTCCGAATATTTGCAAAAATATACAAAATAGGCTCACTCTCCTTTGTGCTTGGAATAAACTGAAACTGAGCTGTGTCGCAAGCTTTGATGAATAGGTCAGTGAGGTCAAGATCCCTGAGATGATGAGAAAACTCAATGACCTGAGCCCAAATGAAATGCAATGCTAGAATAATATGGTTGAGTAGCCCCACAAAAAGGGAATGTGAAAGCAATGGCCAACTCCAAGATTGCCTGGCTACAGGAGGGAAGGGCCACCGTATGGACCCTCAACATGTGTCTCACAAAGAATTGCATTAACTCATAACCAAAACTCCCCCCCTACAAATGGTGGTCAAAGCTCGCCAACCTCAGAGGAATATCAGTCAAAGGTGATGTATCCAATGAGAAAGGGAGGCATGGTGTAGATTCACCCTCATGGACTGCCTAGCTCACCAAGAAGTCACTATCAAGGGATTGACAAGGACCAAGAGGAGAAGTACTTGATTGTCAAGGGGGTCTCAGAGAAGGTGAGGGCCTAGGAGAGGAGACTAGTGGAGGGGACCAAGGATGATGGCCCAAAAGGTGGTACTACAAAGGTAGCAATACCCAAGGGGGATCCCTAATCCAACCCAATTCCGGTTGTTTTCTTCAAAACACTATCTTGCTATCTAAGTGCATATCCTATTCCTATTAACTATGATAATTTTGTTTGAGAAACTTTCCACATTGGTTAGTTTTGGCTATAATAGTTCCTCTCTTGTGTGAAGAGGTTATGGACATGGTACAAAGATGAGATTATCTTGGACAAAACTTGCTCAAGACCTACCCTTGTAACTTGAGAGACACTTAATGTACTTCTTAAGCTTCCATAATATGCACTTAAACACCTACATAATTCGGATCATCAATCTTCTGTATCAAAATAGATGCATTATGAGTTAAAAACACTTGAGAAACTTTCTATTTTTGGAAGAGAAGCTCTCAGTATTTTGTTCAATGCTCATAGCCTAGTGGCAATTATCTAGAGAGCTTTTTCACAACTTTAATTGAAGTGTTAAGATAAATAAAGCAAGTTATTTAATGAATTTAGACTCACCATTCTCTGAGCCATAAATCTAAGAAGTAAAGCTGGGGGGTAAACTGGACTTCTCAAGAACTAGGTAATACCCAAAAAAAGTCATATACAATCACCCATATCTTGCATTATATTACACCATTGTATGCATCTTGTAACAGTTCTAGCTAAGCTATCCAATTTGATAGAGCTACACATGGTATTGTAACAGTAGATAGAGGTTCACAAGTCAATCTAAATAAAGCTTGATATATTGCTAATACAGATATGATACATAGAGTTATGGAGGAATTCTCTCACTTTGGGTTACTACAAAATGCACTCAATGAAAGTGTGAATTTCTTCTCTAATCTCTGTGTTTTTTGCGATTGAATCAATAGTGTATTTATCCATATTTTTGAATTGATGATAGTTAGAGATTCTACCTAAAAAATATAGTCCTAAATTCTAAGAACAATTTGAATTTGAATTAAAAACAAGTCAGAATTTTTTATCTAAGTTTAATAAAGAGATTCTTCATCTTTATTTTTGACTAAGATGAAATAAGATTTTAACCCTTGAAGTCTTCAAACCATATGATGAAATAGATGTACATTTAATCTTCTTGAATTATGAGAAGTCCAATGTGCATTGGTCAAGCTTGTAGGCTTTCTCCATGTGCCAAGAACTCACCCTCAAGCGTAAGATGCTCGAGTCTTTAGTTCTTCAAAACTTCATCTAGTCCAATTATAGCTTTGAACCTATTCAACTTAACTCCATCCAATGCCTTGGTCATCATATTTGCACATTGTTGGTGAGTAGATACATATGACAACTCAATCTCCTTACTTGTGATCTTTTCTCCGACATAGTGATAGTGAACATCTATATGCTAGGTCATGGCATGATAGATTGGGTTGAATGCAAGATGATGTGAGCTAATAATGTCCCCAAAAATTTGAGGATTAGGAGTCTTGGGACCTAAATTAGAATACAAGGTCTTGATCCACATAGCTTCCCTAATTGCATTGGCTAATCCTCTATGTTCAACTTTAGTTGATGAGAGTGCAATAGTAGGTTGCTTCTTTGAAGACCATAGATGAAATATCATGAACTTTACATTTCTCATCAACAAATTTCACAACCAAGATGATCTTTGCTAATACTAAAATTGATAACAAATTTTTCTTGATCCCTGGCACAAATAAAGCATCCGTCAATGTGAAAGATCTACCATTAGAAATAGTCAGAATGATCTTACTAAATCACATTATAGGATACAAGTATGTTTTAGTGCATGTGATAATATTCCCTATAGGGATAGGCTCAAGTGAATTGAAGAAACTCTGCTGTGAGGTAATATGTTTGGTTGCCCCACTTTCAAAGTACCAAACATCTGAGTCTACTATAGACATACACTGTTCATGAGAAGATGGTTCATAATTTCAAATAGTAGTAAATGCCCATTCTTCATTCTACACAAGATTAGCACACTCTCTTTTTGATGTAGAGGCCTTTGCAACAACCATTCCAGCCTCTTTTTTCTTTGCCTCTTATGCCACTAGTTTTGGAAAACTCTTTACGACATGATCATTTCCATTACAATATTTGCAAAACAATTTTTGCTTTTTTGATTTCTTATGGTCTTTGTCTTCCCTTTTTGACTGTGCAAAATTAGCAAATTTTTGCTTACTAGTAGATGAGCTCGATTTACCTTTTCCCTTCTGACTAACTAAGAAAGCTTGATCTACTACATGCATGATGGACCGGTTCTGCGTGGACTAATCTTCCTACAAAAAAATAGAGAATAACTCCTCAAATGTTAAGGCATTTGAATTGCCTTTCATCATCAATCGAAGAATAGAAGCAAAACTCTGCTATGAATCCAGAAGACCATTCAGAACAGTCTGCACACTGAGTGAACCATCTAGCAAGATTTCATCAACTAAAATCAACTGATCCTTTAAATATTTGATTTTTATAAAAAAACTATCCATGGAATCTCCTTCATTCATGTGCTCACTCTCCAAATGTTTTCAGACATAAGCAACATGAGCCTCATTGCTTGCTTGGTATAAAGTGGTAGGTGTATCCTAAGCATCATTAGCTATTTTACAAGAGCAAATGTGTAGTAGGAACTGCAACACGAATAGGAATTTGAAGATCATAATCTTCAATACCATCTACATCACCTTCAATGCCTATATTTGTAGGTGTAGTAGGTTGTTTTTCAACACCCTGCATAATATTCCATAGTCCTTTTACTACAAATACATGTGACATCATATATCCCCATAATGGGGTTATTAGTATCATCCAATCTATTGGCAACAGACAACATACCTAATACATCATTGCTTTCAGCCATGGCCACTGACCAAAATACATTGATGCAAAAAAATGACTGTATCTTGAAAAGTTGAAGAGAACTACCCTGTCGAGCTCTGCTAGATATGTAGAAGAGTATGAGGCACTGTTGGAACGATTTCATCCTTCGAATCGACATACATGAAAATTAATTTTTTTTTCTAGATTGGTTATCTTTAATCTCTCTCAAACACCTTTGATAATATTTTTTTTATTTTGACTAATCTCTCTCTCTAGTACCTGCAAGCAGCAAAATTATGAAGATGTAAATTGATCAGACCTCATCATATGAATTCTTTATGTTTATGATATTGTATAATGTTGTTGTATGAAACACCACAAGAAATGAATTAATGTGACACTAGAACACCTCTATGGTCACCATTAACTCATTGCCACTCCAAACTTTGAGAAATGATAGTCTAAAGTGAGAACTTTGCTTCTACAGAAATTCCTAGTCACTGAAATGACATACCTTCAGTATTTTGATAATTTCTGTTAGCTAAAATATTATTTCTCCATGATATTTTAGTGGATAAAACTAGAAGAGTAGAGCTTTCCAATAAGCTATCATATGCTTGAAAGGGATCTCTAGAACTCAAGTTATGGCGTTCACAAGATCACCCTATATGACTTCCAAAAGTGGAATTTTTGCCTGTTTTAGTAATCCTGAGTGTCTAAAAATGAAAATTCGATGCCTAGCATCGACTTGCAACCAAAAGTCGATGCCTGGCATCGGCTTTCAGCTTTTTTAGCCACTTTTTCAGCGCCAGAATTACCCCCTTGAACACACACATGAACAAGACCACTTTTATGTGGGAAGTCGATGCCAGGCATCGACTTTATGCTGAAACTGGATGCCAGGCATCGAGTTGCTCCACAAACCTCATGATTTTAAGAAGTTCTAGCAGTACATAACACTCAGAGAATAAAACATGGACTTATCAACACAAACTCGATGCCAGACTTTGACTTACTTGAAAAACTTCAACTCTTGAAATCATTTCACACAAGACAAACACTGGAGATGGAAGAAGAAGACTTATACATAGAAGTTCAATAAACTCTTTCCATAACTATGAAAACTCAGAAATGCACAGGTGCTTTCTCACGTAGAAAAGCCCGACTATTCTCAATCATACAAAATGAGTTCTAACTCACTTTCTTATTGTCTTCCCTCTTTGCGTCAGTTGATACACACTAACTTATATAGATTTTCTTATTCTCGTGATTTTTAAAAAACTTCTAGAACTAAGGTGAACTAACTTTACAAATATAATACACTTGTGAATTTGTCCCTTCACATAGGCATGTGGTTTTCTTCTAAAGCTTTGACCTTCAAATATATGTCCAATTAGTGATTGTTTCTCCAACAGCTCCCCCTCAATCACTATTTGACATTCGAGTCTGTTTCTTCATATCATCTTCTTTTCTTTTACTCCTGCCATGCTTTTGAATCTGCTAGTCTTCACACCATCCAAGCTCTTTTTCATTATGTCTGCTATCTAATCCTTTGTAGAAATGTACTCCACTTCAATTTCTTTCTCCATTACCTTTTCTCTCAGGAAATGATAATGTATCTCCATATGTTTGGTTCTTGCATGAAATACTGGATTTGCTGCAAGATAAAGTGAACTCATGTTATCTCCATGTATTGTAGGTATACCTTGATCAATGCCTAAGCTTTTGAATAATGTCTGCATTCATATAACCTCCTTAGTTGCTTCCACAATTCCTTTGTACTCAGCTTCAGTTGATGATAATGCTACTGTATGTTGTTTCTTTGAACACCAACTTACAAGCTTATCTCCAATGTATATCATGTAGCCATGAGTTGATCTTCTGTCATCCTCGTTACCTGCCCAATCTGAGTCACTATAGGCTCTCAACTTCAAATATGATGTAAAAGGATAATATAATCCTTCCTTTATAGTTCCTTTGATATATCTGAGAACTCTTTGACCTGCAATCCAATGTGGATCCTTTGGACAATGCATGAATTGTGACAAAACTCCCACTGCATAACTAAGATCAGGTCTTGTTAGTGTAGCATAAATCAAACTACCCACAAGAGATTGATACTTCCTCATATCTTTGTATTCTGCACCATCATATTTACTGAGCTTGTGATTAACTTCAAGTGGAGTTGAAGCTTCTCTGCAATTTTCCATATCAAACTTCTTCAACGAGTTCAGAAGATACCTTTCTTGTGACACATATATGCCATGATCTGTATAAGTAACTTCCATTCCAAGAAAGTATGACAAATTTCCTAGGTCACTGATCTTGAATTCTTTTTCAAGTAATCTCTTTACCTCCTTGATTCCTTCATCTGAAGTACCTGTGATTATAATGTCATCTACATAAATACAAATGTAGATTGTACCTTCCTCTGTTCTTTTGATGAGTAGACTTGGATCTGCTTTTGAACTTTGATATCCAAGTTCATTGAGATACTTCACTCGTCTATAGTTCCATGCTCTTGGAGCTTGTTTCAATCCATAGAGTGCTCTTCTCAACCTGTAAACAAAATCTGGATACCTGGAATCTATAAATCCTTGAGGTTGTTCCATGTATACCTCATCTGATATGTATCCATTCAAGAATGCATTCTTTATATCCAATTGAATTAGGGTCCATCCTTTTGAAGCTGCAATAGCAATGATTGTTCTTATAGTTGACATCTTAGCTACAAGACTGAATGTCTCATCATAATCTATGCCATAGGTTTGGGCATAGCCTTTCACCACCAATCTAGCTTTGTATCTGGCTATACTTCCATCTGCAAGCTTCTTCACTTTATAAACCCATTTATTTCCAATTACTTTCTTACCATTTGGTTTAGGAACAAGTTCCCATGTCTTGTTCTCCTCTAGTGCATTGAACTCTTCCTTCATGGCTTCTTCCCATTGCTTCCTACCTTTAGCTTCATCATAGTTCTGAGGTTCTTCATCATCTTTGACCATATATGCATAGTTCTTCTGAGTTATGTAAGAAGTATCATAAGAATACCTTTCTGGTTGTCTTCTAGTCCTGCTTGACCTTCTTGGTTCACATTCTTCATAAGTGTCTGGATACACTTCTTCATCAAATATAGGAGCTTCTTCATTTCTTCTTGTTAATCCACTTCTGGATGTACTTGCTTGCATATAGTCTTCATCTCTATTCACCTGCACAATTGATTTTCCTTTCTCACATCTTCTTACCTCTTCTTCAAATTCTTCAGCTGTATGACTTTGATCTGCATACCAACTTTTTTGTTCATCAAATGTAACATCTCTAGAAACAAGAAATTGTTTTGTTAGAGGATTCCACAACCTGTAGCCCATCTGCTTTTCATCAGAACCAATGAACACATATTTTTCTGCCTTTGGTTCAAGTTTATGCCTAAGTTGTGATGGCACATAAGCATATGCAATTGATCCAAACACTCTACAATGATCTAGTGTTGGTTTCTGTTAAGGAAACACTCACGAATTTGACACAACAAACAAGAGAGAAGCAGAATCTTCCGGAAAATCAGTGCACAGGTGTACAGTATGCGAAGTTAATGCGCGGTGTCCGCATAACAGAGCAATTAACCGCGGCGGGCGCGTAAGGCGCGCATAACGTGAATTGAAGAATGACAGGGCAGAGGAGCGCCAAAGAAATTGTATATATATATACAGCAAGATTTGAAGAACAGAGTGTGGGAGTACATGCAGATGTATGAGAGAGACTGAGAGAAGACGCCATAGATCGCGTATGAGTGAAGAGAGTTAGAAGTCCTCAGAAGACGCCATAGATCGCGTATGTACAGATGAATAACACAAGCCTGAAGTGTCGGGTCTTTTCATCTGAAGAGAGATGGTAATAAGAAACTACTCACTGTAGGAGAGTTTCTGTAACTTGAGCAAGAAGAGGCCAAGCTTACTTGTACACATCTTCTCTAATCGAAAACACATGTTCATGTGGAAGTCTGCGCGCAATCTTTACTTGTGAAGAATCTGAAGCTATTTCGTGTTACGGTAGGAAGCTTAGTTTATCGTTAACTGTCACGACTCGTTACTAAACGTGCTTCAGTACCTTCTCTGTAAACGCATGTTTCGGCGTATAACAGTTTACTCAGTAAACATATTTCAGTAATTTTTCGGTTAATTACAGTATCTCAAAAACAAGTTTTTCGGTAGAACAACGAAGTATAACTCGTAGCAGAGTTCGAAGCTTTGTATGAGAGATAGCTCATCTTGTAGCTAGACTTCTCTACTCTAAGCTGATCACAGTTTCCGGTGGGAAGAAGATGTACACACAGTACAAAAGTTAACCGGAAAGTAGCATCTTAGAACTGTGAAGTTTTCAGAAGGAAGTTCATTCGGTGAAAGAAGCTCACACACTACTTCTCTATGTCACATAAGTTCATCTGAAGCAATTACGAACAGAACTAAGTTTATTTCGGTGAAGTTCCGGTACGACTACGGTGTCAGTCCAGTAACAGTCGGGTGAAGTTCCGGTGGAACCTGAGTCGCAGAATAACACAGTTAAAGCGACGTAAATTAGGCTGAGTTACTGATTGGTTACAGAGGTGTTCTGAATCACTCTAGCTTAGCATTCTACTACGGTGGCGCGGCACTTTCCGCAGGCCTGACAGAGTTCAAGCCTTGTCGCGAAACCCACCATCAGGGCGAAAGTATTTCCGCAACAGTAGGCGTTAAAGCCGAAGTTTTTCGCCAACAATTCCCAACATTTGGTATCAGAGCAGGATAATCTCCCAATAATTGGTATCAGAGCAGGCTAGTTTTCCCAAGAATCGGTATAAGAGCCGGATCATTCCACGAGAGGAAGAAGATCATGGCAGATCATGTCCAAATTGATAAACTGGACAGAGATAATTATCCCGCATGGGTAATGCGCATGGAAGCCTTACTTATGAGTAAGGAGTTAATGATGTACGTAACCGGAGAAGAAAAGAAACCGACCTTCGAAGATGACAGTCAACCGGAAAAAGAAGAACTAGAAGCCCTAAAGCTGTGGCAGAAGAAAGATGCAACGGCAAGAGCCTACATCTACAACACTGTGTCAGACCATCTACTACCGCACATTAGAGGTCTGGAGAAAGCGGAGGACATATGGAGTGCATTGGAAGATCACTTCCAAAATACTACGAAAGCTAGGAAGGCCAGCCTATGGTCCGAATTCACAACGTTCAAAAAGAAGCCGAGTCAAAGCATCAGTGACTACGTCACTAAAATGAAGGATCTAGCAGATAGTCTTGGATCTATAAATGAAGAAGTCGAAGATCATAGATTGATAGCGCAAGTGCTCACAGGGTTAAGAGGAGATGAAAGGTGGAAACCCTTCGTACTCTCAACTGAACTTTCTTTAAATCATTTTGTACCAGATTTAAATCAGTTGCTTGGTTTGATGCTCACATATGAGCAAGACCTGAAAGGAGACGCAGACAAAGGACATAGCTCAGCAATGTATATGAAGAACAAGAAGAAAGAAAAGGGTAAGCCAAAAGATGAAGAAGAGTCGAGTTCTCAGGCCTATTACGCAAGAGGTAAAGGCACTGGCAGAGGAAGAGCAAGAGGAAGAAGCCGCCAGAATACCACCAAAAAGGTTTGCTGGATTTGTGGACTAAGTAACCATCTGGCGCATGACTGTTGGCACAACCAACAGGGATCAAATCAAAATCAAAACAACAATAGCAGAGGCAGTAGCGGAAGAAATCAGAGTAACTTCCAAAGAGGAAGACAAAGCCAAAGAGGAGGCTACGGTAGAGGTGGAGTAAGAAGTTGGGGACAGAGCCAATCCTACAACACCACCTACAACAACTACGCAAATGACACACAGAATGAGAGTCATACATCATTGATGATGAACTCAATCAGCACATCTGATAACGAAGATCTAAAGGTATTTTACATTGACTCTGGATGTTCTAATCACTTGTCAGGAAACATAGAACTAATGTCAGAATTGGAAAAAGGAAGTGCGAGTCACACTGTTCAAACAGGTGACAATACAAGACACAAAGTACAATCAATCGGGAAAGTGAAATGCAAGAGTGGAGCAGATTTGCTAACCAATGTTTTGTATGTTCCAACAATACCGAAAAATCTGATCAGTGTGGGACAGATAGTCGAAAAAGGTTTTCAAGTCAGATTTACAAATAAAGGAGTATTTGTAGAAGATCCCAAGAACGGATATTATCAGATCGTTTCTGGTAAGAAAGAAGGCAGACTCTTTACCTTAAGAGTACAAGGGAACATTGGCCAAGCGCTGCTCACACATGATGAAAAGGTAATTACAGAACTTGATCTCTGGCACAAGAGATTAGGTCATTTTCACGAAAAAGGAATCAAAGCTATGATAGCGAATCAGTCTGTACTGGGATTACCGAACGTACAGAACCAACATATGATTCACAAATGCGAAGCCTGTCAGATGGGAAAAGCCCACAGGTTACCTTTCCAGAAGAAAGGATTCAAACATGACAGTGTGCTGGAACTCATACATACAGATGTATGGGGACCAACGAAAGAAGGATCAATCAGCGGATCAAGGTACTATGTTTTATTCATTGATGATGCAACAAGGTGGATAACTCTTTATGTTTTGAAGGAAAAGTCAGAGGTGTTCGGAGCTTTCAGACATTTTCATGCATATGCTGAAAGACTCACCGGACGAAAGCTTAAAAGACTGAGGTCTGATGGAGGGGGAGAATACTTCTCCCGAGAATTCAATGACTATCTTTGGAATGCAGGTATTAAGAGAGAAATAACCTGCAGGTATACACCACAACAGAATGGTGTAGCAGAAAGGAGAAACCGAACTCTAGTCGAGTTTGCACGGGCTATGCTAAAAGAAAAGAATTGCCCGGATTATCTTTGGGCTGAAGCCGTAAATACAGCTACATACTTGGTAAACAGATTACCATGTACAGCCTTAGAAGGAATGACTCCTTATGAAGCCTGGTGGGGAAAGAAGCCAACACTTGATCACTGTAAAGTGTTTGGATCAGTAGCGTATGCTTATGTACCGTCTCAACTCAGACATAAGCTTGAACCAAAAGCAGAGAAATATGTATTCGTCGGATATGATGAGAAACAGATGGGTTACAGGTTATGGAGTCCTCTAACTAAACATTTTACTGTTTCCAGAGATGTGACATTTGATGAACAGAAAAGCTGGTATGCAGATCAGAGTCATACAGCTGAAGAATTTGAAGAAGAGATAAAAAGAAAAGAGAAAGGTAAAACAATCGTACAGGTAAACAAAGAAGACGAGGCGAGTACGTCCAGAACCGGAACAGGTATAAGGAACGAAGATGAAGACGGGTACTCAGACACACACGAAGAATATGAGCTAAGAAGGTCAAACAGAGTAAGAAGACAACCGGAAAGATACTCGTATGATACATCATATATAACTCAACAAGATTATGCATATATGGTTAAAGAAGAGGAGGAACCTCAGAGCTATGACGAAGCCAAAGGCAAGAAGCAATGGCAAGAAGCAATGAAAGAAGAATTCACCGCACTAGAAGAGAACAAGACATGGGAGCTTGTCCCTAAACCAAACGGTAAGAAAGTAATTGGAAATAAATGGGTGTTCAAAGTTAAAAAACTTGCAGATGGAAGGATAGCCAGACATAAAGCGAGACTGGTTATCAAGGGCTATGCTCAGACGCATGGCATAGACTATGACGAGACATTCAGTCCGGTGGCAAAGATGTCAACTATAAGGACAGTAATTGCTATAGCAGCATCAAAAGGATGGAAGCTAAGTCAGCTAGATATAAAGAATGCATTCCTGAATGGATATATATCAGATGAAGTCTATATGGAACAACCGGAAGGGTTTATAAGTTCCAGATACCCAACCTTTGTTTGCAGGTTAAGAAAAGCACTTTATGGACTGAAGCAAGCTCCAAGAGCTTGGAACTACAGACTCGTGAAGTATCTAAACAAACTTGGATATCAAAGTTCGAAGGCAGATGCAAGTCTACTCATCAAAAGAACAGAAGAAGGAATGATCTACATTTGTATCTATGTAGATGACATAATAATTACAGGTACCTCAGATGCAGGAATCACAGAGGTAAAGAAACTGCTAGAAAAGGAATTCAAGATCAGTGACCTAGGAAAGTTATCATACTTTCTAGGAATGGAAATCACATATACAGATCATGGTGTATATGTCACACAAGAAAGGTATCTCCTGAACTTACTGAAGAAGTTCAAAATGGAGAATTGCAGAGAAGCTTCAACACCGCTTGAAGTAAATCATAAACTCAGCAAATTTAGTGGAACAGAATTCAAGGATATGAAGAAGTATCAATCGTTAGTAGGAAGCTTAATATATGCTACGCTGACAAGACCGGATCTTAGTTTTCCGGTGGGAGTTCTCTCACAGTTTATGCATTGTCCGACAGAGCAACATTGGGTTGCAGGACAAAGAGTTCTCAGATATATCAAAAGAACTATAAATGAAGGATTATATTATCCTTTTACGTCAGATATAAAGCTCAGAGCATATAGTGACTCAGATTGGGCAGGAAGTCAAGATGACCGAAGATCAACGCACGGGTATATGATATACCTAGGAGATAAGCTGGTAAGCTGGTGTTCGAAGAAGCAACACACAGTAGCCTTATCATCAACAGAAGCAGAATACAAAGGACTGGTAGAAGCAGCAAAAGAAGTAATATGGATGCAGACCTTACTTAAAAGCATGGGTATAGATCAAAGTATACCGATCATACATGGAGATAATATGAGCTCGCTGTATCTTGCAGCGAATCCTGTGTTTCACGCAAGAACAAAACACATAGAGATTCAGTATCATTTCCTAAGGGAAAAAGTAATGGAGAAAGAGATAGAAATAGTCTACACTCCTACGAAAGATCAGATTGCAGATATTCTGACAAAGAGCTTGGATGGAACAAAGACGAACAGATTCAAAGAGATGGCAGGAATAAAAGAAAGAAAGATATATGAAAGACCGGAAGAGGTCAAATTAGTGATTGAGGGGGAGCTGTTAAGGAAACACTCACGAATTTGACACAACAAACAAGAGAGAAGCAGAATCTTCCGGAAAATCAGTGCACAGGTGTACAGTATGCGAAGTTAATGCGCGGTGTCCGCATAACAGAGCAATTAACCGCGGCGGGCGCGTAAGGCGCGCATAACGTGAATTGAAGAATGACAGGGCAGAGGAGCGCCAAAGAAATTGTATATATATATACAGCAAGATTTGAAGAACAGAGTGTGGGAGTACATGCAGATGTATGAGAGAGACTGAGAGAAGACGCCATAGATCGCGTATGAGTGAAGAGAGTTAGAAGTCCTCAGAAGACGCCATAGATCGCGTATGTACAGATGAATAACACAAGCCTGAAGTGTCGGGTCTTTTCATCTGAAGAGAGATGGTAATAAGAAACTACTCACTGTAGGAGAGTTTCTGTAACTTGAGCAAGAAGAGGCCAAGCTTACTTGTACACATCTTCTCTAATCGAAAACACATGTTCATGTGGAAGTCTGCGCGCAATCTTTACTTGTGAAGAATCTGAAGCTATTTCGTGTTACGGTAGGAAGCTTAGTTTATCGTTAACTGTCACGACTCGTTACTAAACGTGCTTCAGTACCTTCTCTGTAAACGCATGTTTCGGCGTATAACAGTTTACTCAGTAAACATATTTCAGTAATTTTTCGGTTAATTACAGTATCTCAAAAACAAGTTTTTCGGTAGAACAACGAAGTATAACTCGTAGCAGAGTTCGAAGCTTTGTATGAGAGATAGCTCATCTTGTAGCTAGACTTCTCTACTCTAAGCTGATCACAGTTTCCGGTGGGAAGAAGATGTACACACAGTACAAAAGTTAACCGGAAAGTAGCATCTTAGAACTGTGAAGTTTTCAGAAGGAAGTTCATTCGGTGAAAGAAGCTCACACACTACTTCTCTATGTCACATAAGTTCATCTGAAGCAATTACGAACAGAACTAAGTTTATTTCGGTGAAGTTCCGGTACGACTACGGTGTCAGTCCAGTAACAGTCGGGTGAAGTTCCGGTGGAACCTGAGTCGCAGAATAACACAGTTAAAGCGACGTAAATTAGGCTGAGTTACTGATTGGTTACAGAGGTGTTCTGAATCACTCTAGCTTAGCATTCTACTACGGTGGCGCGGCACTTTCCGCAGGCCTGACAGAGTTCAAGCCTTGTCGCGAAACCCACCATCAGGGCGAAAGTATTTCCGCAACAGTAGGCGTTAAAGCCGAAGTTTTTCGCCAACAATTCCCAACAGTTTCTTACCCCACCAAGCTTCATGTGGAGTCATTCCATTTAGA